>CM053403.1:150753426-150781315 GCA_028644305.1 Xerus rutilus | reverse complement strand
CCACGTGTGCATGTGTGTATGAGCATGTGCATGTGTGGACACATGGGGTGTGCGTGACTGAGCACGCATGTCCGTGTTTGTGAGCATATATCTGCGTATGTGTACTGTGTGTGAGGTACCTAAGTGCATGTCAAGTGTGCATGCCTGTGTCTACTCAGGTGCACATGTGTGCATGCACATGTGGGGGTGTGCTCTGTGTGCACATGTGTGTGTGGCCAAGGTGGGTGGGGTGTATGAAAAGCAAGTGACATCTGCTAGGATGCATGCCAGTGATTTTCTGGGACATCTAATTTTTATCAATGTCTGTTCAGGAGAGCGTCCTCCCAGTCATCTGCTCAGAGGTCTCTTACGCAGCAGTCATCCGCACAGAGAGCTTCCAGCCAGACCGTGACTGGGGGAACAACCTGCCGGCTCTGTGCAAAGCGGCTGAGCGCATCAGAGGAGGAGCATGAGAATGAAAGAAGGTAACTGCCCCGCGGTCCCTCAGCTCCGAGAGTGTGGTCAGCAGCAGGCTCAGTGGGCTGTAGGCTGGCAGAGCCCAGGGTAGGGTGGCAGAGGGCACACAGTGGGCTGGCCTGGGGTGGGGGCGGGCCCTGCCCTTTCCATGCATGTACTGAGCCTTTCCTGTGAACTCTGTGAATCCCAGCAGGGACTGTGTGGAGTGAGTCTCATGCTCTGTGGCCTGGGGGCTGCAGATCAGGTGTATCAGGGCTGGGCGGGCCTCTGGCTCCCCGCCTCTGCAGGAGCTTTCTGTAGACTCACAGGCATCTAAGCCAACCACGGGAGACTGAGTTTGAATTTCCACTTACAGCCTCTTTGGCTATTAAGGAACAGTGGCAGAGGGCTGCTGATCCCAGCAAGGTCATCTTCCAAAGAAGGAGCCAGGGCTTAAGCAGTTGTCCCAGTGGAAACTGAAGGGCTATGAGGGGCTCTATAAATTGTCATACTTTGCATTTCAGTGGAGTTGGGTCAGAGGGAAAGTGTCATAGGAAAGACACTGATAGCAACGTCAGTCCTAAAATTATTCCCAGGTGGTGGAAAAACAGCTGGTGTTATTGCTTTGGTCTTTAAAGAACAAAATAAACAGATTGATACTTTATACCTGTTATATTTCCCTACAGCTCTTCTATTTCTAAGATTTTCTCTACATCTGTAGACAACGCTAAACCTCAAAGCAAAATGAGACTCTGGTTAATGGGGCTCTTTTTGAAAATTGTTACATAATGGAGGAACCTGTTTAATCAAACCAATGTACAGCTGATAAGACTCTTACTTTCACAACTTTGAATTACCTTTTTTAATGCCTTCAGCGAATTTTGCCACGTAAATGGATTTTATTGCCAAATGAAAACTTCTTTTGTTAAAGAATCACTTCAAGATGTAGACACTAAAACAATTCTGCATTTTTAAGTATTTAAAACTTAAAATTACTCGAGTTGTTTTTAAAAGGGCTTTTCTACCTATATTTAAGTTCTGGGAACTGGACAGAGAAGACTCGAGCTGTACCATGTTATTTTTATCCGTATCAGTGTGACCTTGAACACAGTGCATGAGCTCCTGTCTCTCAGTTTCCCCACTGTAGCATGGGGAGAGTAAAGGTCTTCAATGCAAATGGACTGGGAGCTGGTCACTGTGATTCCACGGTTTCAGCAAAAATGGTTTTGTGATGGCCCTGGCTGTTGTACATCTTCCTGAAACGCAGAGACCTTTGGTAGTTGGTCTGGCTGAAGACCAGGTATGAATCACAGGTAGCCAATCACATTCCCAGGTACGGCTCACCACAGTAAATGCCACTGGTGAGCATATGGCCATGAATGCTGTCCATGTGGACATGGTGGAGCCCGCCCTGTGGTGTCCCGCATCCTCTGTGGAGCCATGTCCTTCTTCCTGGCCTTGCAGCCTTCCCCTGTCATATCCCACATGCACTCTCCGCGTGTGGCACCTGGAGAGCAGCCTTCCCTCCTTTGGTGTGCAGCCGGGGTTTGATGGGCTGCCGGGGCCAGTGGAGATGCTGCTGAGCTGCCTGCTGTGCTCCTGTGGGAGGAGGGCCAGGGCGAAGTGACCTGTGCCCTGTCTTCACACTTCACCTGGCACACTAGCCCTGAGCTTACACATCACTGAATTCCTTACCTACGTACAGCAATAGCTCACCAACCTGGATGAAGGTGAAATCGGGGCTCCTCCATTTGCATTGTTGCTGCTCACGTGAGAAATACTGGTCCCCATGGCGGTGTATGCCTGTGATGCCAGCTGAGGCAGGAAGGTCACGAGTTTGAGGCCAGCCTCAGAGACTTAGCAAGATACTGTCTTAAAATTAAGAAAAGGGCTGGGGAAGTAGCCCAGTGGTGGGGTGCCGGCCCAGCACGTGTGAGGCCCTGGGTTCCCCCCAGTACAACCAAACCAAGCCAGATGCTGACGGGGCATTGTGCACTGCGTGGAGCTCAGGAGTCCCGGAGGATGTGGGGCTCAGAAGTGCCCTCAGACGCCTTCACATCCACGCTAGTGCTAGGGAAGGATGGCCACCCTGAGCTCTGGCTGTCCTGGGGCTTGCCCTCTAGAGTGAACGCACAGGCGATATCTGATTAATTCTGCCCACAGGCCTGAGTTCTGCTCTGCTAGCGGCAGACGAGCAGAGATGTTTCTCTACATGCTGATCAGGGCAGACAGGGAAGGAAATTCCAGACCGACATTTATTCTGAACCACAAATCATCAAGGTGGTGCCCTTGGTGGAGAAGAAGTCCAGGCTTTGTGGCTTAGGTCTGAAGAGCGGGGCAGGGCTCACGCTCGCACAGCTTGGAGATAGCATGCTGACCCCTGAGCCTGCCCTGACCATGGGAGGCAGGCAAGACCTGCTGATCCTCACTGTTACTCAGGGACTCGCTACGGCTGGAAAGGCAGATGCTCCTTGCTCTACAGACGCACTGCTAGAGCTGGCACCTGGGAGGGAGGAAGCAGGAACATCCTGTCCCTGGTTGGGACTCAGCCGCATGTGAAGTGCCACCAGCCTTACCCGTGGGTGCTCAGGAGCATGGCCATGCTCCTCAGGAGGAGGGAGGGCGAGGGAGGACCCAGGCAGAAGCCCAGGAGAAGCCCCACGAGCCGACTGCAGAAGCCAAAGGATAAGCAGGAGTTAGTATTTAGGATCCAGGAGAAGCCACCTGGTGGAGGTGTGTGGACAGCTCAGGGCATGAGATGTCCCCTGACTGGTTGAGAGGGAGCCAGCACATCTGGGGCAAATGGAAGGGGGGATTGGGGCCCACTGTGAGAAGCGATGAGGAAGGCCTGTCGACATGGGTGGAGCAGTGTTGATTTGGTGTCTGGAGCTTGGGGTTCTAGTCATGCTTCGTGTGAAGAAGCTGTAGAATTTTCTGGAATCTTGATCTCAAGTGCATAGCACCCAGTCTGAGTTTTATTTGGGATGTGAGCAGCTGCCAACCTGCAATCAGGCCCGTGGGGTTGTGGGAAGGGCCTTGGATGGGAGTCCTGTGCCTGGCTGCAGGACACCTGTGGTCTCTGATCTGGATGACTGTCCCGACACCCAGGCACAAGGCTCCTCCAGCTCTGGCGTCCTGACTTTGGGACTTGGTGTCCAGTGGCACAGCTCAGTGCTGCATCAGCTCCGAGTTCTACAGCTGCTCCTTCCCAAGCCTCTCACACAACCTGCCCTGCCCACTGCTCATCAGATCATCTCCTGAGTCCTGGTGTGGACTAATGGGCATTTATTAGGCATTTACTGGGTACAGTAATCCAGCCCTTTTCCCCTGAGGAGGACAGAAGATACAGTTATCATCAAGCCCATAGAAGAACTAGCAGGAGCTCTGGGGCTCAAATGCAGTGCCTGGACGAGGAGGCGCTTTGTGGGGAAGGACAGAGTTTCATCAGGAAGGGAAGGTGGAGAGACTTCTCCTTGAGTGGGATGGAATCCCCAGGGGTAACGAACAGCCTGATTCTGGTGGGGTCTTGGTGATGCACAGTGAAGAGAGGAGACACAGTTGGGGCGTGGGGCCTGATTCTGAGAACATCCCTGGTTTGGAGGCAGCCTGGTGCTGTGGAGTCAGGTGGAGTGCAGGGGCTCACAAAGGCGGGCTGTAAGGAGCCAGCCGCCTCTCCATCCTCAAAGATTGAAGGCTCTAAGTCTTTTGTTTTATCCTTTCTATCTTTTTAGAACACAGACTTTTTCTTTTCTTTTTTTTTGGTACCGGAGATTGAACTCAGGGACACTCAACCACTGAGCCACATCCCCAGCCCTATTTTGTGTTTTCTATGTAGAGACAGGGTCTCACTGAGTTGCTTAGAGCCATTGCTGAGGCTGGCTTTGAACTCGTGATTCTCCTGTCTCAGCCTCCCAACAGACTTTTTCTTAACTGTTTATTTAAAGGCTTTGTTCAGTCTCACATTTTCTCAGAAACCACAGCCTCCACAGGAGACGAGGGCCCTTTTGTGCTGTGAGCCGTCAGACTCACACCTGGCTCTGCATTTCTAGCTGTCACATCATGTCAGAGCCAATAACAGAAGCACCTCTAGTCCAGCAGCTCCTAACTGCTGATCTAAGGCCCCAAAACATAACCAAGTCCTCTATTTTATAAACTGAAGAGGTCACCTGCCTTGCTGCAGTTGCGCCATCTTTGTTAAGTGCCTGTTGTGTGTGAGTTCCATGTACATGAAGAACAAGGATCTGGCCCTGCTCTTAAGGAAAGTCACACCAACCTCTTGGCTGTGCAGCCGTCCTTGTTCTCTGGGTGTCTTCAGCCCAGCACATGTAGGCTCCCATACAGGGCCAAAGGTGGCCGGGTGTGAGTGTTTGCCCACGGCTGCTCCAGGTCTCTAAAGCGTGGCCAACTGTTGCAGTCAAGTCCTTCACGGCCCAAGAAGACCTGAGCATGTGCCTCCTGCCTTGCTCTATTCATAAATCACACACACGCTCTTCTTCACAACTTCTTCCCCAAAATGCACTCTAAAAAGGAGGTCGAATCAGTGGAGGTGGCATTTCTCACGTCTTGCACCCACTCAGGGGAATCCAGGAGAGCCTGTGGCTTGTCAGCCCACCTGGTCTTCTCTGCACCCTGTCATCAACACAGCTTCTTGGCCCTGCAGGTACCAGTCCCTGGTGGCTTCCTATGGAGAGGCCAAGCGGGAGCGGTTCCTCCGTGAGCTGGCCCAACTGGAGGAGAACGTGCACCTGGCGCGGTCCCAGGCCCGTGACCAGCTGGATAAATACGCCTTACAGCAGATGGTAGGAGGGTCTCTGGGCCTGTGATGGGGGGGTAGATGTGGTCTGTCCCCTCGCAGGTGGCGCGTGCCTGGCTGCCCAGCCATACCTCACCACACGCAACCACTCTTGCTCCTCTGTGGCAGGTGGAGGACAAGCTGGCATGGGAGAGGCATGCATTTGAGGAGCGCCTGAGCAGGGCCCCTGAGATCCTGGTGCGGCTGAGATCCCACACCGTCTGGGAGAGCATGTCTGTGAGGCTCTGCTTCACCGTGCAGGGGTTCCCCACGCCCGTGGTGCAATGGTGAGGGCTTCTGCTTTGGGAGGACGAGTGCCCACTGAGTCTCCTTCCAGGAAGGGCCCTTGGAGGAGCACCAGGTGGAGATGGGGTAATAAGGAACTCACGAGATGTCCATTTGCTAGCACGTAGCATTTCGGTGCCGTTGGTCCAGCCGGTCTTTCAGAGCGTCTTGAGGGCAGCTCCCTGCAGCCAGCTGTGTTTGCACGCTCCACTCTCGCGTAGGTGGCCTCAGCACCACAGCTGGTCTGCCCTCCAGGCCAGGAGCCTGCCCTGCAGTAGGACTTGGGATGGGAAGCAGTGTGAGGCCTGAAGGACTCACTTCACCCCCACCCTGCCTGGCTCAGCATCTGCTGCCAAATCAAGGATCTGTGTTATGTTCCCTGTGGATCTGTGCTGTCAGGTGCACATAGGGGCCCAGGCTCCCACCTGCTGCACAGCTGGTGGGTGGGAGTCCTGTACTTCAGGGGAGGCTCTCCTTGGCCAGGGGTCAGTGTGTCGATGGACTCCAGGGACACTTGGCCTAATATGCCAGGCTGCAACGTAGCTAGCATAAGCTGCACTGTTTTTGTTTTGTTTTGTTTTTGTTTTAATTATAACTTCTGAACTCCTAACAAACTTCAAGCAGATGTTTAGAGGCAGCCTACTGCAGGTCAAAGGTTGCCTGAATAGCCCTAATGATGCAGCACAGCCTGTAAGAGAACCCCAAACAGAGCCAGGCTCAGTGGTGCATGCCTGTGTTCCAGCTACTTGGGAGGCTGGGACAGGAGGATCGCAAGTTTGAAGCCAGTCTGTGCAACTTAGACCCTGTCTCAAAGTTAAGAGTAAAGAGGGCTGGGGTATTCAGTGGTAGAGTGCACCTGGGTTCAATCCAAGTTTGCAAAAAATAAAAACTAAAAAATTAAAAACATAAAAAGCAAACTAAAAATGGATCTCATGCCTGCCGGCTCCCCTGTGTGGTGCTGAGAAAGGAGCCAGGCATTGGCAGAGCAGATATGCATTAGAGGACAGTGTGGAATCTGGGAAAGGTTGTAGACAAGTCTGCTTTTAAATTAAAATAGAGGTTTTCTTGACCAGGTACAAAGATGGCAGTCTGATCTGTCAGGCAGGTGAGCCAGGCAAGTACCGGATCGAGAGCAAGTATGGTGTGCACACGCTGGAGATCAACAGGTAAGGACCCGTTGGGAATCACTGTTCAAACTCAAAAGATGCAGGGCTTCACCTTGGCCCTGATTCCAAGCCTGAGGATATGGATTCTGGGTGCAAAGATGAGAAGTAGTTTAAAGAAACTTGGCAGAATCTAGGCTCCTAGCTGCACCAAAATGCAGGGTGATCCTGAGGACACCTGCTCAGCAGACTGCCTTACTGCCAGGCCTGGGACATGACCCTCAGCACAGACCCTGCCAAGCGGACTGCCCGTGGTCGCTTTTCCTTGTAAGTGACTGAACAACTGTAGGCACTGCAGATAATCACGTGGAAACTGTGCACCCGGCCAACGTTCAGTGTTCCGCTGTGCATCTAGCTGTGTCTTTGCTCATGCGACCCAGCACGCAGACACGTGTACAGCACATGGAAGCTCATGGCAGCTTTGGTGTTCCGGTGGCGGGCTCTTCCCTCACAGCCCGCCAGGACACCTTCTGGGGGCTCAACTGTCACTTTTTGAACAAATGTGACTGCTTCCTTACGGCAGTGATGGTGCACACTTGCCCTAGAGGTGGAAGACCTCAGGTTCCTCCGACTTGGATGAGTCCTTGGCCCTTCCCAAACACCAGTCTCTTCTGAAAATGATCATCAGGAAGGAGCAAAGCTTTGAACTTCCCCATTTGCCCAGCAGTGGCTGTGAGAGTCGGGTCCAAGGTCACACGTTACATGTGTGTGAGTTCCCACGTGTGCATGATCTGTGGTGTGTGTGTGACTGTGCTTAGTGATTTATGCCTAATCCCTGTGGAGAAAGACGAGGGAGAGTGGTCTTAGCAGTGGAAAGCGTGAGACGTTAGAACACAAGGTGGTGTTGCTTCGCTGTGACTGAACTGTAAGCGGCTTGGCTTACAGTTGGGTTAGGTTAGGCTTCCTGTATAATGCCCAAAGGCCTTGGAAGAGTCACAGGTGGCGCACAACTTCCTGTGTCCTTGCCTAGATTCATGCTTATAATCAAAGTATTTTCTATTGCTTTCAATGAAAAAGTGCATATAATTGGGTTCTGTTAAAGATTAAGTTTTTCTGAGATCTCTTAAAGACTGTGGGGAAACAACGCAGCAGAACCTTGCCAAAGGAGAGGGTGGGCTGTGTTCAAACAGTGCCAGGACAGTGCAGAGCCCATGCAGGCAGGAAATAGGATGGGGCAGAGCCCAAGCCGGAGCTGGGAAGGCACTCAGGAGGACTGGGGTGAGCGGACCTTGCTAAGCTACCGAGCAGGGCTCTTGCTGAGGCATGCCAGTGTGACTAGGCTCCACGTGATAGTGAGCAGTGAGGAGCCAGGTCAGATATGAAGGAAGGACAGATATGGAGGGGATAAGGCATGGGGGGATCAGCTATGGAAGAGATCAGGTATAGAAGGGACGAGACATTGGGGGGATCAGGTGTGAAGGGGATCAGCTCTTGAAGGGGACCCGTATGGAGGGGGACCAGGTATGGAGGGAGGCGCCAGAGCTAAGCATCATGTCAGGTCTTGCTTCTGGGGACCTGCTGGGAGCTGAGACTGTTGGAAAAGGCTGGTGGAGACTGACTGGAGCTGAGCTCAGGAGCTTCTCTGCCAGTCCCTCTCTGAGCTACAGAGGCCAGTTCGCCTGGTTTACTCCTGTCCAGCCACTCCCGTGCCTCCCTCACCAGCTCTTCCTGCTTCCTGCTTCTGCTAACTCCTGCCTTCCCACCAGGCTGGGGCCAGTCCCTTCCTTAGGCTCCCAGTGGTCCCAGGGTGGCATCCCACGATGGCATCTCCCTATTGCAGGGAGGGTCAGCCGAGACTCTGAAGGCCCTGGCTGGGTGAACTTGGCTTCTCTTTCCCTCTGGGGCAGCCCTCCCATCTCCCACTCCTAGAGCAGGGCTCCCTTGCAGAGGCCCTGGGTGGACCCATTGCAGAGAGAGGATGGCTTAGGTTAAAATGTGTGAGAGTCACTGCCCTGATTCTCTAGAAAAGCCTCACAGCTGGTTGGTTGCTCCTGCTATTCATTGAGGACCTACTGGATGCCCTGTGCTATTCTAGATGCTGGGGTATGCTGGCCACTGAAGCCGAGCTTCCCATCCTCCAGCCTGAGAAGGTGCATGAGAGACTTCCATAGCCAGAGAGGGGAGGCCTGGGCCTGGGTGCACTGTTGTGGTGGGAACTCAGGGTGAGGGCTGGTCTTTACAGGAAGGTCATCTGAGTGAATCGGAAGGCCAGCGAAGTACTGGACAGGAGTTTGGGGTGGGTGGGAGCCTTCAGGTGAGAAAGCTCCTGGGGTGCATGAGGCTGCTGGGGCTGGAGGGTGGACATGTCACACTGACTGGCTCCTGTGCCATGGCAAGGATGTTGGCTTTGCTGGAGGGAAGAAGGCTTCAGAGGCTGAGGAGGGAGGGCAGCATCTGGCTTTCATTTCAAAAGGACAGAGTTGGGGCAGAGGTGGACCAGTGGACCAGCTCTTACTGAAATTCAAAGAAAAAGGAAGGCCGCATGGAGCAGGGAGGGAGCAAAGGGGCTTGTGGGAGTGCCCCAGCAGGTTTTGCAGGCATAGCTATGGGACTGCCCAAGGGTCAGGCACTCCCAGCGCTGCAGGCTCCAGCGGGGAGCTGGCTCTGTGGGTAAGGCTCAGCCACAAGCTCTAGCTGAGGGTGAGTCTCTTCCCTGGTGGGCTGGGAAAACCAGCAGGACCCCATCGCTCTTGCTGAGCTCTTCAGACAGCAGCTCTCCCATCTCCAGACTCCATGGGCGCGTCAACAGATGCAGGCTAATATCTGGGAAGAGAACATGTGCCGCTGGGGAGTGCTGGCTTTTTGGGGTGTCTGCTGATCTGGTTGCTCTGTGACTGGGGGGGGGGCAGTTACCAAGCTGTGTCTTAATCATTGCTCTAAGCAGAAAAGTGATTTCCCTTTCTCAAGCAAGAGGAAAGTCACACAGGGATGTGTGCAGCATTTATACTTGACACTGGGAACAACGTGGGCTTCGAAGAGCGGAGGTGAAGCTCAGATAAAGCTGGCCGATGGGCCTCAGGAGATCACAGCTCAGTGATCCACAAGCCCAGGGCTTCTTCATAGCCCTGCATTTTGAACAAACCTGCAAATGTTTGGGAAATTTGGGAAAAGGAAAGTTCTAAGACTGACTTATCTCTCAGTCTTCTTATCCCTATTGGGATGTTTTTGGCAGATGAAATACTAATGTTCTTCAGGAAAAGAGCGACAGGGAAGCCCACAAATTATAGCTCATCTCAGCTGTTCATTCCAAAATGCTGAGCACACACCATCTGATCCGAGGCTGATTCCAGGGTGTGGATGTGTTCCCTGCCCCTCCCCGGGCTGGGCACTGAGCTCCTCCTCTGCACAGGATGACATTTGCGCCTATGAATATCCTTTGGCTACTGCAACTGAATTTTTAAAGTGCCGAAAAGCAAGCTCACCCTTTGGTACTACTCAGATCTACACTTGTGATTGACACTATTCTATGTGCTCTGGAGTTCTCTTCAAGGACCTGCACTGGGCTCCCGTTTCTTCACAGGGGCGTGTGGTTCTCATATTTTGATGAAGTGTTTAGGAGAACCTGCCTTTCCATTAGCAATGCCACTATCACCCACTCCTTGAAGACTGTTTTTTTTTTTTTTTTGTATTTAATTTTTGGACTTTGGCATTGAGGTTGTGATTTGAGTTAAATTTTAAGTCCAATGTCAGTGCCCCTTAGCACCCGAAGGCAACGGGCCTTGTCTACCCACAAGAGATTTACCGCCCATCTGGAAACATGAAATAGCTCTAGTTGCTTGCATGCTGTTATGTTGGGGACTCTTTGAACTGAGACCTTGGGAGACAAAGTGGAAGTTTCTAAAACTTGAGACCAAAGAAAACTCTCTCTATTCTAGGACTCTGTCCAAATAGAAAATAAAACCCTTGCAAGTTCCTGCATCGTGAAGTAAAGGCCAGAATTAGACCCCGGGCTTGCTGAGCACTTTCTCTGGTGTGGCCTTGGGAAGGAGCAGAAGGCTGGGTCCTACTGGACCAAGGCAATGGGTGGGGTCAGCCCTTGCCTGTTCAAATTAGCTGTAGACAAGAGTCTGGCTGGGCAGCCTCCCCCTCGTGGCCTCCCGTCCTCCCTGCTGCCTGTTGCTGGCTCTTCTCCAGGCACTGGGCTTCCCACAGCTCTGTACAGTACCAGCTGTGGACAGACCCTCTTGTGCCCTCTCCCAGTACATGTGTGTGTGCTTGTCTGTGACACCTATACTTCTACTGCAGGATGTGTTCTATATTGTGACATGTTCACGAGACAGAACTGTAAAAAGAGTGAGAGAAACAGAAGCAAGTGGAAGTCCTCACCTATCCCAGCCCTTCCCATGAGTCAGCTGGCATCCCCAACTCTGGTGACCACTGCCGTAGTCAGTGGGTCTTAGTAATTGTACAGGCCACAGGCTCCCCTAAAAACCAGATGGAAGCCCATGGACCCACTCCTGAATGAACGACAGGCACACGCGTGCATGTTCCCCAGCCTAGAAGGTGGAAGGTCCTGGCACAGGGCTCTCTCTGCTTCCTGTGTCCTGCCCCAGGTCTGAGCACAAAGTGCTAATGGGTTACTTGACAGCTAATTGGTGCTAATGCGCTAGGTGGCTCTGGCCACCTCCATGCCTCTAATCTGTGTCTGCGAGGACAAGCTGGGAGCCCAGGGAGAGGCTGCCTGCCTTGGCCTCTTGGACTCACCCTGCTGCTCCCCTCCTTCCCTCAGGCTCAGGGTTGGATTCTGTGCATTCTCTGTTCTTTCCTGTTCCTCAGACTCCTCCCTGCTCAGGAAAATGAGATACCAGTCTCAGAAAGTGAAAGGCTGTGCTGACATGTAGGAAGGTGAGGGCCAGCAGCATCCTTGTGGAGCAGGGAATGCAGAGACCTTCTCTAAACTTGTGGTCCTGCAGTTCAGCTAATACATTTTAATTGATAATATACAAGGCAATATTGTATTATAAAATCCAAGAGGTTTTCCAAATATGTTTTTTAATTCAAGCATAAAAGTTAGCCTAGTGAAGTATAGATACTTGATAAATACATTTTAAGAGTTTAAAATATGCACGGTTTTTCCTTATAAAGTAAACAGATGGGAATCAGCAGTCAGTGCAATGGAAGCAGGGAGCTGAAGCAGAACTCTTGGCTGGTGGACTCAAGTCTCGTCCCCCACCTTCCCGTGGGTTCTGATCGCCCAGTGTTGACAAGGTTCTGACTCACAAGGACAGGTGGTCGCCAGTGGAGGCAAGGCTCGCCTGGCAACCTCAGGACGTGACTCAGTTAAACACAGGGAGCAGAGCTTTGCCCAGGCCCAAGCACAGCAACATTGGCTGCCATGCCCAATTCGTGCTACTGCCCTTTGATGTGTACCAAGGACATGATGAGTCTGAGCACATGCTTTTGCCACAGTGTTAGGAATTGCTAAAATACATAATGAACATAATGAACATAATGAAGACATTTTCAGCATAAGATTCAATTTGAAAACTCTGGAGCACAATTTGGGAACTACCATACTGAATGTTACCCAAGGGTGTTGACAGGTAGAGGCTGGTGAGATTTCTGGTGACTGATTCCAGTCTCTGGGCCATCTGCCTGTGCTTCCTGAGGATGCCTGGTGGTCCAGATAGCATCCTCTCCTCCCTTAGCAGTTGGGAGCCAGGGTTTGTCCTGTTGGCTGGCCACTCCTGGGCATCCTGCATGGGGCTGCCCTGTTAGCTCTGCTGTGTGCTTGGGTGGTTGTACTGGGCTTCTGGCTCCCCTTTTCCAAGGCATGGCCTGTCCCTGTGTGGCCCCTACATGGGTCCAGGTTGGGAGGTTTTGATTGGGCCGTTGGTGCAGGGTGATTTTCCTCTTCACCGGGTGCTCTGACCCCGAACACTTCCGGCAGGCCTGTGGGCGGCTCTGTTTCTGCTTCTCTCCTCTGGTGCTGCTAGCGCCAGCAGGACTGGAGAAAGGTTTGGGCTTATCCCAGAAGGACGTGTTTGTATTTGGAGAATGCACTTGGGAAATTACAGCGGTGTCATTATTTGAAAGGAGCACACAAGCAGCGAGTGAAGAAAGGACAAGGAGAGGAGTGACCCTGCCCTGCCCAGGTGTGCTCGGTGGTCCCTGTGGGTATGACATGTGCACTCCCCAGGCAGAGCCACCCAGGACATGGGGAAGGCACCCAAGCGACAGGACTTCTGTCCTGTTGCTGTGTGCCAGGCAGACAGGCGTGCCCGGAGTGTGTGGGACGTGGAAGGGCAGAGTGACGAGCTCACACCAGAGTCCTGGGTGAGGGTGGCCCTGCAGTGGGCATGTTCCTACAGGGTGAGGCGGAAACATGCACCCGGTCTGCAAATCTTGATTTCTCCCTTGAGCACTGGTGCTACAAGGAGCCAGGTGGCGCGGACTGACTGAAACTGAACTTCAGGAGCAAACAAAGAAGTACTGGAAGGTGGCCAGGGCCCTGAAACTTCTCCTCCCCTTCATTGGAGTTGGTTGGGGAAAGCCTTCTTTTCTGTTCAAAGAAAATATTTCTAGCTCCTAGAGAAAGAGAGAAGAAAATGAAATTACTGATGACTCCAGGGTTGGGTTTGTCATGTGGGCATTGGCTCCTTAATGCACTTTAAAATTAGATTCTGGTAAACTTTTTCTATTTTCAACAGTGGAATTTTGGGGGGGTTCTTTCTTTTCCAGATTAAGATCTTACCCATGGATCCACTTCTGGGAGGGAAACTGCCCAAGAGTGCAATGTCTGGGGTCTGTGGACCTTGGTCCCCCAAATTTTTCAAAAGTGTCAGTGACCTCACACAGGAATGGGAGAGTAATACCTATTTTCCAGGGTCCTTGAGAATGTAACTTAGGATAGTCACTGTGAAGTCACTAGTCGGGATCCTAGCACAGGAAACCCCGGTCAGAACCAGGTCAGAACCAGAGCTACTCCTTGCTGAGCCTTCCGGGGGTGCTGGAGGGCAGTCTCGGCAGGAGTGAGCTCAGCTTCTGCAGGATGGATGGGTTGTGTGGAAGCACCGTGCCCTGAGGCATTGGGGTCCCTGCTGCTTTTAGGTCATGGTCTTCCCAGGGATGGACATGCATCCATGCCTCAGGTGGGGTCCAGCTCAGGCTTTTTAATACATCCTCATGGGGGGATTTGCATTTGGGGGATCGTATTGCTCAAGGTCCTGGGCATAACTTCATGTGAACTTGGAAGTCCTGGTGAGGAGTGAGGTTGAGCTACAGAATCTGTTTTGCTGTCTAGCAAGGTATTTCTCACTTAGGAAGTTAGTGGGTCTCTGCACATACTCTGGAACGCCCTGGCTCGTGCCAGACTCAAGCTCTGGTCCCTGTGCAGACCTCCATGAGTCCTAGCCACCTGTGCCAGAGACATTGGAGGACGATGCTGAGTGCAGGCCATGTCTGCATGCTGGAGATCATTGGCACAGCCTGGAGACAGGGTGCCCTGTGCAAGTTCCTAGGCTGCCCTGTTCTTCATGGCTCCCAGGCAGGTGGCTCAGGGCCATGCTGACTAGGGGCCTGACTTTCCCTGTGATGAGTCCTTGCTCTCAACAGAGTAGGTGCAGGTCCCTAATTCTTGCCCCTTTACTTTCCCTGCCCCAGTGATTCTGCTGGAGGTGGAGGTCACAGGAGCCATAAATGCTATAGAGGCAGCAAAATAGGCCCAGAATGGAACAGACTTCTCCAGAATAAAATGAAGGGTTTGCACATGCCTGCATCTTTTCTTTCTGTGTCAAAGCCCAGCTGTGGTCTGGGTCAGATGGTCGCCTGTCTATAATTAATACTGCGTGTCCGCCCGCAGCTCCAGGGCAGCGTTGGTGTTGTTCTCGCACACTCAGGAGCAGCTGCGTAGGTCAGGGCTTGCTTTCGAGGGATGCCTTTGTTCGAGCTCTGGCCACCGGCTTCTCTAGAGCAGCCCCACAGACTTGCTTTTTCTCTCCAAGGGCCGACTTTGATGACACTGCGACGTACTCAGCGGTGGCCACAAATGTGCACGGACAGGTGTCGACCAACGCCGCGGTGGTGGTGAGAAGTGCGTGCCCAACCCGGGGGCGGCCAGCCTGGGCCCTGCTGGTCCCTCTCTTTGCCATGCTCACCTGATTGTCCTGCAGGGTTCCGAGGAGACGAGGAGCCTCTTTACTCCGTGGGACTCCCAATTGGATGTGAGTGGGGTTGGGGTTCTTTCAGTCCAGAAACACGTGTGGAGACATAGCATATAAGGGAGTACTTACTTGCTAAGTGAGGGTCGAATCTTAGTTTTAAAGTTATATTTTGTACGACTCCAGGTTTCCTTAACTGCTGTCGGTGTGCCAAGTTTGTTCCCTGTCCCTCTGTGGCAGGGTGGCATTATCAGACACTGGGGAAATTGTCACTTGGGAACACTTCACATTTCTGAATTGGAAAAAAGAAACATCCAGATTCTTGACCTGCATGTGCCATGATGTCCCAAAAGTCTTTCCCCCCAAAAGTCTCTTGGTCATTTGTAACCAATGCCTCCTCCAGTCTAAATGAGGTGTGTGGTAGACATGTGCTGGAACGGGCCCAGGCTACCTCCCGTGCTTGGTGACCTCCCCACATGTGGGACACCCCTGCAGGGAGGGCTGTGCGTCTGTCCTTTGCTTGACCTTTACTCTCCTCGCCTTCCATACTACCTGGAAAGCTGCTCCTTCGCCCTCCGTGCAGAGACGCCATCTAGCCCCCCGTGGCCATGTCACGAGGGGTCTCCCTGTGTTCTGGCTGGTTGTACACGGGCTGAGCTGCCTGCCAGAGGAAGGCCACCACACTGGCCTGATCTTTGAGGATCAGGACTCAACGGACCTACTCTCAGTACAGCTTATTTATGGCTTGGGGCTGAGATTTAGGACTGACTAGTGCTTCCAAAGGAATTGTATGTTCCCCCAGAAGCTTTGGTGTTATAAGTCAAGTGTCAGTCAGTGAAAAATTGACCAGACAATTGCTGAGGCTCGCTCCTTCCTGGCAGCATGGGTACTTTGGTTATTTCTGTGTGGATTTATGGACGGGCTCCATTTAGCACTCCACTGTAAATGGCACTCTATTGATGAACACACCACTGTTCATTTTGAAACCATGAACTGTGACCTCACAGTCGCTGTGACTTCTGCAGCCTCAGTTTGGGCTGAGGTAGGGAGTAGGCCCTTTGCTTAAGTACAAGGCTCAGGTCTGAGCTGCACCCTGAATGACCAGATCTGACTCCAGAGATGCTTGTCTGCCTCCTCAGAGTGGCTGGCTCTGCTCGGGCTGCTGTAACGAATCCTGCGGCTTGTACGACTATACAACAGATGTTAATTTTTCAGGATTCTGGGGGCTGCAAGCCCAAGACCAGGGCACTGGCAGGGTGGGTTCTGGTGAGGGCTACCTCCTAGTTTGCAGATGGCACCTCCTTGCTGTGCCCACACCTGGCAGGGACCCATCCTCAAGACCTTACTCAGCCTTGCTCACCTCCAAAGACCCTGCCTGCTCACCCGTGGGTGCAGCATACAAAATTAGTGTACACGTGTTCAGGCCAGCAGGACTTCTTAGAGGGGGTGCAGGTTGAGGTGGAGCACTCTGCTGTGGCCAGGGCACCTCTAAGCTGAAGCACACACCATGGCACTAACTGTGCCACTTGTTCCTGCAGTGCCCCTGTCCTCCGTGATCCCGTATACACACTTCGACGTTCAGTTCCTAGAGAAATTTGGAGTGACCTTCAGAAGAGAAGGCGAGACGCTCACACTCAAGTGCACACTGCTGGTAACACCAGACCTGAGGAGGGTGCAGCCACGGGCCGAATGGTACAGGGACGGTGAGTGCCCGGCCACCCACGCTGAGAGCGCTGGGCAGGAATGACCCTCCACGCTTGCGTGGGTTGGCCTTCACCTCTGCTGCTGTGCTTGCCAAGCCAAGGACACTGACCTTGAACTTCCTCTGGAGGGTCCTGGGTGGGGGGGCTAGTGGGAGGTGCCTGGACCCAGATCTGTCATGTGTGGTGTCCGCAGCCCCCCGAAGGGCTCCCCATGTGAACAGAGAGGAATTGGCCAACGCACGCCCCGCCCCAGCAGTGGCTGGTGACTGTCAGGGCGTATTGTGAGCAGCCATACTTTCCTGAGTGTGTTCGGGATGCCCAGGTGGCTGTTTGTGGAGGAGGGGCTGCAATGACACCTGGCCTGTCTACCTCTCGGGACAGGCAGAGCTGTGGTCTGAGTACAGACTGGCTACAGCATCTGTCCCCCACCAGCTGTGGTCTGCGCTTCTGCAGTGAGGAGCACCAGCAGTGTCTGAACCCATGTGCCCCCTTTGGGCTGCGCTCTGGGGAACGTGTCCCCATGGTGAGATCACACTGTGCGCTTCCCGTGGTCCTGAGACCTCAGGGAAAGCTGAGGTTAAAGAGGCAGGAGCCCATCCTGCTGCAGGGCGGTTGTGGCTTAGTTGGGAGTATGGGACATTGAAAGTGGCACCTGTTTGTAGTACAGGAGTCACTGCAGACCAGGTGTGACATGTGGCCAGATGCAGTGCTGGCCTCACATCCTGCTTCACAGAGCCAGGAGAGGCAGGGCTTTCTGGGGAAGGGAGGGGGATTCTTGAGTGACAGAGCACGGGGGCCTAAAAGGACCAGTACTCCAGGCAGGGAGTTTGCTTTTGACCTTGAAGGCCATGAAAGATGCGAGCAAAGCACTTGTTAGGTCAGTTGGGGCACTGAGACCTGCGGGTTTCTGTGGGAAGAGGACGGTCACAGCCAGGGCCCCAGGCATGCTGCACAGAGTCAGAGGAGGAGAGAGAAAGGGGGGGAAGGAAAGGAGAGGGACGAGGGCAGAGAGAAGGAGAGAGGGAGAAAGACTGGCTTTCTAATGACATTGATTTGGGGACTTCCTCATGGTGTCCCCAGAGCCTGCTGATATCCACTTTAGAACCTTTTATGGTGATTTGTTCTGGCACTGGTGTTTGCTCTTCTCCCACCCTGTGCATGCAGGATGTTTCAAAGGTGCACCCACCTGACTAATCTTCCGCCTGAGCGACCCTTGTGAGAGCTGCTGGGGTCCTTAGTACTGAGAGGAGCTCCAGGTTGGCAGCTGGAGTAGGTCTGTATGGGCTTCATTATTCAGGAGGAAACCAGTCTTGACCCCTCCCTGAGGCTTGTTTCTAGTGAAGGGATTTTTGTTGTTGTTGTTCTTTATAGTTAATGAGCTGCAAGTACTAGGAGGCAGCTCAGCCTGGGGCACATGGAAGCAGCAGGGCCCAAGAGGCAGGTGAAGGACAGAGGAGCTGGCCCAGGCTGGGGAGGGGCAGCAGGGCAGTGGACACAGTAGCTGCAATGCCCTGGGGAGGGGTGCAGGGCTTGGGGAACAGGCGCAGGTTAAGTAGATCAGAACCCCAGGCTACTGTACTGAGTCCAGGTTCCTCAATGGTGAGACACCCAAGACCATTTGTTGTGACCAGCTTGGGGCTGCTGTGGCCATCCATAGAGACCCATGCAGCAAAGGGTGGAACAGCCCCGTTTGAGGACTGGGTTCCAGCCAGGTTTGCCGAGAGTCCTGTTCAGGTGTTTTTCTGTTGCCGCAGGCTTGATGACCAAGGGCAGGCTTTCCCCAGCCAGCAGCAGGTCCTAGGAGACCTGCAGGGCAGGAGTCCCCTTAGAGCGGTCAAGGATCTATCAGCTCTCGGAGTCCTTCCGGGCCATCCTGCAGGCTGATGTCAGGACCCTGCCCACATGGTCGGTGTCTGGCAGGCCCTTGCCCTGACTAGACAGGGCCTTCCCTCTGAGCCCTCAAGGGGGCCCTGGCTCTTCTCTTGGGGATACTATCACATGTCCCCACTGCATGGCCTCATCCAACCTAATTACCCCCAAAGGCCACCTCCTGACCACCGCATTGGGGTTAGGATTTCAACTTGAGTTTTGAGAGGACATAGGTTGGTCCCTAAAGCCAGTCCTTTTTTTTTCTTTAAATTTTATCTATTCCATTTAGTTGCATATGACAGTAGAATGTTTTGACATATCATACATACCTGGAGTATGACTTCCCATTCTAGTGGTTGTATATGATGTGGAGTTACACTGGTCATGTGTTCATATATAAGCATGAGAAAGTTATGTCCAGTCCATTCTACTGTGTTTCTCATTCACATGGCCCCTTCCTTGCCCCACACCCCCTTGTCCAATCCAGTGAACCTCCATCCCCACCATTTGGACTTTGTTTTTTTGTGGATTGGCTTATTTCACTTGGCATGATTGCCTTCAGTTCCATCCATTTACTGGCAGATGCCATAATTTCATTATTCTTTATGGCTGAATAATATTCCATTCTGTATATGTACCACATTTTCTTTATCCATTCATCTATTGAAGGGTACCTAGGTTGGTTCCATAGCTTAGCTTTTGTGAATTGAGTGGCTATAAACATTAATATCCTAAATCTAGTCTTATTTCAGAAATGCATATCAAAGCTGATTCTCCAATGGCATTTTCTGGCCTGTCACCTGTTGGAGACACACAGCCATTGCTCATGGCCTTAGAGGGAATCCCTACTTAGACAATGGGATTCTGGGTGTGATGTCCTCTCAGGATTCGAACCAGGCTCTCTGAGAACATGACCCTTGGCCATGTGGTGTGTGTCTCTGTGGCTCCAAGCACACTTGCTGTGCAGTTGCTTTGTCTTTGACTGTGGTCACCGTCACCTGATTGTGTGGGTAAGTGTCTGCTGAGGAGCTTGACTGCAAAGCCACTCAGCGACAGAAGATGGAAGGGGAGGCATCTCTCTCCATCATACCCCTTGCCTGAGTGTTAGATTTTTATCACAGCGCATCACACTGTATTTTTATCGTGTCTACCATGTGTCAGCTGCTGTACTAACTCCTAATTAGCACAATAATTATTCTTAGACTGCATTAGCTGCATAGGAAAATAAAAATGGATAATACAACTGGTAATAGATAATACAACTAGCATGTCCATTTTTATTACACAGTTGCCACTGTTATTCAGAGGTTTTGGCCTCTTAAGCACCATGAAGCAAAAGTTAGGCTCTGTTCTCTGTGGGTCAGGGTATTCTGGAGCTCTCCATTCAAGTTTGATACATCCAGTTTTTTTTTTTAAATTAAAAAATGTAAAGAGCTCCTTTTTCGTGTGAAAGATGCAATATATGTTTATTGCAAAAAACCAACCCCAAATTGTAACTTCTCCACCCACAAGCTGACCGTGATCGGTAAGCTTATGATGTGCATCCTGCCCATGTGGACTCCTTGAAAGGGAACACTGGCTCCAGGAGAAGTCTCCCCGACAGGGTCCTGTGCATGGCTGGCTGTGGGCGACTGGGTGCATCGCGAGTCTTGCGTATGCGCCCGTTTGAGCATGCGGGCTGGGTTGTGGCTTTCTGTTGCAAGTCTCCGTGGAGTACAGTGCTTGCCGTACTCACCACACTCCCCTTTTTCTTACCTGGGGGCAAATCCTGAGCGCTGTGTTTGGTGTTGAAAACTGTGCTCCTGTTAGGTTTTCTGACAAGGCCTCCTCCCACCACAAGAGAAGGCACTTTCCGCTCTTTGAGGGCAGATGTCTCCCTTCTTCATCTTGGCCAGATTCTGTGGGTGCGAGTCAATTTCTCATTATTTCACTTTGTTTCCCTGATGTCTAGTGTTGAGCATTTCCCCACAAGCTTCTCATTTGAATTTCTTCTTTTACCATCTGCATTGCTTTTCTTTAAAATTTTTTTAAATTGTTGATGGATCTTTATTTCATTTACTTGTATGCAGTACTGAGGGTCGAGCCCCGTGGCTCACGCGTGCTAGGCAAGCGCTCTACCGCTGAGCCACAGCCACAGCCCCCCACGTCATTGCCTTTTGATGAGAGAGTTGGTTGGCATCTTATCCTTTCCCAGCCATGGTGGTGAGGACCTTCCCAAGGCCAGCCCTGGGCGGGCACTTGCTCACCATCCGGCAAGTCCTCCTGGAATCCTTGGGGGTGCCCAGGGTGCAGGTTGGAGAAGGCTGTGCTGAGAAGCAGTGACCACGGTGAGCCTGGGCCTGGAGACGGAGTGTGCTCTGGGGCTCTGCTGTGGTGGAGCTCCGCCCTCTCCCACAGCTCTTCTTGTTGCTGCTTCTCTGAGCATGTGCTTTGCACATGATGGCTTCCTTCCTTGCTGACTGGATTGTCCTGTCTCTGGGAGATGTCTCCAGCAGTCACTGCGTGTTTCCGTGAGTACTCAGATGACTTCTGAGCAAACCCCAAATTGGACGCTTTTTCAGATGTGCTGGTGAAAGAGTCAAAATGGACCAAGATGTTCTTTGGAGAAGGCCAGGCCTCGCTGTCCTTCAGCCACCTGAACAAGGACGATGAGGGCCTGTACACCCTGAGAATTGTGTCCCGTGGCGGAGTCAGTGATCACAGTGCCTTCCTGTTTGTCAGAGGTGGGTCGGCGCGTGGCCTGAGCTTGCAGTGGAAGGAGGCCCCAAAGAAGGGACCAAGCAGGGCTGTAGGAAGGTTGAGCATGGCCGTTGTCCTTGCAGACTTCCCCGAGACAAGGCAGTGCTGCCCAGGCCTACCAGTCAGACTGCCCTGAGATGAGGAGGCCAGATAAGTTGGAACAGACACGGCATGGCCTCCTACCACCCCTGCCATAACCAGAGTGTGAAGGGGCCCTCAGAGTTAGTTTAGAGGAGAGAGAAACATGTCTGGCCTGGGGAAAACAGTCAGGCCCCCCACCTCCCTGCCAGCCCACAGAGGAAGTGACAGGACAGCACTGCTATTTCCATTGCCCCAACTTCAGTTGGACTCATGTTTAGGCTGATCCCAGCACAATGACCAGGAATTCCTGAATCCTGTTTGTGGAAAGAAAAACAAAATTCAGGATGTGCCAGGCACAATATAGGCATTCTACATGTGTCACACACATGCATCTATAAGGTAACGTATAACGGAATGCAGCATGCAATGACACGTAATGTGTAGTAGCACACACGTAGCATGTGATGCGTAACGTGTGATCATATGCGTAAAGTGTACGCATAACGCATCACGTTCCTCATTTTTCAAGTGAAGACACCAGGGCTCAAGGCATGGGGACCAGCTCTAATCATGCTGGAGCTGGTGACGAGTTCCCTTTGTGAAGCCACGTGCTCTGAACTTGGAAGGGGCTGTTCCCTTCCTCAGCATCTGCCTGTGGCCTCCCCTGAGGAACATGTCTTCCCACTCAGACGCTGACCTGCTGGTCGTGCCCTCTGCAGGCTGCTGAGCGGCACAGTGGCTGCTGCTGGGAAGACACAGTCATTCCCGTTGTGGCTGGTTGGCTGCTGCCCTGGTCTGCTACTGTCTGTCATCCATCCTGATGGGCAGGCCTTCCCTGGGCTCGGGGCTCGGTCACGGCAGCAGGGCTGCAGCCCAGGTGTGGGTGACCCAAGACACAGTCTGTGCTCTTTCTCCATGTGGCAGCCCTGGGGTCAGTGTTTAAGGGAGGGCTCCTTCATCAGAGAACAGCTCAACACCAGGAAACCTACCTCACCTTCCGCACTTCCCCAGACCGTGAGAGTTGGCAAGGCTGCCATCTTAGACCCTTCCATAGTTTGGCTGGTTTCATTAGGATGGCATTAAATGTGCCTTTCATTCTCTTGCATGTCTCTGCCAAGATATTTTACCCCATAAAAATGCAATGACTGCCATAGAGCTTGAACTGTCTTCCCTACACACCTCCAGCAGGAAGGAGACGGTGCCAACGTGGGCAGCTTGGCCCTCTGATGACTTTCTGAAGACTAATGTGAGGGAAAGCACCTGGCTCAGTGTCAAGAAATCCTCAGCTTTTCATATGTGAGGAGATTGCACGGGAAGCCATGTGCTTACGCTGCCGACAGCGTACACCAGCCATGCCTGCTGAGCACGTCCACATTGTAGACGAGGGACGAAAGGCTCAGAGTGTCAGCTTCTAAATATCTCTGCTGGCTGTCAGCATAAGCAGAGAGAAAATTTGAAAGCAAAACCTAACTGCATTATGATTGTAAAGAGTCTGTGAAAGGAATGGATAGAGTAGTGGCCCAAACTTGTGCTCAAAATTTCCAGAAAAAATTAAATCCCCCCAATTTTCAGTGATTTTGAAATATAAAAGTCTAAGGTGATATTTCTCAGGCATTAAAATGCTGACATGTCAATGTATTAGTAATGTCCTGGCACCCAGAAGACAGACGCATCTGAGTGACTGAGGTGGAGACGGAAGGTGGGTCTAGCCCAGCAGGGAGATATGGGTTTGGAGGAGCTGGGGCCAAGCCTGGCAGTGACTCTCACTTTAAGTGATAGTGAGCATGTCTTCCCACTCAGATGCTGACCCACTGGTCACAGGGGCTCCAGGAGCGCCCATGGACTTGCAGTGCCATGATGCAAACCGAGACTATGTCATCGTCACCTGGAAGCCACCCAACACCACCACCGAGAGCCCCGTCCTCGGCTACTTTGTTGACCGGTGAGTAGGCCTGGCTTTCTCCCACGACAGAAGCACCCCAAAATTAATGTCAGCACAGACAGCAAACTCGGGTACACTTCCAAATTCAAGCTGATGTTACTGTTCCTGACTGGCTTGGGGACATCACTACTGGGGTGTTGAATGCTCTTGACTAAGTGATTGGTAAATATTGCCTGGTGGTCTGAGCCCAGGGTAAGCCCAAGGATGTCTTTTTGTTGATGTTGGAGCCTTGTTGGTCTGTTGTACCCAGTGACAAATCCAGGCATGCTGTGAGCCTGGCAGGCCCGTGTGCTGAGTGTCAGATCTGTGCCCAGACCAGAAGGGGCTCCCATGTGGTCGGGCCCAGGCCCCGACCTGGGTGGCATAGTGGCAGGAGCCAGGCCAGCTCGCAGTCCCCACAGCTCTGGTCTTTTGTTCTATTGCATAAGAAGGGTTTCTTCTGCTTTCCAAGTGAGAAATAGTGTAGCTTCAAAAGACAAGCAGCAGAGCTGGGCTGTGGCTCAGTGGTGGAGCGCTTGCCCACACATGTGAAGCACCGGGCTTGATCCCCAGCACCACATAAAAGCAGAACAAAACAAAACAAAACCAAATAAACAAAATAAAGGTATTATGTCCATCTACAACTAAAAATATTTTTTAAAAAGACAAATACTGGATCTATCTTTGTATTAATAAATTTAGAGCATCATTAAACCCCATGGGTTTTAGCTCTTTGATTTTCCTTTATTTGCTGTAATTATTGGAGCCTAGAAAGAATACTGAGCAGACCCAGTGCATTTATTAGATGTGGAATGTATGCCTTAACCATACATTGCAGACTTTGGAAGAAATTGCGGTTAAAGAAAGTGAATTTAGAAGTCAGACAGAAGGTGCAAACTCTTGGGTTACAAGGAGAGTTTCTGTCAGGGATTTAAGATTTTATGGATATGACAGTAAAATTGGTGGTTATTTCAGGAAAGAAATCAACTGGTGTGACTTTCTGGCTTGGGCAGGTGGAATTCTCTTCTGCAGCCAGTGAAGCTCCCTGTTTAGCCAGGCATCACCATGGAGAGAAGACCTGGGAGCAGGCAGCGGATCTAGAGTGCCGTGTTCAGGCTTCCCTGGAATTAGCAGGCCACCCACACCCGGGGTGCCTGATGTTCCAGCCAGGCTGTCAAATCCCTCCACGCACCTTTCAGTCAATGATCTGTGCTCCCCTCACTAAAACACACCTAGAGCAAAAGAACATTCCAGAAGGCAGTGTACTTCCTTGGGGCCTTCTCCACTCTGGACCTGCTGGATGTTGTTCTGAGTCGAGTCCTCTGCAGATCCCCAGTGCTGACCATGCAGGACTCTGGCTGGCACAGGCCAAGGTGTTGGATCAGAGAACATTTCCTGTCGGTCCTGGGTAGCTGGGGAAAGGAGTCAGTTTCTCCCAACATGAATGCACCCTTCAGGCTGATGTTCTCAATTTGCTCTTTTCTCCTGGACATTTAACATGAAATTTTTGTATTTAAATTTCTCAGCCAGTAAGAAATGGAGATTATATAATAATAATGAAGATTATTCCCTGCATTTCCAGGCTCTGGTCAGGACTTATTTCCAGATATTTCTGGAAAGAAATACCTTCACATTATTAGGTGTACTGCAAGTCAGCCTCCTGGGAGAATCTGTCCCCTGGCTCAGCTGAGAAGGTCCATGTGGGGCACTGAGGGAAAGGGGACTGCTTTGGTGTGCAAGTTGGGAAAAGAACTGTGGAGGTTAGAGCTGAAATAACTTGTTGGACCTAAATGAGTTTGAAGGCAGGAATTGATCTTGAGCTATGCAGTATGAAGACTCAGGTAGTTCATCCCTCCATCTTCTGTCTATCTGGATGCTAGACCTATCTCTGTTATAGGAGGCATTTATAAAGAGGTGGAGAAGGTACTGCGTTTCCTGAGCAGCTCTGTCTCCCAGGGTATTATTCTACTCTGTGTAAACACGTATTTTCGCAGCATGGATTTTGCCCTGTGAGAATCTCCTGTGACAACTGATACGTGAGGAGTGGCCTGTGAATATTTGGGTAGTTAGCCACGTGTGTAGTTTTCTACTTTCCCCCCTCTTTTACTTTGAAGATGCGAAGTGGGAACTAACAACTGGGTTCAGTGCAACGACGCCCCAGTGAAAATCTGCAAATACCCCGTGACGGGACTTTTTGAAGGAAGGTCCTACGTGTTCCGCGTGAGGGCTGTCAACAGCGCAGGTGTCAGCAGACCTTCCCGCATCTCTGAGGCTGTGGCTGCCCTTGACCCTGCTGACCTGAGAAGGTTACAAGGTAGGCTGTGGGCATTTAAGGTAAAGGATGACTGGGAAATGGGCCGTTCCGGTGATTTGTTCTTTCCCTTGAACCCACTGTGTCTGAGCCTCGAGAATGCCGTTGAGAGCCAAGTGGTTCCAGGATCTTCTCCTCATCCCCCATGTCTCTGTCAACGTCCTGCAGAATGGGAGCAGCCAGGCTGACCTCTGTACTTTGCAACCAGTGTTTCATGTTCATGGAGCTCTGCCCTGGAATCCCATTCAGTCGGCCCTAAATCAGACCTTTCTCAGTCCACGGATGATGTAATTATAGCACATAGTAAGAACAAGGGGCCTTGAAGCCAAACCACTCTGAATATGAGCCTTCACTTCATGTGGTACAGGTTCCTTTCCTTAATGGGATTGGACCCATAATTATGGTTTTAAGCAAGCCAGTGTACTTTCCTTACCTGCCAGGTTCTTTGAGTACACTGTGAGGAGCTGAGGGGTGCTGAACATGGCCAGGAACATTCCAGAACAGCCTCTCCGCCTGTTCCTGGGGACCAGCTGTGTTGAAGGCCGATGCAGAGTGCCTCAGACCGTGCTCTACACTGGGGCCACCAACTCCTTTAGTATCTCCTCAGTATCACCTTTTCTTTCTGCAGCAATTCACCTGGAGGGAGAGAAAGAGATCGTGATCTACCAGGACGACCTTGAAGGTGAGCAACTCTGGGCCACTTGGTTTCAGCTGTGACTGTTCTAGGGGCTTAGGATGCTTCTTAGAGACACGAGAGTACACGACCTTTGCAGGACAGGCAGTCTTTCCGAGTGAGAAGGAAACGGCAGGCTGAGCCTGCAGGCCTAAGAACCACAGATGTTAACACAGGCAAGTGGGGCAGGCTGAGGAGGGAGAGCCGAGGCCAGAGGTGGCCTGGCTCTCCAGCTGGGCTCTCAGAAGCATGCTTCTGGGGCCACAGAAGGGGAAGCAAACTGAGCCTGAGGTTTGATGTCACTCGCTGGTGCTAGGTCCTTTCTTAGAACTGTTAGTGGAAGAGCATTTTAGTGACCTTTTTTTAAAGCAAAAATTTCATTCTTAACATTTAAACTGAAATGGATTGAGTCTTCCCTGTTGAATGATGTTCCAGTTGGAAAGTTCCTTTCTCCTTCCTTACATTTCATATCGTCAGTACTTCTCATTGACATCCTTCTCAGAGGTAATGACTTGCTAAGGAGATTTCAGTGTCATTGATTCAGTGTCAGTGTCACAGAATACAGGGAGTGAAAACTTAAGAGGTGAGATTCCAGAACAGTCGAGCCACTGGCCCAGAGAGGTATTTCTCATCTCTTCTTTATCAGCGCTGCATTAGAGGAGCTTCTTCCCCAAGAGAGCTGCACATCTGGATTTTGCTGGATTGCTTCCATGTTTGATGTGTGTAGTTCCCAACAGTGGACACGCTCGTTTCTTCTGTCCTGGAATGATTCCTCTCTAGGGCCTCAGAGTGAATGCATGTCTCAGGGCTGCTCATGAGGGAAGTCGCACTGAAGAATGCCCTCAAGGGCTCTGCACAGGTGTCCGGGAAGCACCTGGGCTCTCTGAACACCTCTGCCTCCAGGAGATCTTAGACACCCGCAGGGGTGCCCCATAAATAGGAGCGGAGGCAGTGTCCTGGGTGGGCTGACTCTGGACGCCCCAGTCCCTGTTTCCTTCCCTCAGCTAGCACCGTGCCTAGCACACAGTCCACACTCCACCTTGCTTTGATGCGGGGGTCCAGCCTCTGCAGGGTGTCAGGTTCCGAGGTGGGATGAGGGGACGACGGGGAATGAGACACAGAGACCAGATGTGGTGCAACCTGCGTCTGAATTTGCTCAGTGGCAGGGCTTTATTTATATCCATAAAATGTTCAACAAACTTTGTTTTTCTCATAGACTATTTTCATTAAAATCATTAGATCATCATAAATGAATACATTATTAATTATACAAATGTAGCAAGATGTTATTCCATAAGATCCCACAATAAGGAAATATATAAAACATATGTTCTATATTTAACAATTACATATGGCAGTTTTGGCCAGCTTAAAACAGAAAAACACACTTAAGCTAAAAAATAGACCTATCAAAATGTTAATCTATTACTTTCATCTAGAGGTTTCTACATTTGTATTTTTTTCTTAACCTATCTTAATGTCTACCTTAAAATTGTTAAAGTCTCATCTATCCCCTTAAACCAATTACCTTAATTTTCTAGGAATAACCATTGAGGCTAATATGTGCTAATATGTAATAACTAGGCAAAACTAATAATTATCTACTAGGTGTGAGACTGTGGTTTGTGGTTTTCACCAGACTCTTAAGTTTCTACTTCTTCTATAAATGAATAAGTAAGTTTCTATATAGCTAGTCTACGTGGCTAAAATCACATCTTCTACACTATCATCTACATATATTATTTCTAGTATAAAATCTTCCCAAATTACCATTACTTAAGTTCTGCTCAAACCATTGCTTGCATAGTTTTAACTCTA
>CM053403.1:150719427-150752926 GCA_028644305.1 Xerus rutilus | reverse complement strand
ATATATTATTTCTAGTATAAAATCTTCCCAAATTACCATTACTTAAGTTCTGCTCAAACCATTGCTTGCATAGTTTTAACTCTATTTCCCTAGGTAAACATCTAGGTCTCCTGATTCTTTCCCAGAGTGATAAAGTTTTGTACGTGAAACCCATCTTTCCCCATAAATATAGGCTCCTGTCCAAGGTAAAGGAGGCTGTGTGACTGTAGGAGGTGGTTCTGGAGTAGTAACTATTCGTCTGGGTACCTGCCATGTAACTCCCTTTCCCATCTCATAGATTACATATGATCCTGAATGTCTGGTAGGGGGAACCCACCTGGGCCAGGACTCTTTTTCAGGTTCTGGCTGTACCAAAGCTATAGCTTTTGGCTTGAGTACAGCAGGAGGATTTGTTGCCCACAATTCCTGCTGCTGCAATTGCCACATCGGCTGCCTACATTTCCTGTTGAATGGGCTCGGGAATATATTTTCCCTAGGAGGAGCAGATGTTTTCATGAAGTCATATACATTATGGGGGCTTCTGAAAAGGGGGTTTTCTAGATGTGCTTTTGGAATTTTCTATCTTTCCTGGGAAAAGGCTGGAAGGCATAATAGGAGACTGAGACTGTTCATGCTCCTGAGTGATATAATCATTAACTCCAGACTGAGGTAACTTCTGTATAGAATTGGACAAGAGTGTTTTTTCTTCAGGGTTAGCAAGAAAACATTCATTAGTATAATTATCTCTATTATCCCGCCAACAATCATTCCAAGCAAAAACAAAATAAGGAGTAAACGCTTTAGCCTAATACCCATATGAGCCCACTGGACCTTGTCAAGCAGTGTTGCTGTCTGGAACACGGGCTGTGGCACTTTGATGGCTAGACCATAGAGTCTTGCTTGACGGAGAAATGACTCCAAGTTATACTGGAGAGATTTCCTTGCTGCAGGCCAGCCTTGTAGGACAAGAGTTTCTGGTGTGCCCGAGGAAGGGCAGTTCTACCCCCTGGGAGATGTGGTCAGTGGAGAAATGCAGTCTGCCCACCCAGGGCGGATACCTAGGAATTCAGACAGAAAACAGCCATAGGGAAAAGGTGTGACTTGCTTCACATGTCACTCATCTGGTGAAATCCTCCCTGTCTTGTGCTGAGCAGTGGAGATAGGAAATAACACGGGCTGACAAATCTTTCCGAGGCAGAGACCTTTCCAGCTATGCCTCTTGGTGGAGCAAGCTCTTACCTGGAGACCGTGTGTGCTGGGAAATCCCAGGATCGCAGGCGGGGTGTGCGAGGCGGGGCCAGCTCACAGAGGCCTGTGCGGGTGAGCAAGGGCAGCTGCTCCTGGGGTGCAGCTCCTGGGCTGCCCTCCTCTGCAGACTCATGGGTGTGGTGGTGCTTTGTCCACGCCCTGTTTACACAGCTGGCCATGGGAGGCAGAGGCCAGGACCCTTAGATGAGGGCTGACCTGCTGGGGACGGTGACACGGGCCGCGTTCAGCCTCAGAGGGAAGGGGGCTTGGCAGCACAGGACAGGGAACAGCAGCTCCACGGTCTGAAGCAAAGCAAGTTCACACTAAGGCCCTGCACTGACCAGAGTGGAGCACGTGCTGCTGCCCTCCTCGTCTCAGCAGCTGTGCCTGCCTGTGGACAGGCCCTCGGAAGGAGGCTCTGCCGTGTGTAAGCCGACTCGCCGGGCTTCAAGCATTTGCTGCCCGGAAGCTCCCTTTTCCCTCGTGTCTTTTCTTCACATAGCTGATTTTTTAAGCATTGCCTCAGTCACTCATTTTAGAGAACTCACTCTGTTGGCTGAAAATGGCCACCTGGCAGCTTAGGCTTGATCCTTGTGTTTGGCTGGTCGGAATCTTCCTTCAGGCACTGTGGTTAAAGTGAACGCTTCTTCCTTGCTGTCGTCCAACTTTCCCAGTATTTTTTCAACTAGTCTTTGGAAAGGCCAGGGCTAGCTCTTGCGGAATGTGATGAGACTGTCCTTATTCCACTAACAGCATCCAAGTGTCCATTGAACTGCCCTGGACTCGCCTATGTGAAGCTCAAATGCCTGGTCAGCAGTTCACTCTGGGTCCTGCCGTTGCCCTTCCCGGCTATACATCCTCTTGAATCCTGGCATCCTGGGTTCTACAGATTCCAGTTCAACCTCAGGTTTTGTTGATGGACAGATGTCTCCTGGGGTGGTCATGGTGTGCTCAGGTTGATGGAACAAAGCTCAGGATTTGGAATCAGAAGACCCAGGCTTGGAGTCCAGTTCAGCTAGGGTGTTGTGTGGTCAGGAAAGATCTGGGCTCCATTTCTGCATTTTGTTGTCTTGCTCCATGCCTGTGAGGATGTCTGTGGAGGCATTTCTAAGCAACACCTGGATGAAAAGTACATGCATACACACACGTGTGATATATGTGTACACACATGTAATGCATACGCACATGTATGTATAGTGATATACACACGGTGATATATCTGTGTAAGTATATGTTTATATATGTGTATATATAGTTTTTCTTTTTTAGTTAGCAAAACCATTTTCTCCTGAAAGCATGATCCCAGCGTATGGAAGCAGCCAAGCAGTGCCGTCTTCTCCCACGTCATCTGTAGGGCCTGGCCCGCTGGATGGGGCTCCAGGGAGACCTTCTGATAGGAAGCAGAGGTCGAGGGCAGCCTCGCTAACTAGCTGGTGCCCCCCCATACACACACAGTGGTGCGTGCCCCAGGGCAAGCACTGGCTGGCTCCTGGGAGCATCTGCTGCCGCCTCCCCAGGTGGCAGAAAGTCTCTCTGACTCAAGAGTCTTACTCCACGGGGACTTCCTGCTCAAATACTGGGTTCTTTTTTTCTTGCCTTGGAGTCCAGTAAGTCATTTCTTATTCTCCTTCCTCTGGGCCCAGACCCCGCCCCCGCGCTCTCACCTGCTTGCTGGCTTTGTCTTGCCCTCTGTCCTCGGGAGCTGCTGAGTCTCCCAAGATTGGGTTTCCTATGTCCCCCTCTAGTGTCTTTGCTGGGATCTCTGAGTGTGGACAACATGTGGGTTGAGGGAGGCCAGCCAGGCCCTGGGCTGTCCCCCACTCCTTTGCCTGTGCCACTGCACTTTCCTGGGACATGCTGACTCCTATTTGAAATTCAACCCCCTCACCAGGATGACCCTAGACGAGACCCGCGCCCGTCCACAGTGCCCCGTGCTCGCCCTGCGGCACTGCACTGGAACCCAATCTTGTTTTGTGCCGTTTCCATGTGGGTGTTCAATTCCTTGCCTGCAGCCGGGGCCCAGGGGAGCAATCAGATATTGTGAAGGGCACAGAGAGGTCCTGGGGCAGGTCAGCCATTCTAATTATGTGCTAATCTAACTGGAAGCTTATAAGATTTCATTTCACAATTAAAGGGGCCACAGGTCTGGAAAGCCTTCACCCTTCAAGAATCTCCCATAAAAGATCTCTAACATCTCGCCTTATTTTTAAAAAGGTGAAATCAGAAGACAGGCATGCCAGATATCTCTGGTTGGAAATACTCTCTCCTGGTTATCTGCTTGTTAATGTCACTGCAGAAGCTCAAGCACACAGCCGTAGCTCATGGTACTTGCAAGTGTGCACAGACCCTGGGGGAGAGGAAGAGGCAAGTGCATTAGGAATTGACTGATTCAAGTGCTCTGAGGGCACATGGTGAAGAGAGCAGCCAGGGAGGGTCGTTAGCTCCAGCACAGGGCCCTTGGGCTGCCTGGTGCAGATGCAGATTGCTGACACTCCTGCACACATTCCCAGTGCAGTGAGAGCTTCGTGCTGGGAAAACACTGATTTCTTCTGGGCAAATTCTTTCCCCTTCTGGCAGAAAGAAGACTTTTGGATGATAGTCTTGTAAACTGGCTTATATTAGAAACAAAAATAACTGGACTGTCTCTAATGGGGCATTATGCTCTGGCTCTGAAAACAGCCCTGGGGGGCTGGGGTGGTGGCTCAGCGGTAGAGCGCTTGCCTGGCATGCGTAAGTCACCGGGTTCGATACTCAGCACCACATAAAAATAAATAATAAAAGAGATTGCATACAATTAAAAAATAAATAAATAAAGGTTTAAAAAAAAAAAAAAAAAAAAGAAAACAGCCCTGGGTTTGTGGGCCTTCCTGAGTGGCGGTGGAGCCCAGCATGGCTCTGGCAAGGGAAGTGCCCTGGCTGCACCGGGCTGTGCCCAGGGAAGCCTGGGTTGGTGTTCATACAGTTCATTAGTTCATTTCTCCTATAGGTGACGTTCAGATCCCAGGCCCGCCCTCCAACGTGCATGCCTCGGAGGTCAGCAGAACTTACGTGGTCCTCAGCTGGGACCCACCCACTCCCCGTGGCAAGGAGCCCTTGATGTATTTCATTGAGAAGGTAATCTGATTGGATTCCTGGCCCAGCAGACCTCATGCTGTCCCTTTGCTGTGCTTGACCGAGGGGCTGGGATCCTTTGGTCTCTACAGACACTCACAGGGCTAATGGCGGGGCAGGGTTGTGACCGTGGGCAGTGCCCTGGAGTGGGAACTGGCTCAAAGGAAGGGGTCCTAGCTGGGCTTTGCCACCCAGTGCAAGCAGAGCTGCTGCTGTCCTCTCTGGTTTCTGTGTCCAGCCGAGCCTGAGGGATCTGCATTGCCTCTCTAGCCCCCAGTGCTGCAGGTCCTGAGAAAGCAGATTGCCCTGCTCAGGGCCTGTGCACCAGCTGAGAGGCCACTGGGTGGTGGTCTTATAGAGGGAACCACCTGGTGGAGCAGGCTTAGGCTAAGGGTCAGGCCAGTGCCTGAGGCTTTGATGACCAGGGCACACATAGAGAAGTGCAGAGGACATCGGCACTGCAGCCCAGGATGCCCACACGGTGCCGCCCGCACACACACGCCTCCTCTTGTTCAGTTTAGCCTGTTGGGTTGCATTGGAAACGCAGGAGTGCACTCGACTGGCCTGGAGACCCACTGCCGGGTTGGGGGCAGTGGCAGAACCACGCTGCAAAGTCCTGCAGACCCTGCAGCTGAGGGTCTGTGATACCAAGTTCGCCTCACAATGCAACGTGGAGCGCAGGGCGTGGAGCGCAGGGCGTGGAGCGCACGGCGGTGTGGGCATGACTCTCGGCATGGGCATGCGCCACACCACACAGCTCGGGAGGAGGCAGAGTGGAGAAGAGCGCGGCGTCAGACTCAGTGCCTGGCGGCCCTCGGCCCCCTTCACCACCACGCCAGTCGCCCGGGCAGTGTTCTTGTTCTGCATGAGCATGTGCTGTTGGCACCACAGAGGCCCACCTGGCGGCCCACTGCACCCCGCACCGCCCTGCCTCCTGCTGCCAGTGCAGTGCCAAGTACTGGAGACACATTGTAGAAGGAGGGCCCACCTTGGTCTGGGGAGTCGGGGCCTTGGTACTTGCTGCCAGAGGCAAGGACGTGCAGACGCAGGAGTGATGGGTGTGGAAGCTCCCTGGGCTCTCCCTCGGGGTTCACCTCCTCTCACAGGAAGTACTGACCAGGTACATCCTCCGTGGCTTCTTCCACTGTCTAGCTAGAGCCACCAGGGGAGCACTTCTGGGACACCAGTGGGCCCTCCCTCAAGCAGCTGGTCCACAAAAACTTCTGAAAAGGAACTTCTTGCCAGGTGTGGCAGTGCACACCTGTGGTCTCGGTGACTTGAAATCCTGCTGAGGCAGGAAGATTGCAGGTTCAAAGCTAGCCTGTGCAATTTAGTAAGACCTTGTCTCAAAATAAAAGGGGCTGGTAGAGCATCCCTGGGTGCCATCCTCAGTTCCATCCTCAGTACTGCAAGATTTTTAAAAAATGACTTTTTACTTCTGCCAAAATGAGTGACAATTTCCCCTTTATGCGTGAATCTCATTCCTAGAGCTGCGGCTGCAACCCCAAACACGTCTCTCTTCCTGCAGGCTTCCGCAGCCTGAATGCACCCCACGTCCCCCATACAACCTACCTTCAGAAAGTGAGTTTATATCTGGAGGGAAAAATCATGAAACATTATCAAGGGTACATATTAACTATGCAGTATAGGAAATGTGGAGACTCCAGGGAAGCTACTGGATGAAGTTCAACTCACCCATGCTTCCAAGAGATGAATAGTGGTGTCAACACGAGGGTCCATGTTTGCAGCCTACCTCACAGGCCTCCCACCTGTGGCACGTCACACATATGTGTCTTGTGCTGTAGTTAGCAAGATGTCACGACACTGTCATCGCTTAGAGATTTTCCCATCACTGTGCAGGTAGCCACAAGCTCTTTAGTCCACAGATACCTCACGGCGTCTCGCAGCTCTGGGTCACAGACCAGTCACGTATCACTCTCTAGATAGCTGCATCATGGTAAGAATTTTAGCTGCAGCGTGAGCCACCATGTGACAGTGGAATTCTGTGAATATTCTCCTAACTTATCTTTATTTACAGACCTTTCCTTTTTATGAAAATTGCAGCCCATGTATTGATTCCTTTATGCTCCTAAAGTTCCTTCACTTTAACAGAAAAATTTTTATTAATAAAATTTCCAGCCTGGGCAATTTCTTACCCACTTCTCCAAATTAGCATCACTTGCGTATAATTCAGCAAAGGAGTCCTGTTGTCCTTCTTGTGGGACAGAGGCTCCTGTGTCCTCTGTGCGGGGCAGGGGTGTCTTGCCACTTACTCGGCCGTGCTGTGGCAGCTGCATGCTGCCTTCCTTTGCCTTCCGGCATCTCTGGTTTACCCCGGCTCTTTCCTCTGCAGTCTGTGGTCGGGAGTGGCAGCTGGCAGCGCGTCAATGCCCAGACAGCCGTGAGGTCCCCTCGATACGCCGTCTTTGATCTTGCAGAGGGGAAGTCGTATGTGTTCCGCGTCTTGTCAGCCAATAAACATGGCCTGAGTGATCCATCGGAAATAACGCCCCCCATCCAGGCACAGGATACCATTGGTAAGTGGTCATGGCAAGCAGCCAGACAAGAGGACAGGCCAGCAGTAAGGTGGCCTTGGGGGCCAGTGGGTGGAAGAAGTCCCTAGCGTGTGCACATAGGGCCGGTCAGTGTGAAGTCCTGTTTTACCAGTGGGGGAGTGTTCCCACCAGGTTCTGGCCAGTCCTCCACAGTCCTCCAAAGTTCCGTCTTCTTTTCATGAAATCGACAAAGGAGTCGATGAGGAGTTGGTTCAGGCCAGGGTCCAGCCCTAAGCATGGTTCAGCCTTTTGCCTGTGTGGCTGAAAGACCCTCTTGGAAGCTTTCAAATATGAACCTTAGGACATCTGACTCACAGTCCACTCTGAAGCCCAGCAGCTAGCAGGAGGCCTCCTGACCCTGGGCACCCACTAGAGTGTCAGTTCAGGATTCTCACTCGGGCCCACTGGTGTCTCCTCCCCCTCCCTCCAAGCCATATTCCATGGGAAGGCAGATATCTAGATGAACAGGGTGGTGAGGCTGGTGTGGGGAGTGGGGTCGCGTCTGCCTCTGGGTCTTGGATGGTCCTGGTTCAGTCACTCAGGATCCTAGGGCTCAAGTCCAGGTCCACAGGCCTCACATCCTGCCACCTCGCAGAAGAGGCCCAGCCCTGTTTCACTTATTGTTCTGCTTATTTCACACGTAGAAAGTGACAGTAAGTAGCAAACGTGGGGGCATGTGGCTGAGGGGTGAGGCAGCTGGCTCTAAGGATGCTGGGGACACAGGAGCTGAAGCTCTCATGGCCACAGCCCACTGGGGCCTGGCAGGAGGCGAGAAGACTAGGGCGTCAGAGTGCGATTTGATCTGGGCCCTTCCAGAGGCCCTTCCCACACTCCATAGTGCGTCCCCTTTGCTTAGCTGGCGTCATCTGCATTTGGACAGCAGGCAAATCTTTCCTGCGCTGGATGTTTCTATGGACTTGTGATGACAGTTCCTCTTTGGGGGGTCACGTGGGAGGTGGGAAGAGGCAGGCGAGCCCTGCAGCCCCGTCTCCCTCGCTCCCTGTGCACATTCCATCCATAACCCCACCTACTTCCCACTCCCCGTGAAGCACAGCTCTCTGCTGCAGCTCCCAGCTCTGACCTGTGTCCTGACCCTCTGTCTCCCCTGCAGTGGTCCCTTCTGCCCCTGGCCGGGTCCTGGCTTCCCGGAACACCAAGACGTCTGTTGTGGTGCAGTGGGACAGGCCAAAGCACGAGGAGGACTTGCTGGGCTACTACGTGGACTGCTGCGTGGCGGGGACCAACCTGTGGGAGCCCTGCAACCACAAGCCCATCGGCTACAACAGGTGCCTCACCTGTTGCCCCTGAGTGACATGCTGCCTCAGGGCGAGGCGGAGCACGCGCCCCAGCTCCCAGAGCAGGACAGAGCAGTGGCCCTGCCATGACACCCCTTAGACATGCTGTTAGGCTAGTCACAGAAAGGGGCAGGTAGCTTTAAAGCACTGCCCACACTGGCAAGCTGGTCACTGCACCAGCTGGTCTCCACTGAGATAATGTCTGTTCACCAAACAGACTGCCCCAGTCTGTGCTCTTCTTATGTTGCTGGCATGTAGGGCTTTGCTGTAAGTAGGAGGGTGAAGGTGGTAACTATGATGTGCAGGTAGCTTTATTTTTCCATATTGATATTTTGAACTTTTTAAAATTATTTTAATTGCACCAAGTTTTGAGGTGCAGTGTGATAGCTTGGTCCATGTCCATGGTGTGCAATGACCGCTACACTTGCAGTGGTGCTTATTTCTGGGGTCTGCTGTGGCTTCTCTGCATGCAAACCTCAAGTAGCCCTGCTTTGCTCACATGATGGGCAGCGCTGCCCTCAGCCCCGACTAGGACAAGCGGGGAGGCCATGCCAGTCTGGTGGGCAGTGCAGGGCAGAAGCTGCCACCTTGACTCCTGGAACTCATCTACTCCTGGGTCATGCCAAGTGCAGGGAGGGCTCCAGGTTGGTGGGCATCTGTGTGGGAAAATACAGGCAGCTGAGGAATCACCCTGTGGGTGGTTAGTAAGGATGGGGTGTCAGTTTTCATTTAAAAATCTTTTTAAAAAGCACGCTATAAAAAGCTGTGTTGAGTAAAGGAGAGAGGTAATTGAGGAGAACGAAGCTGGATGGTCCAACAGTCCTTGGCCACAGATGGAGAAAGACCCAACAGAATAAGAGCATTAGCAGTGTTCTCACGCAAGGTGCAAGCTGACACAGATGTCCACTGCCCAGGCTAAGCAGCAGTTGCAGGGGTTCACCAAGTGCTCGTCACGCACAGGGCAGCCAGCTGTGTGCTCGCTCAGAGCTCCCCCTCTAGAGCTCCCAACACCGCTGTGAGCAGGTCTCAGGGCACCTGCTCTACAGATGGGAGCACAGAGCCCTGTGGGGCAGGGTCTGGTTGAGGATGCACCATTCACCAAGGGTCAAGGCAGTGTCCAGCTTCTCCTGTCTGCAATTTGGTTGCTTCTCTTTCAGTTCTAGATGCATGTTGTTCCTGAATGCCAGGAGCTGGGCATTACTTTCAAAAGGTCTTTGATCTGGACAAGACTCAGAAAATGCAAAAGTAAAAGCAGAGGCTCAGAATAAGTGACTTTGACACAAGTGTGGCCTGCTCCTGGTGTGTCTGGATGTCATGATGCCAAATGTTGAATCAGTTAACCGAGTTTGAAAGTGGATGCTGTGTGTGGTGCACTTGTGGGAAAGTCAACCTGGTCTTAGTCCAAGGGAGAATTCTGTGTGAAGAGCTGAAGATGAGTCTGCTGTGGGAGAAGAACCTAAGTGAGCCTGTGCCATGGCCTGATTCCTTTTCCTCAGGTTCGTGGTGCATGGCTTGACCACAGGCGAGCAGTACATCTTCCGTGTTAAAGCTGTCAACGCCGTGGGCATGAGCGAGAACTCCCAGGAGTCCGACGTCATCAAGGTCCAGGCGGCCCTCAGTGCGTAACTTGTGGGTGGTCCTCGAGGGTGCCGTGAGTTCTACATGAGTATGTACTTAGGGATGCCACTGCAGAGCGAGCTGAGGAAAGGGGTGGAGGCTGGCCAGAGGAGCACACGTGTTCTGCTGAAGCCTCTGGTCAGCTGGCTGCTTGTGTGGAAATGCCAGTGTGGGAGGTAGCAAGCATGTGCCCCTAAAACATCAATGGGAACGGAGACACCATTGCAGGCCAGGCTTGATTCCCAACACTGCACTTACACTGAAAGGCCGCAGGGCAAGACTTTCTCTTTTCAAGGTGTGTGTGGAAACAGAACTACCAGTGACCTCCAGCTAATATTTTATTGATTATTTTGGTACCAGAAACTGAACCCAGGGGCGCTTAACCACTAAGCCATGTCCTCAGCTCTTTTTATATTTTATTTTGAGCCAGGGCCTTGTTAAGTTGCTGAGGTTGGCTTTGAACCTGAAACCCTCCTGCCTCAGCCTCCTGATCCACTGGGATTACAGTTGTGCACCAATGTACCTGGCCTTTCAGCTATTACGAGTTCAAGGAGCTTCAGCCAGTCATTTCAGAAAAGTTCATGTTTACGTCACTTTGTGACTTTATTCACGAATAGTGATGTTTAAAAATGTGTATTACTTTGATTAAATGGGACAATTCAGATGAGAGCTCTTGATGCCTTCCCAGGAAAAGCCGATCTACAAGCTCAGTGTTTTGTGATTGCTGCTGTAGGTCTTTCCTGTCAGACACACCGTATCTCTGGATGCATTTAGCACCGAAACACAAATGTCACACATCACGTATTTTGAATCAAATATTTTCTTTTCACTTCTGAGAGAAAGGTTTGGCTGTTTTATTGTTTTGCATCTTCAATTAAATTTACAAACATTTTCGGAAGTTAAGATTTCCCTCCTGGGATTTCCAAGGAACATCAGATCTGACTGTGTGCAGAGGGGCTCCACGGCGAGAGTCAGCCACACTTTGCTCAAGGTCCTGGTGTAAGCCTAGCTTTCCCAGGAGGGACTTCCGAGCACTCCCGTTTGCTTCTTACCTCATCCCTAGGGAGTGTGAGCCATGGCTCTCATCGAGCAATGGGATGGCTTATTTCCTGTAACCTCTTCCTCAGGAAAGGTGAGAGGTTGAGGCTCTGGGGGTTGAGGCTCCAGGTTGCTCACCCAGGGAAGCTGTCGAATTCTTGCTGACCTTCTAGGATGAGATGGCCCTTTCCTGATGTGGGAAACACATGCTCATGAGCACTTGTATTGATTGAAGCCTCCACAACAGCAAGAAACCAAAAGGCACTGGGATCAATGCTGGTCCCCTAGGGCCATACCCCACGGTTGCTCTTCCCCAGTGTACATGAGAAAGCTCCTTCTGAGTTTTCCTTAATGGGCTGAGAAGGGAACCTGTGGTCTCTACTGTCCAGACCAGATAGAATAAGGTTGGTACCTGTATCATGCAAACACTGGTAGATGCACTTAGAAAGAGCAGCAGTGTTCATTGAGAAAAACTGTCTACTCATCTACTCACCACATTTAAAGGACCAGTGCTCAAAGGCAGGTGGGGGATCTGGAGCGGCATAGGACTATCCCTGCCCCACACCCATGGGGTGAGGTGAGGTGCGGAGCCCAGGCTGCTCCTGTGTACACTGTGCTTTCCTGCAGCCGTCCCATCCCACCCATATGGGATCACACTTCTGAGCTGTGATGGCCACACCATGACCCTGGGCTGGAAGGTGCCCAAGTTCAGTGGCGGCTCAGCCATCCTGGGTTATTACGTGGACAAGCGTGAAGCTCACCACAAGAACTGGCATGAGGTCAACTCTTCTCCTGTGCAGCAGAGGATCTTAACGGTGGGTTTTCCCTTTTCTTCTGGCCTGGGTGATGTTGGCACTCTGGGCAGACTCTTTCATTCACTGTTGCAGAGCTTGACAACCTCAGGTAGTTTGATAAGGAAAAAAGTGAATGTAAAGAATCCTAGCAGCATGAGACCATGGAGTTCCGGATCTAGAAAGATCTTAGGCAACATTTATGTTTTTCTGAGACGTGAAGGGGCAGAGGTGGTGATTGAGTGGCTCTTCAACCCATGGATGACCAGCCCTGGTCCTTTGTTGAGCCCCCAGTGCCTGGAAGGCCGGTGCCTTCTCAACTCCTCAGTCTGGATGCAGAGCCCGGTGCCTGGCACAGTTGGTGTGCTACACCCTTTTCCTAAGAAATCCCATGTCGAGTCCCTTGCCACAGTGCATGTTGTGCCCCAGTGAAGAGAGTGAGAGAGTGGGGGGGCCATAGCCAAATCCACAGGCAAGCCCAGGCAGTCCCTGTGGACTCTTCTTGCCTGGAGGTGGAGCCTTTGTCCCATGGTTGTGGGACAAGTGACTAGAGCTGTCATTACCTTCTTGGAATGATGCATCTCACAGGGGCCACATACACTGGGAGACGAGGGCTTTGGGGGCCAACTGCACCCTCTGTCTTACAGAAAATTCTGCTTTGTGATGTTTTACCTTTATGGCATATACTTATGTATGTAGCATGTCATGATATGTGTGACTAAAATCCAGGTTTGATGTGACCCTATTTATGTTTGCTGTGCTCAGCCAAAACCTTTGTCTCTGTTTTTTTTTTTTTTTTTTTTTTTTTTTTATGGTGCTGGGGATTGAACCCAGGGCCTTATGCATGCGCGGCAAGCACTCTATCAACAGAGCCGTGTCCCCAGCCCCACCCTCTGGATTTTCTCTGTCGGGTCCCCTGTTCCTGAGAAGAACACCATCCTCTTTTCTGGGTGCAGGTGCCTAAATGAAGGTGGACTCTGCTTTCAGGGAGCCAGGCAGTTTACCTGCCCACATCTTGTTCTGGGAACTGTTTTCAGAGAGCACGTGCTGGATGCGGCTCATGTTCTGTCACCCGCTGGGCTAAAGCCTGTGTTCTGGCTGAGACCTCCCCCAGGGTCCCACCCACAGTGGGCAGAGTTCTGCAGGCCCCAAGTGGACATGGACTTTTAATGCCCTAGGACTGCCAGTTAGCCCCTCACTTTGCAGTGCAGGTGGCCAGGTGGGGCAGGTGGTGGGGCTGCCCCTGGCACTCAGCCAGGCCTGAGATGGGCTTCCCGCTGGCTCTGCAGCTCTGTCCATCCAATGCCAGGACTGGTCTGGGGTCTGCAAGGACCAGCAGGGTTTGGGAGCCCCCCCCTGCCTCTGCCCACTTGTGTGTGCTCTTTGTGGAACCTGCTCTGAGCCTCGGTTTCCTCACCACCCCGAGGGCAACTTCCTGTCATCCTTGTGGGAGTGACAGGGACGAATGAGTTTGACCTGTGGCTACAGCTTGCAGTTACAAGTTGGTCACAACCTTCTTCAAGTGATTGAGTCTAATTTGCCCCAAGGGCCCTTCCATGGGGACTTCATTTGAAAAACCACCATAATCGCTTGTGGACTAGGATGCATGGTATTTCCTGTAGTAATTGATACAAAATCTACGCAGGTGGAGGGCTTGGTGGAAGGCTCCTTATATGAATTCAAAATTGCTGCTGTCAACCTGGCAGGGATCGGACAGCCATCGGACCCCAGTGAGCTCTTCAAGTGTGAGGCGTGGACAGCACCAGAGCCTGGTGAGACGTGTCCCTGAACACACCCTCTGGGCTGGCCAGAAGGGCTTTCCATGGTGGGATGTGGCCAGAAACTCTGGTGGATGCCTGCCTCCCCTTGAGCAGACAGAGACGATGGCAGAAGCCACAGTGCCAGCCTGGGGCATCTGTGTGGCCACAGTGCCACAGGCCAGGGTGGGTGTTCAGGAGCAGGCGGTGGGCAGCGGAGGGCCTGACACAGCAGGAGGGAGGGGATGGCTCAGCAAGGCTGCTGAACGAATGGCAACGTTCCAGAGTCCATGTGGCCAGGGTGTGGCCCCAGCCACCTGTTCCCTGACAGCAGAGAGGAGCCCAGGGCAGAAGAGGGCAGCAGGAGGGAAGCCCTTCCTTTCCCTTTCCTCTCTCCCTCTCATCTCCCTCCCCTCCTTCCCTCCTTCCTTCTTTCTTTCCTACTTGTTCTGATGAAGGTAGCTTTGGACCCTGAGAGAAGTCCACAGGAAAAGACCCTGTTCTTTCCAGGGCCTTCGTGGGGGCTCCTTGCAGACGACTTAGCAGCATGCACAGGACCCCATGTGATCTAATTAAGATGGAGCCTGGCTGAGCGTGGTGGCGCATGCCTGTAATCCCAGCACTTTGGGAGGCTGGGACAGGAGGATCATAAGTTCAAAGCCAGCCTCAGCAATGGCGAGGCACTAAGCAACTCAGTGAGACCCTGTCTCTACATAAAACACAAAATAGGGCTGGGGAGGTGGCTCAGTGGTCGAGTGCCCCTGAGTTCAATCTCCGGTACCCAAAAAAAAAAAAAAAAAAAAAAGATGGAGCCTGCTGGGCAGCTTTCTCCTTCCTGTCCACAGCTCGTCTGGAGCTGGGAATCAGCAGCAGGCAGCTTTAGACTTACATGGTGTTGTAGAGAGCAGAGTGGGGGCCATGTGCCAGCTAGCCAGAAGTTTCCATGCCAGTGGCTGCAGTATGCCCCTTCTCATTTCTGCACCTCCTCTCTCTGATGCCACCTGCTGGCCAGGAGAGCACCAAGGGCCTGTGGTTGCACATACCCACTATCACCCTGAGGCTGAGGGATGCTGCAGGACAGAGCTGGGTTCCCCCCAGCCCCAGCGTCAGGACAGACCTCCAGAAAGAGCAAGACCTGAATGTGACGAGGAGGACATGGTGATGTCCTGGGGCCTCTGCCTGCACCAGGTCCCTGTGCTCTGGTCAGGGTGTGCTGAGCTGGCCAAGCACAGATCCAATTTGGCTTTGCAGGTCCTGCCTATGACTTGACATTCTGTGAGGTCCGGGACACATCACTGGTCATGCTGTGGAAGGCCCCAGTGTATGCGGGTAGCAGTCCTGTGTCTGGGTACTTTGTGGATTTTAAGGAAGAAGATTCTGGAGAATGGAAGACAGTGAATGAGGCTGCAACTCCAAATCGTTATTTGAAGGTGAGTCATTCATTGTTTCCTTTTACCTGAAGGTGTTCTTGCTCAAGCCCCTGGGGAACTTGTTTGGGTGTCTTGGGTGTGACCCTCCTAGAGTGTGGAGAGGGACATTCACTTCTGGGGTCTTCACAGTGAGTACGAGAGTGTCTAGTTGGGGCGGGAAGTGCCTGGGAGGTGGCTGGCAGGGACTGTGTGACCTGCGCTCTCCCTGACCATGCTGCAGTCTAACAGTGTGCAGCACTGCTCACAGTCAGCGTGACATCCTGCACCTGGAGCCCTTGGCAGGTGATGAACCTCATGCTGCGCCATGACCCTTCCACCCCACAGCACTTCACATAGCTCAAGTGACACTGATAGAAGTCATTTGATAAACGTGAGCACACACACAATGCAGGTGGCTCTGCCCTCTCTGAACATTTCTGTTTTAGCGGTTGGGACGTATGTCCCTGGGGTGGTCGTGACAACTGTCCCCAGTCCTCCTGGTTGTGGGCCTGGGTGTGGCTGGACGCAGGTGCCATGTCTGCCTCGGCACTGGCTGCTCACCCACGTTCTGGGTGTGGCTGGACGCAGGTGCCACGTCTGCCTTGGCACTGGCTGTTCACCCATGCTGCCCTCTGCAGAACCACTGCTCCCTTGGAAGCAGCTTCTTGTGAATGAAGAAATGAGCTTCTGAGAACCCCACTCTCTACCCACGATGGCACGCATGTCTGTGTGTGAGAAGACGCTGGCTTTATTCTGATGTGTCCACATGATCATTTTGCAGTCACAGATCACATTTAAAATAATATTGAGTCCCACAGAATTCTGTTAAACATGAACAGCAGATAGAAATCTGTCCAATATGATTTATTTCTGCTTTAAAATGTGCAGAAGAGAACGACAGATGCCCTAATGCGTTTCTTCCTGAAGCGAGATTGTGCCTGGCTGTGAATCTCTTCCCTCTCTGCTGCTCTAGCCCAATCAGTACAGCTTTTCCGACCAGAAAAACACATTTTAAAGGAAGGAAGGTGTGTTCATCTTAAAACATGAACAATGGCAAAGTCTTGTGTTTTCTGCCTACACTTGATGCTTCCTCTGTCCTCTCAAGGTCTGTGACCTGCAGCAAGGTAGGACATATGTGTTCCGAGTGCGGGCAGTGAACGCCAGTGGGCCGGGGAAGCCCTCAGACACATCAGAGCCAGTGCTGGTGGAGGCCAGGCCAGGTGAGAAGTGCAGAGATTGCCAAGCAGCAGTAACGGGGGCATGTGCATTGTGGGGGGGGTATGCACGGATGTGTGTTGCGGTGAAGGGAAGGGTGTCCCCTGTGTTTTAGGCAGATTGGCATTAGCAAATGAGATAAAGTTGCACCTCACCTCTGCTTGTGCTCTGAGACCCAGGGCAGCAGAACAGTGCATTTGGTCATCATGCCTTTGAGGAAGGAGGGTGGCTTTTTGCACAGCTGCTGAGTTTTGATCAGAAGTTTATAAAGCCGTTTGAAATTTTCTTGGTTGCAATGAGTTAAAACCCCCAGGAGTTATAGAAAAGAAACCCCTGAGGGCAGGATAGCTCCTGGGATCGGAGGTGTAGGTGTGTGGGCTGTATTGTGGGAGGTTATGGAGCCACTGGCCGAGACCCTGCTGTGTCTCCTGAGGCCTTCACTCTCCTGTGGACATTTGCTCCTTTAGTTGTGCTGTCTGCTTTGTTGCTTTCCACCCCCCTCGAAGCTTGAGATCATCTATATCATGTGGCCTCAGTTCTGCTCACCCATAGAGGCCGAGCTGTGTCCCTCCCATCTGGTTTCTCCATCTGGTTTCTCTCCTCTCCTTTCCTCTCCTCTCCTCTCCTCTCCTCTCCTCTCCTCTCCTTTCCCTTCCATTCCTCCCTCGTTCCCTTCCTCCCTCCCTCCTTCCTTCCTTCTTTCTTACCAGGGATTGAACCCAGGGGCGCTTAATCATTGAGCCACATCCCCATCCCTTTTAGTATTTTACTTAGAGATAGGGCCTCACTGAATTGCTGAGGCTGGCTTTGAACTCACCATCCTCCTGCCTTAGCCTCCCGAACCACTGGGATTACAGGGGTGGGCCACTGTGCCAGGCATCCCGTCCCAATTTCTAAGAGCTGAATTCTGGTTGGCACATGTTGGCCATGAGTCTACCTAGGCCAAAACACAGCAAACAAACAGCACTCCCCAAAACCAAGATAACCAGGTGGAGAAGGAGACCTGCATGGGTGAAATCAATCAGGTTTGGCCTCAGGGAGAAAGGGATTAGGCCTGAGAGGCAGCCCGTGGCCTTCTGGATAGTACTGGACACAGGAGAGGAAGTGGACAGAAATGGAGTGACCTGAAAGCAGCACAGCAGCTAGACCACGTCAGTCCAGAGCTCTCTGAGTGGCAGGGTCACTGAGTGGCTCTCAGGGTCAGTCCTGGTGGACGTTAAGGGTCAGTCCTGCTGATTCGATGTAAGATAAGCTCTTCACCTGTGCCACGCCCCTCTACAGACAGGACGCTTGTTGCAGGCTTAATCACTCCTTGCTCTGCAGGCACGAAGGAAATCAGCGCTGGCGTGGACGAGGAAGGCAACATCTACCTGAGCTTTGACTGCCAGGAAATGACGGACGCCTCTCAGTTCACCTGGTGCAAGTCCTACGAGGAGATTGCTGATGAGGAGAGGTTCCGCGTGCACACAGAGGGCGATCAGTAAGTCCCCCAGGAAGCCGGGCGCTGTGAAGCCCTGGGAATCCTGCAGACAGCAACCGGAGCTCACACCCAGCTCTGTCTCCATTTCTAGCTCGAAGCTGTACTTTAAGAACCCAGATAAAGTGGACGTTGGGACCTATTCTGTGTCTGTGAGTGACACGGATGGGGTGTCCTCCAGTTTCGTTATGGATGAGGAAGGTAATATACTGATTTTGTTGTTTTGTGTTTCATGCTTTCAAGGACTGATTCTGATATAGACTTCTCTATCCACCTATTTGACTAGAAAAGGGATGTTTGTTGGAGGCAGAAAGGGGAAATATTCAAATGAGTCAAAATTTAAAACTGAGCAAATCCAAGGTGGGTGCTCTCTGCAGCACATAGCCAAGGGGCTCACATTTCACACTTGTTCTTGGCCAGTGCAGACAATGGAGGATGGCTGGGGGCAGGAGAGAAGTCTGCCTGGTGTGGCCCAGGCAGAGGGTTGGTTATTTATCTCCAGCCCCACAGCAGGGGTTGGGGAACGTCCAGCCTTCCCCTCCTCTGCTCAGCAGCTCCAGTCAGCCCTGAGCATTTTGGAGTGGAAAGCCAGCAATGGGGAGGGAGCTCTGCAGTACCCAGAGCAGCATCACGGGATCTCTGAGGGCCTTTAGTCTAAGGTGGCGTAGCCTGGTTCTGGTTATGGTGAGACTCCCTGGGCACTGTGAGGCACATAAGCGAGTCCTGGAGTTATCAACGGCTTCCTGGTTGAAATAGAACACCACAGACTGGGTGATTCATAGTGAATAGAGTCTTATTTTGCTCATGGTTCTGGAGATTGGAAACCCAAGATCAGGGGGCTGTGTCTGTGAGGACCTTCTTGTTCCTCATGCCCTAGTGGAAGGTATCACCTGGGAAGCCCAGCTCCTCCTTAATTCAGCCCCATCTGGTATCAAGCCCAGCCCTGGGAACATGGCTTTAATCCAGTCCCACCTCTGAATACCACTGTGATGGGAATAAGTCCCCAGCATGTGAACATTAGGGGCACATTCAAGCCATGGCTGTGGGTAGGGAGCACAGGGAAGTGTCTAGGGGAGGCAGCCAGAGACATGCCAGGTCTGGCTCTGCACTGGTTGAATCCAGGAGAACTTGCGCAGCTGAGCTAATGCAGATGAGAGCCATGGGAGAGGGGGTGCTGGCTCCTCCAGGGTCCTCAGTGTGCTGCACATGGACAGGCAGGGCCTTTCCACACTGCCTTCTGGCTCAAACAATTCTGTATGCAGAAAACACCTTTAAACTATTCTGAAAAGTGAATGTATTCCTCTGCATTTGTAAATTTTCATATGACATTTTTCATTTTAATTTTAAATCATAGCAAAGGATGAAATTCCCACCTTGTTTTATATTATAAATAGACTTCAACTATATTTGAGGCAAGACCTTGGAGTTGCAGGTATACCTCATTCAGTCTATGAACATTCTCCCAGAGAATCTAACTGGGAAAGTCAGTCCTTACAGTCAAATTAGTTGCCAGATTGAGTTTGCTCTTGGTCAGGAAAAGTCTGGTTGCATTTTCCGCTTCAAATAAATGTGCTCATACATTTGTGGCTACCATCTTATTTCTGAATCCTAATTTTAGGAAGGAAGGAAGGAAGTGGAGCAGGAATAGGGAAATGGCTCTGTGCGCTGGGGGCTCCAACCCTGCTCGGGGCTTCCTCAGAGCACCATGTCTGTCTGTTTCCCTGTACTCGTAAAGCACCAAGTCAGGTCTGGATGGCTGACAGGATGCATACTTTTTTGTTAATAAAATCTAAGAAGGAAGTTTTGGAAGGGGAGGAAACAGCACATCCTCAGCCAGGATAGGTCAGGGAGAGTTCAGGGAACTCTCAGGATAGGTCAGGGAGTTAGAGCCCTGTCTTCTCCCTGAGGGCTCCTCTAGACCCCCAGAAGCTGCCTGCCCACCAAGCCCTTCACTCCTGAGATGTGGATCTGCCTTGCCCTCTGCTGCCCTCAGCAGGTGGGTTCTCTAGATGGGAAGGGCCCCGGCTGCAGCTGCTGCTGAGGCAGTGAAGGCACAGCTGTCCATCCTGCTCAATTTTAGTTCACATTTCTTCCACGTCCTCAAAGTAAATCTTGGAGATGCAGAGTCTCTGCTCTTGTTTGTTTGTTGTTTACAGACTTTTGAATGCACAGGTCAAAATCAATTAAAATGTGTTTTCTTCATTTTAGAGCTTGAGCGTTTGATGGCACTGAGCAATGAGATAAAGAATCCCAGTAAGTAATCTGCCTGCCCTGCGTGCACATGTGTAAACCCTGGGTCAATCCCCAGGGCAAGGATGGTCTCCCAGGCCCCAGCCTATGGGCTTGTAACTACAGATACGAACCAAATGCTTCTCTATACTGTGGAAAGGCCCGAGCAAGGTGTCTATCAAATGCTGTCTTCGGTTCCTGAATTGCACTGAGCACAGAAGGAGCACAGAGAGCTGCGGTGACAGACAGCATCCTGAAGGTGCCCCCAGAACCCAAGGGCTGCGAGGCTCCCAGAGCAGCAGCAGGCTCATCCCAGGCTCACCCTCAAGTTCTGGTTTCCAGTATTCAGTGCTGTTTTCCGGGGTGTCACATCCCCACATGTTCCTGACCAGAGCTCCTGTTTTCATATGCTAGCCTGCGGGTCCTCCTCACAAGGACTCGGCTTTGACCTGAGGTTTCTTTTCTTCTGCAGTGATTCCTTTGAAATCAGAATTAGCTTATGAGATTTTCGATAAGGGCCAGGTTCGCTTCTGGCTCCAGGCTGAGCAGTTATCTCCAGACGCCAGCTTCCGATTCGTTATTAATGACAGGGAGGTCTCTGACAGTGAGGTGAGTTCCCTGGCGCGGACTGCAGCCGTGGAGGGAGTGGGTTTGGTGGACAGGCCTGCTGCTTCAGGCCGGCATTCTGTGTGTGTCCCCTGCTTTTTGAGCTGTGGAAACAGGGCAGGAGGTTGAGAAGATGAAGGAAGATGGCGGGTCCTTAAGGTGCGCAGAGCTTGCTCTGGGCTGGGTGAGACTCCGCAGCCTCTGAAACCCACATGTGTTGGAGTTCAAAAATGACAAATTATGTTTTGGAGACTCGGAGCTCAGTTTTATGAAGAGACTGCAGTTCCTGGGGGAAAATGCCCTTGACTAATCAGCCACTCCTGATGATGGTTGGGAGGGCTTGCATTTTGTGCTCCATCCTGAGGGGTACCTCCCTGCATCCCACTCCTGATGGCTTCCCATGGGAAGCACCAGGTGGAAAGGAAATGTGGCAGCACCCTGGGGCTTTCAGACTGCTGCCCTGCTGCGGAACATCTGACCTGGCAAGAGAGCAGCAGAATATCGAAAATACACACTAGGCTGCCCTGCAAACCTCCCCTGTCCACCTTCAAGTGCTGAGATGAATCTCACCATTATCACAGGCCCTCCTAAGAGTCCCCTGTGTACTCTGAGAAGTGTTGGTCCTGTGAGACAGTTTCCTCTTGCTGCTGCAGCACGTCAGCGCCCCCAGTTAGAGGACCACCTACTTGAGGAGGTCTGCACCATTCAGTGGTGGGTTGGAGCCTCTCAGGCCCCACCAGCGTGAGCTCTCCTGACCCCTCCTCTCGACACTGAGTGCAGGGCCACCAAGTACTCAGCTGGCCTACTGAGTGCCGATGACTGCTCGTGCCTGAGGTGCAGGAGTTGCCAGGCCTGGTGGGCAGCCCAGTTCTCTTCTCCCGAGCAGCCTCCTCAGCTTCAGTCCTGCTATTCAGCAGAGCCAAGGGGGCTCAACTGTAGTCCATCAGATAGAAATCTCACAAGGATGAGGGTCACGTACTTTTCTTTATCACACGATCTGTTCAGTCTGTGCCGAGAGAATCACACCATACTTCAGGACTGGTAAGGATGGAAAGTCGCCTGCACAGTAGGCAGCACATAGATTCTCTGGGCTGCAGAAAAGCCGGCAGGACAGACACCGTCGGCGGGGGGCACTGCCGATCAGGGTGCTGGAGAAGTGTTTCTGTGAGCAGAGACCACGCCATGAAATGGAGTGGGATTCCGTGTGGTTGCACTTCATTTCCAGAGCGTCTTTGATCAACATGTCCTACCTGCTGTAGAGAGCTGGCTGCAGAAGCGGCTGTCGCGGCTGCACGGCCACTCCTGGGAATGTGGCCGCACTGTTCCACTTCTTCATTAGCCATCCACAGGAGGCCTTTATATTTTTTTTTATTTTTTAAAAATATTTTTTGGTTGTCAATGGACCTTTAATTTATTTATTTATATGTGGTGCTGAGGATCGAACCCAGTGCCTCACGCATGCCAGGCAAGCGCTCTGCCACTGAGCCACCCCCAGCCCCCACAGGAGGCCTTTATTCCTGAAGACTGATGATGTCTGTGAAAGTCACACACAAGCTTGTGTTTTTGGTGCTCGCAAAATCGTGGAACTTCATCTGTTGCACAGTGGCAATAGGAAGACGCCCAGTTATTTTCTGAAATCTGCCCAGATACGCAGTGCAGAAAAGACTACGGTACTGCTGAGCGTCTGGCTGGTGAGAATCCTGCCTTCTCGCTTATCAGAGCGCAGGAGAGTAGTTCCCAGTGTTCTCCACTTGCAGATTTCCAAAGCAAGCTGGGTGTCAGGCAGATAAGGAGAGGGCATTAGTCTGGTCAACTTGATATTTGGTTCTTGATACTCAAGTCAGTACTTAAATTAGATGGACACTCCAGGGCCCAGTGGGCCCCTCTCAGGGCTTGTCCTTTTGCTCTGGTGTGGTCTTGGCACTGCCTCGGCGCCAAGGCTGAGGCACAGTGTTGCTGCTGTGCTTCTGTCAAGCACACCGTTCCTTAGGGGCTCTCTGGGAACAGCCTGAGGCCATGCCGTCCCCTTCACCCACCATGTTGGCTATGCTGATTCCCCTTGCAGGTCACATTAAGGAAACACGTCAGTGCCCTCAGACATGCTGTGATTTGCTATATTTGAATACTGGAATTTCTCATTGTAAAGGTGATTGGGTTTCATGAAGATGAAAGCCTGGGGGTGGGTGGAGCAAGCTTTATTCTCTTTAAACCTGAATTTCACTTTTCAGGTTTTCAGAAATTGGCAGCATTGAAGTTGGCCATGGAGGCCTGGGGTATTCACGCAGGGGTGGCAGGAAATGTTCTTCTCACCGCTTGGTGGCTTTCTTCTGTTGCCAACAGAATGGTGGGGCAGAAAGGTGCAACCCAAGCCACGCCCTCCCAGAGGCTCTCTGAGAGTCAAGAAACACGATTTCAGTTAAAGGAAAGGACTCGCACAGTTAGGTGTGTGTGAGACAGCACAGTGGATCCTGTCAGGAAAAGCAGAGACTTGGAGAGACTCAAGAAGTTAGGGCAGATTTCAAGAGCAGGGAACGTCTGATGTGGGCCTATGGAGTAGAGTCAGGGGGGTCAGGGCTAAGGGAAGACCCAGGCCACCTGGCCCTGAGCCGGGAATGCAGTAGCACTAGGGAAATGAGGAAATGCCACGTGGAAGTCTTTGGAAATGCCACTGGATCATGGGGTGGTTGGAAGACAGGCCTTGGGATCAGGCAGTGCTCAGAGCAGCTGAGAGGCAAACGCTGGTGGCCCAGGGAACGGCAGAAGCGAACCTTCACACAGTTGCTGGTTTGCTCATATTCCTACTTGTGTCTTTTGTGCCACTGGCATTTGGATGTAAAAACAGAAACAACCTCAATGAGCAAGAGGGACACTGGAGGTAGATACACGCGAGGCGTTGGGGATTCCTCTTGGACCCTCAGGTGAGGGTGGGGAGGTGCGTGCGCTCACCATAGGTGGTCGGGTTTTTATTCTGCTCATCTCCTTCTGACAGCCTTCCACTTTAATGCCTAAAATCAGGAACCAGCCTGGGAAGTCTGTGACATTCCAGGGGGGCTCCATTTGAAAGGTCCACGATCTGTAGGAAGCATCCTGAACAAATTATGGCCTGTTGTTTACTCAGGATTCCAGGCATGGGGAGGTCAAGGCAGAGGAGTCAGTCCTGCTGTGATTTACAGGAAGTGCCCTAAGCCCTGCCCTTTAAGGCTTGGCTCTCCCAGATTTCTGCTGCATTTGGGACAAGCTGTCCATTCATTTGGATGTGGCTCTTCCTGCACGTCCCCTGCTTAATTTCAGATGCTGGGTTACCCAAGGGTGAATCAAACATAGCACATGAGCCACCATAACATCTTCCAGTGTCTGTTGGCTTATCACACAGCGAGAGGGCAGAGTCTCAGGGCATGGCGAGGTGTGGGTAGGCTGGTGGCATTGAAAGTCACCACTGCCCAGGGGCTGCCCAGATGAGCTGTGTGCTCAGGGCATGCTGGTGTGGTGACGGTGGTTGGGGAGTGGGGTGGCTGTTGAAGGAAGGGAAATGTCAAGGGCAGTGAGGTACTGAGGAAGGAGGTCCTGGGGCAGCCTCCCAGTTGGCCCTGGCCCAGGACACTTGCCCTGGTCTCCCTGAGCCCCACCGCCCTCCCCTGCAGCTGTGCCTCTCCTGTCCCTGTTGCCCTCCGTGCGGCCTGGCTTGCACCTGTCTGTCTCCCTGTGAGCGCATCTCCCTGAGGCAGTGTCACGCCTGGCTCGTGTTCCTGTGCTCAGTGGTCTCAGCCGGGCACATGGAAGGAGCAACTTCATTCTGCAGGGGTGAGGCCAGCGCAGAGCTCACTAGTGGGAAGGCTCAAGGGCTGAGGACATCCCTGAAGGAAACTCCAGTGTCAGGCCACAGCTGCATGAGGCCAGGAGGAGTAGAGCCAGCTGCCTCTCCACGGAAGGCCAGGCCGACTGCCTCATTACAGTGTTACTTATGTCTGGTGTTTTTTGCTGGCTTGGTGCAGTGCTGGGTGCTGGGAGAGGCTGCAGAGATAAGACATGCCTGCTTCTCCAGGGCCCATTGCTAGTGAGACAGCAAGAGACAGCAAGGAGAAACTGGATGGGGGATGCAGAGACTCCACAGGAGGGCACCCAGCCTCACCCAGAGGTGTCTGGAGAGTCTCCCCTGGGGACTGTCACAAGGAGTGGGGCTCCCTGGAAGAAGCAGGAGGCCACCAGGCTGTGTTGGGAAATGGGCATTGAGGCTCAGGAGCTGGGGGACAGGCTGTGCTGGAAAGTGTGAGGTGAGGCATCCCTCCAGCTCTTCCACAAAGAGCAAAGGAGGCATCTAGAGGAGGCCCTCCCGTAGCTGTATCCTGAGTGCACTGGATGATACCAGGTGGCGAGCTCACAAGCCTGCTGTGCTGCATCTGTGCTCAGCTGAGGAGCACAGCACTGGAGAGGCTGTGGCTGTGCACCGTGGGGGCACAGGACCACTGTGCTGAGGGTCACACAATCGCAGCTCTGTGCATGGGGTTTCTTCATCAGCTCGTATTCTTCCTCCTCTGTTGGATTTTAACTGTTTTGCAGAGGTGCTTATTCTTGGGTATGAGGAGTTTCTGTTGGGCATGAGTGTGCAGGGAGTGGTGCTTCCAGGGATGCCCTGGCAACTTGGCTTTGTCAGGACGCAAGCTCGTGCCCTTTGGTCCTCGGTCCACCCAGAGGTTTAGTTGATGAAATTGCGTTGTGTTACTCTGTAGCACAAGCCCAGAAGACACAACAGCCACAGCAACTGTTAAGTGGGGACAGGAAGCCAGAGGGATTCCACGGTGTGATTCCCTGTCCCTTTACTTCCAGACACACAGAATTAAATGTGACAAATCAACGGGCATCATTGAGATGGTGATGGACCGATTCACCATTGAAAACGAAGGCACCTACACTGTGCAGATTCAGGATGGAAAAGCCAAAAATCAGTCTTCCCTGGTTCTTATTGGAGATGGTATGCTGTAGTGAATATTTTCACATGTCTGCGAAACATAATTCAAAGCAAATTCTTTGACTAATGAAAAGCAAATGTATTTCATCTTTCTCTTCAATATTGAATTTAGCTTTCAGAACTGTCCTAGAAGAGGCTGAATTTCAAAGAAAAGAGTTTCTCAGGAAGCAAGGTAAACTGCCTGTCCCACTCCCAGCATGGGACAGAGACCTAGGATTTAGGCATTTGTCACCTCGCCAGGACTCTGCCTTTTCAATGGCAAAGCTATGCCCTTTCTTAGCTGAGAAAACCTGGATGCTTTTCTGCCCTTTGACTTTGTGTGCACCCTGCCTGTACTGTTTTCTTCTAACTTGAAATGCCCAGGACTCTTTGTTCCTGTTTCCTGTCATGGCCCTCATGGAGGAAAGTGTCCATCTGGCCAGTCTCTGTGCCAGCTTGCTGACTAACTGGTCTCGTCTGCACGCTGTCCTTCCCAAACACTCCTTGGCTTCACATGCTGGTAACTCCACACAGCGTGAGACGCATGTGCGCACTCCCGTTCTGTGACCCCTGGCATGACCACACTGGGTCTCCCACCTCACCTGGTGCAAACTCTGGCCAGTCAGCAGTCAGAAGGACTTGTACGCCTGCTCCTCAAGGTCCAGGGCCTGTCCTTTCCTGGCTTTGCTTCTCCCATGGCCTTTTTATCTCCATCTCCCTCTGAGCCAAGTGTGTGGAATGTGTTCATATGAAAGAGGTTGATGCACTTATTTTAAATAAAAGTGATTGAGATTTTTTTTTAAAACGTGCATTATCTATCCTTGATTTTAAAAGCTACACAAACAAACACGCATGACAAAACCTCTAGGTCAAGCTGTTAGCCATGTCGACTTTGGAGCCATGAAAAGTACCTCAGTTTCATAGTGCTCAAAAGTGCTTTATAAAAGTAGTACATACATGTGTATATCCACACACAGCTATAAACTCACAACATACATAAGTGTATTTAATGTCTGTACAATATGTACTTATCCATGGATATAAGCTCTTTCCCTCTTTCCACCCTAGGCCCTCACTTTGCTGAGTATTTGCACTGGGATGTTACAGAAGAATGTGAGGTTCGGCTGGTCTGTAAGGTGAGGAGCCCATTCCAAGGCATAACAGCTGGGGTGCCACTCTTGGTCTTCCCAGAGGTCAAGGGTCAGGGCTGTGTGGTCTGGCTCAGGTGTGTGCAGAGGGATGACTCTGTTCTGGCTGCTTTTTAGTACTCAGGCATTCAGGGCTTACCTTTCCTTCTTTGTGAGAAGGTGAGCACAGTGACCTGCAAGAGAAGATTCAAGTGCATGTTTACTTAAGTTTTGGCAGGTGAGTTTTTGAGAGAGCCCCTGATGAAATCCACCTGTCGTGGACTGCTCTTGGAACTTCACCAGGAAACACTGGGCACGTGTTGCTTTTCAAGTTTTAATAACTCAGCACTTTATCAGCTTTAATTTTGGTTAGGTTGTATTTTCAGCAAGAAACGTTTATTATTTTCAGCAAGAAAGGTTTATTCACCTGCTAAATGATTGCCACTGTGCTGAGGTGGGGAAAGTGGTGAATTATGCATGCTCTTTCCTCAAACTACTTACAGTCCTGGGGGATGGGAGACAGAAGCAAGGCAGGAGTTTCAGCAAGGGGAGGACTCCAGAGCCGAGTAGGGCCCATGGCCCAGGACGCACAGGTCAGTAGTTGAAGGGTGACCCGCGAGCCCAGGAGCAGGTGCCGCCAGGTACACAAAGCCCTCGGAAGGGAGTGTGGTGCAGGACGTGTGTTCTATGCAACATCCAGACGTGAGGCTGGAAGGCAGGAGGGGGCTGGACACAGGCAGACCAGGGGGCCAGGTGCCTGGAAACTTGACCAGGAGGGTGGAGTGTGAGGCCTGGAGCTAGGGGAGAGCTGGACACCCTGGGTCCATGTGCTCCTTGAAGTTGGTGGGAATTTTTCACTGTTGATTTTCCTAACCAGCATTAGTGTTGGTAATTAATTTTCAATTTCCTATTTACACATCTTTTCTTAGTGAAAACTAGGGCTAAAGCTTTAATGTTTAATATGTTTAAGTTTATCATACATTTATTATGGAAAAATACTTAGTTTTTTCGTAGCGAGTTTCTTGTACTAATATGGTTTATAGGAAGATTCAAAGACAAAAACATCTTTTTTTTCTTTTGGTGGTAAGAATTGAACCTAGGGGTGTTTTACCATTGAGCCACATCCCCAGACAGGTTTGTTTTGAGATAAGGTCTCGCTAAACTGTTTGGGGCCTTGCCTCCCAAGCCGCTGCGATCATAGGTGTGCAGACGCACGTAGAAGAAGTTTACTTGCAAAGAAGTGGCAAGAGGGCTGCCTCAGCAGGGCCCACTCCCCAAAGGGAGAGCACGATGGGTAGGTGAAGGGAAGACGCCCCTGGATGACCAAGGGCAGGCTGTTTACTTAGCTGTTGACGCTGATAAAACAGATTTTCTCAAACAATTACCCTGTGTGGAAAGGTGTGCGTCTTCTGGACATTGGCGTTGCGAAAATCGGTCCACTCGGCAGTCAGTAGCTTAGCACGCAGGTGCGGCAGGTGCCCGGTGTGCTGGCTCATCTCTGACTCCTGGGGAACCCAGGGACAGGCACACCCATGGGCAGCAGCAAAAACATGAGTTCTGCTTCCCTGGGGACTCTGCTGTCATCTGAGTGCTGCATCACTCTCTGCAGATATTAAAACTACCTATGTCCCTAACTAAAGGCTTTTCAAACCTTTACAAACTCATGTGTTGGAGAGACAAAATAAAAATTGCTTGAGATTTGAGTATTTTTGCAACTTAATGCACTGACTTCACACGCTTGTGTGTCGTCGGTCCTGAGATTCTGTGGACCAGTCTTCCTCCTAGTTTTTCATTCAACAATACTGTGGCAGGTGGCTATTTTAAACTTTATGTGACAAACTATGGGGAGGATAATTTATGACGTTAGAGGAAGATCCTGATTCCCAGGCCCATGGGTACTTGTCCCCATGTGTTCCTCAGACACTGTGGAATGACTTCTCTGTGTCAGGCAAGCTCCTGACTTGGGGGCCAGTGTGCCTGGGCAGGCAGATCCCTGCTTTATAGGGCCTGTTTTGGTGTTGCTGCTGATGACTGCAGTGCACACAGGGGCTGTGGGAACCCTGCGGTGCACCACGTGGCTGCTCCATCAGACCAGTCGCGTCCTAAGCATCTGTGATTCCCGTCCGTGCCATCACTTCCTGGTCCGTGTGGGTTAGGGATGCAGAACTGCCAGCCTGGAGGCAGCAGGCACATGCTCCCCTTGCAGACCACGCTGCGCTCCTCACTGCCCACCCCTGAGCCTGCATCCAGAGTGCTCGTGCCTGGGCTCCAGCAGCCTAGCTCCTGGCTCACGCACAGCCAGGGACAGGGACATTTCCGTAAAGGGAGAGCCCTCTTCCTGGGTCCCAGTCCCTCTGCATCATAGCACCTAGAGCGTCCCACTGCCCAGGAGTGGCCACTGAGTTTCACAGGCTTCCCGGACAGTCTAGCTGTTCATAAATAAGATATGTCGGTAATGACTTGTCTTTATTAGAGGCATTTCATGTAAACCAAAAGGTCTAATTTCATGGTCCAGAATGATGAGACTCCTCTGTCTTTCTGGGTGCATCTGTGAGGTGGGAATTTAGAAAAGTATTGCCATCAGAAGTGATGAGGGCTGGGGTGTGGCTCCGTGGTGGAGCGCTGGCCTCACACCTGCGGGTCCCAAGAGGAGGGAGGCTCATCCATGAGCCTCTTTCTGAGACTATGGTGTGTGAGTGTGTGTGTGTTTTAAGATCTTTGATTCACAGTCTTAAAGTCTTCCTACAAGCCAGAGTGATCCACGTGCTACACTTAAGATTCTGTTTTGTAGGTCGCGAACACCAAGAAAGAAACAGTTTTCAAGTGGCTCAAGGATGACGTTCTATACGAGACGGAGACACTGCCTGATCTGGAAAGGGGGGTCTGTGAGCTGCTCATACCAAAGGTATGTGTGTTAAGTGAGATCAGAGAAGCAAAGCAAGTTAGGCCTCTGACCACTCCTGAATCTCGCATTGTCTTCAGTGTGTATCCTGAAATTCCATAGTTTGCAAGGAAAGTGGATTAGCCTTTGCTACATTTTGTGCCCCAGTGTTGATTGTACATTAAATATGGGGTGTGCTTTATCTGTAGTTGTCCAAGAAGGACCATGGTGAATACAAGGCCACCTTGAAAGATGAGAGAGGTCAGGACGTGTCTACCCTTGACATCGCTGGCAAAGGTAAAAGGAGCCCTTTGTTCTGCCAGGAGTTGTCCTGCCCCTGGGAAGAGCTGGGCTGGGGCTGGACACGCTCTGTGTCCTCAGCTCCTGCACACACTGTGTCTGCAGCAGGAACTGGTAGGAGACACGTGTGCTTCCTTTGTGTTCAGCACGTGGGTGCTTTAGAGAGATGTATGCTTCTACTGCAGCTTAGGAAATGTCATCTGGCCCTTCATGGGATGCCAGCTCATCCCATCACCAACAAAGCGGAAGTGCTGGCAGCTGTGATGAATAGATTCACTTAAACCTACAGCTGGATTGATGCTGAATGAAATGCTCTTGCCCCATACTTTAAGAGAGAATAGGTTGGAAGGATTTATCACCCAAATGAGCCTTATGTTGTGGTTTCTGGTGTCTAATACAATGTTGGAAAGGCTGCTTTCTGTGAAGATGACACGTGGTCACAGTGCATTCCCTTCTCCCTTCCAGTGTATGAGGACATGATCTTGGCGATGAGTCGAGTCTGTGGTAAGCAAGTGCCTGCTACTTTTTAAGTCACTTTGCATGCTTAAATCGCTTTCCTGAGGTGGGCATTTGCCACCCCAGGTACGCAGCTCGTGGGCCACGGTGCACCTGCGGCTTCCATGATGCTCACGTTGGATCTGGAGTCTGTGTTTTGCTTTAAAAAACCCACTTTGGACTTTAGCACCTCTTCAATATACCTGTGGCTAATCTAGACAATCGCTTTATCCATATTTGTCATTAGCATCTTTATTTCAAATGAAGAATAGCAACATTGAAGTTTTAAAACTCTGGCTTTGTGTCACATGCATTGAACTAATTTTAGCTTTGCAAATAAATTCCCTCTCTTGAATTTCCCTCCCATGGAAACTGTGAGAGCAAAAATATGGGTTAGTAATTCAATAATAATATATTTACATGGTGTTTTCTGCTGACAGTTATATAATTTTACTACAGTAGACTCTTTAGAGAGTAGATAATTTCTATTTTCTGATGGAGTAACTGAGACCTAGGCAGTCGGGTGGTTGAACTGCATGCTCAGCCCGCTGCAGCAGGACCCCGGCAGAAGCCCACAGCCGTGCACCAGCTGCACCGCAGTCTCACGCGCTGCCTCGGCATTCTTGTGAGATTGTTTGGTTCACACCGCTTTCTCGAAGCAGTGGTGTAAAGAAGCTTTGCCAATTTTGCCAGCAAGCCTACTCTGGTTGTGCATGGACCAATGTTCTTCATAGTTACACCCCACTTTGAAGGTAGATCAGGCCCCTGGAAGACAGCCTCTCCCTGCCCTCTAAGGAAGCTTATGCACACAGGGCACAGGCTGCTGGAGGGCCATCAGGGGCGCTGCTTACATTTTTCTTCTGTCCTCTCGCCCAGGCATTCCTGGTGCTGGAGACTGACCCTACCCTTCCATCCCCTTGACCCCCATCACTCCTGCCGAGTCTCACTCCTCGAGTGACTCTCCATGACACCTAAGATCCAGACCAGCGAAGGCAGTGTTTTCCACGCTGCGCTGTTGGTGCCCCCCGAGCCTTCCTCTTCAGCTAAGTGGCTGGGGAAGACCTCAAGTCTCTTCTAAGCCATGTGCCTCTAATGGCGGTTAGCGAAGGGCTTTTCAGATGACACAGGCATGCAAATGCTCATCTAATGAGTGAATCTCACATGGGAATATGGCACAGGAGTCTATGGCTGCAGATTTCACCACACTCACAGGACAGGTCGGGAGTACAGGTGGACACACCCTGAGTGTCAGGAATCAGAATGGACACCAGCCTGAGCAGGCCGAGTCCAGAACAGGAGCAGGGTGTGTCTGGGCAGCCACAGGCTTGAAGTAGAGAGTGTTACTGAAAACAGAACCTGGGAGGGTTTGCGCAAACTCAGGGCGTTCCCTCACTAGAAAAGCCTGCTGTGTGATTAGCAAAGATAAAACAGCGTGGCTACAGCAGTATGAGAGGTGCCTGGCAAGATGCGTTCACTCCTCTCTCTCACCATTGGCAAGCAAACACAACTTATGACAAATCTTTAAAACATTCAAAGTATTCTACATAAAATGTCCCTAGTATGTTGCTATAGATGGCTCACGCTGCTCCCCTGAGATCCGTGTGGTTCTGTCGTCCATAGGAGCGTCTGCCTCTCCACTGAAGATACTGTGCACCCCGGAGGGGATCCGGCTTCAGTGCTTCATGAAGTATTTCACCGAGGAAATGAAGGTCAACTGGTACCACACGTGAGTATGTGGGCAGCCCCTGTGGCCCAGGCGCACGGCCAAGATGGGGCTCAGTGCCACGGCATGGCCCAGACCCTCACGACTTCAGTTCTGAGCCATTGTGACAGCCCTGGGCTGGGGTGGGGGCCTAGCTGGCTGTGGGGAAGGCCTGGGAAGGAGAAGGAGAAGCGCCTGCAGGTGTTAGAGAGTTTCCTTATGTCCAGGACTGCTCCTAGTGTGCCGCACCTGGGAGCAAGCAGGGAGGTCAAAGGAGCACCTCCTGGAAGCTGGGGTGCAAGTTCCCAGAAGGCTTCGTTAGAAACCCAAGGGCCCAAACATGTCCAGTAACTGAACTAATGCAGGAAGCAGCTGAGCAAGCCACGTAGACAGATGGCTCTGTCCTGCTAACCTGGGCAGTTCCTGTCACCCATGTAGCAACCGCATGGAGCCCTCCCTTAGCCATACACAGGGGTACCTGCCACCCAGTGTCTGGCCCTTCAGATCGGAGCTGCAGGCTTGCACCTGAGACCAGCCAAGTGGCACCTAAGTGCCAGGGTCTCTATGTCAGGATCACCATCCCAGAGCACACAGCTGCTGATGCGGGGACCTGAGGAGGGGTCCATGGAGCCGGCACTGCCTTGCTGCCCCTTGCTAACTCAAAGCCGGAGGGCAATGTCTGCAGGCTGTGTTTCCAGGGTTTACTGATCTCACGCTCTCGTTGACCATCCTGGGTGTCCATACTGTGCCTTTAGTCATTACATTTGGCTAATTTGGATTTCATAAGGGAAACAGTGTTCATAAATATTTCATTTTCAAAAGAATTATTTTGTCTTGGTGGGTCTAGCTGTGAGCAAATCATAGTTCTAAAAGGATACATGTTCCTGTGTTTTTCTATTGAGAGTTTGGCACACCACGCCTTTGCTTGGATGCTGTGCTTAGAAATGGAATAGGACAGCCCTCAGAGCTTGGTGCCTCTGTGCTCAGAACCGTGCTGCTGAGCTTTTCAGTGTGGAAGCCAGCACTGGGCAGACTCCGTTCGGATCTGTGTTGAGGATTTTGTTAGGAAGGTGTGTTGGAGGCAGGCGACTAACACTCGGGCATGCTTTTGTGCTATATTTATTTATGGGGCTGACTTGTTAAGGCAATGAACCTGGCAGATGACAGGATTCTTTACTTAGAGGATCAAAAAAATTCCACCAGAAAACTTCTAGAATTAATAAATGAATTCAGCAAAGTAGCAAGATATAAAATCAATACCCCAAAATCCAATGCATTTCTATACATAGTGATGAATCCTCTGAAAGAGAAATTAGGAAAACTACCCCATTCACAGTAGCCCCCCCAAAATGAAATACTTGGGAATCAATTTAACAAAAGAGGTAAAAGACCTCTACAAAGAAAACTACAGAACAATAAAGAAAGAAATTGAAAAAGACCTTACAAGATGGAAAGATCTCCCATGCTCTTGGATAGGCAGAATCGATATCGTCAAAATGGCCATACTACCCAAAGCACTCTACAGATTCAATGCGATTCCAATTAAAATCCCAACATCATTCTTTATAGAGATAGAAAAAGCAATCATGAAATTCATTTGGAAAAATAAGAAACCCAGAGTAGCCAAAGCATTCCTTAACACAAAGAGCAAAGCAGGAGGCATCACAATTCCAGACTTTAAATTATATTACAAAGCTATAATAACAAAAACAGCATGGTATT
>CM053403.1:150700546-150718927 GCA_028644305.1 Xerus rutilus | reverse complement strand
TTGGCATCCGCTGTCTTTTAGCGCTTGGTATATGCTTTGCCATGATCTTCTTGCTCTCATGGTCTGGGCTGAGAAGTCTGCAGTTATCCTAATTGGCTTCCCCCTATATGTAATCTGATTCCTTTCTCTTGTGGCTTTTAAGATCCTCACGTTTGTCAGGAGTTTGTGCTGCACGCTGTCCAGTCGATGTGCCAGACACTTTGGTTCAGCTGGGCATTTCTCAGGGGCAGCCCATGGTTCTGACCACCTTCCCTGTGGTCTCTTCATTTTCTCGCTCGCTGGTTCCTGCCTTATTTCCACAGTCCCTGCTCCATTTTGCTGTCTTAACTCTGCTGCTGTGCCCCCTTCTCCCTCAGGGATGGACGCCTCATTCATTAATCTCCAATCTGTTTCCCTCACTGAAACAAGTGTCTGCGGCCGCACTTTCCACCCATCTGCTGTAGCTCACCTGCCCTCTTGTGCCTGGGGCCTGGCCAGTCCCCACAGCCTGCTGGGGCTGCCTCTCCCAGTGGCTGGCAGTTTGCAAGCATCTAGCGTGGCAGCTCAGGTAAAATTCTCACTTCCTACAGACCTGCAGCTTTTAGAGCGTACTTATTTATTAGAGCGGTTTTAGGTTCCAGTGAAATCGAGGGGAGACAGGTTCCCATCTGTCCTGCCCCTGCTTTCCTGGCTGCTCCCCAGTGAAGATCCCACTGGAGCACTGTGTTTCTCACAGTCAGTCAGCCCTGTCGGCAGGCCATCATCTCCCTGAGCCCATGGCTGATGGCCCTGGGGGCCGCTGCAGGGCTGCACACGTGTCCACCGCAGCCCACAGAGCCGGTTCTCTGCCCTGAAGCGCTTTGGGCACCACCCTCCCCGCCTCGGGTCTCCCACGGTCTCCACAGCACCACCTTTTCCAGGTGCCTCCTCAGAGTGGCCCTGCTCACTGCCCACGTGCACCTAGGCCTCCCCTGGTTCCTGGCGGCTGGCGAGCGTGGCCCTCATTGCTGAGCAGCGCCCTCGTCTGCACGTGCTGGTGTCCTCGCCGTCCCCTGCTGAGGGCACCTGGGCTGCGTGCCTGCTTGGCAGTGACAAGTGCAGCTGCTCTCCACGTCTGCCTGCAGGCTTTGTGTGGGCATGAGCTTCTGACCTCTGAGTAAATATGGAAGCGAGCTACTGCTGGGTCACATGGTAAGAGTGCGTAGCGTGGCGGAAACTTCCAGATGTCTTCCAAAGTGGCTGTGCTGTTCAGCATTCCCACCAGCAGTGAGCGAGGGGACTGCTCTTCCGCGTCCTTGCCAGTCTCTGGTGGCGTAGGTGTCTGCATTTCTGCTGTTCTCCTGGGTACGTGGTGGTGACCTTTGGTTTTGGTTCTGTTTCTTTGGCTCTGAGGTCCGAGCTCAGCTTCTGTGCATCTTAGCTGTCCACCCAGGTCCAGCGAGCCCTGCCCGGCCAGTAGCCCAGCTCTGCTTCCCCGTCCTCTCTCCTGCGGCTGGGCTTCTCGATCCTTCGAGAGCCACAGACATCACAGAGACAACGTTGCTGGGGATTTCCTCCCTTGTTCCTGTCTGCCGTGTTTCTGAAATGGGAAGCCTCGGGACGGCTTCTATGGAGGAGGAGGATAATGGTACTTTAAATAAATAGTGGGCTTTACAGGGAGAGCCGTGCACAGCTTCCTCTTGTGTTTAGGCTGGACGCAGGCGTGGTGTTTGTGGACGCTGCTTAACTCTAGCTTATTTCCGGGCGGTCACCATCGCTTCCCGACTGCTGCCTGCTCTGCGCTCCCCTTCCCACTGAGGTCACCCTGGGTGCACCTGCAGGTGAGCGCCAGCTCCTGTGTGTGAGGCTCCAGCTGCTTAATCAGTGGTTTCTATTATTCCTGTTACCCCTGCTGATAGGCCCCCTCTCTATTGTGACCTCCACCCTTCTAAAGGGCATCCAGTCCCTGAGGCCGTGGCATTTCCTAGGAAGCAGAGCCGTGTTCTGTAAGGAGAGGTCATTCAGAGCAGCCTGGAGTCACTCATCACGCATGATCTGCATTCTCTTGCATATTCCAGGCCAAGCCCTCAAGGGCATCTGGCCTCCCACCACCTGACCACCCCAGCTCCCCCGCTGGCCTTCCTAAAGCAGAGCCTTCGTAGGGACCCCCTTCCAAAACCTTCCGATGACTGCTGCCTACAGACAGTCCGCTCCTCGAGCCTGCCGTCCGATCCAATACGCCTTCCTTGAACCACTCTTGCTCGTGGTCTCCCGTGACTTCTGTTTAATCTGCAGGGGAGTGCCGGTTGGTCCACACTGCAGTTTCCAGGTCGGTGGGGCCTCATCCCTCCCGGGAGTGCTTGTTCTTACCCAGCTGAGCGTGGGTTGTGCTCCTCATCATCCCTCCCCCAGCTCAGCTCTGGCTCCTGCTCCTCCACGTGACCGGACCCCCGGGCCAGCAGGGAGAGTTGGACACAGCCAGCCATCCCTCCACGCACACCTCGGACCCCATCTGATGGCTATCTAACCACCTGTCCTTGGCTCTGCCTGCGTTGCTGGGCTGCCCATAGAGAGGGCCCCTCAAAGCAGTGTGAGGGTCTTAGAGTTACGCTCAGCTTCTCTGCACCCCTTCCCCACCTCATCCATCTCCTGCCACACTGGTGGTGTGGAAAACTGCCCCTCAGGCATGCCCCCATCACACGGCTCTTATTCAGCCCCTTTCTTGATCTATTTTTCTGAGGTTTCTGCACAATTTTAATCAGTTTTTTTCCTAATTTCCCTGGGAATGTACTTCTTTTCTACTTCTGGGTTCAGGCAACTATCGTCTGCTTTACTGTGACACAGTCCTTATCCAGTGTGGTCAAAAACAGGGGATTTCTTGGCAAGCCAGAGCTGGGGTTCCGTTGAGGTCCGCCAACAGGGCAGCTCAGACATGGGCTTCTTCATGACCAGATGGTGATTGAAACCTTATGAATTGCTCACTGTGAAAAGAAAAACAGAAAGGGCGACTATATGACAGCTGTGTGCGTTAGCTCGCTTAGGGTGGTCATGCCACAGTGTATCCAGACGCTGCTCCTGCACCTTAGGTACATACGATCTTTACTTGTCAGTCATACGTCAATAAAGCTGGGGGGGGCCTTTGGTGCTGGGAGCTCAGCTCAGTGTTTTCAGCCCCATGGAGAAGGGTGCCCGGTGTCCAGGCAGCTGCAGGCTGCTACCTTTCTTCCTAGCGTCATCTGTTTTTCTCCTCTGTTAGTTTCCTTGGTTTATTTTCACTTTTTTCCTGTGATGATGCCTTAATGGGGTCCCTTGTTGAAATGTATGTGGTCTGCCGAGGGCTTGTTGGTTTGTTAAGATGGGAAATAAAAACCAGGTGGTGCCCCCTTGCACAAGTGGCCGCACGACAAATGTGCAGACGTGGGGTAGCGCTGGGCACCTCTCCCGCAGCTCTGGAGCAGCAGCAGGAGCTTGACCTCAGCATGCCTAGGACTCTCAGCCAATGGCATCAGGGCTTAGCGGGACCCCACTGCACCTCCCACAGGGCTGGAGGTCACAGTGCTCGGAGGACTAAGTGGCGTTCCCGTTGAGTGTTGCTGCAGAAGCTGTGCCAGCTTCCTCCTGCCTCACCCCACAGGGCTTCTATTTGTGAGTTCATTGTTTACTTAGCAGTCTTGGGAGCCAGAACCACTCTCTCTTTCCTAAGAAAGCACAAAGAAAACATGAGTGAACCTTCCCAAACCTGGGGGAGGAGACAGAAATCCTGACCCAGGCAGCTCAAGTGCCAGCAAATAAGATGAATTCAGGAGACCCACACTGACACATTATAACCAAACTGCTCAAAGCTAAAACCAAAGAGAGGTGCTTGACTGCAGTCACCATTTCACTAGGTTTCTGGATGTCCAAGTGTTATGCCAACCTTATGCATCTGCCTGACATAGATGATCCAAATATTAGCAATGATTTTATCATCGTCATCATCAGTGGATGAGCCAGTCATTGACAAGTCCAGGCTAGAGGGAGGGAACTACTTTGAAACACAATGGGGTGTGGTCTGTGTGTGCAGAGGGCCTGGGCCTGGCCTTGGGGCATGGCCTGTGTGTGCAGAAGGGCCTGGGCCTGGCCTTGGGGTGTGGTCTGTGTGTGCAGAGGGCCTGGGCCTGGCCTTGGGGCGTGGCCTGTGTGTGCAGAAGGACCTAGGCCTGGGCTTGGGGTGTGGTCTGTGTGTACAGAGGGCCTGGGCCTGGCCTTGGGGCGTGGCCTGTGTGTGCAGAAGGGCCTGGGCCTGGCCTTGGGGCGTGGCCTGTGTGTGCAAAAGGGCCTGGGCCTGGCCTTGGGGCGTGGCCTGTGTGTGCATAAGGGCCTGGGCCTGGCCTTGGGGTGTGGCCTGTGTGTGCAGAGGGCCTGAGCCTGGCCTTGGGGCGTGGCCTGTGTGTGCAGAGGGCCTGGGCCTGGCCTTGGGGCGTGGCCTGTGTGTGTATAAGGGCCTGGGCCTGGCCTTGGGGCGTGGCCCGTGTGCGCTGCGAGGGCTGGTTGTTTCGCACACGGGTGCAGCCCTGGCTCCCACCCACAGCTGGTGCTTTCTCAGATGCACCTGCTCTTCCTCTCCCTCAGGTTCAGCCGGTGTGGCTTTAGGACACGCCTCCTGCACCCTCAGGGAAGGGTGCTCTTCTGAGCCCAGGGCCCAGGCTCCACACCCCAAATTGAGGGAAGTGCCATGAGGAAGTGTCTGTGAGGCTGGGCGTGATTTCCCCGCACCTTTCTTCCTCCTGGCCTGGCAGAGAGGGCAGCGGGAGGGCAGCAGGAGGCCAGTGTGCCAGTGCTTCCTCAGGCCAAGGCACCCGGCCTCGGTGCTCAGCATCCTGCCTTGCTCCTGCTCCAGGCACGGCTCACTGGAGTCCACCCAGAGTGGGAACTGTGGCACTAAGGGCTTCGGATCTTGGTGCATCTTCCCCATGCACCACGCTGCAGCGTGAGGAACTTTCCTAAGCAAAATGGAACTTAGAACTCAGCCCATTTGTTGTTAAAGCTGGCAGGACACTTGCTCCATGGAAGGTCCCCTGATGTGACTGCTGGATTCCCCCGGGGGCTCATGACTCCTTGCCCGCTCTGATGGATGCAGTGGTGGTGAGATGATAGGAAGATGGTCGTGTGTGGACACCGTAAAAAGCTGAGCACCTGGGTCTTCCTGGCTGGCCAGTGTGGGCTCTTCCTAGGGCACCTCGGCACCGCCACACCTCCCTACCCAGCAGCGTCTTCTGGCTGGTGGAGGGAGAAGCTCCGGTAGTGGGTTGCATTCCAGCTGCTGCCTTTGTTTGCTTTACAGTTCCACATCCGGAGAGGCCAGCCTAACATGTCCAACCCTTGTGGTTTCAGCACGATACGCTGATGGACCTGGGCTGGGACCCACCCCTTACAGTGCTCACTGCTCGGGGCTGGATGGTCACCATCTGTCCTGTGTGGCTTCCTGCATCCACCCCTGGTGCTCAGAGAGTGCTCTCCTGTGGGGATTAGGAGAGTGAGGGCACAGGGGGCAGTGTGACCCTGAGGTCCCCGGATCCCACTGCCTTTGGACTAGTAGACCTCACCAGCTCTGAGCTGCCAGCCTGACCAGCTTCAGATTGAACAGGCCCTGGGCTTTCCTTCTCTCACTGAGCTCCACCCAGGCACTTCTGGGGAACTGTGACTCCTCTCACCAGCAGGCTGACATCTTCCCTCAGTTACCAATGGGCAGAGATGTTTGTGTCCAAACAAACATTGTGAGGAATGCAATTTCTGTCTCTGAAAGTGTTAGAAAATTTGAGAGATTTGGTCCCTTGGTTTGTTTGAACATTCTTCCAATGAAGTCACTATGCAGCAACTCAGACTCAGGCGAGTTACTGTCCAAATAGACTCTGAGTGTTCCACGGTGCCTCGCTTTCCCACCTTGGAGGACGGTGCTAGCTGGCATCCCCAGTGGTCCCAGCACCTTTCCTGCCAGCCACCTGTGGCCATAGAGCAATCCTGCTGTTCGCTCAGAAAGCTAACCTGGCAGCTCTGTCGATGCGAAACTTGTTAGGCAACACAGTTTTTCAAAGAATAAAAAAAGAATCATGTACTCACATCCCTTATTACATATCTGCTGTTGAGTAGGAGCTGGGAATACAAGCTAGATAGGTGAGAAGCCATGGGGAGCCACCGTTCCCCAGAACATGCCCTGAGCAGGGACAGCAGCCAGTGCCCAGGTAGGACGCACATTTCAGCACGCTTCCGTCAGTGACTCCCTGGGTTTGCGGCAGGGCAGAGACAGTGCAGACACTGCACGCGCTCGCACGCGTAGAGGCGGGGCCCCCAGGAGAAGCTGGTCTAGGAAGCAGGGCTTTGCTTTGTAGATGTTGACAGTGGTCACTGGGGTTAGAGTGATGTCACCGCCAGGGCCACCACAGTCTATGGCTTGCTGCCCTGTTCTTTAAACGCTGTCACATTCAGGTGAAGCTAGACTGCTAGGATAAGCAGAGCTGGACACGAAGGAGGGAAGGTATCCTAAATGTGTCTTGGCTAAGGGGGCAGCGATCCTAAGTGCTGGTTTGATAGTCCCCACGAGTGTTCTGTCTTTCCCTCGCCCTAGCCCCACCTCCAAAGCCTCCTCTGTGCACCTCCGTGCCAAGTGTAACTCCCCTTCATTTAGCATGGTAGGTGACACTAGCTTTTAACCACCTACGAGGCCATGCAGAATTCTAAAGATCCAAGCCTCCACGAGGAACATTCCTCCAAGGAAGGAATCCGCAGTATGGTCTGCATGGCCAGAGGAGGGAGTTTGGGCCAGCCTGTGTTGTGGATGGTGGGGAGGATTTTGGCCCTCTGTCTTCACAGTTTTGTTTGCATGAAGACACTGAAGCTAGAAAGCTTGGCACATTGGCACCGACTTTTGAAAGCTGGCAGATCCCTTCCTGGTCAGTCAGAGTTAGGACTAAGAAGCACTTAGCAAGTTGATAAAAATGAATGTAAGGAACAGAAACTCACAACAGGGTTCTCCAGAGCCTTGAAATAATAGCTACTAGAAACAGTTTTGCATGTGATTCCACTGCTCAGTTGCCATCCTCCCTGAGTCCTTCATTGACAGTCGGGTGTTTCGCAGAGACATCAAGGGGTATGTGTTCCACGATTTCAGTGTCTTATTTGCACGGCAGTTTTGCGTCTATACCTCACTATCCTTCCTCACTATGTAACAGTTATGCAGATACTAGAATTCACTGGCTTCATCTATGCACCATAATTTACACTGCCTTTCGTCTATTAATGGGGATTTCTTTTCAGCTGGGTCTTTTTAGTTTTACCTTTTCCTATGAACACTTTAAGTTTTGACAGAGTATCATAGTCTGGGAATTTTCACTTAGTTAAATTGGATTTTCTGTTTATTTAACTACAAGCAGTTCATTTGCAAAGTACTAGCCTGGATGGTAGCAGGAGTTGAGTATGTAATTTCTTTTGTGTAAATTATTTAAAATCAACATCCTTTTAGAAAAAAAAAGTGTGAGAGTTGACACCTTCTCACGGTTTGTCAGCCCTTTTCCTTAAAAATACTCAGTTTAATGTGTGTGGAAAATTGTGTTTAATTACCAGAGAAATAAAGCATTCCTAGGTATTTGGCTACCTAGACATAGATTTTTTTTTGTGAACTGCTTATGTTTTATGATAATTCATTCATTTGAAAATATACTGTTAATATTATTATTGCTTCATTTCCATTTTCTCATGGGTAAGACAGGGGTGAGATGGTGCTTATCACAAGGGATTGCTGAGGGGACAGGAAAAGCCAGTCTCCAGTGTGCAAGAAAACACCTGGTGCAGACTTGAAGATGATGATGGTGACCTGATGGTGTGATGGGGATGCTGAAGGGGATACTGGGATAGGGTGGTGGTGTTGATGGTGAGAGTGGTGATGGGGATGGCCATGGGGATGGGGATGGGGATGGAGATGGGGTGGGGACGGCGATGGGGATGGCGATGGCGATGGGGACAGCGATGGGGGTGGGGACGGCGATGGGGATGGCGACGGGGATGGCGATGGTGGTGGGGATGGCGATGGCGATGGGGGTGGCGGTGGGGATGGCGATGGCGGTGGGGATGGCGATGGCGATAGCGGTGGGGATGGCGATGGCGATAGCGGTGGGGATGGCGATGGGGGTGGCGATGGGGGTGGGGATGGGGATGGTGATGATGGTGGTCAAGGTGATGCTGTCATGAAAGTGCTGGAGGTGGTGGTGGTGCTGATTGTTGAAGTGGTGATGTGGTGGTGGTACCATGGTATAGTGGTCATGGTGTGATGATGACCATGATGATAACGATGTACTTCCCAGGATAATGGCAGAATGAAGACTGGGTTTGGACCCTCTCTGGAGGCCTGGTGAAAGGGCCGCTGCAATGGGAGTACTTCTGTTCGCCTGAGTAGGAGCTCTGGGGAGTCTGCGTGGGCATGAGGGGAGGTGGCGGCCGGGGCCAGGCAAAACTGCACCAGGGCTCTGTCCAGCAGTTGATTTCCTGCTAGTTCTTACTGTGAAAGAAGTTATGTTTTATTGCAAAAAAACTGCTAATTGCTATACATTTTGGCACAATGACCAAAAAAAAAAAATACCCTAGGTTGGGATAATCAACCTACTGAGGCAGGCTCCATGCAATTAGCTGCTCTTGGGGGACGATGCAGGTGTGATCCCATTACTGCTAACCTTTTCTTATTCCATTTGTCAAGCCTCACTGTAGGACAGATGGATGGGCTTGCCTGGGTTTAGCCATGCTTAGAATTAACCGTCTCAAGGAGAAAGTGTGTATATTTATTTCCTTAATAAGGTATATTTACTTCAATAAGTGTTTAATTTCCTTTCTCTTGAATTTAAACTACATCCCTTCATCCAAAAGGACGTTTCCATAAAAATACTATGTCCTTTTAGCACGCAGTGGCTGCAACGGCCTGTCGGAAGCCTGACTACTGAGTGCCGTTCATCAGATTCAAGACACAAAGAAAGGCTAGATTATTTTCTGCTCCGTGTGGATTAAGGGTGTTGTTTTCTAAAGTGTAGTTGGAAACTGATAGATAGTTGCTACGTGTCGCGCTACAAGTTATTGCTTTAGGCTGGAAATGTCAGAAGCACCAGGCTTGCCATCCATCAGCATTTAGGAAGGTGCTCCCTGCCTTCCTTCAAGGAGGAGGAATAACAGTGTCCCCCCCTGTCACTTTACATAGCTTCTGTCCTCTCCCACCATGGGAGGGTGGCAGGGACAATATTTCTCTCCCTGCCTGGTGGTCTCCCCTCCTGTCTTGTGTTTACACTGGAACTGTCCTTGGAACTTCCACTCGTATTCATTTAAATGCTGCTAGTGTCTCTATAAATTAATATGCTGAATTAAAAACCAGAATAAAATGGTTAAAAGGCCATTATAATGATCCATAAACCTTCTATTTTAAGAAAGGGCAGCACACACAACACGATTCTCACAAAGTAAGGAGAATAATCGGCCTTGCTCCACTTAAAGATGAAGTTGTGTGCATGTTGCTGTCTTGGTATTAAAAAAAAAGACAACAGGAGGCAAAAGCATCCTGGGAAAGAGGCTGCACCCACCCCTGCCCTCTGAGAGGTCTCTGTCACCAGAGGCACAATTCCCATGTGGCTCCCAGAGGGTGGCTGTGTAACTCAACTCTGGCAGACACGAGAACTTGGGGTCTTGACGCTGTGGCTCGTGGTGTGGTCGCTCGTGGCTGGGCAGGAAGTACACAGCAGAGGAGCAGCTGTCGAGTTCTCTGGGGCAAAAGGCAGTTTTGCTGGTCGCTCTTCACAGTTTTCCACCTGCTTTTCCTGCCTGGCAGTGACCCCTGGGCAGTATCTCTACATGACTCACAATGACCCCGAGTCGTAAGGACCTGGAAAAGTGCCCTTATCTTTGCAGACATGCAATGGAGAAGAAAAGTCGTGGTCCTTCCTGGAGCTGCTGCAGGGGCTGCATGGCAGGAGATCTGGTCTGGGCCAGGGCGCGGACCCCGGAGTGGGGCAAGCTGGGGAAGAGGGACTGGGCCAGCTCAGGCAGGTGTGTCTGTGGGCATTTTGAACAGGACATCCCCTTTCTCAATTTCCTCCTGAGTAACCTGAGAATCAATAACCACACTAGGCTGAGAATCAGTCCCTCCCTGTCTGCCACGGTGGAGAACCATGCCATCTCCTGCTGTCCTGGCTGGGCCTAAATAAAGGCTCAGCCCATGTATGTTCAGCCATCTGCATTCCCATAACGTTGCACAGGAAGTACTTGTTGAGGGAGAGTCAAAATGCAGACAACGGGGGCTGGGATTGTGGCTCAGCGGTAGAGCGCTTGCCTCGCATGCGTGAGGCCCTGAGTTCGATCCTCAGCACCACATACAAAGCAATAAAATAAAGACATTGTGTCCATCTACAACTAAAAAAGTATTTTAAAAAATGCAGACAACGGAAATCTACATAAAGGCTAATTTAACTTAATTAGTACCTGATTAAATGTTGGGGGGCTTACCTAGGGCTGGGCTCATTATAATAGAGAAGAAAGTTAAAATTCACAGAGAAATAGTTGTAGTTTTGCCCGGTTTGTTTTTTCTAAATCTGACAGTCCTTGATGTGAAGAACAACAGGGAATTCTTGACCTTAGCCACGCCTGTTGATTCAGTGTGTTTCTTTGCATGTAGTGAATGGTAAGTGGACAGCTGAGATGGACACATACAGTGAGAATTCCAAGGCAGGCTTGGTGCACCAGTGGCTGTCACTCTTACCAGCGTTCACTTGTATTTGCGTGTTTGCTTCCACAATGCCTCTCAACTGAAAACGCCCACGGTTTACGGAGGAAGCCTGTCTGGATCCCCATCCTGCAGGGTTCTGTGAAAACTGTGAACGTTGTTGTTATGTGACATACCGATTTGATGGACGCCTGCATGATGGAATGGCTAAATGGAGCTGGTTAACATACTCATGTCTCACGTACTTGCTTATAATACTCAAAATATACCCTCAGCAATTTTCCTCTTCTTTTTGAACTTTATCATTTCATTGTGTAATTTTAGATTCCATTTTTAACTAACAATTCTTATTTTTAACTTGCATGTATTTATGGGCTGCTCCAGGTTGGACCTTGTGAGGCCCATGTTTGAAGGTGTGGTCCCAGGAGGCACTGTGGGCAGGTAGTGGCGCCTCTGAGGGGTGGGGCCCAGGGCAGCCTTCAGGTCCTGGGGGCACACCAGACGCATGTCACGCAGAATGGCTGCTTCCACGTTGTGCTTCCTGCCGTGAGGAGAGCAGCCTTGTTCTGCCGCAGAAACCCACCATGGTGTGTGGCCTCGCACACTGCAACGCAGTCAACTGATTGTTGACCAGAACCAGAGCCTCCCAAACCACGAGACAAAAACAACCCTTTTCTCTTTGAAGTTGATTATCTCAGGTATCTTATCATAGTGATGGCAGCTGACTGACACCAGGGTACCATGGGATGTTTGGATGCATGTTTAAATGTGAAATGATTAAACCAGGCATTCCTCTCTAGATGAATGGTGGAGAAATGGGGTATCTCTTCCTCTTGTGAGGACACCAGTGCTGATGAGTCAGGACCCCCACTGGGCCCTCTTCAACCTTCACCACCTCCTGAGAGCCATCTCAATGGCAGTCAAGTGGGGTGTGAGGGTGATGGCAACAGAGGGACACGATTCAGTCCACAGCACAGGAAGAGGGTGCAGGGACCATGGAATACAGGACGCCAAGGAGCAGACCAGAGCAGGCGTAGGGGCCGATTGCTGACACCAGTCGCTGCCAAGGCACTGTGCTGGCTTCTGTTATGAATGTTAGGTCAGTAAGTTGTGGAGTTAACTAAACACCTGTGTGAACAGGTATGAGAGGGCCATCCACGTTCAAAAACCGCAAGTTGACAAGAAAATTCCAACTGAAACCACCATGGGAGATCATTAATACCCACGAATTGGCAAAGTTTCAAGCAGCAACTTAAAGCAGGAGAGTGAGTACAGGGCCACTCATGTCATTGTTGCTAGAAATAGACACAATCGCAAGCTCTGTTTTAGAACAAGTTGCCAGATTCTATGTGAGTTAAATTCACGTGTGCCCTGTCACAGAGCAATCCACTTGTGAGCCTGTCTCCCAGAAACAGGAGGACCCCAGAGGCCTGCGTGAACAAGGACACTCATCCTTAGTGACCGAGAGAGCCCTCGTGGACAGTGAATGCTCAGGAGGAGGGGTGGCAGAGCTCAGTGATGCCGGGCAGCCTTGGAGCATGTGCCTGACCCTTCGACCCAGGGCAGCTGACTCAGTGGGTTCTGCACAGCGCTGAGAGAGTGAGACGGAGTCAAGTACAGAACAATGAGCCCATTTCTATAATGCAGACAGTCACCATCAAAGTGTATGTGGCGTGGGTGGACGTGTGCGTGCTCATGATCACGTTAGTATGGGGGAAGTTGTGCCTGGACCTGACGGGGTGGCCACCTGGGCTTGCAGGCGGCGTGGGTTTGTGCAGGATGGGGCGTGGTGGTGAGCGACGGTGGGGAGGCCAGCCTGGGGGCGTGTTGAGGAAAGTGGTGCACATGCAATATGAACCAGTAGCATGAAAGCCTGCACGTAGGGTGCGAGGATGTGCAGCTAGAAAGGTAAGCCTGTGATGGCCGGGCAGCAAGCTTGCTGGCTCCTGACCACAGCAGGGCTGGGCTGCGCTAGCAAGGAAGGGGACAGCGCGGGGCTGTGGCTCCGTGGGAGAGCGCTGGCCTAGCACGCGGGAGGCACTGGGCTCCATCCTCAGCACAAGGTAACGAGAATGAATAAATAAAGTCATTGTGTTCCTATACAATGGAAAATACTTAAAAAAAAATAAAAGGAAGAAAACCCCACGCGTGCAGACGGGTGTGAAACGCCCACGCCCAGGTGCCTGGCATGTTGGAGGAGCGAGGCTTCCTTGTCCTCATTCTGCAGAAATCATCAGCAAATAAGCCAAGCAGAGCCCAGACCCTGTCGTAAGGAGCACAGCGGGCAAGGTGAGGGATGGCGGTGGCTGCAGGGAAGGCCTGCGTCCTGAGCCCCGTGCTCAGCTCGCGGCCCCTCCTGCCCCCTCCTCTGTGAACGCACATCCTTCTGCTCTGTCATACCAGCTGGCCCGCGTGGATCCACTCCTGAGACTTACGCTCTCGTCTGGAGCATGGGGCTGAGCACAGACTAGGGAAGAAGTCACGATTCGCAGGTGGGACAGGCGACAGCCACAGATTACTTCCTGTGACTCGCAAGCCATAATGTCAGCCAGATTTAAACAGAATCACATCTGCTGCTCACAGAAATAACCATGAATCACCTCTTGAGAATTTTAAGGATGTTCTGAGCCACACACTTCTTTCCAGACTGATAGGCTATTTTTGCCATGAAACATTGAAACACTATGCTGGGACACTAGGTTAATGAAGAAAGGGACGATTTTCAAAACTTCAGCTGAACACCAACGCATGGAGCCCCTCCTCTGTGCGAGACACCTGCTGGATGTTGCAAGAGACATGCCATCGTTCCTTCCCCTGGGACGGTGACGAGGCAAGCCCTGGCGACCAAGGGTCCTTGCTGCTCAGATTTGGAAAGATGAGGCCACGTTTCCACCAGAAGGTGACGAGGAGATCAGAGTTCCACTGTGACAAGTCCTTTGCTCTGCTGCTGCCTTCGCCACACTCAGACCCCTCACCGCCCAGCTCTTTCGGGACCTGCCCCCCAGGCACCGCTGATGGGCAGCAAGCAGGACGGTGCCCTGCCTCCATGACCGCCTTCGCCAGGCCGTTTCTCTGTGCAAAGCCACATTCCACACACTGGGGACCTTCTCACTGCCTTCAAGCTGCCCGCGGGGCGTGTCCCTGGAGATTTGACTACCCACGGCCACCGGGGCTCCAGTGCCCATGCTTGCGACCCCGTTTGCCACGGCTCCTCTCCCTGAGCACCACCGCCCCTGCAGGTTTGTAAAGCGGGGTGCTGCTAGGAGTGTGACCCGCAGCCATGGAGCCGTGGAATCTGCACATGCCAGGCACGAAGTAAAGTGAGCCTGCTGCGACCCGCTGTCCCGTTTGCCTGCTCAGAGGGCGGGTCTCCAGCTCCCAGGGCCCTGCTCTCGCCCTTCAGCTCCTGCTGACTGTAGGAGAGAGGGAACCCGCCCAGCGCCTCCCTGTTTCCTTCCTCACACGCCTTACACGAGGCAGACACGCGGGCCCCTGGAAACCTTCTGGAGCCTCTTTTCTTCCTGGTTCCCACTCTTCCTCCCCTGCCCTCCAGGCCTTTCCTGGCCTCTGGAAAGGCCTCTGGTCTCCTCCTGCTCCTCCCGTGGTCAGGACTTCCTGCACTCCCGGGGCACCTCCCTCCTTGTAGGTGAGCGAGCCTCTGGGAAGAGCTGGGGGCAGCTGCTCAGTTCTGCTCTCAGGACCACAGACTCTTCTGCCAGTTTCCCTGGATCTAAAACCATCGCTTCATCGCTCTTAGCCAGTAGTCTCACTGTTGGAGGCAAAAGGCAAGTCTGGTGCCCTTCACTCGAGCACAGCGCCCAAAGTGGAGGCTTGAAAGCCTCTCCTTCGTGAATGTTCGTTTGTGCTGTTGACCCCTGTGAATAACTGATCCCCATAGTCTTTAGATATGCAACTGGACCACTCACTGGTAGAACATTTATCTCTCTTTTCCAACATTTAGTCCATCACCGTTCACATGTGACAGGTGTCAAGTGTTAGATCTTTCCGCAGAGACAGGACGGGCAGCTCCCTCTGCCCTCTGCCAGCCTTGCTCATTGAGACTCTGCGTGCCCAGCTTCAGCCCCAGCAGCTTGGAAGGTGCCTCCCGACACCGAGCCAGAGCTTCAGAAAGTCCCAAACCACATGACATTGTAGATTCATTTAGTTATGGAAAAAGGCCAGGCGTCTGCAGGCGGCCCCACCAGGCCCACGCAAACGTCAGCAGGGGGTCCTGCGGCCCCTGGTGTGGCCTGAAATTCCGTCCATTCATCTCGACACTCCAAAGTTACAATAGAAACAGCGCAGTTTACTCTCATAATTTAAACCAGTTTTCTGGTTTTTTTTTTAGTATTTATTTTTTAGTTGTAGGCGGACACAATATCTTCATTTCATTTTTATGTGGTGCTGAGGATCGAACCCAGTGCCCGCCGCGTGCTAGGCGAGCGCGCTACCACGGCACCATAACCCCAGCCCCCAGTTTTCTGTTTTTATTTGCTGTTTCTCAACTCAAATTGGGGATATTTCCTTGCACTGCTCTGCTTTTCAAAGAACCAGAAATGCTGCTGCTGTGTCTGTGCCTCCCGATCAGGACACCGGCTTTATTGGATGACTGTCCTTTCCACATTCTTTACTGCTTTTACTTCCTTTTTTGTTTTCTAATGTTGAATGCTGAAAATATTATGCCTTTTCCATGATTAGTAGTAAAATGTTTTAGACTGCTAGTTTTTATAGGATTACAATTTTTTAAGGACACACCCCAATGACTTACTTCTTCCAATTAGGCCCCACCTCCTGGTGCCCACCACCTCCCAATATCCCACTAAGTCATGAATCCACAAATTGACCCACAGAATCACAATTTGTCCAATATCCTTCCATTCTTGATTTCTTTTGCCCAGAGTGGCTTTACTTTAGAGCTGTCGTGGCCACGGTGAGTGTACGTGCTGCTCCTTGAGGACGCACGCAGGGCTCGGGCAGAGGCGTGTCCAGGGTGTTCAGCGGTGATGCTGGGATTAGTGGTAGTTTTGAGACAGACGGTCTTCACGTGTCAAGATAGTGATTATGAAGTGGTTTTCTCCATGACAGCAATTGCAGGACCAAGAACAGAAGGTTGGTGTTTTGCTCTAATTCAGTTATTTAATCTTCATCTTTGGGCGGGGACTTCAAGGGCTGGACTGTCAGAATGGGCGTCTTAGGAAACTCACAGGAGTTACCAGCGCCAGTCTTCACTGAGCAGAGCAGGGCACACCGCGCTTGTGTCCATCAGGTCCAGCTTGGGGTCCTTCCATGGCAGGACTGATGGCTTGGGCCTGGCAGCAAAGGTAGCCGCTGACACCAGCGTCCCTCTCCCCCTCCCTCTCTGGCGACCTGGCACTGGGCAGGATGAGGACTGGCTCTGCTCTTCAGTTCACACATCACGGCCTCGTTTTCAATAGCCAGTCAGGCCATGGTGCCACTGCCAGGACACTGCTGGTCCGTGACCCGGGTTGCCAGCCGCACACAGCCGTGGTCTTGCATTGTGTACGCCCCTCGAGAGCCGTGTGGGCCCTAGGCTGGGTGTCCAGGTTCCTACAGGTGCCTGGAGCAGGTGACCCAATGGCAGGCGTGCTGGTGACACATGCTGCCCACTGGGAGTCTGGACCATTGTTCAGACAACATCTGGAGGCTTTGGTCTTCGAGGGGCAGGTCCCAGCTAGCAAGCATCGTAGGCCACCTTCCCATTCTTGGGTTTAGTGGCATTTCAAGATCTTTATTAAAATAAAAATGGAATCAGATGCATTTGAAAAATGGACATAGATGTGGGAAATGTCAGCCTTGGCATGCCTGTGGCCGTGACCCAGCCTTCACTGGGGCAGGCTGAGCAGGCCACCCGGCCCCCGGCAGGTCCACTCTTGGCCAGCGCTGCGCTGCCACGCAGCAGCCTACAACAGGCACGTGGAGACTTGCTCAGGTTTCAGCTGACCCTCCTGCCTAGCTGACTTCTTCATGGTGGCCCCATCTCTCCTGCAGGGACCTGTGCTCCCTTAGATCTGGGGCTAATGGGGAGCCCTTAAACCTCAACTCTCCCCTGATTGAAAGTGTTTTGATCTGGTAGATTTTCTGGCTTTCCGTTTTTGTTTGGGAGGAGCAATGCCCCTGCTATCACTGTTTCCTGAGGAAAAGTGGAGCAAGTGATGTGCATCCAGGTGACCCCAGCAGGAACTGTGCAGCACTCCCGGAGAGGTGGCTGCAGCCGGCTACAGAGAAGGGCCACCGTCGGGCGACCACACTAAGCCACCAGGAGTGGCACGGCAGCGCTGCTGGAATCCAGCAGACCCCGAAGTTCTAGTAAGTGCAATGGCAACCAGGTCCCTCACACGTTGGTCTGTAGAGGAGAGTGACATGGAACAGCTTAAAATCACTCGGAGTAGATCCTGCACAACATGCCCACGCACACACTGGCATAGTAGGTGAATTCCTTTGTAAGGTTGAAGTTTAATGCTTCAAAAAACGGTTGGTCTCACGCTTTGCGAGTGGTTTTCATTAGCTGCACTCCCAGGAGCACTTCCGGGACTCGGTTTTGCTTCCTGGCCTCTCCAGGTCTTCACGTCTTACTGTTTTGCCCCTGGGTTTGGATTCCTCCCGGACTTCAGAATTCCAGCCCCAACAGTCGAGTGCAGAAATCAAGGGGCAAGTTTGGATGTTTGTGATGAAATATTCAGAGACCTGGAGGAGGCTTGGCCTCAGCCTCACACTTCTGCCACTGTCTGCATGTGGCCAGAGGCTCAACTGTGAAGCCACTGTCAAGCCATGATTGGAGCGGCCTGGCACCGTGCAGGAAGAACTAGAGGGACAGCAGGAACTGCAGAGCCAATGACGAAATGTACCCGGCGCACCTCCAGCTCGGGAGGGAGCTCCTAGCCCCTGGCCCAGCGTTCACAGAGGGCAGCGTCTGTGGCAGGTAAGCGGACGCACGTGTGACAGCAGGATGGTAACAAGCACGTCCTGCTCAACCAGGGAAGCCTGTCTCACAGGGGAGCCTGCAGGTGGAGGCCACGCTGGACAGACCCTTGAGCCACACTACCCCTGGTGTATACAGTGGTGCAATCTGCCTAGAGGCCCCTGTGAAGTGTGGACTGCTGGTGTGGATGAAATCCTACCTGGGCTGGCCCCAGGGGAGCCCAACCAGGGGAGGGGTGCTATGTCTCACTGCTGCCCGGCCTGGGCTGGCCTGACCTGGTCACCCTGGAGTCTCTCTCCACAGCAGTGGAGAACATCAGGCTCAAACTGAGCTGTTCTGACCAAATTCCCCAGAGCACGGAGTGACAGGTGTGGGGCTAGGGCAGCCGGGTGGGGAATACGCTGTTCAGCAAGGACCTCTGCAGGCATCTCAGTGGGGAAGGGGGCTGGCAGAGCAGGGCAGAGACCAGGGGAGCTAGCAAGGAGAACCTCTTGTCCTTGAGGGGCAGGGGTCCTTCAGGAACACCAGGACCCAGCTCCCACCCAGCCACGCTACAGCTGAGGATCTCCAACCCTCAGCTCAGGTGCTGGGTCAGCCACTAATCGTTCCCTGAGCATGGGAAAGACCTGGAGCTCAACTTCCCATGTTCTCAGGGAGTGGCAAGAATGTCCCGGGAAAGGGGGCAGCACACCCACCCCCTCACAGTGCTCATGCACGTGTGGGTCAGCCTCATGGGGAACCGTCCAGCTGAGAG
>CM053403.1:150683135-150700046 GCA_028644305.1 Xerus rutilus | reverse complement strand
AGGATGATGAATACAAAAGTGTGAGGATCTGTAGCAAAGCCACAGAGGGAAGACGTCAGGAAGGCTGGAGGCCTGGTCACCTTCAAACCTCTGCTCAGATGGACGATTACCAAGTCCCTCTCCCCAGCTTCTATCTCCTGTATACATTGTGTGAAAACTGGGTAACTATTACTTTGAAAAGTAAAATAAATTGTATTTCAGGGTAAGATTCTGACTATGTTTTTGATCATCAACTTTATCATATCTGAGATGGAAATATTGCATCCAAACTATTTATGATTTGTCTACCAGTCTCTAAAAATGTTAAATTGACAATTTATTTGGAGCATGATATGTAAGATTAATTTTTCTCTATAAAACATGTGTATTGTCAAAGCCTTATTTTTTTCCCTTAAACAAGTCAAATTTTGACCCTAAAAATTGTGATATTTAAAGTCCCAAAGCATAAATATTGGCAAAATTTTAGGCAACCCAGCAGCACAGGTGTGCATGCCAGATCCCATGTTAGAAAGCTGAGCAGCCTTCACCCCTCCAGACATGGGCAGCGGGGCTGTGGTGCATGGGCAAGATGGACCCCATCAGCACAGCAGCCTCAGAAGGCTCCGGTTGTTGGATATCAAGTGCTTGAAGGAAGAGCAAAGAGATTACCTCAGATGGAAGATTTGTCCTCTAAGAGAATACTAATTAATCTGGCAAAAACAGACATGCTATAATGAAAATCAATGAAAGCTCTCTAAGAACTACAGACTCAGCGATTGGACTTGTCCAACATTTCTTGGTTACATTGAATGGATTCTCCACTTTATGATCACTAATCCATAATGAATCCTTCACTTATTTATAAACTCACCCTGTGAAATGTCAGACCCCATATGTTTTTATGGAGACATTTCAGAAGTGGTCTATTTGTTTGTAGATCAGGAAAGGGTCACTCAGATACTAAACGAAAATGAATACAAAATCTTTGCCTGATACATTTAAGATTTTTAAGAATCCTGAGTAGCAGCATATGATATAGCTATATCTGCTTTGAAAATAATACTGCTGACTCTTCAACAAATGGTCATTGAAGACTGTGTTAACCCATGCCGGCCACTGTAACCAAACACCTCAGACAGTTCTCACAGCTCTGGGGGCCGAAGAGAAAGGCCAGGATGCCAGCAGCTTCAGGGTCTGGGAGGGGCTGCTCCGCCCCGGGGATGCCACCTTGTTGTGTGCCCCCACTCGACAGTGGGTGGCAAAAGGGCCTGTTTCCTAGGAACACCTTTGGCAAGGGTTGAGCCCTGGTGACCCCTGGCCTCCCCGGGCTCCGGCTCTCACAGCACCACCTGGTGAGCAGACCTCAGTGCTGCGTCTGGGAGGAACTCAGACGGTGACTTCTTGACCAAAGCCTACCCTTTGCTAGGCACAGCGTTGTGCACGAGGTGTCCTAGACTCAGCAGGGAAGGGAAAGGTAAGGGATCGTGAATGTATTACCAAGTGTTTCAGAAAAATATCTAAGCAAGGTGTGGGAGCAACCCCCAGAAGAAACATGGGAAGGAAGGCCTGGACCAGGAGCAGACAGTCCACGCTTCCACCAGGCAGCTCTGCACGCACACAGCCATACGTTACGCGTGGGGGCTCTGACCCACGTGTCCCGTCATCCCAGGAGTGGAACACCCACGAACACCGGAACGTGGCGTGTAACGCGTAGTCCATAACATGCGACGTGACTGCTTGACATGTAAGGTCGGAATGAGAGCATGAGGGCATTCACAGTGACCAATAATACGTGAGTTTGGGATTATGATTTCCAACCTGTTTTAATGAACCTATGTCTATTTTGTTGAAGTTTTTCTAATGAAAATTAGAGACTTAATGGGTTGAAGAATTAAATGAGAACAAACACCGCCTAGTTCAAGAGCTAGCGTTGGCCAGGGCCGGCACATCTACCCTTGTCCTCGCCCCTTCTCCTGCACACCTGCCACCAAAGACATGGAACTTCCGTCCCTTTGCTTTCTCCATCTGCTTTGGTCCATTTGTGCGACCAAAACAGAATACCTGAGATTGAGTGACTAATAAATGATAGAAATCCGTTCCTCCCAGCTCTAGAGGCGGGAGGTCCAAGAGCAAGGGCAGGCAGGTGTGGCGTCTGATGAGGTCCTGATCACAGCTTCCAAGACAGCAGCTTGAGCGCCGGCCTCAGGAGGCGGAGAGCAAAAGGCAAGAGGGGGTGTTGAGTCTATTAATAATGAAATTCCCACAAAGAAAGATCACGCGCTCACATTCCTACAGAATGTGTGTGAATGTCTATGCTGTGTGTGACCACGTCATGCAGTGTGTGACCGCCTCATGCCATGTGTGACCACATCAAACACCGTGTGACCATGTCAAGCACAGAGGCTCACAGAGACAGAGACCATGAGCACAACAATGATAAAGGAGCTCGGAGACACGGGATCTGGTCCTGAGTCCTGATTCCATTACTAACTGGCGACGTGAAGTTCCTGAGTATGATGTACTACCTGAAAGGGGGCCTGATGTGGACTGCATGTAATACCGTGGAGTTTCTAAAAGACAACGCACATCATCTTTTGCCGATTCTTCCGCTGGCTCCGCGAGCCAGGGTCTGTATTGACCAGTCGCTGCAGCTGCATCTCAAACATCCTCCAGCTCCTTCCTCATACTTACGCTAACTTGTTTTTGTCTTTTTATGCTAAAAGCCCATAAATGATTAAATCTGCCTTTGACTTTGAAAAATGTGATGAGTCATTTATACAAACATTTACAAGATTGATTGCTGCAGCAGCTCATCAAGAATTCCTGGCTCGAGCTCCTTTGTCTACCCATTACTCATGGACAATTTCAAACATCACAGGCCAATTTGGCCCTTATTAAATAACCCGATGCCTCATCATTAACCTTGAGGGAGAGCAGCAGGGACTTTCCTACGAGAATGTTGGGAATTTCTAGAGCACTGTTCTAGTTCATCAGCTCATTTAAACACCTGGAGAAACAGCTATTGGAAGCACCCTGTTATTCTATCATGTTTCACAATAACTCCAAGCAGGCATTGCAGATTGAGCTAAGAGGTGAAAAATACTATGTAAAAACAGGATATTTTTAAAGAGTTTTAGTATTTTAAAATCTGATATGAGAGAAAATAGCAATGGAAGACCACTTAAACTTTTTTTTTTTTAATATTTTTTTAGTTGTAGATGGACACAATGTCTTTATTTTATTGCTTTGTATGTGGTGCTGAGGATCGAACCCAGGGCCTCACGCATGCGAGGCAAGCGCTCTACCACTGAGCTACAGCCCCAGCCCCCCACTTAAACTTTTTAAAGTGCTCATATTCACAGTACCTCATAACTACATATTTCAACCAGATGACTATTTTGCTTGGGGTGCAAGGCCAGTATGCTCTGGAGATTGCCAGATCAATCAGCCTTAGAACTTGTGAATGATCCTCACAAGGATTCCACTCAGAGTGTGGAATCACTACCATTAGTTTTGAAATCTGAGAGACTTTAGCTTGAGTTTTCAGATCACAGGTTAAAACTTCAGAGAAAAGTCCTCTAATTTGTGAGCTAATGTTGGAAATCAGATTCCAATTCAATGTAGGATGTATTTGCACCTGAACACTGAGTATCTTATTTTTCCTGATCTCCCAATACTCTGAGTATCTGAGTTATTTTTTCTGATCTCCCACCTGCCAGGTGGAGATCTTTCTCATACATGGTCAGTCACCCTTCAAGCACAGCAACCCCACCCCAGTCACTAGGGATGAATAACTAATAGCCAAAACACTGTGGGTAAGAACAATCCAGGAACTTTCCGGCATGCGCCTATAAACCCAGCCACCAAGGAGGTGGAGGTAAGAGGATGGCAAGTTTAAGGGCAACGTAGGCCATTTGGCAAGACTCAGGCAGCACGTGTGCCCAGCGTGTGCGGGACCCTTCCAGTCTGTGCTCTCCAGTCTGTGCCCCTCGTGCAGGGATTCTGAGGATCACTCACAAGAATGCTCTCCAGTGAAAACACAAAAATGGCCCTTCCTACTTCACGGGCACTCGCTCATATAAACCCACACGCTCCACGCAACACCCAAGGGAAGGACGCTGCCCCCTCGCCCTAGCGGCCCGCCCGAGGCAGTGGGAGGAAGGCACATCATGCTGCATCCTCCTCTCCGCTGATTCCTCTGCCTGTGAACCAAAGCACGTCTCCAGTGATTCTTGGGGAAAGGTCTGCGGGAAAGGCTGGGAAGAGCCTGCTGGGCTGTGCTCCTCAGGATGCGCCATGGCTCTCCCGTCCTGCCTGGTCCCCTCACCGCCATGCTGTGCAGGTCTTTCTGGAGGGAAGTGGTGAGGTCGGGCGCAGGCTCCCTCACACCCGTCCCTCTGTCCCAGCCCACTTCCCCCTGTGCCTCGCCGGCCCAGGCGCTCTCTGCATAGCCTGTGGTCTCATTTCACCGCCCTGGGCACCGAGCCCTGGTTTTGAGGGTCCAGTGGCCAGGCCTCCTCTCCTCCTTCCTGACCCCAGACTCCCTCCCCAGGGGCAGCAGCTGTGCAGACAGAGGCTCCTTGACCTCCCATCACAGAGGACAGGCCCATCTCTCAGTTCCTCACGTGACGAAGCCCCACCCCTGCCACTGGCCCAAGGCCTGCGTCACTCCTCTCCCCTCACTGTCCACCACTCATTGATGACACTGTCCCCTTCGCTCACCACCTCACCAGTCTCTCTCTCTCCCTCTTCCCCTAACAGCTCTTCCTGATGCCACAGCTCTCTGGGTCCACGGGTTTCAAGCCTTGGGCCCATCAGATCACCCAGGAATGCCCACAGTGACGGCGGGGTCCACACTCAGGTCCTGAGTCGGGATGGCTGGGCAGAGACAAGGGGGCAGCAGCAAAGAACCGCCTGCAGCCTGGGCACCCCGCCCTGCCGCACCTCACTCCTGGCAAGCTGGCCCAGGGCACCCGGAACACGGCAGCCCAAGAGCCTGGCTGCACCCCTGCCCCGGGGCCATCTGCTAGCCCCTGGGCCTCGTCCTGCAGGTCCCCATGTCTGGCGCCACTGTCCTCTGTGACTCACCTCAAGTGCTGGAGCTCCAGGATGCTCCCTGGGCCTCAGCTCCAGCTCCTCCCCAGGAAGCACAGCCCCCCCCCAGGAGGGCGCTGTCACAGCTTCCTTCTCCCAGAGGTGCCTCTGAGCCCCGATTGTCTCCAGGGGACAGTTTGCCCTTGTTACTCAGAGTCACAGTCCCTCTCACAAGCCTGCTGTCGGGCAGGAGCCTGGACCCTGCCCCTGCTGCAGTTCTGGCTTCCCACCGGTCACCATGGCCCACCCCACAGGGCGGCCCCATCCTCCTCCTGTCCTCTGCCGCCGTCTCCACAGCCATCGGGGTCTCCTGCTACTGTCCTGACCGCTCCAGTCCTGGCCAGTGGCTGACCAGGCCACCTAGCAGCCTGCACTGGGAGGAAGAGGTGAGACCCGGGCTCCTCCCACCATGGCCCAGCCTGCTTAGCCCTGGGGAGGACGGCTGAGCCCTGCTGCTGTCACTCTGTCACCAGAACTGCCGCTGCCTGTCCTGTGCTCTCAGGACGCCTTCCCACAATCCCCTCTCAGTGTGCGTGGGTGTCTAAGTTCTGTCCCGCCTCTGCACCACTCCGCACCAAGTCCAGCCAGCTTGGAAGCACCGAGCCTCCCTGCCTTCATGCCCACCTGCCAGCTGGGCCTCCCAGGACTCTCTGCCGGGCTCCCACTCGCAGCCCCAGGGGCTCCCTGGTTACCTGGGGCTCCCCGGCCTGTGGCTGCTGACCTCTCCCTTCTCTGTGGGTATCGGTCCTGGTTCCTTGGGGTTCTGGGCTTTGCTTTCCTTCCTGGTGACTCTGGTCTCTCTCGTGAGGACAGACACCATGATGTCCCTCGGGCTCAGCTTCTGCTCAGGAATGAGCCCCGAGGAACGTGGTCAGCAGCTCAGAGGCCTCGGGCAGTCTTCCTGGCTGTGGTCCTCTGCAAAGGCACGTGGTTCCCTGGGCCCTGCTGCGGCAATGCCGAGCACCTTCCCACCTCCACCACTCCCCTGCCGAGGGGCCTGTGCCCACTGTCGGCATCCTGCACGCGGTGGCCTGCACCCGCTGCCCACAGGACCCTGCTACCCCGTGTGGTGTGGGAAAGCAGGGTGCCAGAGACGGCCGCCCGCCAGCATGGCGTGGGGAGGGGACGCGTCCTCGCGTCCCCTGAGGCTCCTGCACACACTCTGCGGCGTGGCGGGAGGTGAGTGCCGCTGCTGCCGCACCTCCCTGTCTCCTCCTCACACAACTCGCCAGCCCTGGGTCTGCCGTCCCTCCCTTATTGCCTTACTTGGTTGACGCTATCGTTACTACTCTTGATTTTTACTGGTTGGCATTATTTGGGAAAAAAGTAACTAAACATGTCATTTAATTGTCATGTATTGAAATGACAATATCACAACAACATGTTTTGATTCTGAAAGTGGGAATGGCGAGCACACGTGCGACGCATCTCTGCTTGGTTCTGTTGGTTCCTTGGTCAAACCTGATGGTGGAATCCATTTGGATCTGATATTTATAGCAGCACAATTTACAGGAGCCAAGCTTGGGAGCCAACCCAGGGCCCTTCAGCAGAGGAACGGATTAAAGACTGTGGTATCTGCACAATGGAGTATTCCTCAGCCGTAAGGAGGAACCACTGCATGGCCTTTGCTGGTAATGGGTGGACCTCGAGACCATCACACTGAGTGAAATAAGCCGTCTCTATTTCCTGCTTTCTCTGTTCTTAGATGCTAATTAATGGCAGCGATTTTTGCTTTTTTTTAATTGAAGTTTTCTGGCTTTGTTTTGATTCTGTAGTGCTGAGGTCACTGGGGCCGTACTCTTGAAGGGGATTCTGGGGCCCGTGGATCCTCTTTCTCGAGTCCCTGGCTCGTGACAGGAGCACTCACCCTGACCCCCGCTCTCATCTTGCCACGGGCCCAAACCATGGAATCACCAGATCCTGCATGCGGTGATGGATCCCGGCTGCCTCCTTTGGAAGATGTGGCCACGTGGACCCTACTCAAGAGCTTTCCAACATCTTCAGAGCCAGCACTGGCCAAAGGAAACCTGCTCCCATCAGTGGGCAGCAAGGCCAGGCCGTCCTTTAACTGGACCCAAATGTTCACGTGAACAGCTCTCGCTTTCGCCACCGTTTCCGGAGAGCCCCTCCCTGTTCTGCTTTTGAATACGCGTTTCTCCTGAAATAGATAACCTGGGGTAGGAACAGTGGGCCATTGCCTCCCTGGAAGACATGAAGGAAGGAAAAGAACAGGGCACATCGTGTGGGAGGTGACAGAGGCCGTGTGATCCAGTTCCAGGGGAGTCTCCGGCTGAAGCCCTGCAGACAGCCTGGCTTTCTGCACGGGCAAATCACGCCATTTGCTCATTACTCAGGATCTCTGGGCATAGAAAGTAGCTTTCTTCTTTTCTTTCCAAACCCCTAAGAATACACAGAGAAATTCTCAAGCAATTGCAAAGATCCTTGAGTGAGATGGAAGGATGAACAATGAGATCTTAAGCCGGTTTGGAAATCCACATTCAGAGTGTTGACTGGCATCAATGCAAAGAGAAGCAAATTATGTCCTTGTTATGACGCAGCTTATTTCATGGCTCTTCGTCCAGTGTAAAGGAATTATATTCTGACTTGGCTTTATTTTGCCTATCAGTAAAATACATAAAAACCCTTATTTAACCATGTTTGGGAAAGAACAGGATTTAGTTCCTTTGAAATCATATAGTTGATTTTTTAAAATTTATGTATCTTGGTGTGCACATTTTAATAGACTGCTTTCACAGTCCTATTTGATGGGGTTGTTGTTTCATGGTGGAAAAAGGATTAGAGTTATCGGCCACTAAGGGAAACGTATCCCTTTTATACTCTTTGAAGGGAATGGAATAAAGTTAGTATTTCCAGTTCATACTTTTAGAATAAGTTCTTATTTTTCATCTGAGATTATGAATCCCTTCCACAGTTCATGTAATGGGCGGCTCAGTGGCACACGGAGGCATTCTTTCCACTAATGGACAGGAAACTGCCCCCCAACACCCCCCTCACAAAAAGCATATTCTAAACATCAATGTCTGCATTTTCATTTAAAACATATATAAAGACAAAAAGAAAAATAATAGCAAGCCAGTATTTGCGGTAGCAAATCTTTTACCTTAAATTTCTATCACCAATACTCTGCCTGGAATGATCCATAAGTCCCCTTGACAAAGCAAAGGTCAACACCTCAAAGATGGTATCTTAATTTAGAAGTGACCACTCTGTGATGTTTATGGAATCTTATGAGGGAAATAGTCATTTTCCTTTCAATTTCATTAACAAATGATTTTGATAGATATTTAAATATGAAAGACTTGAGTCATTTTGAACAGGTTATTAGTACCAAGCCCTTCTTCATGTTTCTCTCATATGTGAAAAATAAAAAGAAGCTCATTACTATGGGTTCGGGCCTTTGTTATTTAAAATCAGCCTTCTCACGGCTACAGTATGGAATGTCACACAGGGGACTCCACTGGAGTACCTACCCTTCTCCTGTGAGCGACAGGAGAGTCCTCCACACCAGCAACGTCACCCAGACTCAGGAGCCTCACACTGTGGCTCCAACGTCACAGCACATGTCCCCACAGGTCTCAGGTCACGCCGAGCACCAGCCTGTCACAACCTGCAGTTCCTCATATGAGCAGCAAGGGTGAAGCTAAGGAAGTGGGGATTTCAGTCACATCTGCAAACAGGAGGGCAGCACAGTGACTCTCCACTTGTCTCCCGCCCTCGCCCGGGACAGACGGGACAGATGGGCGTAAGTGCTTAGGAGCACGTCCTGTAGGCAGCCACCAGGGTTGGCATTCCCACGACATCCAACCTTCACTTCTACGTGACCTAGGGGAGCACTTGAGCTCCTCAGACCTCAGACTCCTCATCTGTGAAAGGAAGGTGTGCAACACACTCCTCGGCTCTGGGGGACTCAGCAGATGTTGGGCTCTGAGGACCATGTGCAGGACCTTTGCACACTCAGCGAGCTCTGGCTGGTGTCATGAAGGGGCTTCCCACAGAGGCCCATGGCACCACGTAAGTGCAGGAAACAGGAAGCCCACTCACAGTTGGAGTTTCCTTCGTGACTTTGTAATCAGGGTCTCAGTTCAAGTTTCAGCTCGAGGTGAGTACCGAGTGCAAGACGCCCCGTCAGAGTGGGTGCAGCCCTCCCAGGTGCCTCCCCCAGGGAAGAACCGGGAGAAATCCCAGTGCACACCTCACAGATAGGGGCCCAGGTACCCACCTGAGGCAGAAACAGGGAAGCTGGTTCCACAGAAGCAAGTGTGTTCTTGGAGATGAACATCTGCTGGAAATAGTCCAGATCTTGGCACTGAGAACAATTAGAAGATGACGAGACCAAGCGAAGACATTCTGCCTCCTCCTCCTTGGGACGGCCCGAGCTCCAGGGAGGGCATTCATTTGCTGCAATCCATGCAAACACCAAGAAAGTGACCACAGCCCCCCTTCATCTGCACAGCCCCAGTCCCACCTCCTACCCACCCACCCGCCTCTCAGGAATCTCCAGAACTGGACTGTCCTGGGCACTTGGTGAAGAAGAAACACTCTGCTCTCGGCAGCCTGGAGGTGTCCTGGAAGACCACGGGTACGTCAGGCTGCTCATTTTAATACATGGCTTTGCTCTTCTTCAGGACTACATAAGGGAAACGTTTCTTTTCAAGTCCTATGCACTTTGGTGAAGCAGAACACATTTGGAGAAAATTACCAGAAGATCAGCTGACTGTAAAAGGCTACAACCATGAAAAAGTCATCAATTTTGTAAACAGGAAAGAATGGGTATTTTTCAAAAATATGAGACTATTACTTAAATAATATCAAATAAAAGTTTTATATTCTGCCTCAAGTCATTTTAATAATATACAAAAAATGCATTAAAGAGCGAGGCTCAGCGGCACTCGTCTGTGATGCCAGCTACCTGGAAGGCTGAGATGGGAGGATCCTAAATTCAAGGGCAGCCTTTGCAACAAGGCCCCATCTTGGGAAAAAAAAAGAAAAGAAAACATTAAGAAATACTTAAATATAAACTGAATTCTCTCGAAAGCAATTGCTATAGTTTCATTAGTAAAGAACACCTCTTCCATAAGTCTGCTATTATTGTTGTGATGATTTTCGCTTTGCTGGGGATGGAACCAGGGGTCTCTCCATGCTGAGCAAGGCTCCACGAATGAGCTGCACCCCCAGTCCTATGAAAAGTGACTAATAGAAGACCTGTCAAAATACGTTATTCATGTCTATATTTTTCCAAATAGTTCAAAACTGCTTTAAATAATCTGACAAAAATCTTCAGCATTTGCTCCTATAACACCTTGATAATTATGCAATCCTTACAGTCCACTTGACAGTCCCAGAGAGGGCCACCTGCATCCTCCACTAGGTCCAGCCACACATAGGCCACACTTACTGCTGCCATGCGATAAAACCCACCCCACCTGCACCCGCAGGCCTCGTCTTTATTCTACATTCAAGTAGAGTGAGAAACTGCTCTGCAGCTGCTCTGCAGCTGGTGTCAACTCAGGTAGTCCACCAGCCTGCTTATCTCTAACTGAACTTTGCTTCTTCCAAATGTCCTTCCTTCCATCTGGGATCATTTTCCTTGTGTCAAAGAACAACTTTTAATATATTTTGATAGTTCCTTAACCACAGCCTGCTGGTGAACTGTTTTGTTTATGGGATTTTTGTTTTTCTTCATTTTTGTCTAAAAGGTCTTCACTTCGTCTTCATTTATAAGGTTTCCTGGGCACTGGAGACTGCACAGGCAGCTGTTTCCTTGCATTTGAAGAGTCATTCCATGTGTTCTTGCTTCAATAGCCACTGCTTTGAAAGTCGGCTGTCAGCGTGAACACTGCTGCGTCTGCTTGGCTGCTTGTTAGTATTGTGCCTCCCCCTCTGGCAGCACCGAGGCCTCTTCCCTGGCTGGGGCAGCAGTGTGATGGAGATGTGCTTATGTGAAAGGCCTCTCTGCTCACTGGACTTGAGGCTGCAGACCTCCTGGATTGTGCAGCTTCAGAATTTGGTAAATCGTCCTAAGTGGAAATCACCAGAGCATTGGGCTGTGCTCTCAGTTCCTCCTGTGTCACCAGGACCTTGTACCCTTAAACCTCCAACTGCCAATTCTCCAACCAGGAAGAGCTCCTCAGTTCTCCTGGGTCCTTGCCCAAAGCAGACATTCTGAAACTATGTGGGTCCAGGTTCCTGGGCCTGTCCCCTGCTGGGTTCCATGGATGCCGCAGGGGACGTAGGTAAGAGCTATGGCTCACCTTCTTGGGTTTTCCCCTCTCTTGACTCCAGCCTTTTAAATCCCATTCACTCAGTATTCTGGTATCTTCAAACTTTTAAATTTGTTTTTACTTCTTAATAGGTTTCAGCAAGAGTGTTTGTATGAACTACTCCATGGGAAGGTAAGCGCAATTCCTAACAAATTAATTTTACCAAATATTTTTTTTAAGATTTTATTATTATCTTTGCTTTTAAATTACAAAAGGCAATCTTTTGTTATTTTAATACCCTTATTTCAGCACCTGACAGAATACAAATTCATAATGATCAGGAAAATCATGAAGATAAATGACACCATTTAAAATACTTGACTGCATTAGTAAAATTCCCTTTGAACATTTTTCCTTTTTGCCAAAGAAAAGGTAAATTACACCTTCAAATGGGTTTATTTTCACATCATCTTTCTTGAAAAGAAGTGAATGGCAAATTCTTGATCTAAAATATCAAAGACATGGTTATCCCCAGATTTTCAATGGGATAAATAGCACATTTTATATATTTGTTTGTCTTCAAAATATCCATATAATAAACGGTTGTTAAAAATGCAGAACTAACCAAACACAGCTCACATCATCATTTCAACTTACTCTGAGCTGCATGAGATTATCAGGACTCACCTGTTTTTGAAATTTTATCTCTTATGGGCTTTCAAGCCACAGACTATTTGCATTGAGGAATTCAGGCTAAAAGTCAACAAAGATAAAATAAAATACTGTGAATGTAAAGACAGTGGCTAGACAAAGAGAGATGGACTTTAAAGATCATTAAATGCATTGGAATGCATTCCATTTCTTTAGAGATAAAAACATCAAAAAAATAAAGCCACAAGATGGTCACACAACACAATCACTAGCATTGACCTTTTAAAAAAGATTACACTAAGTGTTAGAATTTTGAACAACAATCATACAGGTTATTTTGTTCTATGTGTGTGTCTAGCTAAGGAAGCTTGTGTGATGAACCTTCTTGAAGACTAGTCCATGAGAACTCTCTTCCCTGAGGTGTGCCCCACATATGGGCTCCTTCCCGCCTCCTCCTTCCTCCTCAGACTCCTTTCTGTCTCTTCCTTCCTCCTCAGACTCCTTTCTGTCTCTTCCTGCCTCTTCAGGCTCCTTTCTATCTCTTCCTTCCTCCTCATGCTCCTTCCTGTCTCCTCCTTCCTCCTCAGTTTCCTTCCTCTCACCTCCTGCCTCCTCAAGCTCCTTCCTCTCACCTCCTTCCTCCTCAGTTTCCTTCCTCTCACCTCCTTCCTCCTCAGGCTCCTTCCTCTCACCTCCTTCCTCCTCAGCCTCCTTCTTCTCACCTCCTTCCTCCTCAGGCTCCTTCCTCTCACCTCCTGCCTCCTTGGGCTCCTTCCTCTCCAAGCAGCCACATGACACCCGAGGACCTGGGAAGTCATGTGTTCTTGCTTGTCTTCCTCAGTTCAGTGGTGCATCTGTGTTTTCCAGCAAACTCTTTTTGCTTAGGCTCTCTGTAGTCATCCTCTATCAGGATAAGGCAGCCCCTGGTACTGGAAGTTCTTTTTATTAGTAAGTGTCACATTTATGCAAGGCTTTCTGTTTTAATCTGCTAGAGAGCTGAATAGCTTCTAACATTTTTCTATTTATCCATGTTTCCATCAGGGAACAAACTCTGAGATTTGCATATTTTAATATAATGTTGACTTGCTGAGATTTTCTTGTGACCTTTGGATTTCTGGAGTCGTATGTGGTTGGCTTCTGCTGTCATTTTCTTCTCTGTAACTGTCCTTGTGGTTTTGGCATCAAGATTGTATTGGCTCATTAAACCAGGTGAGTAAAATGCTCCCATTTTTTGTTTCTCTGTATAAACTGGAATTGTCTTTGAAAGCTCTGTGGAAGTCATCCATAAAATTATCTGAGTGGGATAGCACTCGCCTGTAAAATTACCTGGGACTGGGACATTCCTCTGGGAATATTTTAAGCTACTAACTCAATTTCTTTAATAAGGTTATTTAGACCTCCACACTCCTAAATCACTTTTGGTAAGGCATATTAGTTGGCAACTTTTCTACTGTTACCTGATATTTGTACTTTATCTGACATCTACAAAATATTCCATTTGATCTAAGATTATAAGCATTTTGACATAAAACTATTTAAGAAGTTTCCTAATTTTAGTATCCAACACATCCGTTATTATGCTAACAATGTATTTTCTAATATTTCCACTTGCCCTTTCTCTTATTCAACTTGATCAGACACACCAAATCATGTCTATTTAATTTTTTTAAAAACTCCATTTCATGCAGGCGGGAGCACTATTGGCTTCTTTATGAAAATGCAGGAATATGTAAGGATCCCTGGGAAACATGAGTTCTCTTGCCAAACTTAGCACAGAGAAGTGCTCACTGCAGCACCACTAGAGTGAATCAGAGTCCTGTGCTTGGGATCCTCTGTCCCTAGGGCTTCTCCCAGGCCCAGGGGTCTGGCAAGGCTGGGCCTCCAGTGCTATCATGGGGCTGGTCTTGAGGCTGTTTGGGAGCTAACAGAGGGCAAAGGCCTCTGCAGGCAGAGCACTGCACGGCTGCTGGTCACCTCCCCACACCAACACGTTCTCCTTAGCTCTGTGAACACTGGTCCGGAAGATGAATCCACTGTAAGGCACAATATCACAAACCAAAAAGAAGAGAGAGAATACAGACTGGTACAGCATCAAAATTAGCTGAGTTTTGTCTAGGAAGTTGCTCCTGCTTGGAGTTGCTGATAATGGTATCGAAGCAGCCAAAATAATAGGATTTGTGATATCAGAAGGCATCACAGAAGATTGCTTTTTCTCTGTGCTGAAGATGTATGACTTCGCACACGGAGCAGCGTTTCAATATCCTTGGAGACTGAGAGCAAGTGGGTTTAGACACATTGCAGTGTTTGAAAAAACGTGATAAGGCGAGAGAGAAATGTCCTGCTCCTGAAAGCATCATGTCCAACCAGTGTATTTTCTTGGGCCAAAATTAAAAGAAATGGCACACAGATAATTACCTTATATCAACATAGGACATCCGTCCTGTCATCCACCAGGAGGGTTTTAGTTTGGTGACGGGAATCTGAAGGCAGTGGGTGTGCTCCAACCCCACCTGCCTGTGCGTCGCCTTCAGAACACAGTCCGCTGCAGCTCACGGGCTCTGGACATCTGCACTTACCATCCTGATCACTGTGACCCACACTGGGAGACAAGCTGCATCTCTGGATTCCAGGAACACAAAGTCACCCCCATGAGGTACCTGAGGGCAAGAAGGATGAAGAGCAGAAGAGGAACCCCAAAAAAGGCACCATCAGAAAAAAGCCTGAGAGGCTGCCCTGCCCCTTGGCGTGGGCTGGTGGCCAGAGGGCTGCGGGGGGCAGTGACTCTTTGCTTCCACAGCACCCTCACCTGTAAGCCACCTGCCCCACGCCCCAGGTGCTTGTGCCTGCCTTCCTGGCAGACATGGTCCCAAGGCATCTCTGTCTTGCTTTTTGTAAACCCCTCTCCTTTCTACCCCTTGTAGGACAGGCATGGATGGACTGAGAAAGAGGAACCAAGACCCCACAACAGAGCCTCCATTAAATTCCCTAATTAACCAAGAGGCTCTGGGGACTTTCTCAAACACCATGGGTTGGAGAGCAGATGCTGGTTTTGAGGTCCAGCCTGAGGTAATTCCATGGGGACATTCATAATGACCCTGTCCGACTGGTTTGAGAAAAGGCAAGTAAGGGAAGAAGGAGTTAATGACTCCAGCTACTGACGGCAACCCTGGGGAGGCGCCCTCTCCCCAAGCTGCTGGGCTTTTCCCCTGCATAGCCTTGAGTAGCTCTAATGGGGCAGACTCAGACTAATCACACCCCAGCCAACCCCTGGTGTGCGCCTCCATCATTCTCAAATTCTACCCATCACGAAGGTCTTAAGAGCTTCCAAGGAAATAATAAGACAGATGGATGTGAATACATCCCATCTCCTTCCTCATCCAGTCCACTCTGGCAGGGTGTTCAGGAGCCTCTGACAGACCCAGACAGGCATCTTTGAAGGAATCACAGGAGAAGGACGGAGGATAACAGGCAAACTCCAGACGAGATTAATTACCAACTCTACTGATTTTCCCTGGTCAATTAGTTACAAAGTGACTTCACGCTGCTGTTAGCAGGAGCCGCTGTGTCCTCCTCAGAGGGAAGCACAGTGAGGTGCAGTTTCCATGGGACACCCTGCCCTTCCTTTTGCATGAAGGGTTGGCGAGGTGCAACTGCACCCTGCAGGACTGTGATGCCCCAGCTTCTCTGCACATGGGAATGCTCGGAGGACTATAGGAAAATACAGATGAGGGGATCAGCCTCAGCCGGGTGCCAAACTCCCTTTTGGCCAGCGAGTGATGGGGGGGCACCCCGAGGGTCTCTGGTGGGGGTCGAACTGAGAGAGGAAGGCCACTTGCCCCAATTCACCATGAACCAGGGGGTCTCGTCTGAGCAAGTACTGATTTATTGAGGGGGTTCACAGGCTTATATAGGAAGGAGGGTCCAGTGGTGTCTGGTTTCTAAGCTAAAGAATCGGAAGGGGCTGTCCACCTGGAAACAGTATAGGGTCACTTGGCTAAAGCAGTATGGGGGCAGAGGTCAGCCAATAAAAGCGCAGGGAGGTGGCTTCTCAGGGCAGCGTGGTCAGTACTGAGCTGACTGCTCGGCGCCATCTTGTGGCATGCCTCCACATCTCCCCCTTTTGTTTTTGTAGTAGGCGGGGCAGGCCTTACTGGAGTGCACGCCTGTCTTAGGTTGCCTCCATCTTTCAGAAGGTCTTACCCATCACTGGCTGCTGCACTAGCACTTCGGGTCCCGTTCGCCTAGGGGTCGTCCAGCCGGAACGCCCCGGGGGAGGGGCCTTCTTCCTCCTGAGAGAGTTCCTCGTAGCGAGGACTGGCCACCATCACCTGATATTGGCATTTTGCGACCATCAATTGTATGCTCCCAATTTGCTCTTTGACAGAGGCCAATAGCTTATTTATAATAATGGAAACAAAGGTCAGGGCCATAGCAACAGCAAGTAGTTCTTTATATTGAGCTGAGCCATCAGCCGGGAGAAAGTGATGGGCTTTAGTTGGTGGGGTGGACTCAGGAAGTCTCGGTGGGTAAATTATGATAGCAGCCCCCTGTTTGCCTCCATCAGAATACATTAGTAGCATCTGGCAGAGGTCGGGTAGAAAATAAAGTGGGTGGTGTCCATTGCAATCGAGAGTAAGATGTGACCCATTTAGAGGACCCATAATGACAGTCAATTTTTCCTAGGAATCCCTCCAGGACACATGACACCCGAGAATGATTTCTTTGGATCCATTCAAAATCTGAAAGTCGGTGGGGGATCACTAAGATGTCAGGATCCGTCCCAAAATGGCGAACAGCAAGATCCCTCCCTTTTATTATTTAGTCTGTCATTTGGTCCATTTGGGAATATACCCTAGGAGCTCCCCCCACGGAGGTATGTATCCATTGTAGGGGGTGTCCCTCTTGTGTTAAGGCTGCTGTAAGGAGCCTCTTTCCTGGGAGGATCCATAGGGAGAGTGGGCAGCCA
>CM053403.1:150620349-150682635 GCA_028644305.1 Xerus rutilus | reverse complement strand
AGTGGGGTAAAGAGGAGAGCTTATGGAACGTTTGCTATCAGGTGCGGCTGGAGAAGTGAGACTGGTGTTGGGTTACGAGGTTAGGATTCGTGCTTCTGGTATAGGATGCACATTTCCATATTAAACTACCCCGTACACATGCACACGTAGGCACATGGATTGGTGAAGTCACCTCAGACTGCAGTCACAGAAAACCACAGACGGGGACCTGGAGACCGCAGGGCCCTTTTGCAGGGCTCTAGAGGCTGGAGCTTCCCTTGGGGCCCCAGCAGGTCTCCCTGGTCCTCCCACGGTGGCTTCTTGGCCTGCCTCTCCTGGTGGAAGGGCAGGTGGCACCTGAGACCACACACACACGTGGACACACGCCGTGCTCTAGGGTATGGCTTAACATCAGCAAAACTTGAACTCTGTCCATGTGCAGCGCAGGGGCTGCCTGCGAAGGTGTTGCAGTAGCTCACACAGCGTTGCTGCAGCTCAGGGAACAACGCCATCGCCCGCACGCGTTACGGGCAGAGGCATAAAACTGAACACCACACACGTGAAACACTTAAAAACCCTGAAACTCAACTTTCCGAACCGTGAGCTGCACTTGCTGTGGGCGGGCACTAGCTGAGGAATGCGAGGCTGTTCAGTGCTTGTATCCTCTGGTTCAGCATTTGACCAGGTGGTTCTCCTCACCTTTCTCTTAGCTGCTGTGTTTATAGCATAAGGATTTTTGTTCTCTTTTGGTCAGTGACTTTTGCCCATAAATATCAGCAAATCAAGCAACACTTATACTTCATATTTTAGTAATAAATGCAACTTTTCTTTGGTTTTCCTTTTTGTGTTTTCTCCCCATCTCTCTCTCATATTTCTGCTATGCCTGCTGGACAAGGGTGTTGGGTGGCTTTCAATGTCACTCCTGGTGTCGATGCAGAGGAGCTCATGGATTGCCGATTGCTGTTGATTTCTTCAGAGGGATGGGAGGTTCTCGGTGGCATCCAGAGCCACCTCGTCTTTCCAAGCACCTGTTCCCTCTGCCCAAGTCAGCCAAGACCAGGACGAGCAGTCATAGGCAGCAGGCACCGAGAACAGGGTGGGCGCGGGTGTGGACTTAGGAAAGCTCTTCTGAATAAGTGCTCTGAAAACACGCTTTGCAAATATAGGAGGTGACGTGGAGGCTCACCAAGGAAAGGCAGAAACACCGTCAATTAGGATTTTGGAGGAGGGAATGTGGTTCATGGAGGGGTCCTGCCTGGGCAGCTGCCGGCCTGCTGGGCCTGCAGCAGTGCGCACCCCTCGCGTGAATTCATTCCTCGTCCTATGCCTTGCGGTCCAGCAGGTACTCTGCTTCCCAGGGCTGGATGTCAGATCAGCTCAGGCTTTCCCATAACCATTTGCCTAAACCTGGAACAGACGCTCCGCTGATCACCAGTACTGTGCCAAGACGCAGGACCCGTCAACCAGTGCTACAGAGCAAGGGCCGAGGGAGCCAGCCCAGAGAGGGGCCAGAATCCTGTGCATACCATGTGGGGCTGTGCCCCAGGCCCACTGCACCCAGGCCGAGGCTCCTCCCTCTCCAACTCTGTGCCCCTTATCTGCTGGCCAAAGTGACACAGACGTCACTGAACTGCACAATGGAACCTACGTCTTCCTTCTGCAGGAAGAGGACAGGAGCAGGAGCCCTAGGCCACAGCAGCCACCAGGGCCATGCCCTGCTGCTCTGGGCCTCCCAGGAGGCGGGAGGACGTTCTGCTGGTCTGCAGAGAGTGGTCCCTCTGATCCAGGTGACACTAGTCTCAGAGTCTCTGTGGAGGTGCTGGGGGCCGTGCCACAGGAGGCCGGCTCCTGACCACCTCCCATCGTCAGCCTGCCCTGCCAATCATTTAAAAGGCAGAGGCCTTGCCCTTGGTGGCCGCATGGGTCATCCTGGAGGGCACTACTGCAGTGAGGTAAGCCAAGCACACAAGATCAGTCTGCACACGAGTGCCCACTCCTGAGTGGAACCCAAGCAGGTCAACCCCACGGAAGCAGAGCCGATGACAGTTACCTGGGTGGGGTGGGGACGGTAGACGCTGATCAGAGGGGACAGACCCTCAGCTCTGACACTGTGTTCTGATGACCATGTGTGTGGGCACCACTCACTTTAAACCTCCCTCCTCAGGGTGGACAGTGGCGACGGGGGGCTGGCATTGCCAGCTCATGACGGTGGCTGTCAAGCCGCAGTGCACACCGAGCAGCCCCCGTGCACCTTGCCAACTTTTAAACTGCAACCGTGCCCAGGATAGCCTGGGGAGGCCCGGGAGGTGGTGCTTGGAAGGGTGCCTGGGCGTGGAGCATGACTCCACCGAGACATCCAGCAGACACGGCTGTGCTAGGCAGAGGCTTGAGCTCCTCTCCGGCCACGGGCCTCTCCTCACTCAGAGTGAGCTCGCCCTCGCAGCCAGCGTGGCCAGCACGACCAGCGTGGCCAGGCGTCCCTCACATCAGGTGCTTCTCTCTTCTGGTCTCCCTCCAGGTGTTCCGAGGGGCGGAGTCCAGGCTGCCTTCCCGTGTGTGGCCCTTGGTTTGTCATGAGGCTGCGGTTCTGATTCCCATGTCCCTCGCTGTGTGTGCTGGGAACTCAGCCCCCAGTGCAGAGCTGCAAGTGGACTTCAGGGGCACGGGTCCTGGGCTCTGCCCTCATGAGGGGTGAGCCCTTAGGGGTGAGCCCCTGGGAAAGAGGGAGCTAGCCTGCCCTTGTGGGTGCACACGCATCTGTGCCCTTGGCCTGCCTGGGGTGACGCCAGGGAAAGCCCTTGCCAGCTGCGGCTTCGCAGTCTGGGACCTCCAGGCTCCAGATCTGCAAGAGGGAGGGAGCCACCGCCCAGGCACAACTCTTGCTGACCTGCTGGGCTCTGCAGCTTCTGCTCACAGGGCGTTCCTGACAAAGGTGACAAAGGGCAGGGCCAGCTTCTCCTGTGCTGGGGCTTGAGGGCCACCTCTGGGCTTCACGGCCTGCCAGAGCCCGGTGGTCACCTCTGCATGTGCACGTCCATTGTCTGGGTGGCTCCTTCCGTGCTATTCGCATCTGCTCATCTAAGGCTGTGCTCTGCGGCCCTGCCTGTCTCTGTCCACATCTGCCATCCAGACAGACATCTGGATACCGATGGTGGAAATGCAGGACTACTTGCCCCGCTCGACCATCGATCACCTCTGTGCCTGCCTCTCCACCTGCCGTCCACCCCCCATGGCTGTCTGGTGTCATTCACGCTCATGAGTGTAAGGGTGTCCTTGGAGGCAGGCAGACTGAGTCGGTGCTCCCCGAGCTTTCCTTCCTCGCCATTGGATCCCAGAGCCACCACGCGCCCCGACACACAGCCAGGCACCTTTCCCGGCTCTTCTTTGCCTCTCCAGTTCAAGGAGGTGAACAGGTCCCAGGAAGCGGGGATCCAAGTGCTCGGTGCCTCAGAGGCTGGTCTCACGGAGGGGCAGCCTGCCCGGTGCGACCTGGACTTCCTCGCGGGCTGCTGGCTAAGTAGAGAGCAGCAAGTGCGCACGCAGGCTGCTCTCCGGCTGGGCGTGAGGGGCACTCGGGGCTCGGGGTTGGGCAGAGCGGAGGCCGAGCACTGGCTGGTGCGTCCTGCGAGAGCTGCCCTCCGGGACATTGCAGGTGGGGCATTGGGCTTGGTGAAGCACAGCAGGGCGTCACCTCTGCCTACCTCTGTCTGCGTCAGCGTGGCTCCTAGGACGTCCCCATGTGGATGTTGTGCATTGCTCTGCTCCCGTTTCCGCTGGCGAGTGCTGCTCGGAGCTCTCTGGACCCGCCCAAAGGCCACTCTATTCTGATTCTGAGCATGGTGGGATGGCACTGGGGGACTCCGGCAGAGGCAGTATGTGGCGCTTTGCCCTGGCAGCGCCACTCTGCTGCTGCGGGAGGCGTCTGCCGGCTCTGTGCAGCACTGTGCCCGTGACTAGTACTACTTACTGTGACCTCCCCAGTCGCCGGGCACCAAAGCACTGGTGACGAGGCCACTAGACCCCTCCAGCTGCTCTCTGGCACCAGAAAGAGCCCAGGATCCAAATCCAAGCAAGCACACAGCGGGGCCCGGGCCAGGCAGTGCAGGACCACGCCCAGCTGCCCCATGGAAACTGAGGGTGACGCCTCAGGAGGGCTGCATAGGACCCATCGTCCCAGGCAGGACAGACGAGTGAACGCAGGGAAAATAAAAAGTCCCAGGAAGGTGAGTACTAGGCTCTGTGTGGCAGGGACGGCCAGCTGCTCCTGTGCCCCAGGGACGGGAGCCACGGTGCCCAGAGACGCTCCCTGCTGACCCGCCCGGGGCTCCCGGGCTCTGCGCTGCGTGCTCAGAACACTCAGAGCTGCGCTCCACCTCGAAGAGCACCCTTCCCGGCCCAGCGGCAGGGGAAGCCAGCCCCGCGCCTGTCCTAGCGCGTGGGTGAGCTGTGAAGAGGGGAGAGCAGAGAGGGCGGTCGGTGGACAGGCTCACGCACCTCAGCGTCTGGCTGCTCTGGAATTCCCAGCACCTCCTCTTGTTTCCTCGGAGCCCAGCCTCCACTGAGGCTGCTGCTGCTCCAGGACGCACACCCAGCGCTGGGCCAGCAGCCAGTGCAGGCCTGGCCACCCGCTTCAGCAGCACAGCTGCCCAGGCACCCCGTCCCTCCACGGGCAGGATGAGGCAAGCGGAGGCTGCCCACGGGCGCTGGCAGTAGGCATGTCTGCTGCGGCGTGAGCTCCAGACGCATTCCGGGACCTGAGCCGCAGGCCTGTGGGAGGGCGTCCCCAGATTCCATCATCTCCTCAGCAAGTCTGGCCCTTTCCCACCTCGTAGCCCCCGTTAACAGGTGCTAGCAACAGCGCTCTTAGTGTCATTTGGACTAATAGCAGATGGGGACACTTCTGGTTGGAGGCAAACCAACCTAACCAGCTCTCCATCACCAGAAGCTGGGGATGGACCTGGGCTTCAGAGCACGCCTGTCTTCAGGGAAGGCGGCACATCTGGGCCCTCCTCAGCCTCCTCTGCCTCCCAGCCTCCTGAGCCTTCTCAGCCTCCTGAGCCTCCTGAGCCTCCTCTGCCTCCTCGGCCTCCTCAGCCTCCTCACGCTTCTCACCCTGCTGGGCTTCCTCAGCCTCCTGAGCCTCCTGAACCTCCTGAGCCTCCTCTGCCTCCTCAGCCTCCTGAGCCTCCTCACACTTCTCACCCTACTGGGCCTCCTCATCCTCCTGAGCTTCCTCTGCCTCCTAGCCTCCTCAGCCTCTTCACCCTCCTCACACTTCTCACCCTGCTGGGACTCCTCAGCCTCCTCAGGCTCCTCACCCTCCTCAGTCTCCTCAGTCTCCTCAGCCTCCTCACATGCCTTCAGTCTCCCCAGCATTCTCAACACCTCAGCCTCCTCAGCCTCCTCTTTGGTTGATTCCCAGCCCATAGGTCAGGCAGCCCCTCAGCTGTCCACTGAGAGTGAAGAGGAGCAGGCGCACCCTGGACTCTGTCCGTCTCTCAGTCTCTGATGCAGGACACAGCCAGCCCAGCACAGCCCACAGCACGCCACAGAGAAGGGGCAGCCTGGCCTCCCTACCTACTCCAGACTCCACAGCTTGCCTTGATATCGTCTCTCCACTCAACAGCCGGTGCAAACTTGGCCAGAGAGAGCAGACAGACAGAGAGACAGAGAGACAAGGCAGAGAGAGAGACAAGGCAGAGAGAGAGACAAGGCAGACAGACAGACAGATGCATGAATAAAAGGTAGAGAAAAAAGAAGGAAAGAGAGAAAGGAAGGAGGGAGGGAAGGAAGGAGGAGGAATGGAGGAGAAGGAGGAAGAAGAGGACTGCAGGAGGAGGGAGGAGGAGGAGGACTGCAGGAGGAGGGAGGGCTGACGCAGCTCCTGTGGCTCCAGGGAGACCCGAGTCCCGGGCAGACCCCCGCCCTGCGTGCCCAGCGCTGTTCACCAGGCCTCCAGGCACCTGCCCCTGAGGGTTCCTTGTGCAGATGCTGAGCCAGGCTTACATACATTTTGTTTGCGTTTGCAATGCTGAAGCCAGAGGCCCGTGGAGCCACCCTGGACCCTTGAGTTGCACGGCTCTCTCTTGCCACTCTTGGTTTCATCTGCGAGCCCCGGTCAGTGCCTAGACTTCATCTGAGAGACCGACTGTCCGTGAGTCTTGCCCTGTGTGTCGTGACACAGGTCAATAGAGTGCTCGTGCTGTGAGCTTTCTTGGTTGCCATTAATCTGGAAAGAGCTGGCTGCGTTACTGGAAATGCACAGGGAGGTGGGGATCCCATTCTGCAGCTTTGGGGGCACAGGACACACTGCACTTGACCACGCCATCCTGAAGCCTTCAGGGGCCCAGCGCCGAGCCTCCTGCTCTCCCCTCCATCCGAGGCTTGGGGGCTCTTGTCCTTCTGCCCCACAGGACGTTCCCCTGGGGCTGGGGCTGGGTCCTGGCTGGCTGGGAGCAGCAGGGTCTTGCCACAGGGCCCGACTTTCTTCTTGCTGCCTCTGAGGCTCTGCCCAGCACCCAGGGGGAACAAGAGGCTGGGCTGGGCTGGCAGGCCACGGGGAGAAGCTCTGGCGGCCAGCAGCTCTGCCTCACCACTGCAGGCCCAGAGGCCAGCGGGTCTGGAATGCAGCAGCCTGGGGCAGCTTACTGCCTTCATCAGCCCTGAGGAAAGTGGGCGTATGCCCCAGGGGCTCAGAGACCCTGTGGCTGAAGGTGTGCAATCCCTTCTCTGATTCTCACACAGACACTATTCCAGGGTTGTTAAACAGCACTGGGCCCTGAAGGCTAGATGGGAGAGATGACCGGAGGGCCTTTGCTTGTGCGCTCAGGGCTCCACCAATGGAAATCAGCACGAGGGCGCTCGAGAACGCCAACACGATGTGGGGTACGCCTTTCCAGGTTGCCCAACATGTGTGACGATGGTGGCTCCGCATTTGGGATCGTGTGCTGCATTTCCCCAGGCGGTTCATCAGTACAAGGACACTCCTAACTCTCTGTAAGTGCAGGAGAAAACTGCGGCTCTCCTTGCTGCTGTTCCAGTGACCGACTGGGAGCCCGTTCCACTTTCCTCCCCCCAGGTGGGGGAGGAAAGCTTTTCCCCTCCTCCCTCCTGGGTGCAGGGTTCCGGGCCTGAATTAACTTGGTGCATTGACAAGAGAAATACTCAGATTTCATCACATACGTGCGCAAGGGAGTCAGCCAGGAAATGTGGGCGGCCAGGACGGGGAGAAGCGAGGAGGCTCTGGGGAGGGGCGGGCCGGGCGTGGGCCCCAGGAAGCTGTGCAACCCCACCTTGGGGCTGCTATGCCCACGGGAGTCCTCTCGGGGCTCAGGTTGTTCTTTATGTGATAGGAGAGAGGCCACCTGCACAGCTGGAAATGTCTTCTGTGAATGCCCATTTTCTTCACCCAAAGGGAAGGAAGCTCGGCTGTTGGGAACTTGCCCGCGGTTGCCTTGGGCTGGAAGGACTCCTGGCACCAGCAGCCCCATCCGGTCCTGAGCTGGCCTGTGAGAGGCTCACTGTAGCTCCCGTGGGAGGACCTCCCTGCAGAATCCATGGGCTACTCTGCCTGGTCCCCATCGGTGCTCTGCCCTCCGGGACTTCACCCTGTTCCTCGGCCACCTGAGTGGTGGCCTTGCAGACTCCAGCTCTGCCCTGGGCCCTGGCAGAGGTCCTTACTGAGCTCCTTCCAGGGTTTCACTGAGCGGGCTCGGCTGAGCCCTGCAGTCACACTGACCCCATGGCCCAGGTGGTATGGGGCTCTGCATGGCTCTGGGTGGCCTGAAGGTCATGATGGACATGTCCACCCTCCCAATGACCCTCCTGCTCCTGCCTGGTCACATCTCAGTGGCATCCTGATCAACTTGTTGCTCTTCTTGCCTAAGATTCAAAGCCCAACTCAGTTTCCCTGAAAACACGGGCTTCAGAGAAGACCACAGCGGGAGCTCGCCTCTTCCCTTCACCCACCGCAGGGCAGACGTCCACTGCACTGACTTTGTCCTCCTCACTGTGGTGGCTGCTGGGACACTGGACAACTGGGGACACGGAAGACAAAGCAACCCACAGCAGCATGTTCTGTGAGTGTCCACGACTGTGCGGTGGTCTTGGAAGAGCAATGGCCTTCCTCAGGGTCCTGTGACAGCTGAAAGTGAAGCTAATGAAGCAGCGTTAGGACGGGGGCTTTTCCTTTTATTATTCTGGAGCTGAAGCAAGATGATCAATACAAATCCATTGTAAAGATTCCTGCGAGCTACGGCAATGCTTTCTATTACATCGCGTGAAACTGAATTGCAAATTTTAAGATGGAGCTTCCTCTGACAGACACAAAAGTGCTCATAATTACTTTTATCTAGGAAAAGAGACTCTGGAACAGAGTGAATTTTTAAATTAATTTGCTTATTAAAATGCATCTTGTTTGAAAACTGCCATTATCACTTTAATTAGGAAGAACCTGGCTTTTGAGAGCACGTACGCCGGACCATGGTGAAGGGTAGGATGACGCTGTTGCTTTCCCTACAGAGAGTGGCCTTGGGTAACGGCTACCATGCTGGCTTGTGGTCTCTGTACGGGGTGTTTTTGTTAGTATATCTGAATGTATTTGGTGGACACTGGGGCAGAGTCCCAGAGTAGCTCCTTACAGGGTGTGCAGAGCAAGAAGGCACGAGGGCCCCCTAGGACTGCAGAGTGGAGTCCCAGGGAGGCCCTGCAGAGTGAGCCTGTGTGAGCACGAGCGAGCATTTCCATCAAAAGTGAGGAAGGGTGCTGGGAAGGTGGCTGGCTTTGCCAGCGTCCCAGCTGGGTCACAGCAGCTCCGAAGGGCCAGGACGTTCCCAGGCAGCGAGAGACCCTGCTTGCCTTGATCTGGTCCCCAGCAGGGCTACAGGCCCACTCTTCCCTGGACACAACACAGACAGCAAAGCCCACAGCCATGGCTCTAGGTTGGTTTCCACTGTGGCCTCGCACCCATCACTTGAATTCTGAGACGCTTGTGAGGAGCAGAATCCATTCGCTCCTGCTCTTTCGAGATCCCTCCAAACCCATCACTGCAGAGGGGTCTTGTACATAGGGTTGTGTCTCGGCCCCTTTCACCATTGACACCTACAAAAGTGTTTTAAAATGTGACATTAATGAGAAAGAAATCCACTTCTCTCTCCCTATGGTGCTGGTCGTAAAGGGGCCTGAAGGAAAAATTGGATTTATTACACTTGTGCACTTATATCTTCAGACATACTGGAAAATTCATTATGATAGATACGATGGATTCCTCTAGCTGTGGGAGCTACCACGTCCCATGCTTGGCATCTGGGACAGACAGGCTGCCTCGAGGTCTGGGGCGGTGGATTCCGTGCGCTCTGCGGCAGGTGAGGCGGAGGCTCCGCAGGGTTACCCGTGAGTTTCCACCAGGCGCTGCCTAGGCTGATGAAGGCTGGAAACTAAGACGGTCCCAGCTCTCTGCTGGCCAGGTCTGGACAGGAAAGGGAGGGGAATCTCCCGCACGCCCCCGAGGTTTCCTGAATGGACAGACAGGAACGGAGAGGAGAAAGTGGCCTGCAGGTGATTTATTAATGTGTGCAGGGAAGTCACAGCATGAGGGAGACGGGCTCCAGGTCGGAGACGCCGAAGGCCCAGGCGGCTGAGATGAGCTCCTGAGCCACAGGCAGAGAGGGGGCTGTGCTGGGCGGGCTCTGGGGTCGCGCGGTGGCCAGAGCAGCCGTGGGAGGCATGGGGACAGAGGTCTGATGATGCAGGTGAGGCCCCTCAGGTCCTCTCTGGGAGCCACCCTCGGGTGACATGCTGAAGAGCTGGGCGTGGGGGCTGGCAGGCTCTGGCGCCCTTGCCTTCTGACGGGACTCCTCGGTGGCCTTGACCTGTGAGCCTGCCCTCTCCTCAGAGGGGGTGAGCCTTGTCCAGAGCAGCTCTGGGCCTGTGTGCCCTGCAATGGCCTGGGGTGTCGTCATCTGAGCCCAGCTCTGTGAAGGGTGGAGGCTGGTCCCAGCCATGCAGAGCTGCGGCCACTCCTCCGGGGCCACAGCTGCTCAGGAAGAGGTGCAGCAGCATCAGCGCACTGGACCCCGAGGGAGCACAGGCAGGCCTGAGGTGCTAGGTGGCCCCCAGAGGAAGTGGGGACGTTCAGCAGGTGAGAAAGTTCCAGAAAGTTGGTCACCGGACCCAAAGGAGGGTCCTCTGGGCGATGGAGTTACTCTGATTGAAGTAGAGGTTGGAGGAGAGTCTCTCACATTCAGGCTCTGCCATCTCCTGGTGGCCTTGGGAAGGCCTCACAGGGAGGGAAAGGGGACGCTGTGCCTGGTCACCCTGTGGGCACCCCCACGGATGGGAGAAGGCATCAGAAGGAGGAGTGGACGCAGAAAGGGCAAGAAGTCTCTGGCAGCTCTTGACAGCTCGGGGGGTGGGGGAGCTGTGGAGGACATTAGAGAAGATGTTTGAGGATTGAAAGAAGAAACTGGAAGTTCAAACCTCGCCCAGACAAGGCCATTCCAGTGGGAGTACAGGAAATGTTCTTGGAAGCCAAGATCCTCGACAGACATGGGAGCACGTGTAGAAGACACCGAGAAAGGACAGAGCAGGGGCCAGCAAACATGGGCACGGCGCACGGGAGGTCTCGGGTGCGGAGTGTGCTCGTGCTCAGATCTCGGGGCTGGTACCTTAGGAACCTGTGAACACCAAGGCTCATGCTCACGAGGCCAGCAGGCCTGAGTCCAAGGGAGGTCTGTTGAAATGCACCCCACTGTCACGTGTCACTGAAAAGCACAAATAAAAATTAATAATAATAAAAAAGAATCCAAGGGAAAGCCGCCCCCTGCTGAGGCAGATGCACCATCCTTCCCGTCAGCGGCTGTGCAGGCGGGTGGCGAGGGGCCCGGCCGAGCTCCTCTGCTTGAAGGGAGAACGTATGAGGTCACCCTGCCGCGCCTGGAAGGTTCTGACTCTGCGGGTGGATCCGGTTGGTGCCTTGCTGCCCAGAGGCCCCCTGGACGGCCAGGCCAGTTCCCACGGGATGCCCTCTCTAGGGAAGAGGCGCGCCCACCCGGAGCAGTTCTTTCTCTGAGCTGGCTCCGCCTGTCGCTGCAACGAGCACTTAGATGCCTCACCTTTGCCTGCGAATGTCTGACAGGTGGGGAAAGGCAAGGCTGAACACCTGGCCTCTCTGCCTCCATTTTGCCTCAGTCTCCTTGCCTGAGTAGCCTTGGAGTCCCAGGTCTGGGCGAATCTCTTGGGATGAGTGGAAGCTACCCAACCCCAAACAGCAACCTGCTATCTGGGCAAGGCCCTGCTGACCAGTGCTGAGATGGGATGGACAGGACACGCCTGCTCCAGGTCACCTGCCCTGGCTGGGAAGGCCCCGTTGTGCAAACCCCACGCTCTCCCTCACCCTGCCATGGACCTCAGTCACAGGCCATGGCTGAGGGACCCTCCTTCCTGGTGTAGTGACACAGATTCAGAGTCTGTTCCATTTCCCACCATGACCTTTGCTGTGTGCATTAGGAGTCAGTGCTGGACCTGATTTGTTGGACCCCCTGCGTCAGGCTCTGCTCAGGACAATCCAACACGATGCTGCTTTAAAGGCAGCCCCGTGAGGAACTGGAGGAGCAGGTTCTCATCACTGTGGGGCAGGGCTGAGCCCTCGGGAGGGCAGAACCTGACCACCAGCTCCTGCCTTGACCTCTCCGGGAAGACGGAGAGCCCAGCTTCCTCACACAGCCATGCCCAGGTCTTGCAATTTGGAAAAGTACCTTTCCCAGTGAAGTTTGCTCTAGCGTTGTGTAACAGAGAACTCTGGCAGGCCTTGTATCTCAAGACTGTTTTTGAAAGCTTGCACTTGGGACCAAACAAAGGAAGATTTTTCTAATGAAACCTAAATACTAAGTCTGTGGTGTATTTTCCAAGTTCCAAGCTGAAGAAATGTGGGAATTAGAACAAAGCTTTGCTGGTTCCTCTTTTCATTTTTAAGAAGAATAAGACAGGGAATTGCTTGTGTTCTTACTAGGAAAGTCTGGAAACTTACCCAGGTGGCTAGCTCCCTGTTTTCAGAGAGCGACTGTCTTATTGCTGCTTTCTGTATCATTTTCTGTGAAGTGCAAAAAGTTCGTGTTGTTCTAATCTCCTGCTGAGTTTCAGATGTCCTCTGAGGCTCAGGGAAAAATACCAAGCATTTGTTAGGGCAAATGTAAACCCAAAGAAAACCATAGTGCTTGAATTTTAAATAGACACAATCCAAAAAACAAATAGAACAATAACCATGAGATTCCAACAGTCTTTAATCTTAAGTGAGATTTCTAACTTTTCAAACAGTTTCGTTGTGGACAGCTGCAGCTTTTTAAATTCTAAAAAGTCATTATTCGATTATGTAAGGATTACCACTGAATATTCTGCTGCACATCACTGTAAAAGAACAAGTGTTTTGGGGGCAAATGTTGAGTGTGATTTTAAGCATCTAGAATCTTAGATATTTGTTCAATATTCAAACATATCAGGTAGGAAGGTGGACACAGGATTTTGGAGTTAAAATATGAGAGTGGATGAGGCGTTTGAGAAACTGGCTAAAGTCCGGGAGGTTATGGGAAGTCCTGCAAATGATCCAAAGCCCTGTAGCTTTGGATCCACTGGAGCCACCTCCTGGATGAGACCCCCAGGGACGGGACCACCCCCAGAGGGAAGGAGCACAGATGGTACAGACCTGTTCTCTATATTCAAACCGAACAGTCGTTGTGGCAAAAGGAAATCAGAATGAAGATCAAAGCCCCAGACTGTTTAGCGCATTGACAGTTTGTAAACTATAAAGTGTCAGATTCACAATTACAGCAAGGAGCTCAGGTTTCCACGCTTCTGGCTCCTCTGTGAGAGCCCCAGCGGCTCCTTGGTCTCTGAATGACCCCCAGGAGTCCAAATCCGCCTGTTGCAACCCCAGGGTCTGCATCCCTCCGGCTTTTGGCAGGGGCTCTGACTGCCGGCTTCACCCGAGGCAGGAATCAGCCAGGTTCGGCTTTCTCAGGACCACTGTGGCAAGATGGCCAGCTGCCTGGGCTAGGAAGGCCCTGGGACCGTCACCCCAGACGGCACCGGGGTCTGCAGTGTGCTGTGTTTCCATGGGTCCTCCTGCAGCTTCCGTGCCTCCTGAACCACCTGGACTGCAGCAGCCACTGCGCTCAGGCCGCTGGGAGACTGTCCTGCGGAGGCCAAGCCGGGCAGAGCAGGCCGAGCGCTCATCTGCTCCGGCCATGGGGAAGGAAGCTGGCCGTCCAGAGTCTTGGCGACATCCCTGCCTGGACTCGCTCTTGAAGGTGTGCATTTGCTGTGTGCCCGGCTGTCCTCACAGCTTTCCTCCCGCACACACCCTGCTCCCTGAGGAGCGGCACTGCCTCCCAAGCTCTGGGTGCAGTGTCTTGTCCTTTCACGTGATTTCTTATTCTGGCAAAGACAGGCCTTGAGACCACGCCAGGCCTCTTACCCTCTGTGTCTTGGAGGAATGCCTGACATGGTCAGGGGAGGGAAAGAAGGACCCTCTCCTTTGGAACAAGCTCACGGAAGGGACAGGCCCTGCCAGCATGAGTTATCCAGCCTAAGTCCAGCACCACAACTAGAAAGTCCGAGGCCAGGGCATGATCACGGAGCTGGTGAAGGTTCTGTGGGGCGGCGGCTGTGAGCAGGTGGCCACTGATGGGAGCAGCCCTGGTCAGTTGGGAGGTTGCCACTCCATTCCCCCACGGCCGGTTCCCATTAGCCCCAATGTGAGTGGAGTAGTCACTGTCACTGTGGCTGAAGGTGTGACCACACACCTTTCCCATGGCTCTCCATGGTCTTCCCTGTTCTCCCAACTCCTGGGGGAGCCAGAGTGAGACCTGGACACCTCAGCTGCCTTTCAGGAAGAGCCTCCGGAATCCACTCGGGGGTGGGTGACCCGCTGAGGTCCCAGGCTCAGAGTCCCCTGAGGGCCATGGGAACTGTCCCAGAAGAAACACGGGAGCTTTGACGAGGTGGATGGGTCTGCATCCACCCGAAGGCCCTCAGACCTGCCCCTGGCCCCATGTAGGCACAGGGCAGCCTCTGCCCTCTCCCTCCTACACACACCAAAGCCCTGTGGGGAGGCAGATCTGAGCCTTTCCTCCTGACCTCACTGTAAAGCTCTTTCAAAACCTGATGTGGACGTTGGCTCCCATGGGGGCTGGACAGCTAGCCCTCGCCGGTGTCAGAATGACCTAATAGCAGCTCTGCAGCTGTGGGCCTATGGCCCTGAAGCAAGCTGAAGTCCATCCTCTGCACTCATCCAGCCAGGCCGGTAGGATGGGCAGTGCTGTCCCCAGGGCTGTCCACAGGAAGAATCACCATGGGTAGGTCTTCTCTGTGTTTTGGAAAGATGCCGCTCCAACTGACCTTTGATTGTTGTTGGCTTTCCTGGGAGTTTTATGGAAACAGTATGAATAAAATCTCCAGCTGAACAACATGCGTGACGACTGGGGCCCTCCCTCCAGTGCTGGCGGGGGAGTGGCCAGATAGGTGACTGCTGAGCGTGGCTGATGGCCAGCAGAGAGGGGCACGGGCTCCATCCCTGCCCCGTGCCCTCCAGACAATGCTGGAGTACTGGGCATGAGCCAGGGATTGCAGATGGAAGGAGATTCCTTCCCCAGCCAGTGAGCAGATTATCCTCAAGCCACTCAGTGGGAAGTGACCTCTTCTGCCAGCACCAACTGGTTTTATCCCAGTGGCTTTCAACAGCCCGTCAGCAAAACCCCTAGGAAGACATAAGAAATGAGACAAGAAGCATACTCCTTTGGTTTGTATTTACATGTTCACTCACAAAAATGCTGTAAGGTCCGTGTATTTCCCTCCATGCATCCTTTCCTTCCCTGAAAGATGATATCTAGACAAGTTGAAAGGTACTCTTTGCTCCCCGTGGAGTCCCAGCAAGAAGCCGAACTCAGGTCTAGATGTGTTGAGGAAACTCTGGTGACAATTTGGGCTTCTCGGGAGACGACACTGCTCTAGAAAGAGGCCAGCAGCAGTACAGGGGTTTTGCTCAGTGTGGAAGGGTCTCTTGGAAGTCCACTCTGCCCAAGTGCTCCACAGGCATCAGGGACAGAGACGAGCAGGTGGGGACCTGCTCCTGGGGAGACAGACAGCACGACAAGACAGACAGCGAGGAGGTAACTGCCGACTCCGGCTCATGTTTCAGGGGCAATGAAGTAGGTGACTTCATAGCATGGAGAAGAGGCGCCAGGACACAAGCTGGCCCTGGCTCTGAGGTGTGACCTTGGGGCTGAGGTTTGAAGGACAGGGACGTCATCCTGTGGGGAAGTTCCAGAGTGGCAGTGCCTGTGTGCAGGCAGCTGTCAGGTGCAGGTGGCCTTCCCTGCTGGCGTGGCCTGCTTCTGTCACAGATGCTCTTCCCTGGTGCTCCTGCTGCTGCCCCGAGAAGGCTAACGCCAGCCTCCTTGTCCCCCACTGAGTATCGTCAGCCTCTTCTGTGCGGAGGACTCAAAGGCTGCAATTAAACTCGAGTTCCTAGTCCTCAGCATGATGGGTGTCCCCAAATGTGTGGGTCACCATGACCCTTGGCACCCTGACACCTGAGGTCCTTCCGGCCGCCCCTGGCTTCTGCAGAGTCTTTCAGATGATGGTTTTAAATACCCACAGTGTTCACTATTTCCTTTTTCTTCCTTTTCTTTTTTGGGATCTTTAATTATACATATATTGGGTATTCTTTTTGTTTCCTATCTCAACTCATTTTCTTCGTGACTGCTTTTTCCTTTCTCTGGTTTTTGCTCTCTTGCCTGCTTGTCTTTTCGTCTTTGCTCCAAAGCCTTTCTCACCGTTGCATTCGGACCTGCCCATCTGAGCCTTGTGGGCTCTGGAACTGGGTGTTTGCTGTGGTTCTGTCTTCTTTCCTATTTCTTTATCTCAGTCACCTCATTTTTCTGTCATTTTGTCCCTTTCTACTCTCACTTCTGAATCATCTGGTGAAAGGCACTTAGCGTGCATGTTTGCAGAGGCGGGTGCCTGCGCTAAGCTCAGGCTCCTCGTGGTGAGGGTGAGCTTCAGCCGCGGTGCTATCTGCTTCTCCCTTCCTGATTCCATTTTTCTAGTTGCTTCTCTGCATTTGGCGCAGCCCCGGGTGGTGTGCAGAGTTTGCTGCTTAGGGAACCTCTGTCAACATGGCACATGTTTCCTCAAAGGGGCACCTTGCCAAGGCCCAGGTTGGGTGCCCTCCAATTCTGTGCCCTCCAATTCTCATGCCATTGGGTGTCCTGATTTTCCTCTTTCATCCTGCCTGACCAGGCCCTTCCCTGGGGGCCTCTCCCTTCCCTGTTGCCCTCCTGCTCCTGCAGAGTCCATCTCCCAGAGCCAGCCTGTTGAGGCCAGAGTGTGTGGGATCCATGTCACCTCTCTGGTCTCTTTTTCAGTACTTCACACTTTATGGTTGTGGTTTTCCTTAATTTTTTGTATGTTCCTCAAATTTCCAAGACTGTCATTGCTACCCAGGAAACCACAGTGGGGACGTAATTGATAATTTCTTGGGTTGGGCTTTGTTTTTGGTATTTATTAGTGATCTGGAAAAAAGCAGCCTCGTTTTAGCTTGCTGCTATTCTAGGGACCGTCCCCATGTCATCACGTCTTGAAGTGTGGACAGTCCCTGAGTCAAGATGGCTCCCTGGGCTCCCTGGGCTCCCTGCTTCAGAGGTGTGCAGGGAGCCACTCACCCGCCGTTTCCGCTTGGTGCAGTGTAGTGTCCAGTGGCAGCAGGAACGTCCAGCACTGGACAGTCCAGGGTCTGATGCCTGCAGGCTCAGGCAGGCTCTGGCATGTCTGGAGTGTGCGGGCAACTCTGGTGGGTTGGGCATGTCAAGCTTAGCTCAGGACAGTCGACTCATGGAGGGTCCATTGGGATGGGCCAGGATTGTCCACCAGAGGAGGAGCATCTGTTGGGCAGATGCCCCAACACAGGGACATAGGGGCCACAGTTCAGTCAGCATTGGAGTCTGGACTCACAGTCGCTTGGCAGGATGGCCACCGTGTGCTGCAGAGACAGGCATGGCCAGCCTGGGTCTGGGTGGCATGGAGGGGGCGAATCTGCAGCTTTACATCCCAGCGTCCCAGCCATCTGAACACGCCACAGTAGGGCCTCGGAGCCACCAAGCAGGGAAACAAAGGGGAGTTCCCCAATGTCTGGACTCCTGACGGGCTTCTAGAGGCCGGAGGCTGCCCGTGCAAGTGGGTTGGACCAACAGAGGAACTGGTGCTAGAAAGGAAGATGCATGTGGTCCTGTGGCAGGCTTTGAGACCTGGGGCTGGCTCTCCTGATGGCAGGGCGGTGGCACGTGTGGAACAGGAGCGGCCAGCTGCAGCTCTCACGCATTCCTAATTCTTGATGGAAGCCACTGATTCCCACTTCCCCACCAAGGAGGATCTATTTTTGACTAAAAGTGTGTCTTCTTACACCCAGTGTGCATGCAGAGATCCACGGGGGCTCCCAGATGTCCTCTGAGCACTCGAAGTTACACAGCAGTGCTTGTAAGACAGCCCCTTGGTACCTGTGGGGACACGTTCCAGGACCCCCACAGATACCCAAACCTTCAGAAACTCAAACTCCTTCTATTTTTTGAAGTTGTGCCTTGTGGGTCTCCTCGACGAGTTGGGGTCCTGAGAAACAAAAAGGGGTCTTCGGGGAAGATGAAGTGGGGTCTTACAGGATGAGGCTTTGGGGTCTCAGGAGACAAAAAGGGGTCTTTAGGGAAGATGAAGTGGGGTCTCACAGGACAAGTTTAGGGGTGACGGTCTGCGGAGTCACTCCACCCAGACTCCAGGGGTAGGTAAGACTGCTCTGCTAGAGCGAGATGTAGAACCCGTTTAATCCAGGAAGTACAGAGGCTTATATAGGGTCCTCGGACCAATCACGGCCTCAAGGTTACAACCAATGAGGCACGCTCTGCTGGGCATGTGGTTCATCACCATAGATTGGGGAAGGATGGAAGGGAGAGGTTGAAGGTATGGAGATGCTCCTACATATCCCCCTTTTTACTTTTATTTGAAAGGTCAGTGGGGCCTGTATGGCCCATGAGCAAGTATGTTGGAGGGATCTGTGATAATCTCCTCGTAGAAGAGAATCTTTCCGCTGGATTTTCCAGATTCCTACATGCTGCATATGATGGGGGGGGCACTAACAAAGCTATAATCTATCTTAGGTTGTGCCCCTCTGGGCATCTTACCTGTCATTGATTATCAGCAAGAGAAGGGGCAAACAAGACTGAGCCTGTCTTAGGTTGTGCCCCTCTGGGCATCTTACCCTTCATTGGCTGGCCAGCCTGTATGCACGTGCCCCAAAATGAGCTCTCTCCCAATAGAAGGGGTGATGGGGTTGGGAGGGAGTGGAAGGGAAGGGGTTAGGATCGGCCGACACTGCGAAGCCTTGTGTTTTCAGTGAAGATGAGGTGGGCAAGCTTCTGACGTGTTCTCGAGGGCTGCGATCCGTGTGGCAGGAATTTTCTTGTGTTCCTGTGATTCCTTAATGATATGAACTGAAAGGCAGAGTCTGCCCATCGTCTGTGAACACGCTTTACTCTACCTTCCTCACTGGATGACCTGACCTGTAGCACAAGGTCGACCTTGTGTGAGTGGTTGTTACCCTGCACTATGGGGGACAATGACAAGTGAAGAAATCTGCATGTGTTTGACACAGGGGCAACGTTTCTCTGTATTTTTGATGTACGGTTGGTCGAATCTGCAGATGTGGAGCCCTTGGCTGTGGAGGGCCAGTGCATTTATTTTTATGATATTCAAAAATAGAATTTTCTTTCCTGGTGAGAAATCAAAATTGCAGAGCAAATCCTTGGTTTCTGAGTCTGCATTTCTGTATCCAGGGCCCCCAGGAAAGTTCTCAGAGTTCTGAATGTTTCACATTTAGCAGGGGATTGCATCTTACTGGGGTGAAGGAGCATTTATATGCATGACAACTGCATTAGGATTTAAAAGGCTTAATAAGAAATAACCAGAGGCTTTGTACTGAGGAGTCAAACTGGCAAATGAAGGTACATAAAAGTTTCCTCTGAACTTGAGGAAAAAGAGAGTGAGCCCCGCAGAACACTCTCAGGTGCTTTGCTTTCTGGTTCTGTACACATTTCAGAGCACACGAGGACACTGATCTCAAGTGCGGCATTATGTGGGCAAGGTGAGGGGGCCGGTCTTTGTTCCTGCAACCTCCTGGGAAAGAGAGGGCCCTCCGTCAGTGGGGAGGGAGTGCTGGGTCAGGCTTTGGGTACTGTTTAGAAAACATGTATTTGTTTTTGGAAAATCACTATTTGCAAAAAACATCGCCTTAACTTTTACATCTTTGTTCTTTTCAAGTACCAAAATTTAATGGCTATGATGTTGGTTATGATACATTTCATTTGTTAAAATTAGACTGTTTTACTTTGCATCTTAAAATTTGATGGAATGATAATTTTCCTGGCTTTTACTAGCTTTAAATCAAAATTGGTCAAGTCAATTTAACTATAATTTAGTAAAATAAAACATTTCCCTGAGGTCTGACAGCTTCCATGAATAATGCATCTGTAATAGCTGTCAATTAAGGTAGTTTGGAGATTTATGATGGAGGTATAAATGTTTCTAAAGGGTGATTTATGGCACAGACTCAGACCCTCTACTCTGACAGCATGTAAATTACTATATGGTATGAAAAGTGAGCAAACATTTTGTATGTCTGTGTCTCTCCATCCCACTTTCTTTTATGCTGTTCTTTCTCCTCCTAATTCCAATATTGGAATTATAGAACTTTAGGGGTGAAAGGAATTGAGGCAGAATCCAGTCTGACCTCTTTATTATTAGATCTCACACAGTGTAATAGGCATTTTGCTGCATTTTACAGAAGACCATGGAACCATGTGCGCTCTGACCCCCTCAAATAAATTCTGTCGCAGGAATCTAGAGGCAGGTTGGGACAGAAAACACCGAGAGTGATTGCAACAGGCACCTTAGAGCAGTGAGAAGCTGGCTCACCCGCAAAGTGTTCCCTGAGGCGAAAGGCACCCAGTATTTGTCTGCAGCTTCCTGGCCAAGATCTGCAGTGGCGCTCCGCTGCAGAGGGAACAGCTCTTGGGCTCATACCTGCTAAGACCTGCAGGTGGCACTCCACTGCAGAGGGAACAGCTCTTGGGCTCATACCTGCTAAGACCTGCAGGTGGCGCTCCGCTGCAGAGGGAACAGGTCTTGAGTGTATTCCTCTGGGGCTTGGTCGGTTATGCTCTGGCTCTGGATGCAGCACGGGCACTGTCCTGAGTTCTCTCCAGGGCTTGTCAGTGAGTGTTGAGTGAAGGGTCTTATCCGGCTGTGGTCTGCACCCTGTCCTCAGGTGGAGGTAGGGGCTCTGGGCATTCACCGGGCCAGCCTCCCTCTCTAGAATTGTTCAGGGGAGGGGAGAGTCTTTCCTGGGAGGAGCCTGGGTGGTGCCAGCAGGTCTCAGGCTGGCACCTAGAGCTTCCAGGGATCCTTGCTGTGATGCTCACCTGGGAACTGTGGGTGTACCAGGTCCGCCTCAGTGCGCCATCGCTGTGCGTCTTGTGCTGGGCCCTGGCTTCCACGTGTGGATCCTCGTCCCTTAAGGGAAGCTTGCTTTTCAAGCTTTTCTTTTTGCTCTGCACTGAGTTGCCTTCCTGCCTGTTTGTCCTGAATGAGGAAGAGCAGCAGGTGGCCTCAGACTGGCCCTCACTAGGGCCAGACAATTCATGAAACATGTAGGGCCTCAAATCCAGGTACATCTCTAAAGCACAAAACAGCTGTGACAAGGGACATATTTCAAATCAGATTTAAAGACTAAAATTTGTATCAGCAAAGCAGACAGGAACCTGCCAGCCGCTGCCCCTGTGCAGGATGTGTCTAGAAACCAATCCAATGCTAAGTTGTTAAGTGTGTGAAGGGGAGCAAGGCCACGGCATTGCCTGTGTGCTTCGAGAAGCCCGAGGGAGGCAGGTATCCACCTGCCTCAGACCCACGGAGAGCCTTGGGTGGCCGCCTGCCTGGCTCACTAGCTTACTTCCTTTTTCAAAACACTACTCTACTGTTAAAGGGAGCCACCGGACTGCATGATACATGCCCAGGGAAACAGAAGAAGGTGGCCAGGCTTTCGCTCGTTCCAAGAGTGGTCCTCTGCAGGCAGATGAGACTGGGTGGTGGAGTCAGGAATTTCTAAAACAGAAAAGAATTGCAGATGTGGTGACCTCACAAGCAGAGGCCTTTGTTCACAATTATTAGGGTCAGCAAGGCGTCTTCGCTGAAGCACTCTCTTTCCTTTTCCTTATCGCTCCTTTCTGTCCGTCTGTCTCTCTGCCGAGGACACAGCTTCTAAGGAGATGAGAAGGACCTGAACAGACTCGCCAACGGCGATGGTGCGCTGAGGCGGACCTGGTACACCCACAGTTCCCAGGAGCTCAGCCTTCTGCAGAGCAGGTGAGGGAGTGGCTTGGGTGGAGCCTGTGGTCCCAGCGGGGCAGCTAGTGAGGGGACTGCGGGCTGGGCAAGGCCTTGCAGACAGAGCTGGGGAACCTGGACGCCAGGCAGTCACACGCACTAAGAGAGGGATCAGGACGTCAGAAGCAAAGGCTCTGTAGCAACGTGGAGAGAAGATTTAGCAGGAGGCAGAGTCAGGGAGGCCACAGGAGGGGAGAGAGAAGGGCCAGGTCGATGCTGCCCTGAGAAGCCGGGAGAGACTCCGCCCGCAGGGACAGCGGGGAGGGGTAACGGGAAGACCGCGCAGGGCACGAAACAGGCCGAGGTGGAAATGTGCGTTAGGTAAACGACCCGAGGTTCCGTCATCCTCACCAGACAGCTGAGACTGGAAATCACCTCTGCTTTCAAACCTCGTCTTCCTGTCAGTGTTTGTGTCCCAGCTATGTCACGTCCAGCATTATCATAAACAACTGCTTTCCAAAATCTGGGCTTCAAGAAACTTTAAAAAGAAATATATATGTTTTGTGAGTCTCAAGAGACTGGTCAAAGGTAAGATCCTTAAGCATGTGAGGTCACGTGGCTCTGTCTGACCAGGCTGTTACCAGAGGCTGGGACATGGAGGCCTGCTCTGCTCTAGGAGCCTCACAGAGGCTGAGGTCTCCGCTGTCCTCAGGGCCTTGGGAGGAGCAGGCTGTTGCTCTACCCTGGCTTTATGACTTGGCCTACTTTTCTAGCATCTTGTTTTTACATGAATTGGCTTGAACTCAATCTATTTTTCAATTACATCAAAGAATTATGCCTGTTTTCCTAATTATATGCTTGGCCTTGTTAACAAAATTAACTGTCCTTGGGAATCCTGTGAGGTTGCAACCCCAGGGACGTTACTTTCCAGTTTGAGCAGCGCAGGACCTGCCTGGTGTGGTGTGTTCCAGGTGTGCAGGAGGTGGTGGGTCTTGCCTGAGAGTGGTTTCCCCTTCCTTAGGCTTAAACCATGGTGACCTTTGGGATCTCCTCATAGGGAGGGTCCAGCTCTCAGGAATCCCCAGACAGCTTTTGTCCACTGTTCTTAGAAGGAGCTTGTTTGTTTGATGACCTTGTTGTCTTGCCTGAATGCTGATTTCACCTTGGAGAGTTTTAAGTTTGTTTCAACTCTGCTGCACTTTGAACTCTGGGTTTGAGGGCTCCCAGGACCTCAGAGAATGCACAGGTTCACGACTACCCAGGGCTGTCGCACCGCAGCACCGCACGGGAGGCCAAGAGAGCAGCAGAGCCACGCTGAACGCAGACGGTGCATCTCCCAGACCTGTTGGGTCAGCTGTGGAGTGCAGGGGCGGTCACTGTAAGGCAGACCCCATGTTCCGCGTCCAGTGCAAAATGACAACAGGGCGTGCAAATCGGGGAGGGAACGTGGGCAGAGACAGGACCTCGCCCTGGAGGCTCTGGTGGACCAAACCCTCAGGGCCTTGTGTTCTGCCCAGATTCTTCAAGATTCTGCCTGAGTAGAAGAACCGCTGAGAGACGATCTTGGTCCATTTTCTGCAGCTGCCACGGATGCCTGGGACTGTGCAGCTGATAGTGAAACATACTTATTTCTTGGAGTTCTGGAGGCTGGGAATTTCCAGAGTGTGGCTGCGGGCATCGCAGCACAAGAAGGAGCCAGCAAGGGCCTGTCTTCCCCTCCTTACAACACTACAGATGCCATCGAAGACATGCCCTCACGCTCTCATCTGACCCCTGTGGCCTCCCAAGGCCCACCTCCAAAGCCCCATATGTGAATTTGGGGATCACATTTCCAGCAATGAATCTTGGGCAACATATCCAACCCCAGCACAGGTTTAATCTGTGTCCTGTGGAGGAGTGAGTGACATGCACGTCAGGAAGGCCTACCAGGAAGAGGGGCCTCTGGCGTTCGGGACACTGGGCCTCTCAGGGCCTCCTGGGTGGCCTGCAGTTCCCCAGCACTCGCCCTGCTCCTGATCTGCTATGAGGTCCCTGCAGAAGTCTGTCTGCTCTCTTGGCTTGAGTCGTCCAGTGCTGCCGCGTGTCCTTGAGATTCGAGGGCCCTGCCGCATCTGCCAAGCTCCTCATCTGCCACCACCTGGTGCTAAAACTGTACTTCAGCTCATCACATCCCTCCAGACGGCCAGGGCCGTGGTTCCCTGTTTCTCTGGCGCTCCCAGGCTGTGCACGGCCACTGTCCCTGGGCGTGACACAGATGCTGGTCTCCAGTCCTGAGTGGCTTCGAGGGGGACTTGGTGGTATCTGCCTCTGTCTTGCCATCCCGTAGCACAGTATGCCATGGAGCGTTTGCTCCACATGTATTTGTGGAATGAGGAACTTTTGAAAGGAGGAAATACAGAACAATGTGACCAAGGGGTTAGGTACATGGCTCAGGGAAGTAGTCCGATAAACATTTGTTGGGTGAATGCATGAATGAACATTTTCAGGCAATTTGAAACAGGGATAAAAGCATATAAAGTCACACAAGCTCAGCACACTGTGCAAAGGAGGACCCCAGCAACGACAGGGTGAGGAAGCGAATGACCCAGGTGCCCATGCTCAGGGGCCCCGGCCTGCTCAGTGGGCCGCGAGTGTGCTCGCCCGAAGTCTTCAGGACCCTACTGGTGAGGAGAGCCGTGCTGATCTTTGCTCGTCCAGAATTTGGTTGTCTTGTGCCTGTGGAGTTGGAACTGGGATTCCTGCAATGAGCTCCTGAGGAGCAGTCCCTCTCCATGAGCAGCGACGGCAGTGTGAGGAGGTAACACGCAGCGGCCAGGAGCTGGAGTGCTCCAGTGTGCACGCGCCCGACCAGCCCCGACCTCCCCCACAACCCGCACAGCCCGGGCTTCCCAGCTCTGCTTGCTGGACACGGGAAAATGCACATTTCGCAGGAGTTGCCCCCAGTGTTTGCTCCTGCATGAGCCAGCAGGGCCTCCTCCTCAACAGGCCCAGCCAGCAGGACTGGGAGGGTGTTCATCAGTGGCAATCACACATGCACATGCTGGACGAAGGGATGAAGCGCGGTGACCCAGAAAGAGAGACCCAGGAGCCTGGCCTTCCTCAGGGCAGTGCGGGGAAGGAAGGCAGGAGTTGCTGGCCCGGACACCTGCAGATGTGGAGGGCAAGGTTTGCGGCTTCTCGTGAAGGTCAGCGATACATGCAGTGCAGTTCCCAAGAGCCAAGACATGGAGGCATCCCAGGTGCCCACCAACGGTCAACGGGCAAAGAAAATGCAGTATGTGCAACAGAGGAGTTTTATTCAACCATAAAGAAGAATGAGGTAGGTCTTCAGCAGGAGAAGAAATGGCACTCGAGAGCATTGTCTTAGGTTAAATAAACCAGACTTAGAAAGTACAGGGCGTGTGTTTTCTCTCATATGTGGAAGCCAGAGACGAACAAGGGAAGAGATGGGGAGAATTTCACGAAAATGGAAGGGAGGTCAGTAGAGTGAAGGAAGGGACCCCGAGGCAGGACGAGAGGAAAGGGGAGGTTCTGGGACCGACATTGACCAAGTTACGTTACGGGCGTGTACAAATATAGCAGAATGAGTCCCAACGTCCTGTGAATTATAATTCGCCATTAAGAATAAATAAAATTTAAAAAAATTGGCAACTTCTCAGCATAAGAGCTACTGACACAGAGCATGGCCCAGGGAGAAGGAAACTGAGCCAATCCGTCCTGTGGTTGAATTCACATGGGCAAATGTGCTTTTGATGTAGCAACACTGTATATAAATTCTAAAATTTTTTTTTAAAAATGTAAAATAACAAATGAGAATTAGAAATGATGATGTGGTTACTCAAGACAGAAGTGCTAAAAACCCAGCAAAGAAAAGACAAAATAGAAAAGAAAAAGATTAAAAATGTGTGTGAGACCACACAAAGCAGCAGGCCTGCCTGGAGCCCTGTTCCCTCAAGGCCTGTGGTGTGGAGTTCTGCCGGCACCTGTGGTGGTAGCGCCTTTGTATGCACATTGTGTGCTTTTATACTGTATGGATGGCCCTCAGTCATCCTGAAAGAGTGGGCTCTTGCTCCCCATGAGCAAGGGACATAAGGAAGCAGAGACGCTTCTGTCCCGACTGGAGCTGCTGCAAACGTCTGGATCTGATTCACACTTGTTTTGAGGTACTTATCCCAGAGACCTGGTTGCGATCACATCATTTCTTTCCCCAGTTGAAGTCATGATCTCACGACTTCTGTTCCTCTCTTCCCAACGTGGTGCTTGCCACCTCAGCCGGCCCTGGCCTCGTCCGTGTGTTAATTACTGGGCTCCAGCAGTCTCGCGTGGGCGCCGTGGAGATGAGTGCCTGTTTGGTAGTTTAAGTTTGTAGTATGACTCGAGTTCCTTTGAGGAAAGGTTTTATATACACATCTTATAATGGTTCTAACAAGAAAGAGACCACACGGTAATAAAGACAAATTGAAGTGAGAGAAGGAACGCCATTCCTCTGTAAGACCTAAGTGGAGCAAACCAACAAAAGATTCCCCAAGTCAAAATGAACCTCACAGAAGAAAGACAAGTGGCCCTGATGAAGGGCCCGGGAGGGAAGAGGGGCGGGAGGAGGGAAGGACAGCAGAACGAACCCGACCTGGCTTCCCTCGCACGCAGAACACGCCACAGTGAGTCTCCCCAGCGTGCACATCCACACGACACTGACTTCCCCCTCAAAAAAAAAAAATCTTGCAGTAAACAGCAGAAAGATCAGTAGAGGGAAGGGAACGAGGGGAGGAAGACGAGGAGGGGAAGGGGACGTTCTGGGGACTATTACAGCAAGCCACGTGCCATGCTTTTTTAATTATGTAAAAATGAATCCTATTGTTCTGTATAAATAAAAAGGAATAATTTTTTTAAATGAAATATTGTATCTGAATCTTTACAAGGCTACAGTTACCTCGCCACTTCCTTCAAGCAGGAAGAGAACCATGCATACCCAAAATCCATATATTGGATTTTCATCAAAGAATTGAAAGCACAACGTCTAAGGAATGCATGCACCCGGCTTTTCAGTATGCCTCGTAGGAGAACAGTGTGTTCTAAAGTGCCTGGCAACCCGGAGGATGCTCCACAGTCTTGATGTGTTTCCAGTGTGTGGAGTGAACTCCGTTTTTGAGGTTATCCGGCACCCAAACCCACCAGGTCCAGAATCTTTCATTTCAGGCTGGTGCCCACTGCCTCTGGAGGCTGAAGCAGCCTCCCTGGCTGCCTCCGCTGTCCTGTGGGGAATGCCCCGCACACCCTGTGTGCACCAGGTAGGCCCTTCCTCGAGCTCGGCCACTGCCAACCATGAACAGCGAGGAGGTGGAGGGGGAGGAGCGACCCCTGGACAAACAACAAGCAGCACTCGAGGAAGAGGAATGGGATGGCACGCACGCCTGGCAGAGGAGGAAAGGGTGGACGTCAAAGATACATTTCATCACCAACTGCAGCCCAGAGGCTAACGTGGGGCAAAACAGAGAAGGGAGCCCTCCTGGGAAGCTCCACCGTGGGAGACGCCCACTGCCCAGGGCCTGCAGGCTCCCGCTGGACCCCTGGCTGCCACCCTAGGCGGCCTGGCCAGTGCAGGCCAGAGGCCAGGAGCAGTGTACTCCTGGGCAAGGCAGCTTGGTGTGGACCCTCCTTGGGCCTTGGTGCCTCCTGGGGACCTGGAGAAGGCACCGGCTTCTCTCCAGCGGCGTTTCCGTGTCCGACAGCTGTGCCCCTGCAATTTCTGACCACGGGCGTGGGCATCGCAGAGCAAGCTCTTCAGCAGGGACTCGGGCCCTCCAGTTGTCTGCAACCTTGCCAAGAACCACAGGAGCAGGTGCCGGGTGGGGCTGTCCTCCGGGTGGGAGAAGCGGACATGCAGGAGGAGGGGCAGGATGCCCTCAGGGGGTCCCAAGCGCAGGGCCGGTGGTGGCGGAGTCCGGATCCCCAGAGGAGGATGGGAGGAGGGGCTGGGATCCGGGGTAGTTCAAGGTGGCCCCACTGGGGATGGCAGCCTGGGCTGGAGGCCAACTCTGTGCCCTGTGAGTGGAGGGGGCAGTTGACCGCCCTTCTCTGCCCATGGCGTGTGAGGATGGGGTAAGTGTGTGTGAAGCCCCTGGCACACGCTTATGTGCAGTGAGAAGGCCTCACGGTCCCTGGGCTGGACGCTGTGTGGCGATGTGCAGGGACCTCAGCACACACACAGTGGCCAGGCAGCAGGAGGATGGGGATCTCATCCCTGCTGGGTTGCCGGGTCCCAGACCAGAGTAGCCAGTGAAGAATGGCGAGGAGATTTGATGGGCACTGACCACTGGACCTGGCTCATCCTGGTTTGACCTTGAGACTGACTTGACTTCCACAAGCTGGAGGAAAGGTGACATGCCCCTCTCATTCCATAGTGTGAAACTTCTCTTCTGTGGCCCCGATGGCCTGCGCTTCCTTCCTCACCTCTAGTCCTGGGTCGAGGATTTATGGCTCCGGGTGGGTAGTTAGAAGGTCACTCAGGTCTTTTCCTTTGCAGAGTTGCTCCTTAGATGGCTTCCTCTTCTTTTTTGATGAATACTGCTCATGGCGCTGAGGAATGAGACTCGGTATCTGGCCCTAGACAGGAGGCGGGAGAAGAGTGAGTGTGAGTCTGACTCGTGCACCCGTGAGTGGAGCCGGTCGGGCTGGAGATCCTCAGGCCCGGGAGGCGCCTGCGGGCAGACCTGATCTACAGACAGGGGGAGAAAGCTAAGTGGGTCTGCAGATCACTTCCTAACACTGAGACCCCCGCTGCCCGGCCGGCACCCTGGAGTCCCACGCTCTGCTCGGGCTGCAGCCGATGTGCGGTGAGGAGGCCCAGGTTGCCCTCAGCTCATCTTCCCAGAAGCCTTGTGGCACCCTTTGGGGTTTATTGAAACAATCTTAAGTGTGAAGCCCTGTCCATGTTTGACAGGAAGATAATAAATCAGTGAAACCAAGTTCTTTCTAGAACGTGATAGAAAGTGGATGACATTTCACGAAAGAAATGCCACCAATTCTGCTTTAGGAATAGGGACGAAGCTTATGATGGTGGCCGTGCTCTGAATCTTCATATCTCCTCAAATCCATAGAATGGAATCCTAATCCTTAATGTGAAGGCAGCTGGAAGTGAAGCTTTGGGAGGAGACGGGCTGACGTGAAGTTGGGGGCAGGCCTGCCTCTTGCTCTGGGCCCCCCATGTGGCACCAGGGAGAGGGCAGCCTGCAAGCAGGGAGCAGCCCTCCCCAGACGCTGGTTCTGTGGGATCCTGGTCCGGGGCCTGCACTCCAGGACTGGGGGCAGAGTCTGTGGATGAGCCTGGGTGTGCTGCCTCTGCTCCTCCTGCCTGGTGGCTCCTGTCATTCAGCCAGTAGCGCTCAGGAATCTCTGATAGCGTGTTGGGCACAACACCAGGCTGTGGCTGTACTCAGGAAGGGCTTGGGGCCCGAGAGCCGTCGTGCTGGCGGGGAGAGTGGCCAGGATGCTGCAGACGCTGCGTGGGCCCTGTGGGAGAGCACCACTCTTTGCCTGGGAACCCCAAACGTCCCTGAGAAGCCTCGGGGGCAGAAGTAGTCATAGGCCTCTAGCCACCACGGCCTTGCTCAGACTGCAAACACAAGTGCAGTTTTCCGGGCGTGTGTCAGTGAATGCTCTACTCCAGAAGAGCAGAGCTTCGCCTCACCCTCAGGAGCAGCCCACCAAGCAGCATGGCGCTCGCAGGGCCTCCCAGGAGGCAGGCTGCAGGGCAGCCGTGCCTTGCCTCTGAGTTCCCCTGAAAGACCTGTTTCTTATGCTTCTCTGCTCATGGCTCGTCGTCTGCTCAGATAAGCCCTGTGATGTTTACCCTGTCTGTTTATCAACAAGGACAAGAAGAGATGAGGAAAAGCCACGGAGTCCTGTGATGGTGGGGCCTGCCCTGACCGCTCATCTTCCTGGCCCTTTCTTGTGGTAGCGGTGACAGTGACTTGGGGAGCCACCTGTGGTCCCATCTTCACTAATGAAGGCAGAGGAGTCTCCTTCCTCAGAGATGAGGCAAATATAAGAGACTGGGTGATCTGTGGCCAGTGGCAGTGACCACGGAAGGAGACAGCCACTGACAGCGATGTGGTGTCCACCCTGTGTGGCAGTTTTGAGCAGGACAGATGTTGGACATCAGTGAACCCTGAGTCTCTGGTTGTCTCTACCATGGAAGGTTTCAAGGGAGGAGCTGAAGCCCACCTCAGTGTGGCCCTGGCTGTAGACACCGGTCCTAGTGAGAGAGGTGTGACCGTGTTTTCCACTCCATGCTAAAGGAGTCTGATGCTACATTGAGTTAACACATAAAGTAATTTTTGATCAAAAAAGCAGTGACCCCATGATGAGACCACAGCTCTGGAGGGGTCCTCAGGGAGAAGGGTCTTCCTCCTCGCTTCCCCAGAGTGCCTGCTCCACCCGCTGGCCACTCCCAGCTCTTTGTCCCCCTTCCGCAGGGTGCAGTGTCTCTGAGCCTTGTGAGTCCAGCAGACCTGTCTGTGGTGGCTGTTAATTTGAAACTCCCGATTCCTCTTCTGGGATGAGCACTGAGCACACGGAACTTGGAGAAGGTGCCGGGAGTGCCAGTACAGACAGGTACAGAGCCGCTGAAGGGAGAGACGGATTGGGGTCAGCCCACCCAGTGACCCCCTCCTCAGAGCTGGAAGAAAGGACCAGCTGGGGAGGGGATGGTAATGCTGGGCAGCATCACCTGAGCAGGCAGAGGGTCAGGGCCACAGGACTCCTCCGTGGGCACCATCCAGCGTAAAAGCGCTGTGGGCCTCAAAGCCTCAGAGCCGTGTTAGCATCTGCCTGCAGGGCCGTGGAGTTGGGGGATGGACAGCTGCAGCTTCTCAAACAAGAGGAGCTGGGTAACAGTCTAGGACCCCAGCTCAGGGCCAGACAGGCTGGTTTGAGGATGGTTGATGCAGGACGTGGGTGTCCTTCTAAAGAGGCAGCACAGGCCAGTGGGCATCTGTGTGACTGTGTGTGTCCTGTGCCTGGGCTTGTGCTTGCCCAGCACACAGCAGCCCTTATCTCAGGGAGTGTGTGCTTGATAACAGAGCTCCAGAGAGCCCGGGCCAGGAGAAGACCCCTGGAGAAGGACCTTGCTGTCCCTTCCTCGGTTTTGTCCCCTTTCTACCTGCTCCTCTTCTTCCAGCCATGCCGACGTGTTAGCTGACCTTAACAAAGCTGTTTTGCTGCAGGAGCAGCGTTACCAGACACACAGCTACTGAGCTCAGCTAATTGCCGCAGCCTGGCCAGTCTGCCTTGAGGACCTCTCCCGTGGAAGCCCACGTGCCCAGCTGAAGGTGATTCCAGGTGCAGGGCTGCTCCTCAGCTGGCCGGGTCTCCCTGGGTCTGGAATCTGCATTTCTGTGGTGCAGAGTGGAAAACCTGGGTCCCTCCTCTCTTCAGTCAGGAGTGTATTCGGCAGCACCCCAGGACCTCAGGAATTGCTCAGTGCCCGCCCGCTTAATCCCAACCTGTGCCTTTCTGTGCCTGAATCACCTCTGAATGCTTCCCGCTGCCCTCCCCCCCAAGGCTGGCCTTCCCCAAACAGCATTTATATCAAGTCTGTCTTCGAGGAAATCCTTGCAAGGTTTCACAGCTCTCTCAGGATGAAGCACGGACAGCCCAGACCAACTCTCAGACGTCTTCCTCAGCTGACCCTTATGGTTTCAAATTCCCATTGCTTCACAGCTGTGGGAAGTGGGGAAAACCACCCACTGCACCTCAGTCTCCACCTCATCCGTTACTCTTTAAGGTGGTTGTGGGACCCGGGTTGCTGGTGACTGGGAGGAGGTGGTCCCCAAGTTTGGGTGGCAAGGAGGCCCCTGGGAAATGGGCACAGACTGGCTGCAGAAGACCCCTCCTCAACGAGAGCCTTCCAGCCTGAGGCTGGCACGCAGAGGGCCAGACAAGTGGCTTGTCTCATTTGCAGGGTCCTTTCATGGTCCTAGGCCAGCTGGGTTGTCATTTGCGCCCAACGGTCCTGCTGCAGCAGGCACCGTCACTGCAGAAGGAACCCAGATGCTGGGGCACAGAGCTCCAGGGGAGAGCTCACGGCCCTGCCCGCCCTGCCCCTCTGATGCAAATGCTCTCGGCTGTGTGGTCTCCATGTTCCGTCAGCTCTCCTGCACGTCCTGCTCTCCCCTCAGTTCCCCTAATTTGCTAGCTTCTTGTCTGCCAGTCCCCTCTGACAGTGCGATGGTTTCTGTCCTCTTTCCCAGGTGGCTGAAACCTTCATGCCCTACGTCCACTCTTCTCAGCCACCTGCCTTCCTAAAGAAAGCCTCCACGGTGCTCTCACAGACTTCTTCCAATTTCCTTCCACAAAGCCCTTGAGGTGTAATATGCGGTTTATTTTAAACATATACTTTATGATGTCGTCTGTGATTTATGATTGAAAACTGGGTGTCTGAACAAAATTTCAGCTTAGGACTTTGCACATTTGCTTGATCCATAGGTGGCGTTTTGATAGATGCTGCTGGAAATCGCCTGGAAGTTTAGCTGTTTCCTGCTGTACTTTTATTCTAGCAGCATTAGTGTTGTGGAGAGCTCACGGGTTTCCAGATGGGCTGACTAATGGGCTTAGGTTTCGAGCTGAACTAGGTTGGGGAGGAGAGGCCAGGACCAAATGCTGGAGGAAGTGGCTCAAATGAGGTCCCGCTGATGTGGAGGACAAAGCCACCCGGGCAGGGGGCCGCAGGTGGGCGGTGGCGTGGCCTCCCTGTGGCTGTGCTCAGGTGCTGCGCTGCGGAGGCACGGCCTTTACCCCACAGCGGGCCCCAGAGTCCTCTGTGTGTCCCGAAGCCTCATTGGCTGCCTGGTGCTGTCTCTCAGGTCTTGGCCGCCAGCCTGGCCCCAGCCTGCCTCCTGCAAGGTTCCAGCAGGCAGCTGCTCCCTGTGCCCCTCTCCGCGATGCTGAGCTCTCACACAGGTTGCTCCCTCAGCAGGAGCCTGGGCATCCCTGGAGCCTCCTCTCTTCCCAGGGCACAGAATGGTGCAGGCCTAAGCTTCTTGCCTGCCTGCGGACATGCAGCCAGGGCTTCGGGTTCTTGGTGGGGAACAGGAAGGTGGTGACAGAGTGCACCTTCCACGCCCCCTCTGCTTTTGGTTTGGTTTGCCTTATTGTATGTGTGCCCTCTTCCTGTCCTGAGATGGAGCCGATGTGCCGTGCTCCTGATCAGCATGCCTTTGGCTCAGTCCTGCTGGACCTTGCTTCTCTAGGCGAGGTTAGTGACCGATCCCCCCTTCTAAGCCTTCTCCCAGGGGCTCTGGGGTGCTCCTTCCTCATGCACTGTCGGGCCACAGAACTTGTTCTTAGGGCTCAACACAGTTTCAAATTAAAAAACAATTTTTATTCAAATACATTAGAAGAAACTGTTTTGCAAGTAATTTAACAAATAAGCCTGTCTCTTTGGCCCTGTGCTAACTCAGTGTGATATTGGATTCACATGTCAACATAGCCAGGCGGGGCTGCCCCGTCCTGACTCGGATGGACACTTCCACCCAGCCAGGGTGGCAGGATACAGGGCAGCTCACGGGCCGCACCTTCACGCCTGGAGTTAATACTTGCTAAAACGCACATGTCTCCGGTCCAGGACGAGGGGAGCAGTATCTGGCACACATTTGCTTTTCATCTCTTCAGATACCCTCGCTTAGCCTGTGGCAGGAATCAGATGGAGGACCGTGGCCGTCGGGTTGGTCTGAATCAGCCTCCTCACGTCTACTTGGGAAGCAGGTAGGAGTGATTCTAGTTGGGAAGATGCTCTTTCCCCCCTCCTGCTATAGACTCTGGAATTCACGCCAGCTTCTGCACGGATCAGGAGCTGCATTGGAGGAGAACACTTTTTTTTTTTTGGTACTGGGGATTGAACTCAGGGGCACTCGACCACTGAGCCACATCCCCAGCCCTATTTTGTGTTTTATGTAGAGACAGGGTCTCACTGAGTTGCTTAGCCCCTTGCCGTTGCTGAGGCTGGCTTTGAACTCGCGATCCTCCTGCCTCAGCCTCCCTAAGTGCTGGGATTACAGGCTTGCGCCACCGCGCCTAGCTGGAGAACATTCTTGATGCAATGACTGAACGCTGGTTGGAAGGAGCCCGAGTCCGCTCTGCTGTGGTCCTGTGAAGCTTGGGAGAGTTAGTGGAAGGTGGCGTTGGGCTACAGGGCCTGTGGGATGGTGGCTGCGATGCCACCCTTGGAGTTCTCTGCCTTGACGCTGGGCTTTATGGCTTTTGGATGTGTAACCAATTCTGGACGGCTCTGTGACGTGGACCTTTTCTGCTAAGAGGGTAATAAAGGCAAATGCGTGATGGTGTGGTCAGAGCCAGCAAGAGAGCGGACACAGCGAGCACTGTGCTCAGGTCGTGTCAGCTGTTTTATTCTAATAATTATGATTATTTGATAATAAAAGAGGCACTTTATACCTGATTAACGTATTACTCTCAACATAAAACTAATCTATGTCACCCTGAAAATCAGCACCATATAAGGGAAGATAAGTGTTAACGGTTCAGATCAGGGTCAAAACAAGATTATGCATTTTTTAAGTTAAGTCCCACTATTTATCTATATTCTGGAAAAAAATGAGACAGAGCAAACCCTTAAGAGAGAAAGATAAAGAATTCGGAAAGACGAGGGTTAAGGAACCATGCTTCGTGATATTGCGTATACCTGGGAAGTACCAGAGTCAGTTAAAATCCTAGAATCATCCAGCAAGCCTGCAGGTTACACATGGCGCAGAGTGGACTCCCCCCATGTCATGGAGAAACTCTGGTTGACCGGGGGACAAACTGTGCAGGAAACCCCAGCGCAACTGAATCCTGGGGGTGGGAAGGCTGACGGGGGACCCACGCAGCCATCGCCACCTCCAGGGCCTCTCCCAGGCACTTTTCCCATCCAACACAGTGTCCCATGGGGGTGCTCTCTTTGCTGCATTTGCCCTGAGGAAGTGAAGGAAGTGAGGAAGTGTTCAGCGTTTGCTGAACTTGAACAAGTTCACATGACTCCTGTCTCTGCAGTGGGATTGGAGTCTGGAGGGGTCCTTAGCCTTTCCCCCTCTTCCTTCCTGCAGTGCTGGGTTGAACCCTGTGCTCTTCCCCAAGCTGCACCCCAGCTCCACAGAGCCTGCCCCTGCCCCTGGTAGCGGCCCCTCTGAGTTCTCCATGGGGGGCACTCAGCATGGAGCGAGTCTTCAGGAACTGCCCCGTCAGGGCCCAGCCGTTGTGCATTGGAGCAGCAGAGGCATGGTCCTCGGGGCATGCTGGTCCACGCCATGCTCCTGGCACCACAAGCTCTCAAAGTCCTTCCAATCTCTCGTCCCTTCCACAGCGGAAACAGGCTGGGGGTCCAGCTGCTCTGTTCCCCTTGCTCAGCTGTTGCCATCTTCAGAAATTTGGACCCATGTTTTCGAATATTGTGTTAACTCGCCAGTTCCTGGGAGTCATTATATAATTCACGTTTCTAGGTTTTCTTGTTTTTAATGTGTCCCAATTTATTTTTCTCCATTAAAACACCCAAACATCTTAGGCCATTCTTTTGTTTTTCATTGGTGCATTACAGTCATGCACAGTGCTGACATTCATTCTGCCACGTTGGCACGTGCACGTCACAGATGGGTGCATCACATTCCCCAGAACACACCCCTGCCGTCTGCTTTCTCTCCTCGCTTTCTAGAATTTCTGCACTTTGAAAGTCAAGTTTGTTCACTGCAGTCCTCTAATCACTTTGCAATCCCTCTGCAATGGGTGGCTGTTAAATAGGAGAAATTACTGCTCCACCGTTGTCCTAAACACCCCCGACAGGCAAGAGGTCGCGTGTCTCAACGCACGCCAGGCTTCCTGGACTGGGGCTCGCTTCTCGGGTACCTCATGATTGGTGGCTGCTGCCCCTTGCACGTGTCTGCATCGCTCCAGGGATTTCAGTCTGTTCCTGTTCCAGGGAAGTGTTTGCAGCTCTGCTTGCTTTGGTCAGCTCCTACCTGTGGGAAGGTCTCATCTGCTGACCACAGCTTCAGTGCATTGAAGACATCTAACGAGCAGTGAATGTTTGTCTGATGGAAATAAATTAAATGAATCATGCTTTTAACCTAACAACAGAACTCTGTCCCTGAATGAGCCACAGCCTTTATTACACCAGTCTCTTATTCATGTGGTTGAAGATGAGATGCAGAACCCACGCAGGCAGGCTCAGCGTCTATCTGGAGTGGGATATTTTTTGGATGATACACAAAAAACTCAGGCTACGAAAGTATAAATAAGTATCCAGGACTATGTCAAACCCCAAATCCTCCTGTATGGTAAAGGAATTCATCAGCAAAATGAAATAGATGGGGAGGATCATTTGAAATGATAAGGGTTAATATCCAAATTGATGAAGGATTCCTATAACTCAACAGTAGAGAACGAGCGGCCAGATGAGAAAATGGACAAAGGATCTGAGCAGACATTTGTCCAAAGAAGACACACATGCATGGCCAACAGCCATAAAAAACAGCTCGTGCCTGTAATCCCAGCACTTAGGGAGGCTGAGACAGGAGGATCGTGAGTTCAAAGCCAACCTCAGCAATGGCGAGGCGCTAAGCAACTCAGTGAGACCCTGTCTCTACATAAAACACAAAATAGAGCTGGGGATGTGGCTCAGTGGTCGAGTGCCCCTGAGTTTAATACCCAGTGCCAAAAAGAAAGAAAGAAAGAAAGAAAGAAAGAAAGAAAGAAAGAAAGAAAGAAAGAAAGAAAGAGCGAGCACCCAACATCTTTGCTTGCCAGGCGAGCACAATCAAAACCACCAAGACACCTACCTGCGTCAATGGGGCGGATGTTGGAATAAAAGTCAAAAGACTACAGTCATCAGCAAGAGTGTGTATAAAGGGAGCACTGTGCCATGTCCTGGAAGTGTAGACTGGGGCAGCCCTTAGGGAAGGTGGTATGGAGCTGTCTAAGAAAATTAAAATAGATCTACCATGTGACCCAGTGTTTATCCAAAGGACATGAGATCACCCTGTAAAAACCTCTGCACTCCCACACCCGCTGCAGCACCCTTCACAACCATGGGGATATGGCCTCAGCCCATCTCTGTCAGCAAACAAGTGAGCAAGGAGAGCTTGGTGCAGGCATACCTTGGACATGCTCGTCCTTCTAGAGGAGGAGCTGTCACTCATAGTGTGTTAACCCAGGAGACAGTGTGCTAAGTGAAAGAAGCCAGATGCAGGGAGATACATCTTGCAGGATCATCTCACATGCGGAATCTGGAAATGCATAAATAATCACACACAGCCAGTTATATATACAGAGGGAGAAAAACGGCAGCTGCCAGGTGGTTTGGGGTAGGAAATGGGCAGAAGTGGGTCAGGAAATGCAAAGTAGGAGTTATGCAGGGTGGACATGGGTGGAGACCTAGTGTGCAAACGGGCACCACAGTTCATAGAACTGGACTGTGCCCGGATTCCTGCCAACCACTAGATCTTAGCTGCTCTTGCCACAAAAGCAAACAATCAAACAGGGCAACTGCAAGAAGATGGGCATGTTGACTTGCTTCACTACATTAAGGATTTTATTCTGTCTCTGAATATCTTAAAACACCATTGGTGTACTACAAGTACATACAATAAAAATTATTTAAAAACATCAGGGAATGGAGATGTTTCAGATAATTTATGCCTGTGTGTGATCATTAACAATGGAAAGTGAACAAATAAAAGCAGATTTTTTGAAAATGTCAAATTATCTGTATGTTGAAAATCTCAACGTTTTATTCTCAGGTGCCTATTTGACAATAATGGGGGAAATGGCGCAGAGTGGCCGTGTCCCACATTTAGCAATGTTTGCGGAAGAAAATGGCTTTGCCTGGCCAAAGAGCTCAGGGTGGACGTTCAGACTCAGGAAATTTGAAGTCCTCAACCCAGTGGACTGTGTGCCTTCCAGGAAAGGGTTTCATTTAGCTCGTGGGATCTAACTGCTAGAGAGTGACTGTAGCACAAATTACATTTTAAATTTAATTTGAAATAGAACAAGGCTGAGAGTCACCCAAAATGAAGTTGTCTTAGTTGTATTGATGAGTTATAAGGAGTGTATTTTTTCTGTTCTCAGATTATTATTTCTTTAAATATTTTTTTAATTGTTGATGGACCTTTATTTTATTCATTTTTTATATGTGGTGCTGAGAATCGAACCCAGGGCTTCACACATGCAAGGCAAGTGCTCTGCCACTGAGCCACAATCCCAGCCCTCAGGTTATTTTTAATGTATCAAATTAAAAGAGCCTTAAATTGTGATAGTTGGTGCTAAATTCTGTCTGGCTTCATGCAGTTAATGTTGCTATTTTAAAGACAAGAAACTGGTGGGGACTTAGCTGTTTTACTCAGTGTCAATGTTAAATTTTTATTGATTACTTCTCAATGTATGTGACTAAGAAAACTCAATGAATTTAATGAAAGTTGCTTTAATAGCAGTAGCAATGTTTTTTGACCACGCCTTGTTTTTTTGGTAATCCTGTCTGTTGGAGAATGGGTGCATTGGTTTTGTAAAGCAGTTGTTACGCATTACCATAAACTTGATGGCTTGAAATGCAGGAAGTTTATTTTCTCACAGTCTTGGAGACCAGGAGTCCAAAGTCAAGATGTCTAAGGGTTGCGTTCCTGCTTCAGGCTCCCAGCAAGCTGCTCCGTAGCTGCTCCTGGACACTGGTGTTCTCCGGCCGTCTTTGGCATTCCCTGGCTCATGGACTCATTGTTCCAGTCTCTGCCTGTGGCATGGCATGGCCTCCCCTGGTGTCTGAGCATCTCAACTCTCCATCTCCTTTCTCTCATGAAGGCACTTGTCATTAGATGTAAAGCCAGTTTAAATATAGGAGGTCACAGTCACAGGAACCAGGAGTTGGGGCACTGGCATATCTTCAGGGAGGCCACTCTTCTACCCACTAAACGAGGTTACTCATTTCTTTTTCTTTTTTTTTTTTGCAGCTATTTTATCATGTAATCATTGCACGCATCAGAATTTGCCTCCTCCATGTAAATCATGCTTCAGGTTAGGGTTAGGGCTATAATGTGTCTATTATGTGAATTTCAGTGATTTTAAAATGACTTAACGAGATCTACTTTGTAATAAAAAGCACAAAATTCCTGGCAACTCTGTTCAAAGTATGAGAAATCTCACAGAGAAGAGGAGAGAGGCATTGAAATTCACATCCAAGGACACTTCACGCAACTAGCCTGCACTCTGCTGTGGCCAAGGCAAAACGGGAATCTCAACAAAACACAGAAAAAGTTAAGTGTGTTACTGTTCATTCAGACTAGTTAATGGTACTCAAACCCAGAATATAATTGTCACATGAATAGTTCTATCTAATGACCCAAATAAAATAAAGTAAAATAAAAGATCATGATACCAGGAGCACCCAGAACTTGCAAGGAAACAGAAACCACGTCCGTTCAAGGATCGTCTGGAGTCTACGTAAGCTCAGAGCACAGTGCGGGTGAGGGCTCCAGGGAAAGGGCATCTGCAGGGGCCAGAAGCCTGGCTTGGTCTGCTGCAGACATTCACGCTGCCACCACCTCTGACGTCTCTGCCACTAAGGTTCACTCCAGCTCCAAAAGGAATGACGAACCCCAGGCAGAGCTTGGTGTGAAAGAAAGGAAAGGAAGACACCTGAAGCACCAGAGGAATGAGAAGAAATCCTTCCGTATGAGGGTGAGTGGCCCCGCCTGAACTTGGCATGGAAATTCCAGTCTTAGCCACATCGAGGAGTCTAGCAGGGCTAGAGGTGGGTCGCAGCAGGTGCTCCCACCCCATGTGGCTGCTTCTGACCGTGGAGCTTGGAGAACCTGCCCTGACTCAGGTAGGCGAGCTTGGCCTCCGTCTCCCTGTGCCTGAAAGTTCTTCCCTGTGCTGCGCCCACCTCAGCACTTTACCTTCTCTTCAAACTGTGATGGCTCCTCCCTCTGCTTCTGGCTTTCCAGGCTGTTCTGAGAAGCAGCTCTCTCCAGACACCGTCCCCTGCACGTAGGCTCCCACAATAAGGCGGGCTTCCCGGGATCCCTCCGACTGGCTCCTGGTGAGCAGTTCACGTCTCCCTCTCTGACTAGACGTATGTGATTAAGGAATAGTGCCCCAGGGCCCGTGGTCCTCCTCCTCTCCTCCAGACCAGCCCAGAGATGGCACGGCGCGTCCCCTCCTGCATGCTCGGTGAGCACATGCTGCTGTCTCCGACTGTCACCAGCTGTGTTTTGGATGTACTGTCACCCTGCAGGATACAAGAAATTCCTAAACACCCCATGAACTTGGGGTTGCCTTTTGGGTCAGGATGCCCTTTGCTGTGGCTGGGACCACTGTTGCTGGTGAGGTGGAAATGCTCCCGTGGCACTGTCTCAGGTGACGGCACACCCTCTGGAGCTGTGACCTTTGGTTTGCATGGGGGTCCAGGCTACCTGCCCTGTCCTTGGGTTCTTATTTTGTCAACTGTGCACCATGCCTGCCTTTCATATTTTAGGCCTATTTTTCCAAATGAACTAGTATATTTCCTGGAAGTAAAAGTTTTCCTTTAATATGGACTAAAGGACACGCAAATCCAAATGTTTGAATTTCACAGGTCTTAAGTTTTTCTTGTGAACCATGAGCGTTGCCTTCTCAAGTACCTCCCAGAGGTTTGTCTGGTCATGAAGAGCCAGGCAGCCACAGGCCAGAGACGGAAACCGGGCTGCCCATGCCTGATGCAGCTGCGTCCTCTATGTTTGATTTTTAATTGAATCAAAATATGAAAAACTGCACCAGAAGTGTTCCTAGGAAAGTGACAGCAGACATCAGGTGGATTGTCACCTGAATAGAAGTCCCAGGAAGCCCATCCCTGGCCTTAATGTGACGGCCGCACCCTCTACATGCAGCAGATGTGGAGTTACTACAGCACTTACCTGGCTGACCTGATCTAAGTACAGGAAGAACCCCTGGGAGTAAGCAGAAGCTGTGATACCGACCAAAGGGGACATGCCAGGCATGCGGTGGGAGCCAGAGATCCTCTCTGGACACAAGACGCACAGCCCTGGCCTCGTAGCACAGCCCAGGCTCTGAAGCTCAAGGCCAGGTCTGCTGGCAAGGCTCACAGGGTCCCAGGGCTGCCAAAAAGACCCTTGTGTTCCCTTAGCTGAACTCTAAAATGGCCAGGACCAGGAAGGGAGAGACTGCGCCCAGACACCTGGGGTGGGGACCCCTGGGTAGTGAACTCAAGAACCTTGGCAGCATGTCTCTGAGTCCCTGCCTGATGGCAGAGGAAGCCTTCCTCCCTGTGCACGACTCCGGCTTCTCCTGGCCCGACATCACGTAAGGACCTCAGCTGAAGGAGCCTCAGAAGATGGGTAGGACTCCTCAGGGCCTTCTTCTACACCCTGCCTCCACCTGGGGAGCAGAGATAACTCAGCACGTCTTACTGAGAAACTACAAACCTGTCCTGGGGAAAAACAGCTTGCCCGTCAGAGGACTTGCCGGACCTGGCCTGTGTGTGAACAGGAGCAATTAGGAGAAGGGATGTGCAAGGGTCCCGAGGGCCGAGCCCAGGCACAGGGCTGCAGGCTGCCCAGGACAGAGCTCCTCTGACTCACCACCCATTCCTGCTGCTGGGCCCGGTGTCCAACAAGCACAGGAGCTGGCCCTGCATCTGGGACTCCGTGGAGGCGGGACACCCTCCTGCCTTTCCTTTCATCTAACCTGCTCCTGCTTAAATCCAAACCCTGGGGGAGGCTCGGATTTCACTCCCTTTTCATCATGCTAATTTGGGCGTTTTCATTCTCTGACATATGCGTCTTAGACTCTAAGTCACTTTCCAAGCATGGATTTAAATGTTTCCTACCAGTTCTCACATCTATTATTTTCATTTCTATTCAGTTCAAAATATTTTCTTTTCTCATGACCCGTGAGTCACTGAGCAGCGTTTGCTTCCTGCCGAGGTGCCTGGTTTCCAGGCTGTCCGTGGTTCACTTCCTCCCGTGGGGCACCTTCTGTGATGTCTGCTGACGTCTCTGCTGCCCTGGGTGCACGCAGGCCTTGGCTGCTTTCCCAGCGGCAGGATCTTTCTGGACTCACGTTCCTTTGCCGGAGCTGACAGGGAGCTGAGCCTGTGGTGCTGCACATGTTCATGCACAGCTGCCGTGTCGACAGGCCATCCAGATTCCTGGCTCTTCTCAGCACTTGGGACAAACAAAAATGTCACATGGACAATGAGGGGACACAGAATGACATCGAATGCATGGGGACTTAAGTCTGCCTGATTCCCAGTGTCCCCAAGGTGAACCTGCAAACTCATGGCGTCCGGCAGGTGAGACCCTCTCTTCTCTGCCCGAGGGTCTCTGAGACGGAGCAGATCACCTGGCAGCAGCACCTGCACCCCGGGGCCATCAGTGGAGGTGTGCCAACTCCACAGCCCTGCCTCTCCATGCTTCCCAGCGGGTGGAGAGTCTGCCCGGGCCCCTGCTCTGGCTGTCAGTCAGAGGAGAGAACAAAGAGGCTCGGGCTTACTGCACTGTGTCGGAGAGCGTTTATTGTACATGAGTCTACGTGTTGAACTTTAGGTCCCAACTTTGTTTGTTTGCTCAGCCCGCGTTAGAGTAGGTGCCCTGTAAATCCCTACCAGGCTGGCTATCAGACGTGTTCCGATCGACCACGGCTCACTTGCTGTGTGTCTTCTTATTCCTATCAGTGCTGAGGAAACTGGGCATAACTCCTGCCTCGGGCAGTGGAAATGAGAGTTAAAACACCTTCAGCTTTTGCCAGATACATTGTTATGGCCATATTATTTGTGCATCTAAATTTTTTTTCTGGTGAATAGAAATCTTTGTTATAAGCTCTGTATTCATTCCAAATGGTGTTCTCTATCCTGAAGTCTATACAACCCATCTGGTTTATGTTTTATGGTTGCAAATTACATATTTGTAACTATTTTATTGCCAAATTTTCTATTGGAAGAAATAGAGTTTCTTTTTTTAAAATTTTTAATTCAGCTGGACAAGCTTTTTTAGTGTATTTACATGCACATGGGGATAAAATGGTCATCTCACAGAAAGATTTTTGCTTATTCTGGCTCAATTATCTTCATCATTTGCCTTTTCCTCTTCTTTTTTACTTTTGGTGTATGTGGATTTTATATCTATGTGTATATCTATTTACACACACACACACACACACACACACACATACACACACACTAAACTTTCCATTTGATTACCTTGTCCTGGGCTTTTGCATTTTTGGAAAATTCATAAGCAATATCTCTTCAAATGTTCTCAGCTTAGGTCATTTTTCTCTACTCCTTTTGAGAATCCAGCCAATCACAAGTCACAAGCTCAATCTCATTGCCTGTACACTATTTCTTCTCTCTTTTCCACCTTGTGTTTTTCCTTGTTTATTCCTGGATATTTTCTTCTGAGATGATTTCCAGTATAGAAATGTTTCCTCAGCTCTGTCTAATCTGCTGCTGAACGTACCCATTAGGCTATTGATATCAGTTGGCATATCTTTGAGTTGTATGTTGTCAGTAATTCTTTTTTTAATAAGATCTAGTTCTTTTTTGAAGTTCTGTTTTTTCCTTAAACTTGGTGAATATAGTAACCTCATTATAGTTTAGTGTGTATCTGATGCATCAGTAACAGAAATGCTACAGGCCTATTGCTATTCTCTATTTTTCATTTATTTATCAAACTCTTTCTTTTCTGTAGGCACATAATTGTTCTGTAATGTGCTAACCATTTTCCATGCAAAATTATATAAAGATGAGGGTGCTCTCTAACTTCAAAGGGGCTTCAGATTTGCTACTGCTAGACTGTGGGAAGCATGAGCTATCTGGGATCTAATTGGTTTGATTTTAAAATGTGAGACATCTTACCACCTGTCAATGCACATCATTTCCCAGGGCATGCCAGTTTCTGGAGTGAGTGCCTCTGGGGTCTGAGTTGAGATGTGCACCTTCAGCCCCCGCTCACCCCTGTGCTCCTCTGCCTGGGATGTTTTGGAACATCACATAGCCTTTGCATTTTCCTCTCAGGAACTGACTCTGGCACCAGGGCAAAAGCGGCTCCCCCAGGGCTCTGTGTTTGTCCTCTTCCCTGTCTCCCCAGTTCTGATGCCATCGAGATGTCTAAGAATATATTTCAGCTATTCTCACTTTCTCATCAGAGAGAACATCTTAAATTAAGGGTCTCCCAATTGTGAGAACTGAAAATCCTGATTCCTGCAGAGCACCTTCCAGAGCACAGAGGAGGGCCTCAGAGCAGAACTCCACCAGGCGTTTGCTGAACTGAATGAAACCCTGTGAAGGATAAAGGAACTAAAGAAAGATGTGAGTCGATAAGGCACAGCATTCACTTGAGGTTCACTTCATGATTTTAATGCACATTAAATTCAGATAACTATAAAATAGATAAAGGCATGGCATTGACTTTTAGAAATGCTCATGAAATATTCTCTAGTGAACGGTACATCAATAACAAGATAAAATTATTTATTAGGGTTTAGGAAAAGCTTAACATCACATTATAAAGAAGAAAATAAAATTTTAATGGTGAAATTTGAAAAAAACTGGAAACAGAACATTTTGCCATCCAGTTCAAGTGACTTGTTTAGTAGTACTACTAATTATATTTTGTGGTTGGGAACTGTTTCCATCATCAGATAAAGTTTCCATTTATCACCTTGTGTTTTCCAATAACCTCAGAAAGAGAGAGAGGAGATACTCTGATGTGACAGCCGATTTAACAGAATGTGAAATTTCTGAAAGCCAAATTTAAGCTGCAGATGTGTGTTAGTTTATATGTAACTTTTGGCATCAAGTAGTCAATAAAGCATTTATGGCTCCAACATTTGTTGCTGATAAGAAACATGAAGCCAAATTTTACAGGTGCTGCTCCACTTGGCACCTGAGCAATCAATTACCAGGACTCACATGGCTCATGGCAGCCTCTCTTGCTTTGGAGAATTAGGGGCATCACTGCACCACGGGACCTACAAGTCACACATGGCCCTGACCCTGGCCTGAGCACACTTACACGTGGGCCGTTAGAAAGATGGCCCAGGCTCAGGTTGGCTGTAGGCAGTTCTGTAAGGACTGGCAGCTGAATGAAAGGATATCAGGGAACACACACCATTTATTTCCCCTAACTTTTTTATTCTCCTTTAGCTTCCAAGGTTGATGGGATACTGGTACATGGTTTTTCCAGACTTGTTTAGTACAGTGTGCATCAATGGTATGTTCCCTCTAAGCAGCGGGCATGTGCAAAGCTGTGGGTAAGGGTGTTGGTTACCCACATGGTGCTGAGTGCTTACACACAGATGTTCTCAAACTTCAGTAGGCTCCAATCAGTCCTGGACAATGCATGGACTGATGATCCAGGGAAGATGCTTAAAGAGGGAGCTGCGGTCCAGATGATGATGGACCAAGACCAGTGATCAAGGACGCGGTGACTATTGCTACAGGGATCAACGTATTTGACAACAAAGCAAAGCAGGTTTTATGGCAAAGGTGAACCTGTCAACAGTAGAACATCACAAACCTCCAGATCAGAGTGAGCCAAGTCAGTGAGCTGCCCCAGGAAAGGGTGAGATGAGACTAGACTTGTGGTTAGCGATGCCTGCGTCTGGCGTCCAGGGGTCACAGCACAGCCCGGCACCCATATGCCAGTGTGGCAGCACAGTCTAGAGGTCAGGGTGTGGGGGCCTCGTTCCCAATGGCAATCCGTGTCTAGGAACCTATTTCTTGTCAAACACGGGTTGGTTGTGCTTCCAGGACCTTGTTGGGGACATGGCCCACAAAGCACTACAACACCACACTGAAGAGACTCCCAGGTCGCGTGTGACCCACGCGATCTTGGCCTGGCGGTGCCCAAGCGCTGCGCTGGCTGTGAGCTGTTGAGGGATGTTAGCAGACAAGCTGAGCAGGGATGCGGGCGCTGGTGAACGTCAGCTTTCAATCCTTTCATTTTCATTTTGGATCACAGAGTAAACTCACTACTACAAAACCTTATTAAGTTGATGGGAACTTCAGCAGGGACTGCCCCAGGGTGGGGTTGGGCTCCTCAGCAGAGGGCGGAGGAGGAGGCCCCAGGGAGGGACCAGGTGAGCTTGCAGGGCTGGGGAGAAGCCAGGGGAGGAGGGTGGAGCTGGTGGAGCCGGGCCAGGGTTGGCAGGTAACATTTCCTGCCAAGCTGTTTGTTTCTTCAAGAGAGAATTATAATAGTTTGAAATATGAGCCCAGAGATCCAGGGAAGCTACCATAAAACATTGTATGCATGAATAATTCAGATCATGGGGCGAAGACCATATTTAAAATCATCTGTTGATTTTATATATTGCAATAAATATGGCATGGGTGTGGGATGTGCTGTGTTCCACATCTCTAGCTTTTTTATTCCCCATCTTTGTTTTTTATCCCTCACTAAGACATATCACTCACATGGTGATCAATTTTATTATTGAAATTCTATGTACAGATTGCTGAATTAGGCCTAACTTCTGTGCAGTTGTGTAATGACCTTGATTAACTGAATTTGGGAACAGAAAAGACACCAGCGTTTTGGAATTCAGAGCACACGTACAAAATGTGAAAACAAGCTTTCAGGCGATATTCAGTAGAATCGTGGTGCACACTGTCTTGGGGTTCTGGTTAATGACCAAACTGAGATCTCTTCCCTACCCTGCTGTTCCACCATGAGTATGATTATCACAGCCAAAACCAAAAAATCGCATGCACTCCTAGTTGGAGGTAAACTAGACCTGCAGGGGCTCTTAGCCATTAGCCCTTGCTTGATAGGCACCACTGGGACCCAGAGACTAACAGAAAATTAAACATCTTAAAAATACCAATCTTTGTTTTAAAATGCGAAATCAATGGCAGTGTTTTGTGATGGACCAATTTTAGTCCAAGAATTGAAAAAGGGACACACTTCAGTTAATTTGAGGTGCATGCCCTTCAGCTTTATTAAATAGATCATCTTTACTAAACATCTTTATTGAACGGATCATCTCTCTGGGTGAGAGTACAGTGTAGGACAGGAAGAGAAGATGTGATTCAAACACAAGAGCCGCTCACTAGAGTGAGTCTTTCGCAGTAAATTCCAGTAATGGCTCAAGAGCTAATGTTTGCATTCTGTAAGGGGCCTTTCCATAAACGCTTCTTCTTTACAATAAAGTTTGAAAGTGCTCCTCAGACAATGGCGTGCCTTGGTGGGCACGGGCGAGCCGCACCCACACACTTCCATGGCAAGGCCCAGTGTACTGGAATCCATGGTGGCGTTTGTCTTCTTGCCATGGTGACCATTGTTTCAGGGATGCAAGGTCAAGGCTGGTGCCTACGATAGGTCAAGGCAGCGGTGCCAAACTGTGCCAGGGTCACTGTGATGTTCCCGTACGTTCTCACTGGAAATTCAAGTAAAATGAATGATCTCACTTAGAAACCTTTGCCAAATGCACACCTTTCTACGTGTCCCAGGTAATGACGTGCCGTGAAGGAAGCTCTGTGTGACTGCTGGGCTGCACACAGGGCCAGCTCCCCAGCGCCTGCCTGTGGAAAACACCTGGCCCCTGGGCTGCAGGCCCCTTCATTGGGAGCCAGCAAGGTGACTCCAGGTCTGTCCTTGGACTAGCAGCGCCCTCTGACCGAGCTTTCTGGAGACGCTGACACCTCTGGGCTCTCGTGGCGCCCACAGTCTGCCTCTTCATATTTTGGGGCACCAGGATACCCCAGCAGCCTCCAGCCTGATACCCCAGCAGCCTCCAGCCTGACACCCCAGCAGCCTCCAGCTTCACTTGTTGCTGACCTTCCTTGATTCCATGACTCTCTCTTGGGCCACACGAATGGGAGATTTGAGGCTGGCTAGCTTGTCTTTGAGGACGAGGACCCACAAGACCAAGGGCAGGCCATCAAGGCGGAAGCTGATGCTGTAGACCAGAGCAACCCCTCCATGCTCCTGGCAAGGAGGCTGAGAGGGCGTCCGTCCCGGGGCGTCTCACGTGACCTACCCAGTCAACCGTGGAATAGCAGCGTGTGCTCCTGAGCCGCAGCCCAGGTCTGCCCACACTGCAGGCGGGAGGACGTCCACACAGCACCTCACGTCCCGAGTTCCCCTGCTTCTGACGCTGGCTCACGGCTGTCACCCCTCCAGTGCTGGTGGGACGGAGGCTCTGCGCTCACACGTCAGCGCCCTGTTCAAGGTCACACGTGTTTCCCGGTCACCGGCTTGTGCATGGCTTGCCGCCTTTGCGGCCCCACCAGCTCTGCAGCAGTAGAGCAGGCCACCTGGGAAACGATGGCGGGGCAATCCCCACGTCAGCTCTCGCCGTGTGGAGACGGCGCTGCCGGTCAGGGCCTGATTCACGGCGCCCCTTGCGCTGCCCAGGGTCCGCCTTTCGCTGTGCGGTGATACAGCTGCCCTGGGGGGGGCGACGGCGTGGGTTCTGTGTCACACGTACCATGCTCTCTGCAGCCACAGCTAGTCACACACATACAGCCTGCCGCTCAAATGGCTCTCACTCGTCACGACCGTGTCGTGGGGACCGCTCTAAGTCTCCACTTCACACTCAGACGACCTAAGACGCTTTCGTGCTTTGGGAAGCGAGCGGCCCACACCCTGGAGCGACCGTCCTGCTTGGCATCGTCAGCAGCAGAGAACACGGTCGTGAAGGTAGCGTCAGGAGATTTGACATTGCTAAAACTACTTACAAATACTTACGAAATGATAAATCCATATCAGATAACCGGGCCAACTAGAATACGCCCGTGCTGGGTAAGGAAAATTCACTTCACGGGCTTCTAGATGATCTTGAACAAAATTCATGTAAGTAAGTGTTTAACAGAGATAAGGTCTTTGTGAGGTTTATCCAAATTAAAGCAGAGAAAACCTAAATAAACCCTCTTACCTCCCTTAATTTTAGTTGGTTCTTTCATATGATTGCAAAGGTCACTAATTCTGGAGGCCACACAGCTGGAGACGCACTGTTAGGCTCCTGCAGGCTCTGATGTGGACGGTACCTCTGCCGTGGACGTACCTCTGCCACCACAGGGACGTGATGATGCGGCTGAGGTTCCTCTCGGGCCGAGGGCCACTCTGCTCTGGGGAAAGCACTGACTCTCCACTCAGGCACCTCAGCTGGTGAATCGACAGCCTCCCTGTCACCTTTGCCTGACTGTTCCTGCTCAGCTCGACAGTGGACAAGTCAGCTGTGCAGGGAAGGATTGTTCAGAACTGGCCACACGGTGGACACACCCAAAGCCCTGATCTCCTTTCTCCCCCTTCTAGACCCATGTGGCCAAGAAAAGGAGGGCAGGGACTTGAGGCTCATGAGCACTGGAGACCACCCACCAGCGTGCACGACCGCCCTTCCAGACACGGGAGCTTCACCTGCACATCTCCAGCCACCCACCTCCTCCTTGAACCCCCGTGCCTCACCCAGGGGACGAGGGTGAAGCTCCGGCTGAGTTAAGGTGGCTTTCGGGGCCTCAGCTCAGCATCTTCTCTGTCTCGCTGGCCTGGAGTAAACTTCATTCCTTGCTCTAGCCCTGGCCCCTGAGTCACCTGCCCTCCAAGTAAAGGACGTGGGCTTGGGGTCAGGCTGTAGCAGGGACGACCTTTAGTTGATGACGTCTTCCACTCTGTCCAAACTGTTCTGTGTTCTGCTCCTTGGACTTCTCCTTACATTTTAACATTTCTAGGTGTTCTGTTTTGATTTTTCTCTAAACTGCTATTCCACTTTGACAGCGTCTCCTCCCCCTACTCTCAACCGCTCTTGTTTGTTTGACTGTATAAAACACGACCTTAGAGGCCTTCATTTCCTACTGGATCTTGAGTTTATACAGATATGAGCTTCAGGACGTGGTGCCCAGGGCCCTGGTTTTGGTGCCTGTGTGCAGGTCTAGTCTGTGCTTGTCTTTGTGAATTCACAGGGGCCTGGGCGTGCTGTGCTCCTGGGGAGCTGCTCCTGAGCATCCCTCTGTGAGCTCTCAGTGGCCACCAGGCCTAGAGTCACCATGCTCCCTAAAATTCCAGTGGGGAGATTTGGAGCTGTGACTTTGGTAGCAGACTCTCAAGAACAGCATTATGATCAGGATCACACAGAGTTTATCTTATACTCTCCCTCCTCATCCTGTCCATACCCATCTGTGACAGCTTATTTCATTTTCTTTGCATCCCCCAGAGTTGCCCCCACTGGGAAGCCAGCTGTATGTGGGTCCTCGGATGCCATCTACTGACCTTGAACCAGGACCTATGCTGTGCCTGCCCTCCTGTCGCCACTGAGCAAGCAACATCCTAAACCAGCTGGTCTCAGACCCTGCCCTCCAGGTGAACCCTTCCTCCAGGGAACTTCAACCCCCAAATCCAAGTTTTCTGTCTTTCTTGGTCTCTAGTTGTCTTTGATGCTTGTATGGTGTGATTGGTATGTTTTAAACACACTGGATAATTTAACTTAAAAAAATTCTGATAGTTTTACATTTTGTGTGCTGGAAAGAGTCCCCTGAGCACTAGAAATGGGTGGATAAAGACATTCTAAGCTGTGGATTAACTCAGCATGGAGCCAGGAAGTAATAACACAGCAAATGACATATTTCTTGCAAATACATGACCTGATTATTGAAGAATTTGGACAAATTTCTGATGTTCTGCAGTATGTGTTAATGGAAACAATCTTTAATCTGATGATTACAATAATTTTTACCTTATATTATAAATTTTATCTTAGATTTTCATTTAAAATTAAAATTAAAAAAGAAAGAAAATAGAAAAAAGGAGATTTTTGGTAGTGAAAGTTTCTTGTCAGATATCCATGAAAACATTTTTTAAAAAGTCATTAAATCATCAAATAAAGATGTTATTTCCTCTCTGTTCCACTGCACTTTTCCTTCTTGAGTTTATGTTTTGGCCATGTTGTTGATTTCAGTAGTGTGCTTTACAGTTTTGTAACAGGTCAAATCTTTGTACAGGAAGCAGATCCTTCTCTGAGATTCTTGGGACCAGTGTTACTGTCTTTGGGTCGAAAGGCTCGTTCCACAGAAGACCCATGTCCAAGGACGTGTGTGGGAGGGAGAGGCTTCATTAGAGGCCCAGGTGGAGGAGAGGGCTTTGCCCACTGTCGGCTTCCAGCTCCAGGGTGCTGAGGGGCTGCAGATGCGGGATTCACGAGGCAGAGGGGCTGGCTGGTGAGGGGAGGCACATTCAGGGCCTCTGGGCATGTGTGGGGCTCTTCAACAGGTACCACCTCTTGTCACTCCTGTCTTGGCCTGGTGTTTCCAGCTATGGCAGCTGGTGGGCGTCTCTAGCCACAAAGCAGGGGAGGGGGACCAGGCACATCTAGGTAAGTTCATCCTTGTGGTTCTGGACAAAACGTTTCTCAAATGATCATCGTGTCCACTTGCAGAGCTGAGCAGTACCTGACCTGAGGTTGAGGCAGCAAAGCAGATAGACAGGATGTGGAGGCAGGGAGGCTGAGCCTCCTCATCCCTGTCCAGTTGCCCAGAGGACACCTGCAGGACCAAGGAAGAGCCCATGTTTCCAGCAGAGGCACCTTCAGGTCCTTGAGAGAAACTGGGCCACCGTCACCCTCATCATGACCCCCAGGGCAGAGGTGTCATATGTCAAAGCCAGCCGGGGGCTAACAATGCCTCTCCCAGGTGCATGACCTGGAGGTAGTGATCTTTAAGTCAATTATGAGCAAATGAAGGTAGAGGGTTTATTTAGATTGTTCCTTGGTGATACCAGAAGAGTATCTTTGCATTTCAGATTTTGGTAAATTTGTACATAAATAAGTAGATACCCTGGAGATGAGACCCAGGTCTAAACATGAAATCCCTGTAGTTTTGTCGCACATCAACACACGGAGCGGGAGGCAGTTTTATGCAGTGCTTCAGCACGCCTGCGTGCGACCTGTCTTCACTGAGGTCTGATGTTTCCTCTGCCACGTCCATACTCAACATATTTCAGATTTTTGAGCATTTCTCATTTCAGATTTTCAGAGGTGAAGGGATGCTCGGCTGTGCTACCTGCTGGAGGTTGAGGATGACCCAGCTAAGCTGAAGCCTGAGTCTGGGGTCATTTCCATGAGGCACAGAAAGGAACAGGCCCAGCTCTGGAGGACAAGCAGCCAGGAGATGTGTTTCTATAAGGAGATATTTGTCAGGCCACGAAAATGCACTTGTGCATCCCTGAATGCTGGTGATGATCCAGCCAAAGGATGCAAATACTGAAAGTAAGAAGAAACAGCGAGTGTATCTTATTTAAAAATAAGAAGCACTTGAAAGAGTGCAAGCGAGAAAAGCCTGCGAGAGCCAGCACGGGCTCCTCCTGTGCGCCACTGCCCTGCGTGGCACACTGACAGGTAGCTCGGAGGGGAAACGTGGCTCATGGAAAGAGGCCTGGACTGTAAGCCACAGGTCCACACTGCCCTTTATGAGCCAGCCAGGACATGGAGGCACAGCAGCTGAGGCACACGGCCCAGCGCCCTCCCCTGGCTAAACGCATCCTCCCAAGTCTGTCCAGGAGGACCCTGGCTGCAGGCCTGTGCCCCTCCCCAGTGTGTCTGCTCTGCCCACGGACACTTCTGACATTGCTGTAGTTATATTTTCATGTTCTCTAGAGAAACAATTAAACACTTAAGAAAGTGTGTTTCCACCCAGGCAACAGGACGCAGATTTCACAGGATGCCTCTGAATCACCTGTCTAAATGAGGTGTCATTGGTGCAGTCGGGGAAGGAGCTCATGAAGGCCAGCCTCTAGGAGGCTGCCTCATCCTGCCCAGGGTAGAGGTTTGACACCACACTGCAGGCCACAATCTTATTACAGGTGTTCTCACAGAGCCAATCAGAAAGACCCTGCAAAAGTGTGCATGCCCTTTATTGTGGGGATTTATGAAATTACTATAACTAAGGAAGGCATTTTTATTAGAGAAATTGTAACATCTAAGACTTCAAATCTGTAATTGATTAATTAAAATAATACTGTTTCAGAGTAAATTTATTTTTATGTTGTGTAGAAGTGCTACTCGGCATGTCCTGTAAATGTGGGTAAGTATGACCTTTCCATACCCCCTGCACTAGTCCTTGTCCCGTACAATCTTTTATCTTCCTACCTGCTGGAACCTGCCTCACTGTTGTCCTACTCAGTAAATAGACATGAATCCAATTCATGACAAAATTAGTATTTAAAGTAACAAGGTAAACTGGAGGCATGCTAATTCCCTTCACGTATTTCCATCAAGTGGAAACCAACCACTGAGTCGTCCTGTGTTGATCCTCACTCTTCAGAAAGGACTTGATTTTCTTGCTCTGGATGAAGCAATCAGACTTCATTTTAAAAGAGAAAACCAATCCCGCAGGAAGAGGGTCTGTGTTTTCTACATAGCCATCTGATAATTGCATCAATCCCAGAAATAGCTCTGCGCGGTGAATAGGGAGACAGACAAGCCAATTCTCATTGTCAAGCACAGGCGGCAGAGGGGTTTCACGGTGCCATCTGAAGCAGTTCTTAAATGGAACTATAATTGCAGTGACATCGTGAAGGAGAGGCGCCCAGAGCTCTCAGGATAAGCAGAGAGCTGCATGCTCCAGACCCAGGTGCCCACTCATGCCTCAGCAGAGAGGAGGCACCTCCAGGGTTTGCAGCCAGTGGTGGCGACACAGCCTGGGCGTGGACATGAGCCCAACTGTCTTCTCTCGGAAAGTTCCATGGAAATGCATTTGTTACGGTTTGGTTTTTTAAAGTCCCTCCAAAGCTAGTGTGTCAGGAAATGCAGCAACGCTCAGAGGTGAAAAGATTGGCTTATGAGGCTGTAACCTCATCAGTGGGTTAATCCATGTGATGGACTGATAGTTTGAGTGGATCACTGTGTGGTAACTGTGTGCGGGGGAGCATGTCCGGGGGAGCAGGCACTGGGAGCGTGCCCTGGAGGACTGTGCCTCGTCCTTGAACCTCCCCGCCTCTCTGCTTCCAGCTGCCATGAGCTGAGCAGCTTTCCTCTGCTGTGCCCTTCCATGATGCTTCTGCTTGGGAGCCAGCAGACGGTGGGCAGAATCCTCTGGAACCCTGAGCCAACATAAATCTTTCCTCCTCCATGTTGTTCTTTCGGGTATTTGGGTCCCAGCAAAGAGAAGCTGGCTCTCACAGCATTTGTAATCATATTGAGTGACATTTTGTATTTACTACATTCAGCGCCACTAGGAGGAAATTTCCGTTCCAAGACACACCAAATCGGCAGAGGAAGCAAACTGGGGTCCGGGAGCCCCGAAATGAACCCCATTCAGTGAAATAAAAGCAATATTATTCATGACTCAAACACATTTTCCTCCCAAACCACGACGAGAAATTGTGTTTATGACTTGCCTGGGGACTGCGGTTCCCCACGGAGGCCCTGCTCAGCGTGTTTACAGGAGCACTGGCACCCACAGGGCACCTGCAGTGTCAGGAGAGGCAGAATTCGCGCTCCACGGTTCCCTGGTCGGTGCCGGGAAGACGCCTCCAGGACCAGGATGGTGCAGCATGCAGGGTGCAGGGAGAGGGCAGAGCAGCTGTTCCGTGGCGGGAGGGTGGGTCAGACCGGGCGAGCTGTCACCTGGGGGCAAGTCTGCCAGGACCAGAGGTGAGAGGATGGCCTCTGCTGACCATGTGGAAACTTAAACTCGGTTTTAGTTTATTAAGAAGCTATTATTTGAAATGTACTTTGTGCCTGATGGGAAGGTGAGATGGTTTAGGACAACATGGAACTTACTAGGGTTAAGAAACGGGCTGCAAAACTAGGATCTGGTTTAAGTTAGAAACACTTGAAACTTTTAAAATGAGATGGGCCTGCTTATTTATTTATTTATTTTTGGTACTGGGGATTGAACTCAGGGGCACTCAACCACTGAGCCACATCCCCAGCCCTATTTTGTGTTTATTTAGAGACAAGGTCTCACTGAGTTGCTTAGCACCTCGCCGTTGCTGAGGCTGGCTTTGAACTGGCGATTCTCCTGTCAGCCTCCCAAAGTGCTGGGCTTACAGGTGTGTGCCACCGCGCCTGCTTTATGGCTTAGTTTCTTAGAAATAATGTTTAATTTGGTTTTGGTCAAGGTTCTTACCACGAAGCGTAAATGGACTGTTAGATGTTTGAAAGGCGTCATGTGGGATGTGCGGAGGGCCGTTTACCCAACCCGTGACTTGAAACACGAGGCAATTTCTGTTCAGTGAAGCTTGAGGGAGTTCATCCTGCGTTCAGCTGGAGTGGGTGTGAGTTCCAAAGCTGAACCATAGCTGTTCATCTCCCGCATGAGGAAGTCCCTGTGGACTGCTGGCCACCCTGGGCTGGGGTGCGTGAGGCCTGAGACGGATGCAAGAGACAGTTTGTCCGTGTGCATTGTGGCAAAAGGAGGGAAATGCCCGCAGCTTGGGATCTTGCTGGCCCACCCCCGTGCAGGCCCTTTACCAATGCCTCTCCAGGCCAGGGTGGTTCTCCTGCCCACCCATCTGCGCACGCTCGCCCTCCTGGTGGAAACTCCTGTCCTCCCTCTGCCTCTGCACAGGCTGCTTGCTCTCTGTTCCCCTTGGGAGCTAAAGAGCTGCCCTTCCTAATCTCTGAGTGTCCTTGGGCAGTGTGGACGGTGATGCCTATGGATTCCACCAGGCCAGCACAGGACATGGTCCCTGGGCCACCTCTGTGAGCATCAGGTCTGTGGGTGGATAGTGCAGAGGCAGTTGGTGGCCCTGGGTGGCCACAAGGATCACGTGCATGACCAGCCATTCTTTGGCACTTGAGAGCTTGTGGGTAGCTTCCTGTGCTGAACACTAAGGATGAAAACCTGCAGCTGACCTCACATCAGCTAACCACGGCTGAACCCTAAGCCATATTGTGTATGCACCAGGGGACTCTGTGGATGAAGCCCAAGCCCAGCTTTAAGTGATTTGGTGACACTCAGGAGAAAGCAGTTGCTGCTACCTTCCTATACACAGGATTAAACGCCTCAGTGTCTGTGCAGATGCTGCAATGAATCCCGCTAATATGTATGATGATAGTGCACCAGAACTCACGTTGAAGAGAAAAAATTAAACCATAAAACTATTAAGCATCTAATATCAATCTAATGCATTACAAGGGGTTTTAAAATGTGTTCTGGTGGTATTTCCTATCTTAACATATTTAGGTACCTCTGGGAAATAAATCATTGAAAAAACAAACACAAGGAAGAAAAAGAGAAGAAAGGTAAGGAAGGAAAGAAGGAAGGGACAAAGTGAAAGACATTGTGTATTTTGGCTTAGCAAAATTCAAAATGTCATTATCACTTTGGTCACAAACTACTTACAGTCACCTTTCCAAACTTGCCAAGAACAGAGTCCAGCTGTTTATACTGAAATCCCACTGAAGGATGGTTGTGTTGGGTAAGCCGATCGTGTGCATGATAATGAAAATATTAAAAAGTAGAATCAGAGGATGGAAATGAAATGCTGTGTCTTGTGTGGTGAGTCGGGCCCTAGATCTGGAGGTCGAAACACAAGCAGGCAACGTCAGGTTTCACAACGACCTGCGAATCCGTCCAGGTGTGACAGAGGGGACTGTGCTGTGATGTCCTGTGGAGGTGATGGACTCTTCACAGGTGCAGAGGGATTCGGCGGCTGGTGACTGTGTCCCTTGGTGACTGCAGCACAGCAACTTGGTTTGTGCCAAAGTGCCTGTGGAAGGTTCTTTCACATGGTGCAAACTCACCCTCTGTCCTTGGGCAGCCTGATCCTCAGACAGACCTCTTCTCCGACAGGCAGGGCGGTTGGCCCAGAGACTCCAAGAGTGCCCCTGGGTCATGCATTCAGATGTCCTGGTGCCTTACCTGAGTGTAGCCTGTAAGTGGCTACAGGAGACTTGTGAAGAGCAGCACAGAATGCTCTGGAATGCTCTCTCCCCTTGCAGGGAGGGTGTGGCTCTGCATTGACCTGGCCCCCGATGCTGCTGCTCCGCTCAGCTGGTGCTGCCTGAGCTTCTCTTCCCACACGTGACCTCCCACACTCTCCAGCTCAGAAGGGTCATGTGGGTATTAATGGACTTGCTGCTGTTACAAAGGTCCCTGCGAGGCTCGCTGCCCACAGCTCTGCCCACCCTCCCTGTGCTCCTGCTCCTGATGCCACGTGGCCCCTTCACATGGAGAAACCACCACAGGGGCTGCGCGAGGAGGTCAGCCGAGTGGCCCATGCCAGCCAGCTTTCCCGTCACATTCTCTGCCCTGCAGCCTGGGTGAGACTCCTCCGGAGGTAACGGGATGTACCCTGAGCGCTTCCGTCTGGTCTGGTCTGGAGGCTCTGCAGTTGGCGGCTTTTCTGGAGGTCTGCAGACGGAGGAGCTTTGCAGAAAGAGGACTGCTGACCGGCCACTGTCAGGGTTTTTTTGTAAACCACTGGAATTTAGTGTAATGGTATTAATTTTTTCCCGTGTGCTTTGTAAGAATGGAAAATTTCAGATCATGGTCGCTCCATCTTTTCTCTAGGAAAGATGTTAAGTATATTCTTAAATTTAATTAAAATGAGAGAATCTAAATTAATGCCCCTTCTTTTCTGATCTAAATAAAGATAGATAGATAGGTAGATAGATAGGTAGGTAGATAGCTATAACTATAGATCTATTACCCGCTTGGCGCAGACACCAGGGAGATTGGGCCGACTTTCCCCTGTGCCCTCTGCGTGTTTAGTCAGCACACCGTGAAGCACTGGGGTAATTATTTAATTGTTTACAGATCATGCATTAGATTAGATTTGTGATAGAGTGAAAACAGCCACATTGAAGGGTATTAGCACCTGCATGGAGAAATCTGCACATCCACAGGTTGGTCTCATGTCCCAGTGGGCTCAGCTGACTGAGTCTCCTGCTTCTTTGTGGCTCCAAGTGGCTTGCTGAGCGCCTCTGCTTCTGATGTCCTGGCTGGCCCTGTGCATGAACAGGTAGGGTCTGCAGGGACTGCTTAATCTGTACAGGGATTACTGTCAAACCCAGAGGGAAAGCCGCATGTCCACAAGGACGGCTGCCCAGGACACTCAGGCGTTCATCGAGGAGCCCTCTGTGAGTCCCCTGGTTCCATGGGAGACATTTGTCATTTGTTAATGACATAAGTCATTCTTATAACTTAGGTCTAGGGCCAAAGATCAGCTCCTCAAGAAGATCTCCCTGCGCTGGCTGAGGACCTCACTGTGGCCCCTGCCACCATGCAACCATGTCACCCCACTGCCACCAAGCAGCCAGCGGGGCAGCTGAGTCACAGCAATGCCTCCTGCAATGCTGTGCTCCAGTTTATGGACACAGAGCATTTTATCCTCACATTCTAATCTGCTCTAATGTTAAAAAAAAAAAACAAGAAAAAACTTAACTTTGACCCAATAGGTCGATTTCACAAAGCAGAATGGGCCACCAGGAATAATTGAGGAGTCACTACAAGTAATCAGTTGGCCTCCTAGTTATATTTTACTTTGTGGTTCTGTTCCGTATATGAAGACGTCCGTGTATCTGTCTGTGTGGAGCTTGTTTCAATCCCGCAGAGGCATAAATTCATGAGGGGTCTGTTTTCTCTCCTTCATGTTCCCATGAAGCCATAAAATAGCCTTTGGCACCGAGTAGGTGATTGAAAGGTCTGAAAACGACTGGATTGATGACCGGGTGAGCTAAATGCTGGGCAGTGCGCATGTGACCTCCTGTGTGGATTCGATTCCAGCTGGGTGTCCTCTGCGCCAGCTTCTCCCCAGTGACAGCCCTGGAACAGGCTTCCTCACGCTCCGTCAGACCAGGGCCGGAAACCAGCTGCTCACCTTGTTGAACTCCCGCCATCCCAAGTCCCTGCTCCCCGCAGAAGCCTGAGAGGTCTTCTAAGGACAGACGTGGGCCTGTGAGGCCTGCCCGGTGCTCCCACTGCCGTCATCCTGCTGCGTCTGAGGCATTTGCCCTCCTTCCTGTGACTTCGCTGTCCCCTTGACTGCCTCCATCTCAGCATCACAGTATCTCACGTCTCTTCCTGCCTTAGGCCATTTTCTCTGCTGAGAATCCAACACTGCATACTGGGCGAGTTACAGGGAGAAGGTTCCTTTTGGACCCTGTTTGCTGGCCCTCTGTGCTGGGCCACAGTCCCGAGGTGACGCAAGACATAAGGTGGCAAGGGGCAGGGAGAGAGCTCGTGCCTGAGTCTTCTGATGCCTTCCTCGTCTTACACAGCCACCAGGTTCAACCACGGCTCCACCTGAACGGCCTCGTCCAGGGCTCAGCACATCCCAAGGGCCCCCTCCCAGCACCGCTGAAGTCTCCACCCACTTGCTCCACAGCAGGATGTCATGCCACCATGAATTTCCAGAGGGGACGATCCACCTGCCACCCAGCCGCCGCCCTCAGCATGGCCTCCCTCAGCACCCCTCTCTGCCCACACGGGCGTCCCCAGGTCCCAACCTCTCCTGTGGTCTCCACTTCCATGCACTCCTGGCACACTGAAGAAACTGTTCTCTAAAAGACCGTTACCCGTCCTCGTCCTGTCTGCTAACTCCCGGGGACACTGCTGAGAACTTCTACTGAGTTCATTTTCTGCAAACGGAATCGCTAACAGCGCCTTTCTCTCTTGGGTTTCTACCATTTTCCTTTCTTTGTGGACTTTTTACTTTTCGTTCTCTTTCTCTTTTTGGATTTTCTCTTTTATTTTCATAGAACTGCGAGGATTTCGACAATGGCGTGCCAACTGCACTGCCACGGGGCGCTCAGGCCTGGAAATCCCGCCCTGAAGACCGTGGGGTGCACACTTGGCTGCTGCAACTCGTGCTGGCACGGATGGGGAGGACGCAGGGTGCTGCCCGCCATGGCAGAGAGACAAGCCACTGGCTCCTCATGGTGAGGAGGTAGACCCCGCCGGTCAGCCACAGGCTGAGGTCACGCAGGCCCAAACAGCAGGCTGGCTTCACCTCCTGCCACACAAGGACTGGCTGCTAGTTACTAAATTGGAACCCTGGAGAAAGAGTGAGAAGGGCTGAGGTTAGGGGATTTGCCCTTGTTCATGGCTGGGGGAGTGACCGCCAAGGAGAGATGCACCCGGGGTAGCCCGACCCCCATGTGAAAACATGCTGGAAAGCACAGAAGGAGAGCTACGGCAAAGACAGGGATGCAGGGGGCAGCCTCAGGCAGGGTGAAGCGGGGAAGGACACTGCCATGCCCTGTGATCCACGTGCTCCCCCACCTGAGAGACGGGCATCTACCCCGCACCAGGGACGCAGGCCGTCCACGTCTCCAGTGAAACTACTAAAACGCCCTGACTTCACACTGCGGAGAGGGGCGTGGGAAAGGGAGCACATCCCCATTTCCCAGGGACAGATCTTCCAATTTCAGGCGTAGACTACAGGTCAGAGTGGGCCGGGCAATTTCAGTCATAGGTTATGTGTCGCACGCTGCTCCCCTGGGGGAGCAAGCTGTGTGTACACGGCACTGAACCCAGAGAACCCCCGTTGCTTCCGGAAGCAGGAGACACCCTTTCTCATTGTGTTCCACCTGGGCATTTTTTCCTCTGAAGGTCACCATTTCTTCTTATCTGATTTTGCTCAGATAAAGTGATACCACTTTCTCTTTCCTTATTAGGATATTTTTCACACCTTTGGCTCCTGTTTTCCTTTCTTGACAATGAGGCGTTTTGACTATCTTCTGTCTAACTTGACCTTCCTGGTCTTGAGTTTTTAAAAATCACGTGTGAACACGCTGAAGACTCATTAAACTGAACTGAGTTTCCACCCACAGGCATGGTTGGTTCGCCGCTGCCCGTGGCCTCGTCCTCGCCTGGCCTTTACAGATTTCTCTTTGTCACACCCACAACTGAACTGTTAGGCTACAGTGTGTGAGGAGTACCCTGAAAACTCTGGGGCATGAGACAGTGCCAACCCCTGTCAGGACGAGGAAAAGCCCCTCAAGCTGCAATCCTGCCTCTGCACAGACTGGCATCCAAAGACAGCCCTGCCAGGCTCGGGCCATCCCACCACCTGCAAAGTGCGGCTGAGGGTTCTGGGGCCCAGAGAGCCACAGGGTTAAACCAGACCCAGCAGGATTCAGCCACAGTCAACACCTATCAGCTCCTTGTCTTCCTCTCCTGACCTAAATCACGTTCAAAGTCATGTCATAAGATATGTCTTTGATCATTCTTTTTCTAAATTCAAAGGAAAATACCAGTCTGGATTTTGAATCACTGAACTGAACTTTTTTCCCCTTGTAAACGTAGACTAGCTCTAATTAAAATCTCATATATATATCCCAATAGGGGAATTTCAAAACGTCTTTTGAGACCTATGACTGTAACATAACACATATTTTCAGTGAAAACAGATAAAGTCTGTTGTGGGTATAATAACGTGAAGAGTTTATTTTAAAATGTGGGAAATTTTTAAAAAATGAATTATAGATACAAAAAGAAAATATAGTGACTTTGTTTCAGAAGAATCAAGTGAATTAAAGTGAAATTATAAAAAAAATACAAATGATTCAATAGTCATAGAAGAAGAAAATGTTTCCCCAAAGAGAGTAACAGCAGGCCAGAGCCCTGCATGGGATCCACATTCCTGTATGGGAGTCGTAGGAAACAGGTGACATAGCCCGGTGGCAGGTAAGGAGCAAGCAGTCAGGTGAGAGAGACAGGTGCCCTGCGCAGGTGTGTGGGCACTGCCTGGTTCCTGCCAGGAGCCGTGTGCCTCCTCCTTGGATCTTGAGTGAGTGGTGTTTGCACAGCGACGTCAGAGGCTAACTTGGAGCATAGAGTTAAGCAGTGAGGCCTTTATCTATAGCAGAAGGGAGCTTTGTGCTGAACTTAGAAACATGGAAAACAAAGGCCTCATGCACAGTTGAGCACTCTCTGCTCCATTATTCCTGTGGGCATGTCTCAGATGAGGGGAGATCCAGGGAGTCCTGGGAGCCAGCCAGGAGGCAGGTGGCTGTGTCCAGTGGGTGAGCCCAGAGGCTGCACCCCTCAGGGCTCCCTGGGAAGATGGGGCAGATAGATGTGGAGAAGGATGCAGAGAGAGGGTACAGATGGAGGTACGCATAGGTACAGACACACAGAACTCCAAATCCACTTGTCAAAGGGCCAGAAATCCACAGCAGCCCCTTCTGAATTCATAGAGCAGACAGGCCCTGGGAGCCAAGCGTGGGCCAGAGGCCAGGGGGATCCCGGTCACCCGCCCGCGTCTGACACAGGGTCACAGCCTTGGAGCCCTTAGCTGTGAACACGAGAGGATGGCTCCTTTGGAGCTGTCCTAGGGGTGAGCTGCATAATTGCTTCGAGAGTGTCTGTGGGCACCCGCTCCTGACTTCCTGTTCCCTGAGGGGCGCTGCACTCGGAAGCTATTCTATGAAAGCAGATCATGCCAAGGAGAAGACGGGCAAAGGCCAGGAGGGAGACAGCACTCCTGAGAGAGGAGACGACGTCGTCAAAGCTCCCAGGGGCAGGGACCATGCCCCAAAAGTGCCCAGGGTAGGCAGGGCCAGACATGTGGCAAGCTCTGCAGAGACAAGGCCACCGGGAGGAGGCTTGGCCAGGTGTCAGAACTCTATCACACTCAGCAAAATCTAGGAAACTTTCTAAAATAAAGGAAAGGAATAGAAAAAAAATTCATGTGATACCACAAAACTTTAAAAATTTCCCTAAAATATAAATGATCTGTCCTGTTTCTTTTCCTTTTTTTTTCACATTTTTATTTTATTTTATTTTTTTTCCTTAAAGCTCTATTTATTTTTTTTCTCAAAAATTGCATTTGAATACATGTTATCAAACATAACAGAAAAAAACAAATTTTCAGAAGCTGTACACACTGTTCACTGAAAACATTTGTTGAGGCAGATAGAAAAAATTGTTACAATCATAATTTTTCTAACTTTGCACAAAATTATAAGCAGATT
>CM053403.1:150599413-150619849 GCA_028644305.1 Xerus rutilus | reverse complement strand
AGAAATGCATTTGATTTATGGATATTGATTTTATATCCTGCAATTTTACTGAATTCATTTATCAGTTCTAAAAGTTTTCTGGTGGAACTTTTTGGATCCTCTAAGTATAGAATCATGTCATCTGCAAATAATAATAGTTTGAGTTCTTCTTTCCCTATTTGTATCCCTTTAATTTCCTTCGTCTGTCTGATTGCTCTGGCAAGAGTTTCAAGGGCTACATTGAATAAAAGTGGTGAGAGAGGGCATCTCTGTCTTGTTCCAGTTTTTAGAGGGAATGCTTCCAATTTTTCTCCATTTAGGATGATATTGGCCTTGGGCTTAGAATAAATTGCTTTAACAATGTTGAGGAATGTTCCTACTATCCCTAGTTTCTCTAGTGTTTTGAACATGAATGGGTGTTGTATTTTGTCAAATGCTTTCTCTGCATCAATTGATAGAATCATGTGATTTTTATCTTTAAGTCTATTGATGTGATGGATTACATGTATTGATTTCCGTATGTTGAACCAACCTTGCATCCCTGGAATTTCTTTTCCATTTTTAAATCATGGTATAATAACTTAGTTGAAATACATGTTTACCTTCCTATAAAGTATTTGCATACATCCTGCATTCTGGGTGGACTGGATATTTCCACCTTGCAAGGCTGTCCTCGAATATAACATGAGCCAGTCCCAATGTCACACTTTCCAAGTGGCTTGTGGTTTTTGCCTGGGGTTTGGGCTGCGTCATTGAAGAGGGCTATGCTTGCGTGTCTGGTTGGGATGGCATCAGGATTTCCAAAGCTTCGAGCTAACATTGTGTTCACACTTCATTTGTATTTTCATAACAATTAATGTCCTCAGAGATGCTTTATTTTGAGGAAGGAAGTGATTATGGAAAGTCATTCCCACATAAATGGGATCACTTTGGAATCACCTACAATCCATCTGTCCAGTTAGAATTACTTCCCAAAGGAATAAGGAAATGTTAAAAGCGTATAGTTTCTGTAAGCATTATTAAGGGATTTGCAACATATTTCACTTTTCTAACTGAAAATTGAAGAACTTTTTTATAACTGAATGAATCAGTTTGTGATTCTACCCAGTTTACATTTACCACACATTTATGTGAAGTAAATTGGCATTTTTACTTACCCTACAATCTTAAAAGAATAATAAATATAAACAGATTTAAATGTGTATAAATATAAATATACATTGCATAAAAGATTTCAAATCCAATAGAGACAGAATGATGTTATAAAACATAAGTCTGTATGAAGCGTGTCTTCTCTGATTGATCAGTCATGCCGCAGGTCTTAAAACATCAGTGTGATCTACTTGAGAAAGATCAATGATATATGTGTCTTCTTTTATCTCTTTTAAAACCCTTTATTTATTTATTTCCATTGGTGCATTATAATTATACATGCCACTGGGATTAATTGTTCCGTATTGGTGCACACTTACACTGACTGCCTCTGTTATTGTGATCTTAGTGAGTGCATTATAACTGTAGGTAATAGGACTCAGTGGTGTATTCCCACGTGGACACAGCGTGATTTGGTAGATCTCCTTCTCCAGTACCCCTCCCTCTCCCCCTTGCCTCCCCCTCAACCCCTTCCTCTACTCTATTGGTCTCACCTCTGCTTTTATAATTCCTTTCCCCCTCTCTTTAGCTTCCAGGTATGAGAGAGAACTTTTCATTCTCAATTTTCTGAGTCCGCTTATTCACGTAGCATGGTGTTCTCCAGTTCCATCCATTTACCAGCAGAAGCTATAATTTCGTTCTTCTTTATAACCGAGTGAAACTCCACTGTATGAATAGACCACATTTTCCTTATCCATTCATCTGTTGACGAGCACCAAGGCTGTTCCACAATTTGGCTACTGTGAATTGCATTGCATTGGTATGTATGTACCAAAATAATATGCTGTTTCAGCTCTTTGGGCTAAATCTCAAGGAGTGGGACATCTGGGCATATGGCAATTCCATTCCTCATCCTTTGATAAGTCTCCATTCTGTGTCCCAACATAGCTGTGTCCATCTTTAGTCCTACCGATGATGCCTAACTGCATCTTTCCCCACAGCCTTGTCCGCAATCATTGTTATTTGTATTCTTGATGATTGTCCTTGTAACTGTAGTTTTGTTTGATCTGCATTTCCCTGATTGCTAAGAATGTTGAACTTTATTTTCACATATTTGTTGGCCATTTGTATTTCTTCTTTTGAGAAGTGTCTGCCTAGATCATTTGCTCACTTATTGATTTGTATTGTTTTTCTTTTTTAAATTTTTTGCTGTTCAATTTTTTTAGTTCTCTGTGTATTCTGGGTACTAATCCCCATCACAAGAGTAGCTGGAAAACATCTCTCCCACTCTGTAGCTTCTCTCTTCATGCCCCTAATTGTTTCCTTGGCTGTGCAGAAGCTTTTAAATTTGAGGCCAACCCACTTATTGATTCTTGGTTTTATTTCTTGAGCTTTAGGAGTTTTGTTAAGGAAGTTGGTACCTGTGCCAATATGTTAAAGTATTGACTCTGTTTTCTTCTAGCATTTGCAGTGTTTCTGGTTTAAACAGGTCTATAATCCACTTTTAATTGGTTTTGTGCAAAGTGAGAGATAAAGTGAATCTGCTGAAAAAGAAGTCAAGAAAACAGTTCCATTCACAGTAGCCTTGAAAAAAGAAAAGACAAGAAAATAAAACCTTGGAATTAATCTAACCAGGGAGATGGAAGACTTCTCCAATGAAAATCATAGAAGCCGGGCGCAGTGGCTCAAGCCTGTAATCCCTTAGTACTTAGGGAGGCTGAGACAGGAGAATCGCGAGTTCAAAGCCAGCCTCAGCAACGGCGAGGCGCTAAGCAACTCAGTGAGACCCTGTCTCTACATAAAGCACAAAATAGGGCTGGGGATGTGGCCCAGTGGTCGAGTGCCCCTGAGTTCAATCCCCAGTACCAAAAAAAAAAAAAAAAAAGAAAATCATAGAACACTGAAGAAAGATATTGAACAAGACACTAGAAAATGGAAAGACCTCCCATGTCCTTGGACTGGCAGAATGAATATTGTCAAATGGCCATAATCAAAAGTGATAATCATCAAAAATGATAATTATTAAAAGTGATAATTCCCATAAAAATACCAATGAAATTCTTCTCAGAACTGGAGAAAAAAAAAAGTCCTAAAATTCATTTGGAAGGAAAAGAGACCCAGAATAGCTAAAGCAATCCTGAGCAAAGGAGCAACTCAGGAGGCGTGGGAGTGGCTCATCTCAGTCACACTGAGAGCTCCAGCCAGCACAGCAGCAAGGCACTGGCACCAGAGCAGACTTGAAGACCAGAGGGAGCTGAGACAGACAGACCCACACAGCTGCAGTCCTCTGAGCCTGGGCAAAGTGCCAGGGTCACACACTGGAGAAAAGGCAGCCTTTGTAACCGTGGTGCTGGGAACCCGGGCCTCCACACATGCAGGAATGAGACCAGACGCATGTGTTTCAAAAGAAATCCCGTTTTGCGGAGATGTCTGAATGGCCTAGTTCATTGAGCTTTTCTTCCTCGAGTGTGACGAGCCCTGTGTGAATGTAACCCGGAGTCATGTGCAGGAGGATCGCAGTCCCGTTGCCCATGGCACCCTGAACTGGGTGTGGTCCAACAGGTGTGTGCCGCTGGTGTGCCTCACCTGCTCTCAGCACCAGGCGTCCCAGCCTCCCTGTGCCCATCTAGCAGGGCGCAGGCCCAGGAGCTGGGTGGTGCAAGGAGTGCGAACAGGACTGGGTCCTGCAGGCTCCTCCCTGTGCGGGCTCCCCTGGGGAGGACGCCTGCTCCAAAGACAGTGAGCAGCGTCCAGAGAACCCCACCCCGGAGCCGGCCAGACCTGGCCACAGCCAGGCTGAGGGACTGCTCTGGGAGAGGGGGCGTGAACACAGGCCGGTGTGACCTGGCTCCGGGGGCCCTAGAACAGCGTGCCTGCTGACTCTGCCGTTGATCGCTACATTGCAGAAAGTTCCCTCTCCATTCTGTCAACTGGTTCTGATCTTCAATTTGGTTAATAGACACTTGGATTTGGGAATGAGCCGATCATTTTGTACACCACTTACTATATTTTAAAAAATTATTTTCTTGGCAAGAGCCCCGCCAATGTCAGGCCAAGACTGCCGCCCGCGATCCACCAACCCACGCAGGAACCCAGACCGAGGTCCAGGATTTGCAAGGAGCAGAGACACAGGACACCAGCAGGTCCGCCAGGGCTGGGCCCCGCGTGGGAAGGCCAACCGCATCAGGACTGACCCCGTGTCAGCTCACCTTACGGCCAGTCTTTCAGATACTATTGAAGAAATTAGGAAATAGCATCATTTTGGGACTGATACTCACTGAAGAGTAAGACGCACCCTGTGGCAGGGAGGTGTTCCCTGTCCTCTGCAGCCTCACCGGTCCTGGGAGAGAGGAGTCACAGCCTGGGCCCTGGTGCCAGGGCAGGACCTGCAATGGCAAAGTTCATGCACCAGCGTGACTGGGCTGAGGCTGCCCAAGCTGGCAGTTCTGTGTGTCTGGGGGTCCTTGGGGTGTTCTCGAGGAGGCTGGACTCTGGGATTGGTCTCACCGGAGCGGTGGCTTCATCTGTCAATTGAGGTCCTGTGCCAAAGGTGGCCGCAGAGGTGGGCAGCCTCTCTCTGTCTTCTGGAACTGAGATGTCCATCTTCTTCTGCCCCAGATGTCGGGTCACAGTGACAGCAAGACTGCAGTGCTGTCAAGCCAAGCTCATGGTTACAGGCCAGGTGAAGAGAAAGATAGATCCTTCTCTAGGACCCGTCCACAGAGGACTGAGATGTCCTTCTGCATTCCCTTTATTAATAAGCAAGCTCAGTAATTAAAACAGAGACACAGAGGTGAAAGCAGAAACCGAGGAGGGCTCTGGACTCTAATGCACACTTAGCCTCATGCAGAGCACCTGTGTTGAAAAACAGGACAACGATATTTTTAAAGTTTTATTTTTGCCTGTATTAGAAAAGCACATGTGTTGGTAACCATCACACACATAGATGAGACACCTAATGCTCTTCACCCCCTTCCCTGCTCACGACATGGAGTCCAAGTCCACCATGTTCATTTCACTCAAGTTTGAGGTGTTAATTTAAGGTTTTAAGACCCATCTGAAGCACACTTAGATAGTTATGTAAAATTCTATAAATGATTTTGAAATGACTAAGCCTTAATTTAGCTTTTTTTCAAGCAGAATTTGCAGATGTGGCATGAACACACAGGAGGCAGAACGGAGCTGGTGTGGTGGGGGGGTAAATGTACCCCATCTCCACCCCGGCTCCTTGGAATGGATCCCATGAGTCAAACCTGGAGAAATGGTTTCTGCTACCGGGGGGTTGCTTCCAATAGCAGAGCACCTAGGCCCACAGTCTCCTTTATTTATCTTTCCATCTCTTTTTAAATCGCCTTTGTCTATACAAGTCACGAAGTCCTCAATAGATTTTGTTAATGACAAAAGCAAAAAGAAAAATAAATGACTTAGAGTTTTTTTTCTTTAGATTTTCATTGAGAAGTATTGCAAGAAATTAAGTGCCTTGCAAAAATCTAGCAAGTGGTCTTAAGAAAGAATGCTTTGCCCATGGTCTGTACCGTGATTTCTTTCATCACGGTTGACTTGGGGAGAGCATAGCTTATAGCAAAACCTGCATGAGGGAGAGACGGAGCAGTCATTGTCGGGGTGCAGGAGCCACAAGGCCATGTTGTAGGAGAGACTGGGGCAGGCAGAGTGGAGGTGTGCAGGAAGGTAGGCTCAAGGACCTGACCCGGGCCAGCTTCCAAGGCCGGCTCCATGGCTCTCCCCAGAGTCCTGGCTTGTGAAGCCCGGCGGGCAGCTCCACTTGGTTACTTCCTTCTCCCCCAGAGGAACTTGGATGTGTGGTGGAGTGTGTGGTGGTGTGAAGAGTGAAGGCAGGTAGGCTGCAAGGAGTCCTGCACAGAGCGTCTCAGATGGGGTGGGGGCAGGGGTGGGTCACTGCAGCACATCTGCCCACTGCGGGTCCTCCACAAGCCCCAGACACAGTGGCCCTCCCATCCCCTTATGTCTTCACCACCTGCCAAATGCAGCACCTTGGGGTCAACTGTGTCCATCTGGGCATCCAGCAAGTTGAGGGGCTGGTGTCACATGTTTAGGGAAGTAGATTGAACGTATCAGGGAGGAGGAAGGTCTAAAGTCTCCATCTGGGGTACAGAGCTGTGAGGTTGGGCCGTGCACAGGACCTTTCCAAGCTTCTAGCTGAACAGGCCTGCTCTGAGACAGGACGCAGGTGTCACTAGGTAGCAGTCGCCTCAGGAGGGCATGGCTCACCGCCAGCTGACAGGCACGCGGACGTGCTGATTGAAACTCATCTCTCAGTGTTTTCATTGCCAGCGTGTTTGTGGGTATCAGGTGGAACTGTCATCTACGCAGAAATACTGTCATGTCCAAGCGACAGAGCCCAGGCTGTGTGGCTCCAGGGAGAGGGGGGCCATCTCAGGGTCCTGAGGACTGTGACTTAGGGGTGATGGACAGGGGCCTTCTGTCTCCTTCACTTACCTGGAACTAAGGAAAACCCACTCGGGGCTCTGGTGGCCTGATGACGGGGAGAGAGAGAAGGTCTCCTGCAGGACATGTTGACAGGAAGGACACAGCCCTGTGCACAGCACCGCCACGGGTTCTCCTGGTTCCTGTCAGCAGGGGCGCTAGGCCGCTGGGGGTGGAGCTGACGCCCCGGCTGTCTGCACAGCTGACCCTGCGAGGCTGCTGCGCTGCCAGGGCCTGGCTGCCGTGCTGAGGTGCTCTGATGGTGTCCTGAGGGAGGGACCCGGAGGGAAGTGTTTGTCTTCACAAATGTCACCAGACATTTTCCAGTGTACATTGACTCATAAAGGAAAGCACTGGATTCTCGTTATCCAAGGCTTTAGACGTGTTTCTTAGTCTTACTATGCCCTTATGAGAAATTCTCATCCTGATGGCTGTTTTAAAAATTACTGAAGTGATCCTTCTTTTTGCCTATGTGCCCGTGTACCTTACAGCTCGCGTTCATTGCTGTTTGCATGAATTATTCCCCCCCTGTGGTGCAATGAGATCGCACTCCCAGAACGAGCACTCTGCTCCGGACTCTGCCCCGGTGGGAATCTATTTCACACTATGGTTGCTGACACAGTGAAGGTGCCATAGTTCACCTGGATTGCGTCCTGAACTCCCAGAGGGCAAGAAAGAAACATGCTTTTAAAAGCAATGTTTTTATTTAAACTCTTACTGCTGTATGCAGCTTCAGGCTGCTCAAAGGTATATTTGGTGACTAAAAAGAACTGCTGCAGGAGGAGAGAGGGCCACACGGGGATTCAACTGTGTTGAGTGCCAGCAGCCGCCAGGCACAAAGAAACATGATGGAGGGATTTCCAACAGCCCAACGTGTTAAGAGCAGCAGCAATATTAATCATCCCTTGATTCTGAAGTTTTCCGAAGGTGAGATGGAGATGACTTTTGAAATTAAAAAAAAAAATTACCCATGTTTTAAATCTCCTCTAATGCATGAAAAATATTTTAATAAAAATAATTTTTATTTCAAACACTAAGAACCTCTTCCATATTTATAAATTTTAAACACCTTGCAAAATTATAGAACAAGAGTTGGATCAGGAGCAGAGTTGAAGCATTTTCCTGGAATCATTTTTACATATGTCAGTTTGGGGATGAGAGAGCAGGGGCCCTCTGAGTCTTCCAGGCTCTGCAGCGAGGAAGCTCAGTGCCACTCCAGTGCAGCTCTGAGCCTGGTGGTCCTCAGGGACAATGCCATGCCCTCTCCTCCCTCCATCCTCCTGTCACCGGAAGGCTCCAGTCAGGTGCCAAAGAGCAAAACGCAAATCACTGCTCTAGACCAGACTTCTATGCAGAAATCCCCAAGGCCCCAATAAAACCCAGGATAATGGTTGGTGCGATTATCTTTAAAGGTATTTCCTAAAGTGTGTGACAATTTTTGCCAAGTAAGTAAAACATTTGGTATTCAGTCATTATGACAAAACATAAAATATGTGCATAAAGATGAAGCAAGCTAACTGTGCCCCCATGGTGGGAACTGGAAACTCAGGAGCTGTTGACGTCTGGGTTGGTAGCACTAAGCACTGGTGTGTTTCACTGACCTTTCCCCGACCATGCCACTTGCTGAGTCAAGTAAACCTGTGAAGGCTGCTTGCCCTTTGGCCCTGAGGGCGAGCCCAGTGTCTAAGGTTCATTAATGCTTCTCCGTAAGAGCGAAATTTTCTTGATTTCTGATTAGGAGTGAACAACCAAAACCCAGAACACTGTCTGGAAACTGTTAGCCCCTGATGGACCTCTGCTGACCAGATTCATCGGGGGAGGAAAAGGGGACATCTGTGGCTCTGCCAGGGGTCTCTTTTCTCCTCTCACTTCTTTATTAAGTATTTTCTCTTTCTTTTTTCCTCCCTCTCTTTGTCTTGAGGTGCTGGGGAAGGAACCCAGGGCCTCCTGCATGGCGGGCGAGCACTAACCACTGAGCCACAGGCTCTCCCCATTGCACTTCCAGCCCTGGTAGCCAAAGAATGAAGACAGAAATGCGAGAGAAGCTAGAAACTCACTCTAGCTTCTACTGGGTTTTTCATTTGTGGAAAGGGAGAAAGAATTCCACCAGTGAAGGAGAGAAGGTGGACAACGCTGGGACTTCTGGGTGAAGGAAGAGCGTAGGACGCTGGCCAGTCAAGGTTGCAGTGGGCCTGGCCGAGCGTGGCCACTGTTTCAGACCTCAGCCGGGTGAGGGGCGGGCATGCACACCACTCCCAGGGCCAAATCCAGTCTCCAGGTCTCTTCTCGAATGTCGGCCCAGCTCAGCATTTACTGGTCCAGTGTTTACTGAGGTTCCCGCACCTGCTGGGCACCTGCTAGACATGGGGGTGTCCTCGCCCTGTGGCTCCTGTGTGAGAGATGCACCACTGGGGATGTGGAGTATGCCTCAGGGCAATGAGATGGGCTTCCTTAAGCCACGCAGCCTGTTGGGGTTCGTGCTGGTGGGCTGTCCACCTCGGCCTTCTGGAGAACATGGGACTCATGGGAGGGAACGTCATCAGGTGGAGCAGGGGGTCAGCAGGTGATGACCTGGCTCTTGCCCTTCACTTAGGGCGTTCCCAGACCAAGACTGCCCGGAGCATCTGATCCGTAGTTTCACACCACCATCTCCTGAGAGGGGTGTTTGGGCTGGTTCAGGTTTGTAGGTGCAGCGACATCTCTATAGAGAGCTCCAACGGCTTAGGCCACCGAGCCATCACAGGTGGGACAGCACTTGGGAACGCTCAGGTTCTGATTCTGACATGCAGCACCAGGAGGCCACGCTCACGCTGCTTGTGACAGCAAGGCTGCTGAGGAAGGGTCAGACCTGGCCTGCTCCGCAGCCGCCGTCCCGGGCACCGACAGCCTTGAGGAGCCTGCCCTGGCCTTTTATTTTCTGGCAGCGGTAAGTGAGGATCTTCTTTCATGTCTAAATACAGATAATTTGGTTATCAGTAAAATCACGTAAATGATTTCAACAGCATTTCCATTACCTTTGTTTCCTAAGTCGTTGGTTTCCAAGCCCGCGTGGGGCTTGTGCACAGGCTCTCTCTAGCGGCCCCCAGAGGGTCCCGGGTGAGACATGGCCATGTGCCTGTGCTGTGGGCGATTCACACAAGTGGGCTTGGTGCCAGCCTATTGGGTGCTGGTAAGCGTGGGAGAGCGGCTGGCCCCACAGCGGAGGAGCCCTGCTCCGTCCACCTTCCTGAATCCGACCATCTGTCCGCGCTGCTTCCCACGCCCCGCCTGTGCTGTGGTTCCGCAGACTGGCTGCGCCTCGTCCCTGCCTTCCTTTACAGTCTGGGTGTCCTGAGTGTCCAGCGTAACACCTGGCGCACACTCTTGTGCTAAGTGGCTGAAGGAGGGCCCTAATGGCCTCCTAGGGAGTCAGCGCATAAATAAATAGCTGCAAGCAGTGTGAGGTTCCAAGCCCAGTCGGGTCCCTGGTGCCGCGAGTGGCCGCTCTGTTCTCAGTCCTGTCACTGTGCTCCCTGCAGCCAAGACGCCTGGGCTTTTCACTGCAACCCGCCCAGTCCAGCTCTGCTGCTCTTCCCCGGGGCACTGTGGGACCCGGACTCGAAACTCCCCTCCAAGGCCATCGTCACTGTGGTTTGTGATAGGGATTCAGGTCAGAGCAGAAAGCAGGACCCATGAGGTGACATGAAGTGGCTTCTGACTTTTCATGACTTCCTGTTTCAGGTGGGAGCAGTGGACGACGGGTTACTGAACCAAGCCCACCTGGGGCTCCTGCACTCTACGGCAGACGCGGCGTGAGTTTGTTACGAGGTCGGGCAGGTGAGCGTGTTGTGTGAACTGTGATGATGGCGTGCACACACCTGGCACTGGGTTGGGAAGTGTGGGAGGTGAAGGCAACACCAGCGGAGGTAGATGATGAAATCCCAAATGAGCTGGTTTAATGAACGCTTCAGAACCAGGGTGAGAGCTCTCACTCTGGACCACAGGTCTCCATTCCTGATGGGCGTCACAATACCATGTGAGCCTCCGAGGAAACCAAGGGCCTGGGTGGCACAACCTGAATCCGGTCCTCAGGTACAGGGGCAGGGTGCCTGGGTCGTACACAGCGGGTGTGCAAGGGGGCACGTATGTGGTTGTGATGCCTCTTCCTCACGCCTCCCACGCAGCAGGGTGGCCTCCACCCGCAGGTCTGTGAGATGCGATGCCCTGTGGTCACCCAGTACCTGCGTTCCTCAAGGTGGGCTCTCAGGACCCTGGACAGAGTGCTCTAGCCCACCTCACTTGGTGGGGAACCCACACTCCCGGGCAAGCGCTGGGCCATGAGAGCTCTCAGAGATGCGAAGCACACGGGTGTTTAACAGTTCAAGTTGCGGCTGGAGTTTAAATGGTTGAAGATCAAATATGTAAACTAGATTACCAGAAGGACTTTTGCATTGAGAGGGATATTTGAGAGATACTTTACTAACTTCAACGTCAGCCTCTGGGGGAAATTTTCTATATTTAATGATGCATTTCCTGTCTATCATTTCTCCCAAGATTTTCAAACCAGATATTCATACCTATAATATAAGCAGAGGTTCCCATGTTGGCATGGGTGACTACATGTGAATCTCATACTTGGAGAATTTCAGTCAATTTTGGATCAGTAGCAGTAAGATTTGCAAGTCTTTCTTCCCTCAGACTTCTTACTTTGCCTTTAAATGCATGCCATCCGTCTGTCTTTCAACACATTCTCACTTGGACTGTGGCTCAGGGTCACTGCAGGCTGTCTTCCAGGAGCCTGGGTCCCTGTTCCCGGGCTCTGTCCTTTCTCCCAGCTTCCTCACATGTCTGACCTCAGTAGTTTGCCAGTGCTATGGCCCCAGTGGTCAACACGAAGCTCTGTGCAGAGCAGGCGCTCAGACCTGGGGACCCACTTAGAGAAACAATGCCTCCGTAGCCAGCCTCGGTCACCGAGAACTGAGAGCTCTGCGTGGATCTCCCATGTTTGTGCTGGGTTTCTACTCTGTCTAGGTTTCCAATTAGCTGATCTCTGTGGAGGCCCTGGCCCTGTCTCCCTGCAGGAAGCACAGGAATGCAGGGGTGGGGCGAGGGGAGGCATCCAGACACGAGGGGCCCGCCAACCCTGAGGCCTTTTACCATGAGGACCCTCAGGAGATAAACTGCATTTCCTACAAGCTAGCCCCTTTGGTGCGCGCTTCCCCGAGACGCGTCAGTTGTGTGATGGAAAAGTCACCTGCTGGCAACTGCCTTACTTTGGTGGCAGAAAGCTCCTTCATGAGGAGGGGCCCTGTGCCCGAGGTGGTGTCCACCGGGCCCATGCGGGCCTTCTGGAGAGACCAACCTCTGCTGCGCACATGGCTCCCTGGCTCAGCCGCTCGCGCTTGCGAGCTGTGGGAGGTGCTAGCTGGGTTTCCAGGGCTTGGACCTTCCCACTTTCAGGAAGTGACCATGAACTCCAGCTGCTTCCCCAGGCTGTGGAGACTGACCCACATCCTTCACTGTTCAGAGAGCGCCTGCTCCAAAGGCCACCTAGATGTGCACAGCTGATACTGCCAAGGATTCTCAAGCTGCTGACTTCTCCAGGGCAAGCGCCCGGCCGTTGGCTCAAGCTGTCCCCTCTCCCTCACTGATCTCAGCTTTGGAACTTTGCTACTGCCATGGTGAAGTTGGGGGACATAAAAAGCAAGGGACCATCACTGTTCTTTCAGTTGTTGGGACAAATTCCAAGATGATATATGTTCAAAAACATGGACAAAGGGTCACGAGGTTCTCCTGAGGGCAGTGCAGTGGGATTCCCGCCTCCTCAGCACACGGACCTTACGCTGAGACGCCCTTGCTGCTGACCAGGGCCCAGGTCCAGGTGAGGGGCGCGGGGACAGCTGTTCTCCATGTCCTCTGGTGGTGCGCTCCTGGGAGCACGCGCTGCTCTCCAGTGCCACCACTGACTCCTCCCAGGCCCCTCTCTGCATGCCCTTGAGGGCACAGGTTTGCAGAGGGGCCCCTGCAGCAGGGGAAGCCCACCCTGCCTCCTCAGCCCTCTCCAGCCTGTCCTATCCTGCTGCAGCCACCAGGAGGTCCCTGTCAGGGATTGAACTCCTAAGGCCACGCCCACACTGTCCGCACCCTTCGAGCATCTTTCAGTGTGTGGAGACACAATCCTGCCCTGCTGTGGGGAGGCTCCCGCTGAGCTGAGGTGCATGGGCCGCAGCAGGATGTGCAGCCTGGACGGTCGCAGTGCAGCACGCAATTGCTCTCTTCTGGTGACACACCAAGAGCCACCTTCAGGAACCTTCCAGCCCAGGTGCAGGTCCCACTCAGAAGGTGTCAGACATGTGATCCGGAGGAAGAAAGAGGAGGCGCCTCAGTGGTCTGCTAATTCCAGTGCCACTCCTGGATTCGAGCAGCTATTCTCTGAGTCCTGTGTCACCCCTGAGAATGGGGCATTCTACCAGGAGCTTGTATAGGAATGATCACTTTACAATGTTTTGTTATATAAGTTAATATTTTATTTTATAAAGTTAATTAGACAATATATAATGTAGTATATAGCAAATAAAATGCATTGCAATATTTTGTATAATGGAAAGATAGAATATGTAATAGAAATGTCTTATACATCATTGGTGCCAAAAAAATGTTATTGTTCTTGTTAAATGAAAGCATCTAGAAATTTAAGAATGAGAGAGAGAGAGCGAGAGTGAGAGAGAGCGAGAGAGAGTGAGTGCGATGTTCAGATAGGCAAGTCTGAATACAAAACGTGAAAATGACGGGAAGGACCTGCTCAGGGCAGGTGCCCAGGCCATCTCAGAGGACCTGGAGCTGACCCACATCTCAGAAGTGACCACATCGCCTTTTGTCAGACCTACACTCTCCAGCGAGATGCTGAGGGCCTGGTGTCTGCAGTGGCCCCTCCAGGAGAGCTGCCTGAGGCCAGAGTGTCCCCAGCCGGGCTCCATGGCTGGGGGTTCCTGCTCATGCACTCAGGGGGATCCTTGGGGTCTTGCTGGGAGCCACAAACCTCCAGCGGGACAAGGTGCTGAGGCTCTGGACAGCCCCTTGAAAATGCTTGGGGACCTCCTGGGTCAGCGGTCCTACCACAGACACCAAAGGCCAGGATGGCTTGGTCTTTCACGTCAGGGTCTCTGGGATCAAGCTGGGCACGTGGAGGTCTGCTTCAATTTTATCCTGATGGCATGTGTCCCCTGTGTGCCTGGGCTGAGTGCCATCCTGTCTCGTGCGTAGGTCCCTCTAACTCACTGGTGCTTCCCAGGTCAGATCAATTCAACCTTTGTTTATTTTCAAGAATTTAAAAGTTCAAAAAGTTCATCAATTGATCTGATTTACTGTTGTTTAATTTCCATGGTGATATTTTTCCAAAAGCCAATTTAACTATGCAAATATATGCACACACTCTGTCTAGAAATCCCATTTAATTTTAATAAGCAAGTTAGTAGACAAAAATCATATATTGTTGAATTAAACAGATTATGAATAAAGGATGAAACAGTGACTATCTTGCTAGAGGAATTTTACCATTCAATTATTCAGTCATGAATTAAAATGGGAACTGTACTGAAACATTGAGCCAATCCAGCCAAACCACTCACCCTGGGAGTGAAGTCTTCGCAATTAATTTTCAAGGAGACAAAAGAAAACAACACAGAAACCGGAAAATGTTCCCAGCGAAGGGGCAGTGACCAGTCCTACTGTCCATCTCCCGGCAGGTCCACTCCATAGCATGGCTGCAATGTAGCTTCCAAAGTTTGAGTTACTGAAAAAAAGGCTTTTATTTGGTATTTTAAAATAAGTGTTGCCTAAGAGCTCATACAGTCATTTACTTTAACCCTAACCCTTTAAATGCTGTAGAATGCATTTCCCCAGCATTTGCAAAGTTTTAAGTGGAAAAAAAAAAACCTGGCAAAACATGATTCCAGACCACAGCAGGCATGAGCTAACTGGGTGTGGATTTCACAAGGCAGAAGCAGGCTGAAGTCCACATCACCAGGCTGCAGTGCTGGGCTGTGGGTGAGGACCCCTGGGTCTGTGCATAGACCTGCTGATCCCTGGACATGGGAAGCCTTTGTTTTCTCTCTGTATGTCAATGAGCTCACAGGCCAGGCCAGTGCCAAGGTGGCTAATTGCAAACAAAGCTCTTTGTTGACACAGCTCATCAGTCCTCTGTGATCCAGGAGGATCTGGAGGGCCCAGAGTCACTCCCAGAACCATCCATCTCCAGGGAGCTGGCCCGGGCCCCTCTCAGTCCCCAACTGCCCCAACAAATGTGGAGGGGTTCCTAAGATGCCTGTGGAGCTGGCGCCAGGTCCCAGCCCCTCCCCAGGGCTGCATCTAACTGGTTCTAACTGCCAGGACTTGAGGGTGGAGTCTCCTGTTCCTACTGAGTCCCAGGAGCCATCCTGCCTGAAACCAACTGGGGTCCAGCTTGGTTTATTGTTGACACAGCTCATCAGTCTGAAGTGACTCAGGAGGATCAGGAAGGCCCAGAGTCACATCTTGAAGGTGGCATGGAATCCTGATTTTTCTAAGCACCTTCGGGGGAAATATTCAAAATCTAGAGTTTCACAAGAGGATTTTGAAAGAAACAATTGGAGCATGCTTTCCTAAAATCTCTATTCTTCAATGGCAGAAGGAACATTGTTGATGGTAAAGAAAATACTGAATTAAGCAAATTGAAGCGATTTATGACCTTGGAGAATGAATCACTGTTGTTTCACACAGAGGACGCTAGCTGGCTGCCTCCTACGTCCTCGTCTGTTGGAAGATGGGCCGTAAGTGTGCCGTGCAGAGTTTAGGGCGGAGCATAGGCACAGCTCCAACTGGTTTTGGTATTGCTGTCCTTCCTCACTCCAAGTGCAGATTTGATTTGCAGATTCGACCTTCATGAAGGCTGACCCTGCCAAAGCAAATGGACACCCTTCTTTGACCCCTATGTACCGACGTCAATTGACACAGGCTCTTCTTGGTCCACAGTATTTACAGTAAGGTTGTGGCTGGTGACTTATTCTCAGCCTGCATGATAGAAAAATAATGCAGATACCTGTTTTTATCCCGGTAAAAGAAAAGCCACATTTCTAAAATTAATATTAATAAATATATGTCAAATGCACTGGAGATGCTATTGAGTGTCCTTGACCAATGTCTCCAATTTCATATACTCTTCACACCTTATCTTATTAGTATTGATATTTCTGGCTTTGATAATGTAAGGATCCCCTGCAGATGGGTTTTTTCTCGAGCTGGCTTTAGAGTTCATCTGTTCCAGGTACCTTTCGTTGATTACAGCTGCATAAAAGAGGAGACCTGATCTTTTTTTTTTTAAATATTTATTTTTTAGTTGTAGGCGGACAGAATACTTTTATTTTATTTTTATGTGGTGCTGAGGATCGAACCCAGTGCCTCACGCGTGCTAGCGCTACCACTGCGCCATAACCCCAGCCCAAGAAGTGATCTTTATCTTTACCTCGGCCTTCTCAGTCTTAGTTTCCAGGACATCACTGAAATCCCTATCTCACTTTCAAATCTGTATCTACATGAGTCGTGACAAGAGTCCCGTTATCTCAGATTCTCTTTCCCATTCACCATTTCCGTTTCCCTCAATGTGTGATCAGTACTCTCAGGTACGTTGTAATCATGAAATGATCTAAAACCATACAGGCAAGAGAATGGTATGGTGGACATAGGATCAGCCTCTCCCCGTCTCCACCAGACCTTTTCTGCTCTAAGACTCTCTGGGTTGAGGTGTAACTAAAACACCATGGAACAGAAGGGGTTTAGTGCTCCTGTCCTTGGTCCTTGGCGACTGCTGTGCCTGCACCATCGTCCATGTGTGATGGGGCACTTGTGCTCCCAGGAAGGCCCTCACACCTGGACGCCCATCCCCACGTCCCCAGAGCAGCTGCTCTGCTGAAAAGCATTGCAGAGGGGCTTGGTCGGGGGACCTCCTGGATGGGAGGGCTCTGCATTCCTTCAGGAGTCTTGCCCTTCAGGTCCCCTTCCCCTGCAGGGTCACTTCCCTCGAGTCCATGTGTCAGGACATGTGGAAGTGTGCTTCCCATCTGGGGCTTCCTCAGGAGGCCGGGGACTGGCTGTGCAGGTTTCTGTGGTGGCAGTATTGCTTTGCCCACCCCCACGCTGATTTATATTGATAAATCGCCCCAGAGCTCCCCAGGGACCTTGGTGACACAACCCTGAGTGCCTGGCTGGGGACCTGCCGTTGCTCCACTTCCTGTCAGCCAGTGAATGTGGCTCTTGGCAGTGAGTGGTGGGGCCCCTGTGGGTTCAGTGACCTTTCCCTCCACCTGCCCACTCAAGGCCCCAAGCCCACTCTCCCGTCCTTCCAGAGGCTCCGTGGCTGTAGCTGGATGTTTAGTCCCGATAGACTCCAATTTTTAATTTTTAAATGAAGTTAAGACAGGATTCAGAGTTAAATTTTCAAATACAGGCATACAACTATGAATGATTAAGATTTTATTCACCATTTAATTAATTGTGCCCTTCGTTCAAACATCAGTTAATCATACGTGTGAATAAATAATGAACCAACTCCCTCCCTCCTCCCTCCTCCTCCCTCCTCCTCCCTCCTCCCTCCTCTTCCCTACTCCTCCCTCCTCCTCCCTCCTCCCTTCTCCTTCCTTCCTCCCTCTTGTCCATCCTTCCCTCTTCATCTATGCTCCCTCCTCTCTCCTCCCTCCTCCCCTCCTTCCTTCCCTCTTTTCCTCCTCCTTTCCTCCCTCTCCTCCCTCCCTCCCTCCTCCCCTCCCTCTTCCCATTCTCCCTCCTCCCTCCCTCCTCCTTTCCATCTTCCGTCCTCCCTCCCTCCTTCCCTCTTTCCCTCTCCTTCCTCCCTCTCCTCCCTTCCATCCTCCCTCCCTCCTCCCTTCTGCTATTGACCTCATCTGATGGTGGTGTCTGTTCTCTGTGAAGGGCTTGTGACCTTTGGGTCAATTCTTCCACTATCCCCTTCTGGGAGGCTGCTGGACTCCCAGCCCCGCATGTGCTTGCCCTCCAGAGCCTTCACGCTGTCCTTCCGGCCTGGCAACCTGCAGGGGGCTGCGTGCTCACTTAGGGTGGCTCTGCCTTCTTGATGGAGGGCCGCTTCTCGGCCCTGAAGCCTGTCTTGGTAGCATCATGTCTACTGAGAGTGTTTCCGCCTGTCCACGTAAGGTGGGGTTTCCTGCTTCAGCATCAAGCTTGGCTCCCTGAGCCCCAGTGGAGGGGATAACCTCCTCTGCCCACTGGGCTCCTTCCTGCATCCTCACCCTCACTTTCCTCCTGCCTGGGGGCAGTTCTCAGCCCCTCTTCAGAGGAGGCCTCTGGGCGTTCAGCTGTACCTTTGAGAGAAGGGCTCTGCGGGGACGTGGGGCAGGCGGCTCTCCTGAGAGCCGACCTGCACTTGGTGCTGGCCTCGGCCTCTGGGGGAACCTGCTGTGCAGCTCAGATGGTCCCCTGGTCAGTGTCCTGCTCTCTGGCCGCTTTCCACAGCTCCCCTCCCTCCTCGGTTCAGGAGGTGGCGGAGGCTGGGCGCAGCTGGGCCTCTTTAGCGGAGCCCTGCCTGGCCTTCACTCGCCTTCGGGAGCTTGGCGCTGCAGCTCCCCTCCACTTTGCGAGGTCGTTTGCCGACGCACTCCCGATGCACACTCTGCAGCGTGGCTGATGTGGCTGTTGGGTTTCCGTGGTTTCTCACGACTCCTAGACCTTTTATTCCAGTCTGCTTTTTCTCTGTTACTCAGATTGTGGAACTTGCATCGCTGCAGCTTTAAGTTCGCTTGCTCTTTTCTGTGCCGCTGCCTTCTGCTGCTGAGTCCATCCATTACGGCTTTTTGAAAAAGTTTGCTAGAGTCACGATCTCACACAAGCCCCGCGTGTTCCCCGCGCACAGTTGCAATGCTATCACCACAATCAACGCAATAAGCATGCCCGTCACCTCCCTGTGTGTCTGTGTGTGGGGCTCACACTCTTTAAAGGTGAGCCACACGTGTCTGTGAGGGCTGTGGCGTCCAGCTCCCGTTCCCTGGCAGCAGAGCTGGGCTGGGGCAGCACCTCACACCTCTTTCCACTCCCTGTAAAGCACCTGCTGCGACACACGAGGCTGGCGTCGGGTGGTTTCCTTGTCCTGAATTATGAGGGAGTTGTGAGGTGTCCTGCTGTTTATCCCGCAAGCAGTGTGTAAGGTACCAGCATCTCCCACCTCTCAAGGGCCCCACTGTGCCCTCCCCACACCCAGTAACCGTGGGAAGACAGAGATCAGCACAGAAAGGAGGGAAGGAGGGGAAGATGCCCCAGGGACGGGAGGACATGCAGGACCACCCACCCGCCTCAAGGGGCGCTCTATGTGCTGTTTGAAAGTGTCTGTGGGGAAGGACGTCAGATTCAACACACCACCGGCCTTGCAGACAGTGCCCACGTCCATGCAAATGGCCCTCCTTCCTGTCCATGGAGGCTGGAGCCACAAAAGACACCTGCAGTCCCACAGGTGGCCGTCACAGTGTGCAGAGTCCTGACCCAAATGCGGAGCCTCAGCACACCAGGAAGGGAGGGGAGGATAGACCACAAGTGCAGCTGTCCACACGCGACATGCACAAGCAAAAACAGAACAACACAAAACAAAAAACAGGAATTGATTATGGGTATCAACATGTATTGAGCAGTTTACGAAAACTGAGTAAGATAAGTATATTCATCGGAATACTCAACTATTAATATTCTGTACTTTTCATTTTATGTGTATATGTGACATGTATATACCTATTAAAAATCAGCTCTATTAGTTAGCATCTTATGTATATCATGTTACACAATTTCAATCAGTTTAAAGATCCAGGCTGCTGGCCTGGGCGTGTAGCTCAATGTCAAAGTGCTTGAGTAGCATGTGCAGGGGCCTAGGTTAACACAACCCAAAAACAAACAAACAAATAAATAGATAGATAGATAGATAGATAGATAGATAATCCATGCTGATAAACGGTGCTGTCATGGAATCGGTCACTGAGAACATGAAATAAATGGAGTGATGGATACAGACAGGAAATTTAGAACATTCAAATTAACACAAATAGGATAGATGGGATAGTTTGTGACTCTGAAGGAGATGTTAAGCTAACCTAAATCACACATCCTGAAACTCCCAACTTCAGTTCATTCATAAGATTCACATGGTAAATGCTCAAAAATCCCTTACTACTGGATCATAATTTCATACCACAAGAAAATACCCGAAAAGAGAAATCCCAGTGCAAACAAGTGAAGACATAAAGGCAAAAGAAAAATTAAGGAGGCCCCAGAACCCCCTAGTCCACTGTCTCTGACCTGTGCCCCTGCCTAGACTTCACATCTGCCTCTCACCCAATGGAGCGTTCTGGAAAAGCTCCATGCTTGCCAAAGGATCTCTCCTTGACATTTCAAACTGACCTCTAGGAAATCGTTTATGTTGATTGTGAAATGTAGAAAAACTGAAAGCAAAACTTCCCAAACTGGAATTAAGAAAAGGAATATCAAATTAATTCCCTGCATGCTTGAGAAATCCTTTACCAGAATCTTCATCGCCCTTATCAGTGTGAAAGTGCTTTGTGTTTTACGTTCAAGGGTTTTATACTTCAGGCTCGCCTCGCACACCAGGGCAGTCCTCTGTCCACTTATTTTGGCAGCCACCTAGCCGCAGAGCTCCCACGCATCCCTGCAAATGATGTTCCACATCATCCAGAACAGCCATTCAGTGTGGAGGCCAAGGAAATGCTCAATACCACGGGAAAGCGGTTGGGTGTGCGTGAACCACGCCTGTCAGGGGATTTCGCTGACATGTCTCAGAAGACAGGAGGACTGTGGTGCTCTCTTGTCCTCTTGTTTGCCCCTTTAAGTCAGTATGTACAAGGATGTGGCTCCTTC
>CM053403.1:150331275-150598913 GCA_028644305.1 Xerus rutilus | reverse complement strand
ACACACTCTGCGCTCACACAGCGGCCTCTTCTGCCCACATGGATACTTTAGGCTCCAAGTAAATATTTGAAATTTCACCACTCACTGTAGTAAAGCATGCATGGAGTCAGTGAGCATTATAACGACCAGTCTTAACCTAGGCACATTCTTTGAAAATGTTTAGAAAGTAAAGCCAGAGGTGACGGGCCAGACCCCTGTGGTGTGCTCCAGGAAGGCGGGTGCGGCTTCAGAGTCGCCTGGTTGGGTTGGTTGTGTGTTACCTGCATCTCTGTGCTCTGGGGAGCAAGGGCCTCAGCATGTGCTTTCCGTCTTCCCAGAGCTGGCCTGGGACTCCAGAAGTCTCGTTGATTCTCCGTTGATCTAAATCACGAGAGCTGCATGGAAGAATTGCTTGGCACAAAGACTCAAAGCACATGGTTGGGGGAGTTCGTGAGCGGGTGATAGGGACTCCCAGAGGACCCATCCAGACAGGGCCGTTGGTCCCCTAAACTCTCACGAAGCACTTACAGGTCTAAGTGCTTTACTTCTGAACGTCAGGCAGTACCACTGTGAAAACATCTCACAACCTCTGTTTTTAAACAGACGTAAGTGTGCGAGGAGCTGGTAGAGCACCACAGTGCCACCAGCCACCTGCCTCTGGGGAGAGGGGAGCGGGCCTGTGCGGAGCCTGCTGGGCAGGGCAAAGAGAGCCCGCGGTGTTGGCTACACTTAGGTTTTCTCAAGAAATGTCGTCTGATAAGTGTGCTCATTTCAGATTCCACTCTAATTGTGGTATCATGCTGATGAGTGATTACAAAGATCTGGGCACCCTGACTGTGTTTTGCACGCCTCTTTTAAATAAGAAGAGCACACAGCAACCTGTCGGGAGACACAGCTGGATCACGTTATTGCATTCTCCAAAACCAGGAGGGCACCTGTCCCTCTCTGCAGATTCCCCATCCTCTGGGGGTGTCCAGGCCACAGGCAGTGTGTGCTGGATGGGATGGCAGGCAGGACTCTCTTACGTGTGCTTGAAGGAAGCTCGTACATGTCCTCGAAGGGGTAATTGCTCAACTGCAGGGTATAATGGGTATATAGGGCTTCAGCCAGAACCATAATGGAAATTCAGTAAAAAAGTGCATCATCGGGCTGGGGCTGTGGCTCAGTGGTAGAGTGCTTGCCTAGCATGTGTGAGGCACTGGGTTTGATACTCAGCACCGCATACAAATACTAAATGAATAAAATAAAGATCCATCAACAACTAAAAAAAATTTTTAAAAAAGTGCATCATCATCGCATAGAATAAAAATCAGAAAATGCCTGCAGAACAGCAGGCGGTGCACCCCAGAGTTCAACACTGACAGAGACAACACCTTTAATATTACAAGCAATTGTAGAGCATGCTACACGGTTGCCTGTTTCTCAGACTCTGTGTCTTTGCAGGTTACTGTTTCCACTAGTGACTTAAATAACAAGGGAAGGAAAACGGACACTGCGTTGAATGTAACAGAGAAGAACGTTAGAACTAAGTACCTGTGTGATAGGAGCTTATATCAAATCCCCCAATCTCTCTTTTGTAGTCCACCTGAGAGGTGCTCTTAAAGTGAACGGGAAACGTCTTCGAGGGCTTTATGTGAAGAAACATGAATTGCTATGAAATCCACGATTTTTGATGAAACTCTAGAGACCTTTTCTCCCCCAATAGGATTTCAGTTTTAAAAATGGCATTCCTTTTGCTAATAGTTGTCTGACAAGGAGTTGAATAAGCACTTCTCCTTGGGTCTCACATTTAAAATATCTGTTATTTTAAGTGACTCAAAAATGCCTTCTCTGTATTTAAGCCCGTGTGGTGGTCATTTAACTGCATATTGCAAAGAATGACAACAAATTGGCACTTCTGCATGCAATGAGGTAAAGAGAATTAATACATTGAAGGTTTTTAATGTGTAAGTGCCTGTATCTCAAAGAGAGGAGCATTTAACTGCATTCAGCTCTACTCAAGTGTATGATAGACCATCGTTATGTGGAGCAGTGGTCATTTTGACAGAAGCCAGTGTAAACAGACTGTTCATTACATCTAGACAGAATGGTCTCCAAACACAGGAGACTTCTAAGTTCTGTCCTCTTTAGTTGAATATTAAATCTGTTTTCCTCCAGAAGGTTCAGTCTTCCTAATTTGAATTTCAGTATACCTGCTGCAAGATGTGACCTAAGGCTAAATTATTTGGAGGAGTGAATTAATTTCCCTGTTATTTAAAGGAACACTTTGTGTTTTACTTAATCTAGTGAATGATGTTGCATTGACCTAAAAATAAATTTCAAATAACAAACACATTCTGAATCACTCACAGGACTAACCTTCATTGCTAGAACTAATAATTCAGCTAATTGTTAGAGTCAAGACAATGCCTGAGCCGCTACTTGCTTTTGGAACTTAGGAGTTATTGAACTGTGGAGGAGCTTCCCTTTATTAGATTTAAGCTTCACATGTGAATAAGTGTCAGTCTAACCCACCAGGAACCAGTGCCACTGGCCACGCTCCCAGGACACAGAGCTCCCTCCAAAGCCAAGCCCTCCCTGATGAGTCGGTCCAACAGCACTGGGCTCTTCCTCCAGGCCCTTGGTGATGAGGTGCTGCATGTGCTCGACCCCAGGCACCGTCCTTTAGAGGGTTCCCAGGTTCTCACTTCTGCATCAGTTTCCACAGGGGACAAGGACCTCCAGGCTGCTGAGCTGTTGACGGAACCTCTTAACGCGTTTTCCTGCCAGGTCCCCAGCCTCTGCTGATCCCACCCAGAGGACGCCTGTCCTGGCTGAGGGTAGGGTGCACAGGAGGACAGGGCTCACTCAGGCCCAGCAAGTCCTGAGCTGCCGAGCCCACCCTGGATGCATAGGAGCTGTTGACATGTCTCATTTTATCAAGCTGGTTGCTGAAAATGGGCTCCATGTGCCCTCCATCAGCCCTTAAAGAGGGCTACGATGGTGACTGGTCACAGCTAAGATGCAGGACCTCGTGGTCTAGTGATGTCTGTTATTACAATCTTTGCTTTTTAAAAAACACAGGTAATGGTGCAATACTTTGGTAAATTAAGTTTCCTACAGGTTTCCAGGCTATCCAGAAAGATCCGGTGCCCAGCCTAGAGGCTGCCTCCAGCTCAACCCCATTGTTTCCAGCCAGGTGACCAGGTTTGGATTAAGAGACATCAGACAGAAGCTCTACAGCCGCGTTGGAAGGGGCCATATGTTGTGATCCTAGCCCCTCCGACAGCTGTCTAGGTGGACGGCGTCAGAACGTTGATTCATCACTGCCAGGTTAAAAAGAGCACCCACCCCCCAGAACTGGCAACACCCACTACAGACTCCTACCCACCCAGTAAGCGATGGACAGTCGTCAAACACCCGCAGGACCCACTCAAGTTAGGACTCTCTTGTTCATGAGTTGCCTGGTTTGCCTGTTTGCCTTCGTCTTTACCCCCTTATACCCCAACCTCCGTTTTGTGGGAATTGAGGGACGGAGAGACTGGTACCGTAATTGCCACCCTTGATAAAACAACACAGCTCATTTTTAAGTTTGACCTATGTAAACTCCTTGGGGCTACTGGAATAACCCCAGGGACACTGCTGAGACCTCAGCAGGTCTCCCTTGGGGAGCTCTAGCCCCTTCAGGTCTTGTTGTTGCTTCTGGCAGATATGGATGTGGATCCCTGCCCATGGAAAGACGGCTCACACAGCTCCAATTTTATGGGTCCACAGGTCCCACCGAATGCCATGGCAAGGGAGAATACCATTGTGCCAAATGGGGCTGTGTGACCTTTGCCCCTTGGACTAATGTAGACCCATCCATATCTTTTACCCGTTCCCCCCAGTTAGACTGTGTAAACATAGGCACCTGCAATAATGTTACCATTATTGTCAAGCAAGAGTGGTCACCACATATTGCTACCACTAGCTGGGACACTGGACGAACCTGGGGGCTCAGAGGGTATGATCCAGGAGTAACTTTTACTATTCAGCGGGTTAAAAAAGTACCCCTGCCCAACCCAATTGGACCAAATAGACTGATTATGGAAGTGCCCAATCCCCATCAAGTCACCTGTCGACCTCCTCTGGCAATTAGTCCTGTTGCTGGCCCCCGTACCCAGAGGGATCAAAACCCTCTCCATCCTCTTTCTTTGGAGTCTCACTGGTTAGCTATGTTGGAATCCATGCACTCATTCCTTAATCAAACCCAACCTAATGTTTACAAGGTCAAGGCCTATGCCTTAAGTCCCCCAGCTTTATGTTAGCCAATTCACCATGTACTCAGTCTTGTGCTTACAGTGTCCCTCCTAATGACTCCCTTTCTGCCTCAGTTTCCCACAGTTATGTTTTCAAGGCTCCACCTCCTACTTGGTATGCTTGTACCTCTGGTATTACTCCCTGCATCAACGCCTGTATTTTAAAAACAATGGATCAAAGGAACTTTGTGTTCTAGTACACATCCTGCCACAGATAAATGGTATGGAGGAGACGCAGGCTGTGAACATCTCCTTATGAGTTCACCTACACACGAGGTGAAGCCAGCTGCCCCAGTACTTGTACCCTTGTTAGTGGGACTAGGATTAGCAGGATCCACCGCCCTGGGCACAACTTCCCTTATTGTAGGTAATCAAAATTTCAAAAGCCTCAGCCAACAAGTAGACCTAGACTTAGTATACTTAGAGTCTTCTATATCTCGCCTCGAACAACAGGTGGATTCCTTAGCAGAAGTAGCCCTCCAGAACCGCAGAGGCCTTGCCTTGCTTTTCATGAAGGAGGGAGGTTTATGTGTAGCCACAGGAGAAACTTGTTGCTTCTATGCAAACCAATCAGGAGTCATCAGGGACACATTAGCTCTGGTCCGAGAAAACTTAAAGGAAAGAGATAAATTGAGAACAGGGATTGTTTTCAATTGATACCAATTGGTATCAGGGATTATTTTCCTGGTCACCATGGCTCACAACCTTCATATCTGCTATTTCAGGCCCCCTCATACTTTTGCTTTTGGGATTTCTAGTAGGCCCTTGCATTATTAACTGCCACCTAACTATATAAGACAAAGAATTAGTGCTGTTAAACTCATGGCACTCTGGTCCCACTATAACCCCTTCCCAATAGATGATAATGAGTCAAAGGTTTGACTCTATTCACCAGAAAAGGGGGGAATGTAAAATCCAAACTCAAAATGGAGTCAGTCTGGCTCAGGCCTGCATGTATCTGCTAACTCGCTCTTTGTGCTTCTGTGATTAATGCTATGCTTGCTTCTCACGGATGTGGGGGCAAAACCACAGGCTGCCAGACCCCCTAAAGTTCCAGGGACTGAAAAAGGACATAGGAGGCGCTGTCACGGTTGAACTGTAAATAACTATAGATTGAATATCTGCCAAATCCTGTTTTCCTGAGTCATGTAGCTAGCCCATCCTATAATAACCTCTGAAACCCTCACTTCGGGGTCACTTTCTGAAGGTAAGGAGAGATGACCCCAATCGATTGGCCTGTGTGCCTATTTCCTCAATAAACTTTGCTGCTTCTGCAGAGTTGTCTGGGCTGCACTTCTTGGGGAGAGGTGCAGGTTGGATGCAACAAGCCATGCTGTTTCTTTGTGGACAGGTCAAATATTTCCCTTGATAGAATTTGCACTTCAAACTTGTTTGGTCTTTCTAAATCCAGCCCACTATAGCATTGTATTGCTGAAAATGGTTGTCAATTAAGAGCTTATTTGATGATAATCATCGCATGAATGCAAGAAATATTTACCTTGCTTTTAACACATCCTCATCATAGCATATTGGAAGATGATGACATCAATTTTTATAAGAAGTTTTTTAACTTAGAATTTTCAGATCGTGTGTGTGTTGTATTTTCCCCGGCGTGTGTGCACAAGCACAAGACAGAGGGCAAGTGGGAGTCTTCATGTGGATTTACACTGGCACCACCTTTTAGGGAGGGTTCCTGTGGCTGCCTCAGGTCCTGAGCTTCCTCTGTTGATCTGAAGGAGGAAACAGAGACGCACAGCCGTACTCTGCACCAGGCACGTCTGGATTTCATGGAAACATGAAGAGCTGTTCAGGGAGAGTCAACAGGAAGAGGAGGGATGGGGATCTTGCCTTGAGTCTGACAGGGTTTGGGGAAGGGAGTGTTTTCTTCAGCCACAGGGACCTGTCCCTTACTCAGGGACAGGCTGTGAAGTATCGGGAAGCTTTTTCTCTGAGTCATCAAGGCAGTGCCCTGGTAACATTAAGACTCTGCCACGACAACAGGGGACCGCAGGCCAGTGGAGTTCCCTATGGAGGCAGGCAGAGGCGAGGCCCCGTGCTGGGCTGATCCCTCTCCCATCCACCCTGCTCCCAGGAGCACCAGCACCTGGCAGCCTCACTGCCAAGGACACTGGGGAGTCCTGCGGAGCAAGGAGCATTCTGGGAACTTCACGTGGTTAACAATTTAGCTTGTTTAGCAAATATTGCTGCGTGTTTCCGCTGTCGGACACTGTTCTGGAATTTGGGGACATGAAAGTAAATGAGCCAGGCAAGGACGCTGCCCCCGAAGAGGTAAACAAGGGAGGCCAGGAGACAATTGACTACCCAGATCATCATGTGTGGTGCACGGTGGCCTAGGAGGTGGCAAGGGCCACAGAAGCACAGGAATTAAGTGGGTCAAGTGAGGGAGAGAGGGCCAGGGCAGCACAGTGGCGGCTGGAGCCTGAAGAGGGACAGGGCTTCCGTCTCAGCTCCCTCCTAGATGGACCAGCTCGGGCCCTGCCCTGGAGCTGCCTGGTGAGGGGCAGGCTCCGGACAGAAGTCAGGCAGCCCAGTGAGGGGGCATGAGGGACTAACGGAGGGGCAGCTTCTTGGCCATCTCACCCCTTGGGAGCTCTGGGGACGGGACGTTCTGATTGCTGGAACTCTGAGACTGGTGTGGGTTTGGAAGTAGCTGCAGGGGGCGGTGCTGAGTGTGTGCGGAGGCAGGGTGGCAGGAGCCCAGGGAGCCTGCAGGAGCCGCAGAGCCAGCCTTAGGCAGTGGGAGGGGTGAGGAAGGCTCCACCCTCAGAGCTGGGGGAAGACGACTCGTCCACACACGGCCCCAAACACAGGCCTCAGCAAGGTGCCCCTGGTCAGCGCTGGCAGGCACTTCCTCTTTCCAGAGAACTCTTCCTCATGGGGGGCCAGCCTGGGCAAGGCCCATTGATGGCACGGAAGCGGCAGCAATAGCATCTGGGGCGGTGTTTCCTAATTGTCACTGACCTGGACGCTTGTCGGTGCACAGCACGTGTCAGATGCCGAGCCTTGGGATCATAGATCACCTGGCTGAGCTGTGCTGTCCTGCCTTGCAGATGAGCAGGCTGGAGGTCAGAGGGTGAAGGGACTGCCCACCCCACGGAGCTCGGGGCATGCTGCTGCAAGGGCCTGTTGGAATGCACTGGGGCGGAAATCACAGAACCACTGTTATATTGATTGCTATTAAAACATTTTACCATATAATTTTGAAAGTTTCACTTCTCTGATTTTTTTTCTATAACAATGTAGGCTTTTAGACAATAGGGGACATGGTGTATCTTTAATCTCTGGGAGTTTGTAACATGCGTGTCACCCAGGTGCTCTTTCAATGGTTACCGGACAACTGAACATAATGTAATTAAATCACTCACCAAAGTGAGGATCGTATGCTGTGAGTTGCTCCTGAAACCTGTGAGTCTCAGGGAGCCCTCTCGAGTACAGCACCCAGGTCTTCCAAGAGAATCTCGGAAACACTGGGGGCTCTGTCACAGGCGATGGGACTCTGGGGAGAGTGAGTAGTTCTGAGCAAGCCTGAGCTTTGAACACATCCTGGCTGCACCCTTGTGTGATATAAACCTCAAACCACACACTTCTTGCCAACCAAGAGAAGACCCCACTGACATCCAACTTCTGTTGTAAATAAATAAAGCTATAGAAATAGGCAGATGCCTCTGACTCCTGGTATCATGACAGGGCATCCCTGCAATTCTGAGGTTTGCATCTCTTTCCAGTTTGCATGGTGCACTTCCCATAGCTCAGTGCAATGGAGAAAACGAGGGCGAGTGTTCTGAGAGGCAAATGGCACTTACTCCAGTGGGGTACGCCAGAATCCAACGCAGACATTGCTGCTTTTAGCATGTTGATGTGAAATCTCATCTTGGAAACCATGGCTTTTGGAATGCAAAGCCAGGGTGAAGCCTTCTGTACCCGACATAACTATACACTGACGGTACTAGACACTGAAAATGAGTGGTCGGCAACACCCATACTCCAGGGAAGCAGCCTTCTTTGAGTCTCACCAGGACGCACGCCATTTGGTTATGCTGAATAGCCAGTCCTGACGCTGGAGCACGTGAGTGTGTGTGGCTGCATTGACTGGTTTGCCTGTACGTGAGTACAGGACTGTTTATGCAGTAGGAATTCAACCTCAGAGGCACATGAGTGGCTGTACTGTCAATTTTACTCTTGGGACAGAAAGAATGTTCGACTCATGTTAAATTGGTGACTGAACTTCAGAACTGCATAGCTGCACGAAGCTACACACCAACACGTGAGGCGGCAGAGCTACAAGTTACAAGCCACATCTGAGGTGACGTGACTACGTGTGAACTTACACAGCTACGTGTGGATCTACATAGCTATGCATGAAGTCATATCGCTACACGTGGAGCTACATAGCTACACACGAAGTCACATAGCTACGCATGAAGCTAGGCAGCTACATGTGAGTTTGCATAGCCAGCCTGGGGAAAGCACAGGTGGAATCCAGGACTGGCAGCAGGTGTGGTCCTGGGCTGGGCTGGTAGGCCAGGGAGAGGTAGGCGTGGGTGAGGGCTGGTGTGTGTCAGGTGTACACTGCCTCTCCGCTACATGTCACAGATACTGGGACCTAGGGAGTGTCCACTTTCCAGCTTGACTTCCCGAGTTTGCTGTCCAACTATTTTCCTGCTTTGTCTTCAGACTTAACCCCTTTGAAAGGACTGTTGTGAGCCACATGATTTAATTGCTTCCTAGTTATAAAATTTGATTTCAAAACTTGCACTGCACTGTTTCTTAGAGGCAAAAATCTGCTGATGACCAGGAATTGAAAGAGGAAGTAAGAGTGGTGCAGACCGGCGGCCGTGCACGTTGCCCAGGAACGGGCGATTTTCCGAATGATCCTGTTTGTCAGGACTATTTCACCAGTAATACATGAATTGGTTAAAAGATTTCGTCAAATGCCTTGTCTTAATATATCATTCATCTTCCATGTCGTGCTTTTGGCAGATTTTGACAGATAAGCTCCAGCTACTATTTGGAGAGCTAGTTTGAGGTTAAGGCGGGACAGTGCTGGGCGTCAGAGCTCAGTGTCAGGACCGACTGAGTGAGGGTGAGGAGCCCCGCCCTGGTGGAAGGAGAGCACAGGCCCGCTGTCCGCAGACCTAGAGTTGAACTGCAGATGCTCCTGGCTCTGCCAGGGGGCCTCCCGATGGGACCGATTCTCTCTGCTGCTCCATGCAGCTCAGCCACGTGCTGGGAGGGGCTTACTCTCAGGGGCTCAGTCAGGGACAGGCTTTGATGGGTAGCCACGTGTGCAAGGGGTATGGAGGAGGGAAGGATGGTGCACACACTGTGCCAGTAATGGTCAGCAATGCCCAAGGTGGGCAGGGGCTAGTCACACAGGTAAGCTTCATATCCAAGAGCTCAGGAGAAGGTGAGCCATTCCAAAATCAAAGTTAGTGAAGCTCAAGCCCAGACAGGTGCTGCACATGGATTCCATATCAATGTAAGGAGCAGGCAGGGCTGATTAATTTATAATTTATATGTCATACATAACTTACGCAATTCTGAAACAGGTAAAAAATTCAGAGGAAACATTTTGAAGTTTGTTTCCCCAATTTCTGTTAATTTTTTTCTAACAGTTATTTGAGTTCCTTCGTGTATATAGGTCACATGCTATGAAGGTTTTGGATGCTGTTTTGAGTGAATGTCTGAGTCTTTCCCTAAATGCTGTGTTGAGGCCCTAGCCCCTGGTGTAACGGTGTAGGAGGAGGCCTTTGGGGTGCCTAGGGTGAGGAGAGGGCAGGAGTGTGAGGCCATCATGGTGACATCCTGTCCTGTGAGGAGAGGCCGGGCCACAGCTCCAGCTCCTGACTCCACGCTAGGACACAAGGACAAGGTGGGAGTCTCTAAACCAAGAAGCAGATCTCTTGCCAGACCTGATCTTGCAGGAACCATGACCTTGGACTTCCAGCCTCCAGAACTGGGGAAAAAATGAATTATCAGCGTTTTGTTGGGGCAGCCCAAGCCCCAAATATTGTATATCAAAATCGGAACAAATCCTGCATGTTTCTTTCTGTGGTTTGAGGATATTCCTAGTAGAGAAGTTTGGGTTATATCTACTGACTGTTGGGAGTGCTGAGCAGATTTCTTGCCATTTCACACTGGGATTATTAGGGGATAAAGTGGCAAAGAGAAGCATTTCACTGGCTTTCCATTGATTGTTGCTTTCCCTGTAAGTGATTTGCAGCTATTAAGAGTCATCTACTGTCGCGGACTCTGGTGTGGGAGGGCTCAGAACACAGTGAGGCGTGGGTGCTGCTCTGCAGCCCCCTTGCTGGATGCGGGGCACCCCTTCCAGAGCCATGCCTCCAAAGGAAGCCAGCCTCGCACCTTCTGTTTCTCTTGTGAAACAAATTAAAGCCTGTGTCTGGAACAGATGGATAAACCAGTATGCACGGCAAACCTCACAGCCTATTCATGGCAATCAGTATTTCATGTGGAAGGAGTTGGACGTCCACGGTGATCTAGGTGCAGACACTCCAGCAATAATGCACTTGAGACGTCAGATGGGTAACACGTGCCACGCATATGCTTAGGTCGCCCCCTGTTAATAAAATATTTAACCTTTCATTCATTACACTTTAAACATTCATTAGGCATTTTCCTGCCAATCAATTTGTGGTTTGGTCTTTGGCCACTGTGCGGGCTCCGACCTTTCAGTGACAGATAGACAGACCTTCAGGTAAATATTCCACGTGTAGTTGGCATGACGGTGGCAACCGCCTTCTGGATTCATAATTGGGCTGAGAAATTGTGTCCCCCCTGCTCAAAGCTAAGCATAGCAGTAATGTCAACCGTCTTCAAATGGCATCGAACTCTTGCACCATTATTTTAGCTTTTTGAAGGATTTATGTAAAAGTGCTCAGTTCTCACAGAGAAGCTGCTCTCCCTGCTTGAGATGTGGGAAGCACCTGCTTCCCTGCATCGTGCACATCTAGCGGCTCTCAGGCGTCTCCCCGAAGCGCAGTCCACGGTCCGCGCCTTCCTGCGGGTTTCTGCCACTCCTCCCTCTCCTTTCCCACGGAGCCCGACCCCAGCTCTGAGTCGCTGCCCCTCCTTGCCCCTCCTTTTGCTGTCCTCTGTTCTCCTCCCCCCTCCCTCTCCAGCCTCTCTTCCTTCTGCAGTAGAAGACGTTTTGGAGCCCAGGCAGGTGGCTGCATTTGCTTGTCATCTGTAGCTCTGATTGTTCTAGCCGCAGTTTTATTTCACTGGAACACATCTGCTAAGTGACTATGGCCACAGGTAACCTTGGAATAAACACTTTGGAATTTTAAAAAGGGATCAGCATAATGCTTGGTATCCAGTAGTGACTCATTAAAGTGAAGGAAGAAATGGCAATGACCATCTTTCTCTATGACCTCCAATAATAAAATATTACTTTCATAATACAACCACAGAGTTTGCAGGGGGAAATCCAGAGCATATATAATCAAGCCATTAAAGGTTTACCTCACACTAAGAATATTTTTGAACATGAATAATTCATAACTTTGGGCTATCTTTCCATTTTCTGGTAGGTGCTATGTGTCCTTTGCCTGTTTCCTTTCTGCAGCAAACGACTGGCCACGTGTGCCTGCCTCTTCTTGCTCCTGTGGAGGACAAGATACTTGGGGAGTTAGTCGTCCTGGACTCCGACAGGTGCCTGGGCAGTCCCAGGACCGTGGGCTCTGCGGGTGCAGGGAGGCCACTCCACCCGCCTGTGGCACTTGTCCCCACCCACCCATTCACTCAGCTGGAAATTCTGAGTTTGGCCAACCATCTAGATCAAATATTGATTTTCTAGTCGTATTAATTTATTGAGTGAGTGTAGTGACCACTTTAGGATACTCGCTTTACTTTTCCCTCCCTTTATCCACATCTGAGAGGAAGCCTTGAAGAAATAATGCTGATTCTGAATATCACAGAGGACTTTCAGCTTCTGACTGTTCATCTCACCCCAGAGCTGATGATCCCTAAATCATTGCTGTTTGAATTTAAAATGGATTCATTTTGTTTCGCTGCTAAATGTGCTTTACTAATCACCTTTATCAAAGCTGACGCTTACCACCGTGAGCGTTCTCTAGACACACACTCATTGATCCTGGGTTGAGCTCTGAGTCCAACCAGCAATTTTAAGACTGTCAGGAAGTGGTGCAGACACTGATGCTACTACCCGACTTTAGATTTATCTTTTATGCCTCTAAAGTATGTCTTAACCCTTCTGTTTCCAAGGAGGTTAGGTCGACTTCAGTAGAACTAAAAGCCAGGAACATCAGGAGGCAGGTAAAGGTTGTAAGAAGAAGAAGGGGTGAGAAGAGGCTGGGCCGGGGCCAGGGACCCAGGGACCGCCCTGCACGGAGCCTTCGGCTTGCCCGGCTCAGTGCAGCACCAGAGCATAAGGACCCGCAGCCTCAAAGCCCCAGGAGGAGCCAAGAAAAGCCCTGACAGAAGGCCACAGAAGGCTCTTTTTCCAGCCCAGGACAGGGCAGGCAGCCTGCAGGATGCCCCAGCCAAACACTCCATAGGGGCACTCGAATCTCCCTGCCCTCACTGGCAAGGGCCAAGGCACTGGCCCCATACCCACCCTCTGGGGGTCTGGTGAGCCCTCTAGGTCCTGTGATGTTGTTGTGGACCTCGGGGAGCAGCACAGAGGTGCTCCAGACCCACAGCGAGGGAGTCAGGGTGAAGGGTACCAGGATGGAGCCCAGTGCTGCAGGCAGGGAGGAGCAGACCCTCAACGCAGCCTGAACAGTGCCCACGCGAGAACAGGGTGCTGAGCTGCAGGCAGGGAGGAGCAGACCCTCCACGCAGCCTGAACAGTGCCCACGCGAGAACAGGGTGCTGAGCTGTGTGCTGTCAGAGATCACCAAGCAGAGTAAGATCCACAGTGCCACAGCAGACACAAGAGTGCCCAGGCTCAGTAGAAAGCCGTGGTGCACACCAGGAAGAGAAAGATCTCACATTGACTGGGGGACAAAATGGGTGCCCGCCTGTTATCCCAGTAGCTCAGGAGGCTGAGGCAGGAGGATCACAAGTTCAAAGCCAGCATCAACTACTAAAGGAGGCCCTAAACAACTTAGTAAAACTCTGTCTCAAAATCAAAAGGGCTAGGGATGGGGCGGATGTGAGACCTGTCTGACCACTATGGCACCCTTCTTGAAATGCTCCAGAAGGCACTGCAAACACTCAAGACAAATAAGGTCAGGATATCCAGACAGAAGGAGCCCTGAGTGGAAGTTTTAGGACTCAAAAGTCAACAAACAAACAAACAAAATCAGTGGGCTCAGCAGAAGAAAGGAAGGTGAAGGATTATTGGTGAACTTGAATGGAAGCCAAAATAGATAAATAAATAGAATGACAACAATATATAGAAGAAATTGACATGAGGAACAGAGGGGGAAAGAAGTCTGAAATAGTGAGCAGACTCAGGACCCTGGACTGCAAGGAGCTGTCCACATCTGTGTCTTCCGTACCTGCTCCATTGAAAGTGTGCGGTTGGAGGCCGTGCTTTGGTGTTGTGTGTGCTTTTTGCTTTACGATCCTGTCCCAGGGCAAGTCCAGCTGCATTACAATGTGACACAAGACAGCTGAGAAACTGTTATGGAGCACTGGCCACCTGCCCTGGAAATCACTGCCCCTGGTGCTTGCTTTAATTGGAAAGTGCGATGGGATTCGGATTCCACCTTTCCACCACACTGTCCCCAGAGGATCCATTGCTGTCCTTGCTGCACACAGAGAGGCTGGCCGTGTCAGAGGAGAGCAGCAGAGGGCCTTTGTGACCTTGTGGTGAGAGTCCTGAGAGCAGCTCCGGAATCCCGTGAGATTGCTATGCAACCGCGCCCAGGGCAGGTGTTGAGCCCGTGGCGTGGCCGAGGCTGGCTGAGAGCGCCCAGACGGTGTGGTGGGTGCAGGTGTGTTTGCGTCTTGTCAACAAGACAGTGGAAGCTCGTGGCTGGGCAACGACTAACCCGTTCACAGTCAATGTGAGGACCCACGTCTGGAAAGGAACTTAGAGACTGATATCTGGTTTTCACTTCCACAGCACAGAAGTATGAGTACAGAAAGGAATGCGGTGGGCCGCTACCTGCGCCAGATCAGGCACGCGTGCGTTACTACGTACGAGTCGGGGTCTCGGGCCGCCAGCGTCCGCAGCACTGTTCTGCCCCACCTCACAGATGCTTGCTCCCCAGGCCGCGGAATTATGATCCATCTCTTGGCGCATGCAGAGCCCGAGACATCATGGCTGTTGGCTGAATGGTGGAGAGGCGAAGGAAGGAACAGCTTTCAGAGCTTGATGTTTTGTTTATTTGTCTGCATGCTAAAAACGAAAGCAAGGAACTTAAACATCTGACTATATGCTCTGTATTGCTTAAAATCCCATAAAAATGGAAATGCTGTGACTAACACGTTAGGAAAAATATGAGAAACAGGTGTTGAAAATAAAAAGTAGCATGGCAGCCTTGGTCGTGAACAGAAGCCAAATACTCAGGCTTTAAGCGACTTCAAAAAAAAAATTGCCAAGGATGAGATTAAAGAAACATCACGAACATTAATTTAAAAAGACGAGAAATAAAGATGCCTGCTTTTCAGGATAACGATCCATCGGGCGTGATCCAAGGGCGCAGGTTGCCTTGGCCATACTGTGCGCTGTCTGTTCCTCATTCCCAAGAAAGTGAGGAATTGAATCAACTCCGGTTGAGTTTTTGCTTTAATGTGAAAAACTAAACAGTCTCATTCTGACCTACTCCTCAGACTTCACTAAAACTCCAAAAAAGAAAATTATGAAGTTACAGCAAAACAGAAGAATAAAGAAAGGATGTGCTTTGCAAATGCACTCAACAGAGATGTGATTTCCAAACGTCAGAGTGGACCGGAGTGGACAGATTGGCTTCTGCGTGAGCAGAGCAGCAAGGCTGGGCTCACGGTGCACGCGGGAGTTGGAGAAGGCAGTCGGGAGAGTCACCCAGCAAGGGAGCAGCCGCCGCTCTGAAGGGGGCATGCGGGGCAGGCTGGAGGACAGCAGAGGAAAGCTGCGGAAGGAGGGGCAGGTCCTCTGAGCGTCCCGCAGACCAGCTCACAGCCACATTGCCTGTCATTCAGAGGGAATCGTCCTCTGAAGCAGAGAACCAGGAGTCCTGAGCCTGGCACAGCAGACACCCTGAGGGGGGATGGCCATGCCCTGGAAGGCTAACCAGCTGGTTGGCACAATGGAGGCGAGGGATGGAAGGACCAAGAATGTCTGGAGCAGCACCTGCCACAGTGCAGGGGTGAGGCCGTGGCTCCACTGGCAGACTTCAGGACCTCTCCTCCGCACGGTGCCCTGCCCTGGGCTGCCGGGCGCTTCCTTCCTTCTCTCTTTCTCCTTCCAGGACTCCTCACCTGTGAGAATAGCCTCTGAACACAGCCGTGGTTAGCTAAGGCGTCCAGAGGGCCATCGGAGAGTGACAAGGTGGCTGTGGGGGCTGGACTTCGGGGCCACCCAGACACCCCGGAGATGGCTGGGAAACGTGCACCCGGTATGCATAGTGCAGTCACGGCGCCCGTCATCCAGGGCTGGCCAGAGGCAGAGCCCCAGGAGATGCCTCACCGCTGGGTTTACCTATTAGAACAGAAACAACGGCTGCAGGTCAAGCCATCTGGTGCAGACCTCACAGAGGGAGCAGGACAAACTCCCCATTTACACTCTTGCCTCAGACACAACCACTCAGCCAGAGACCTTTGAAAGTCACATAGGACTTCTTATTTATTTTGGTGCTAATGCAGAAATCTCTTAAAATAAAATTCCCAAATCTGATTTTATAAACTGAAGAAATGCACATTTACTGAGTACTCAGGATTTTCAGGTATCCATAGTAAGGCATCGATCTGGCAGAAACAGGGTGTGGAGATTGCAGATGGGGCCTTTCGAGGGGCCTGAGAAAGGGTTGCTTCTTCCCACGATCCTCCGCCAACAGCATGCAGAGCAGCCTCCATGCATCATCCCACTGCCCAGCCCATTGGCCATCGGCAGGGAGAGCTATCCACACTCACTGTCCCACCCCAGGAGGTGTGGGTGTCCCTGCTCTGTCATGGGTCAGTGGATAGAGGCCCTGAAATTTTGTTAACTCCTTACAAAACTGCATCTCTAGTGTAATAATGTCATTCTTCTGCTTGGATCTGAACCGCAGAAGTAGCAGTGCTCTGAGCCCGTGCTCCCTTGCCAGCAGAGGCGTCCAGCTCAGGCTTCTGGTATGGAGACAGTCCACCTTTCCCTGGAGGTGTCCACTGCCGTGTGGAGGGCAGCTCACCCTGGTATGCACTCTCAGCTCAGTGCTCACCTGGGGCTGGGAGCAACCACGGACCCTGCCGTCTCACCAGGAGCGGTGCGGCTGGTCAGGCAGCACTCTGCACCAGGGGGTGTGCGTGGCTGCACGGCCACACAGCGCTCTCTCCTGCTGCGCTTCTGGGGCTTGTTGTTTGTTACCAGCAGGCCCCTTCAGCTGGCACCTGAGGGACTCCCGTGGATAGCTGATTGGGACACGGGACCTGGGGCAGGTGCTGAGTCAGTGTCCTGGCAGCAGCCCAGCCAGGACTGGATGCGGTAGGACCAGCAGTCCCTAGAAAGGAGGGAGGTAGTGAGAAGAAACCCACCCTTGGGGCCGAAGTTTATCAACCAGTCTGTTCTCCCACTTTTTTGGACACAGATTGGGCCAGAGATCTGGATCTGTAGAGAATAATGGCGCCGGCCTACCGTCTAGTCCAGTGGTTAATGACGTAGAGAGCAAGAGAGGAGAACAAGGGAAAATTAAATGTTAAGGGAATGCACGGAGGTGTAAAATGGACAGACACCCCATGCCACTGCTCAAATACGGCCTGAGCTCCAAACGGGCTGGGAGCAACGGCCCTGGTTCAGCCCTCGCCTTCCCCGTCGCGAGCCTTGGCTCTGTACTCTCATGAGCGCGGGTGACGGCACAGGCCTGGGTTACACCTCCCTTTTCCATGACAGCACAGGTAGCTGCCTGTGTTGACTGGGCAGTGGGCTGGTCAAGGGTGCTGTTCCCTGGGATGGCCAGCTGGCCACTGGGGTTGAGCTAAGCTCAGTGGGCATCTCAGAATGGAGGGAGACAGCGGTCTGTCCTCCCTGCCTGGACATTCACTCTGGAAGCAGACCCCTCTTTCAGATTTGCCATGCCGTGTCTGGTATAATGTCCTTTCCACTTTTGTGGGCCTCACCCAACAATGCTCCCTCCTTTGCAACTCACTGTGGAGACAGAAGTTGGGCATGAGCTTGCACGGGAGTTTGTTCATCTGGTCCAGGACCCGTCGCCCAGCCAGCCAGGTGAGCAGCTCTACCCCCTCACGCCACGCCTTCTCCACCATGAAGCTCTGCCTTGCCACAGGCCTAACAGCAACAGAACTGGCCAACTCGGGACTGAGGCCTCTGAAACCAAAAGCCAAAATACATCTTTCCTCTTCAAGTTGATTTTCTCTGGTATTTTGTCACAGCAACAGAAAGCTAACTAAAGACTGAGCGTGGAAAGAGAAAACTCCTCAGGAGTTCCGGGAAGAGAGAGGAGTGTGGAGGCAGATTTGTGAGTCCTATGGCTAAGATAGCATTCAGATAAACCTGCCTGTGTTACACACTCTACACAAGTAATATACTGCTAGTCTCGTACATTTCTGCAGACATTTCTTTAAAATAATCACGTATTTTCAATGGTGATGAGAAATGGGGAAATGCTATTGAATGGGCAGTTTGGTGACCTGAGGGACTCTGACAACCTGCAGAAATGAAAGAGGCTACAGCCCAGACGTGGAGTACAGGCTCATCTGCTAGTACCGAATACCCCTTCTAAGAAGCCCAGGCAGAAGATCTTTTCTACAAACCCAATGGTGTTAGGGGTTAAAAATATGAGCTCAAAAACCACAGTTTGCTCACGTTAGCTGAGACTTACATTCTACTGGACACCAGGTTGAATTCTGACCACCCCAAGGGCCAGGTCCCGATGGTTCTTAAGCTTCACATTTTATGAGAACCATTTTCGCGTGCAACTCAGGAGGTGAGGACTGGGGCTCACAAAGAGAGACAGTGTGTGAGGCCGGGACGGCAGAGGCCAGAATTGCTTTCAGTGAAAATCAGAAGAAATCACAGAGAACACTGCAGATCACTTGTTTCATTTAAAACAATATTTGGCTAAAAGAAATCCTAGGTATAAACTATATTTATATGAATGTTTGTAATCATGCATACTATTTTGGTGACTTGAAAGAAATTAAAATCAGTAACATGATATGGAGACATAAAAATGCCTCCCGGCAGCAGTGTGATAGGTAGCTGTTCTCAGAGCTGGCTCCTCAGTACCCCGTCATCTGTTGCACCGAAGTGCGGCATCTGTGGTGTTTGCTGGTTGGTAGCACGCTACTGTGGATTCCTGTATGATCAGAGAACATGCCTTGGGTATTTGAGCTGGTTTCATAAGGTCATCTCCTTTTAAAGAGTGCTTGGCCCTGTGAGCCGGTGGTTTCTGAACGGGAGCATTCCACGGAGACCCACCGCAGCTCCGCATCTCTAAAGAACACAGTCTGCACACTGAGAAGCCGAAAAGCACAGGGCTCACGACAGCCCATGGCCCATGCTGAGCACCCCAGGTCACCAGGCTGGTGACCCTCCGAGGCACAGGGGCAGCAGCGTAGCAGCCTGAGGCCAGCTTGTGGCCAGCTTTGTGCAAGGCACCCAGCCCTAGAGTGGCGGGTGTAGGATGTACACACAGGCTTCCGCAGGACCACCAGGCGCCCCGCATGGCACCCACCACAGAGACCCATGTCCCTAAAGTCACCATGCATGCTTGGTTCTGGCTTTCCTGTCCTCCTCAGGACAGATGCCTTTCCTCAGCTCCCTCTCCTTCCTGCAACCTCAACGCGAGTGTCACCCAGGGGTGGCCTGCCACCCAGCATCTGTTTTCAGCAGCTACCCTTGGGAACCTCCTCAGAGGACAACAAGCTTGGTGCCCTTCCATATGGGCTTTTCTGTATCTGCCAGGGTCTCAGCCTGTCGTGACCCCATGAGAAGTGCCCGCCTAAGAGCAGACTCGTCATGCCTAAATAAAATTTATAATCCACAAATAAAAACACAAGAAAGTGTAAATTCAAAAGATTTGGCCAGTCATATAATCCATTTTAAAATCTATAAATACAAACTAGTTTAAAATTTAGTAAAATAGATTTCAACAGGAAACAAATTGATATCAAGATAAAAAGCAAGGTGTGCTCAGTGTGTCCCGTGAGATGCAGGATTTACTGCGGAACAGGAAACCTGCATGGCCTCGTTTGTTCCTGATGGCCTTTATTTCTCTACCTTAGCAGTGTAGACAATAATGTGGCTCAATCTCCTTGAGTATCTGTGACCTTCCAGAGCCTTGGAGTAGGTTGGTGGTTAATATTTCACCATAGGAGGTTCAGGGAAACCTCCATCTATGGCAGGGATGAGGCCGCACAGGGCTACTGTGCCTGCTACCCCGTACCAGCCCAAACCCACGGGAAACGGGTATGGAGCTGTCACTGGCTCTCTCTTCCAAAGTTTTCTTTTTTTTGGGAGGGGGCAGATTCTTCTTTTCAAAAGACCTCAGAGAAAGGAAAGAAAGAGAGGAAGAGGCTGAGAAGGAGGGAGGGAGACACAAGGAGGGGACACCACACGGTGACCACTGCGATTCCTGCAGATTGTGTCAGAGGCATGGAGAAAATCTCAAATCAAACATGAAGAGAAAAAAGCCTCTGTTTTCCTGGAAATACTGTTATCAAAAAGTAAAGAAAACATACAATTTGTAGCAAGGGGGCAGCAGCTGTGGAGCAGGCCCGGTGGACAGTGACCAAGGGGACGGGCAGTCCCCTCTGCAGCTGTATGGGATTGGCTCATCTCCAGCAGCCTCTCGCGACGGCGGCCATCGTGAATCACATGGAGCCGGGTTCACACCAAGCCGAGTTCACCTCCCAAGGGAATCCCAGCCCCGGCAGTGGCCCTGTGTATGTCCACTTGCAACAGCGAGAGGAAGGGTGGGGACGCGGAGCGGAGGGCTTGCAGGCTGCTGGACGCCCAGGCTCACCAGCGTCCCCGAGCCTCCAGGCCCAAGTGCTCCACTGTGGCCCAGCAGAAGGAGCAAAGGGCGGGAGGATGGTGTTTGCTGACGCCTGGAAGGAGACCGACCACGAGCCAGCACACACACGGGGTGAGAAGGGCTTCCAAGGTGAACGGATTCTTCTCTTACCTTTTAAAAATTGTTCACGAAATCGTCAAAACCTGATAGAAGAAAGATAATTATTGCCTGTTAAAATAATATTCTTGCTATTAAAATGAAAAGAAGATGTCTATGCAAGGAAAAAGTAGTAGGTGGTTTTTGTGAAACCGATATTCCCAGTAAGGCCAGTTCCTGTGGAGTGTGACATCACATCAGCTGTAGTCCATCCTGCATTCGCCCTCCATTCTGCCGAACTCAGATTTGCTTCTGGAAAGCTTAAGATCTCCTGGGTTTCGTTCATCTTCACACCTATTAGCAGTCCCCCACTGCACGCATCCTAACTTTCCAGACCCTAACAACTTGATAGTTTTCTTTCTCTGACCAGAATCTCTCACCTCCTTGGAAAATGTTGATACAGGGCCCTAACCCCAATCCACACTTGCCTGAAGCCTGTGTTTTGGGAAACAAATTCCAATATGTTGGAAATATGTTCCAAAAATGCTGTACATGAACGGGTCACCTTTGTCCTGGCTCAAGACTCTCGTTTTGTCCTGTTTATGCCCCATGGTTGGCTACCAGAGAGCCCCGGAACCTAGAACCAGCACTTCCCAGAGACCAGACAAGCAATCTGAGAGAAGCCTGCTTGCCTAGCCACGGAGGAAGGGGAGCAGCAGAGACCTGGGAGGACCTGACGCCCACCCTGTGCCCAACTGCAGGGCTGTGCCCTGGTGTCCAGCGCACCAGTCCTGCTCTCCACAGCATCCCAGCCTAGCCTGTGGGCGAGGCACACCCCACCTTCCCTGACCCCTGGCCTGGCCCAGGGCAGAGGCCAGTGGTGCTGGCCACATGTTGCAATGCCATGAGCAAAGCCCTGTAGCCCTACTCCAGCCAATGGCATAAGGAGACCCCACCGGCTGTCACCCAGGCACCGCAGGCACCCAGGGAAGAATGCTCTTCCTGAGCAGACCCAGAGACGAAGCCCTCGGAACAGAGGCCCGCAGAAGGCATCAAGGAAGATCTGGACAGAGGAGCGATGTTACAGGCACCCGGAGGGTCACAGTGCCTGTCATTCCCAACTGAATCTCTAGCTGAATCCCAATCCCAATCAAAGCCACAGCTAGGTGTTCTGTAGGTATCGACAAACTGATCCTCAGGGGCTTCTGGAAAGACAAAATGCCCAGCAGAGGGGGAGCAGGAGGCCTGAGGAGGCACCACGGGCCCAGGACTCACAGTGAGTGCACACCGTGGAGACTGTGGTTCCGTCCAGACAGACACATGACCACCCGCAGAGGGGTGAGGGTCAGCATGGGCCTGGCACGCAGGGGCGGGCGGCTCCGCGGGGAGAGAGACGGCCAAAGCAGTGCTGGGAATGACATCCACAGGTGGAGGAGGAGCAGGTCCAGATGCTTCGCATCCTTCACGGAACTTCACTCAGGGGGCCGAACCTAAACCTAAAATGCAAGGATAGGCATGTGTGGTGACAGGGTGTAGCACCCAGACGCTCTGCTGGTGAACGGACACCCCAGGGGAAGTGGATTAAGGCCTCGAAAATGACAAACCAACTCCTCAAGAGCAGCCCTGTAACTGCTAGGAACAGTGCATGCCGAGGTTAAAATCTCCTGACAGAAAACGCCCAGGCCCCGGTGGCTTCACTGGACAGTATCACCGACCACTCAAACCGAATCAGCAGCTGCTTCGTGTGTTTTCTCTAGAAGCAGCGACCCCACACTCATCCCAGGAGGGCTGATCACCGTGAGGCCACCACCAAGGACCGCTCCAAAGTCAGCATCCATGTAGAGCCATCCTCGGAAGCTCCGCCAATGTCCCCGGACCTTAGGAGGAGAAACCGCGGGAGTTGGACCAAACCCAGGACAGCGTGTGGGAGGACAACCCCGAGCCTCTGCGCGCGCCTGCGCAGCTTGTTCAGGTCTGAGAAGCCTCCACGCCAGTGCGCTGAAAGCAGACCTGCGGTCACATCAGCTGCATGTCAGGAGAAGCTGACTTTGTCAAAAAGTAAGGTGAAGCCTCGATACTTTGTCCTCTGTAAGTCTGAGCGAGACAGCCGTGTCCTCTCTCACACCCTTGTGAGGCCCAGAGCTGCAGGCTCGCACACACATGCACACCTGCACACACGGACCTGCGCGTGTGTAACTGGTGAACTACAGTGAGCTGCGGGGTTTGCCCCACGTCACGTCCCCGAGTTGGGCGTGTTCCACAGACGTGAGATGCACACCCTGGAGGAGGCTGGCTGAGGGTGCACAAGGCTACCTGTACCTTCCTTAGCAACTCCTTGAGGATGTGTAGCTACTTCAGAATAAATGTGCTTTAAAAAGGCAAAAATGAACAGTCTTGCAGGCGAAGAGAAAGATGCTGTTACATACAGGGCGAGGCTGCTCCCTGTTTATCCTCTTCCTCCATCTGCATGTGAGTTTTCCCTTCCTCCCGGGGGTTCCAGGGTCAACCCTGCATCACCTGCACTGTGCCCAGGATGCCGCCTGGTACAGGAGGGTGCGGCTGAGGGGAGTGGGCTTTCCTTTGCTCAGCTCAGCAGGGTCCTGCTCAGGGAGAAGCCATAGTAACAAGGTAGATTCCTGGGATGTGATTCATCTTTGAATGTTTTCTCTGCCCCTTTTGCCTCTTTCCACAGCAACCTGCTTTGACTTTCTGGGTTGAAGGAAAACTCCAGTCTCCTCTGTAGCCAGCAGGAGGCAGCAGGCAGAGTCATGTGCCTGCTTGAGCTCCCCATTCCCCGAGGGTGCTGGAGAGGAAGCTAACATGCGTGCTTGCTAAGAGAAAGCTCAAGAAATGGATGGGTAGACTTGCAGAAATTCAGCAACCACACCTTATATGCAGAATGAATGAAAGCCAGGCATTAGAGATCTTTGAATCCAGAAGGCACAGTCTGTGTCTAGCATGATTTCATAGGTTCTGAATGTTTCCAACACAAAGGGAAGGTAAACATTAGGGGTTGTGTGTTTGCCAATTATCCTGACCTGGCCATGACACACGGTTTACATGTCTCCAAAAATCACTCTATAGCTGCCCAAAGAAGTAAAAGCAATTTCACGAGAATGGTCACTCTTCTGTATTTCATGATGTTGGGTCAGGTATATCCGGCTCTGCTTTTCCACCTGGGGCAGTACTGAGGAAGTAATCACTGCCCCTGGTTTGTGGGGTTGGTGACAGCAGGGGTCCCAGACGATCCCAGCTGGTGGCCCAGCGGTCTGAGTAGCAGCACTCCATTCACACTGATCAACACACGACGTTTTTCAGAGAGATGGTGCAGAGAGCACATTTAACAGTAATTTAGGTGATGCAAAAAAGAGTCATGAAGTTAATATGGCATGCTTCGATGACAGAGAAACGCTGACAACTTCAGTACAGCATACCTAGTAATGTTCTCTGGAGAGTGTCTACACTGCAGAGGCTGTAGCTCTTGCATTTTTATGAGAAAGACCGGTTGGGATTCTACATACAGAGAAAATGATTTTCTCCAATTGACTATATTACCATAGAATAATGCATTTTTAATTGTAATTGAGATATTTGGTTGACCTCAAAATCAAGGCAAATAAAAACTTACAAAGAGGCAGATACAAGGTGAATCGGATTTTGTCTGTATCTGCGGGTGTGAACCGATTCTGTTCAGAACTGAGGCCTGTCGTACAGAGGAGCCGGCCTTGGCTTCACTGCCGCTGTGATTCTTGGATCCAATGGGAAAGACTCCCCTTTACATGTGATTGTGTGGCATGAAGCCCAGGCCACCTATCATCGCAGGTGTTCAAGGGACAGGGTGTGGAGCTTTGCCTGTGACGGACTTGGTGTCCCTCTTGGTGTGGACTTTGTGAGCCACGTCTCCCTGGCTCTGCCCGGGTGATGAAGGTCCCGCGATGCAGGGTGCTCTGTTTTGTGCAGGGTGTGGCCTATGAACAAGAATCCGCAGCCCACGGTGCCAGGGGATGATCGCTCGGCAGCCGTGAGCAGCAGTGCTGACCACAGCCAGGAAGGCCGGGCCATGGAAGCTCCTTGCTTCAGCCCAACCTTGCAGACAAACTCTCCACCGTCCTCTATGGCCTCAGCCTCCAGCCCGGTGGTGAGGAGTGACTCACGGTTACTTTCTTCTCTTTCTTCTTCCTGCCCTCTGACTGGCCATGCTTACTTTATCTGTGGGACCAGGAGCCGTGAGGAATGGAGGCGCTGTGCATGCTGGTGCCTTGAGCAGAGGCCCGGCTCTCCTGTGGCAAGCGGTGACCGAGCTGAAGCACAGGCTGGACTCCTGCTGTGGCTGGGGTCCTTTTGATCTTGTGTTTGCATCATTATCGTGACAGCAGTTTTACAGGTCACCATTAACGAGTACCTAGAGGTACTGACGTGGGACAGTTGAGCCTGGACACCTGAGGAATTTTCAGAAAGCAGGTATATTTCAAGCCGCAGCAGCTCAGAGGGTGCTAATGCCAAAAAATCTTTGGACCCTGAGTCTGGAAATTCCTTTAGATTCGTACTTAGCGGGGTGGTTACACGACAGTGGATGGGTACATATCACTTACCTTGTGTCCCATAGTTTAGGTCACACAGAGGTTTCACAAGTTTTTACCAAGAAAATAGACGGCATCTTTAGCACAGCAAACAAACTTGGTTATAGACTTAGCTTTCACAAGAAAAAGGAAGCTACAAACCTCAATGAGAGCTCTCTGCAAAACTCCTGTTGACATTCTTGGTAAAATCTTTTTGACAAGAAGATGAAGTATGGTGGGGGTCCCTGGAGAAGCTTTTATGTTACAACTGTGGTGTGTGGGTGGGGGGGTACTTGGTCTGCGCTGGTACAAAATTCTGACTTTTTGTAACCTCTGAATTAAACAGTGAAATCTCAGAGAAACACAGGAAGGGGTTCTGTTCAAATATGGGCTTGGCTTTTCCAGATAGATCCAGTCCTTCAATGATGTCACCCTGTGTGAGTGGGGGGTCTTTGGGGGTCTTGGACTGAGAGAGACAGTGCTTTCAGATGTGCTCAGGCTTTCTGGGGCATGTGCTTAAATGCAGCGGATAAACCCATGCAGGTCCCCTCCTGGCTCAGCACAGGAGCTCTCCCCCTGGGAGCAGGAGTGCTGTCACCTGGGGGTGGCGGGGAACAGTGTTCCAGGCATGCTGCTTGTTTCCAGTCTCTCCTCCAGCCATCCTTACTGGTGCACCAAAGGGGGTCCTGTGCCATCCATGTGCAAGCCCTCCCCACAAGCTCAGGCAGTTCACAGGAGGGAGAAGCCATCCATCACGGAAGTCTGTGCCTTGCCCAGCACCTGGCTGCCCGACGGACCCTCGCTGGAGTTGCTGCGTTATGTGTGCCTCGCCAGCTTGTGATGGATTTGATGGATGAAATTTTCATAAATGCAGTAATTTTTAAAAAAGCCAAATGTATAAAGAGCTTCATGAGTCATGGTGTAACCCAAAATGAAAATTAAAAAAAACAACAACAAGAGTCATTGGCTAAATTTCCATCTTATACTGATAACTGGCTGAAAGGAGTGATATATGAAAAAGAAAGGCAGCTGTTGCTTTATTTACATGGAGATCTGAACAATATTTCTAGCCAGAGCAAAATTTATTTTTAATGCTTCAGCTGAAAATTCACATCATCACTGACCAAAGTATTTAACACTCTGGGGAAATACATGTGTTTGACATTTAGGAAAAATAGCACTCTCTGCCGGGTCCATTTCTATGAGCAAAAGGAACAGCTGCTGGGGTGACATGCTTGCAGCCACTCCATGCTGTGGTACCTCTTCTACTGAATAGTTTACGACCGAAAAAAAAAGTAAATGCAAGTTTCCTTAAAATAACAGGCATTCGAGGTCAGGAAGGATAGCTTTCATCACCACGTATGCTCACTTGTGTGTGCACATTTAGAAGTCAAGCCTCCATCAGCACCTCACAGTGTCCTGTTTCTCTGTTGAGATTTAAACACCCTGGCAAACAAGGAGCGAATACAGGCTGTGTTTGAAACCCTCTCACTGTTGCACAGTAAGCAACACGATGCGTCAAAACATCAGGATGGATCCCCTGTGGCTTTCATCTGCACAGGCAGCACCCAGCTTCCTGGTGCTGGATGACCCTAGCGTGGGTGTGCTCAATGGGCCTATGGGAAGGGAGGGCTTCCTGTCCCTGGATTGCATGTCTCCTCAGGCCTGGTGCAGGTTGGATGTGCCATGGGACGGCACTGTCCCATGGCCGCTGACCCTCTTGGTATCTCTAGTCCCTGCCCTGCCCCTGGGAACCCAGTGTCTCAGGCTCCAACTCAGCTCTCTCTCCCCCACGACCCTTGATAACCTCAAATTACTACATTTGCCCCCAAGATCATAGTTCAGATGCTTTTGTTGGGATTCCTCTTGGCAGGGACTAGAGCAAACGTACAAACACTGCAGTGTTTCAAGAGTGCTGCCAAGGAAAGGTGCTCCCTGCAGCCTTCCCTGAACTTGAGCCTCCTTCTGAGTGCTGGAGTGGAAACCTGGGCAGAGCCCTGGGTTCAGATTTGAAAATCAGACGTGGGGATACTTGCTGCTGCTGTGAATTTACACGCTGGCTCATTCAGCTGTTCAGTGAGCTCATAGGGTGCAAGCCATGCTCAGGGGAGGGGCTTCCAAACAAGGCTCTAAGCGGCCTTGACCCTTGAGGTTGGTCCCAGGGGTCCACTGTGGGACAGCCTGTGGCCCGGGAAGCCTTGGGGGACACAAAGCCTGAGCAGACCCCACTCTACTGAAGCCCACAGGCGGGCCACACTGACTGACAGACGGCCTTAGCACAGGGTAAAGCCGGGGACTGCACTGCTTCCTGAGGATGGTGCTGATCCATGCAGAGGAGACAAGCGGGCAACAGGCCAGGCCCCATGCAGGAAGAGTGAGATGACAACCTGAGGGGGGGACTGCATCAGTGCTGGCCCTGAGGGAGCAGCTCAAGCCAGAGCTGCAGAAAGCACACCCCTAAGGCCCCAGGTGGTTCACACAAAGCTACGCAGAACACCAGCAGCAGCCTTCAAAGGGAGCATGGAGGAGACTCAGCCCCACGTCCTGTCGAGCGCCGAAACAGCTCAGCTTTGGCTCCTGGCTGCGGCCTTTCCTTTGCCCTGGAGAGAATCATGGTTCTGCATACTCCAGAACTGGCATGAAGATCAGCCTCTTTCCTGGGGACCAGCCATTACAAACCAAAGCCCAGTTTCTCCAGCCGGACAGACAAGGGCCCATTCCTCAGTGAAAAGAAAGCAGCAGACTAAACACACAGGAAACCCGAGAAACAGCACCGAGGGTGACGTGGGACCTGGCAGGAAGCCGTCCACACCAGAGCATCAGAGCTGACGGAGGCTCTCCACACAGTGCGGCCCCGCCAGCTGCACGGCGCCCACGGCCTCAGGGGGTCCCCAGCCTCCATGGTCCCACTGGGCCTGGCTGGCTTCCAGAGCCACAGAAACTGAGATGATGACATCAGTTCCTTCAAGTCCCGATTCTCAAGGCAAAATAGATGAGCCACATGAAAGAGAAGGGCAGAGCAATGGAAGGAATACGTCTAGGAAGGGGGGTGCCTGTGGACGCACCTGCATGCAGAGTGCACCAGCGAGGGAGGACAAAGAACAGCGCCTCCTCCAGGCCTGACGGCGCTCCACACGTGCAGGCCAGCTGGGCAGTGGGTGAAGCCCTGCCTCAAAATGAAAAATAAAAAGGGCTGAGGGTGTGGCTCAGCGACAGAGCACCCCTGGGTTCAATCCTCAGTGCCTAAAACAAGAGAAAAATGTAATTATAAATAGATAGTAGAGTAAATAGCATATCTGTCTATCTGTATAATACAGAGGAAAACTCTGATGATCCTGAACAAATGTAATAAGGGAGATGCATGAGACTTATGTAATTACAAAACATTGCTGAAAGACCCCAGTGCAGACCTAATAAAGACGGGTACCACAGGCATGAACAGGAAGCTGGACTTAGAGACGAGATCCAGCTACCTCAGGACCTGGGGAGGTCGGCAGAGCTGCTCTCCTTCTGCACTGGTGGTGACAAACACAGGCCTCCATCACCAACGCACTTCTGAAGATGACCCAGCAGAAGAGCCTGTGCTGGCAGAGGAGGACCACTCTCAGGGCCGTGTGCACACCAGCCATTAGTAAGTGTCCCTGGGAGTAATCAGTGCTAGACAGGAAGTGGGATAGAGACAGCATAGTGTTTATGTTTGTTCATGTTCATTTTTTAGTTGAAAGATCTACTTTAAAATACCAGCTTTGCCACGGAATGGGGGTTAGCACATGGCGGTTCAGGATGATCTCATGCACCCTCTGGAGCCTGGAGCATTTTACACGTGGGAGAATTTCCAAGTGAGCAGCACTCCTGTAAAGCTGAGAGGAACCCCAGGCAATCGGGAGCCCCAGCCCGTGGGGAGTAGGTCTCTGTCGTTCCTGGAATCGAGGGCTTGGAAGGCCACTCTGCTGCTCCAGGCCACAAGGTTGGGGTGGCAGCACCCTGCAGAAGCTGGAGGCCGGGCCGGAGGTTCTCCAGCCCAGCTCCTTCTCCAGAGGCGGCTGCCAAGCACTGAGGCCAGCCTGCAGCCAGCTCCGCGGGGAGCAGCTCACGGGATCCCACTGCTGCCCACAGAGCTCTGAGCCAGGGCTGTGGAGAAGGCCTGGTGCTTCCCCTGGCCCTGGGTCCTGTAGCTCAGTCCACAGCACCACGGTGCAGCTCCCTGGGAGAGCACTCGCCTAGCATGCAGGAGGACCTGGGTTCAAGTAGAAACAACCTGGCAAGCAGTCCCTCCGCTCTTGAGCCTTCTGATTTTAAGGAATAGCTGCTACGTGACTGTTTCCACAGGCGCTGAGAGGCTGGCATCACCAGCTGACTGCTGGGTTAATCTGCTTAGTCATCTCTTGTGACACATATTAAACACTAATTTTACGCTAACACATAATGTAATAAAATGTGTTTTGTGCATGCTTATCGAAGCTAAATGGATTTTTTTTTTAAGTGAGAGAGGCACACCTAGGAGTCATCTAATAAATGGCTGTAAAAAGAGCAGTAAGTGTCTTTGCTGATTAGGTGTTCATGGGAGCTTTGCCCTGTTCTGGATGAGGTGACAGCCTGGCTCTGAGGTGGATCATCTCTGAGGCCCCAGGCTGTGTTCTACACCCTGGAAGGAAAAGTACATCAGTGCCCCATAAAACACTCAGAGCCATCCCTGATAGAGACTCTTGCTGGCAAACAAGGTGCTTATCTAGGTGCTGGGGGGCCCCTCCCCTCCATGTTGGCCTGCAACTTTGCTGAGCAAGGAAAAGAAGGCGCGAGGAAGACGCAGAGAAAGCCACAGCAGGCGTGAACTGTGCGCTGCTCCCGGGCTCCTTTCAATTTCACTTAGAGTGTAAAAGCCACTGAGCAGAGAGATCCGGGTGGTATTAGGGGTTTTAGTAAGGTTTGCAAAAGTGAGGGCACCATGGTTAGATGAAGGCATATGTAGTTGCCACCAAGTTGGTTTTGGTACCTAGACTTTATGTTACAAAATTATTAACCTGAAATAAAATGATAGCACCCTCAACCATGCTGTGTAAAAGCTCAGCAGGTTTTAACTAATCATTTGAATTAATTTATAAATGGTGGAAATATAAATTGGTATGTTTTCAGAAAAGGGGCAGCAGGGAGGCCTTCTCTGAGAGGCCCCTCTCCAACGCCCGGCAGCCGTGAGCATCCCTTCCTGTGCCCGTTGCTGCCCATGGATCTTTGTGCTGAAATAGTGTCTTGATGGACATTATTCTTACAGCAGAGTTGTTTGCTGATTGTTTTACTTTAGGGTTTCCTAAATAAAGGACTTTTATAAGATATGTGATTTGTAAATATTCTCTTATCTGTGATTTTGTCTTTTTCTTTTCTCTTTCCTTTTTCCTTTCTTTTCCCTCCCTCCCTCCCTCCCTTCCTTCCTCAATTCCTCCTGTGTTTTAGCAAAGATTAAGTCCAAACTAAATTTCTTTTCTCTTACGGATCATGTTTGTGTTTTTATACCTTGGAACACTTATCCAAAATTTCAATCATTTTCTCCTATGTTTTAAGACCATTTATTTATTTTGTGTTTTTGTTAAAATATAACAGCAAGATCTTAGTTTTTTTAAAAAACTTTTATAGCTCTTGTCTTTCATCTATTTTGAGCTAATTTTTATTAAGATAATAAGTATAAACACATATCTATACTTTATTGAAAACTATATCCTTACTCCACTGAATTTTATTAGCATCTCCCTAAGAACTCAGGGCAGAGGGGCCTCTGCAGCCTCGTCCCTCGCGTTGGTCTGTGACTGAACCCTCAGGGACACCGCCCAGTCCTCCTTACTGTGGGAGCATAAGAAGTCCTGGATCTGAGTGACGGGCCATCCTTTTTATCTGCTTTCCTAGCAATGTTGATTCTCTAAGTTCCTGTGTTTTTCCACATGGATTTTAGAAACAGCTTTATGAAAGCTACCAAAAAAAAAAAAAAGCCCTTGGGGCTGGTGGGCTTTCTGCACACGCCCGGGGCCCACCTACCACCGAGCCTCCCTCTGCGCCTGGGACACAGGGATTCATCACGCACCTGTGCCAAGTTTGCAGTCTTGGGTTTCTTTGAGATGGCTCCCTGACATTTGTCCCTTAGGCCAGGTGGAGAGCTATATTATTGACTGTCAAATGCTAAACAGGTCCTCTCTCCCGATCCACTCACTCAGTTGTGAAATCAGCTTCAAAAAGTGGAATTTCTCCTGATGGCTTCCCTCTGCGTCCTCGGCCCCCTTCATGGGAGACGCCCGTCGCTCCAATGCCCGTCTCGGCTGGACGGCCTTTTTTCTAGATGCCATAACTTCCTTTTCTGAGATCTGTGTCACTTCATTTCAGGGGGTTGGGGACGCCTTTCCTCGCACCTCTCTTGCCTGGAGTCCAGGGAGCCTCCCTCTTCAGAGCTGGGCAGCCGTGCAGGATCCAGGGCTGGCCTGGCCACGCAGCCGGCCTCTCCTGCACCCTCCGGGGCTGGTCCTCGAGCGTCAGGGTGGCCCGCCATCCTGAGGGCTCTGGTTTCTCCAGGAGCCTAGGGGCACCTTGCAAGTGCCCTGCCCTGGTTCTACCCCTCTTGGTAGCAACCCTCGGGAAGTGCTTGCTGATTCTGTGCTTTGGTCATGCATTTGCTCTTTAATGCTCCCTCACCCTGATCTTCCCTGTATCAGGGTAGGCAGTATCCTTGTTCTTCAGAGCCAGAACTTCTACAAAGAGAAGATGAAAAGAATAATAATAATATATAATAGCTACGATGATTAGATATTATATAATTATATGATAATTATTACTAGTATTATTATTATTACTATTATTATTAGGTGTTGGGGATGGAACCCAGGGCCTCGTGGATGCTAAACAATTGTTCTACCTTTACACACCACCCTATTTCTTTTTTAAAAATTTTGAATTTTATTGGAGTGTCACATTTGTACATGATAGCTGGGTTCAGTTTGACATGTCACATGTGTGTGGAATTTGTGCCACCTCGGTCTCCAGGGCCCCACTTTCCCTCCACTCTTCTCTCCCCATGGTGTGGTTTTGTTAGATTTAGTCCACATTTCCTCTCCTCTCTACCTCTCCGTCTCCATCTTTCCTGTTTCTTTATGATATCCAGCCCCCCTCCTCACGTTTTTCCTTATTTTGGTCTGACTTTTACATATGAGAGAAAACACTCGACCCTTGAGTTTCTGAGTCTGGCTTATTGCACTTAGCAGGATGTTCTCCTGTTCCATCCATTTACCATCAAATGCCATAATTTCATTCTTCTTTAGGGCTCAGTAAAGCTCCACTGTGTGTGTGTGACACTTTCTTTATCCATTTGTCTGTTGACAGGCCTCTGGGCTGATTCCATAATTTGGCTATTGTGAATTGCACTACTGTCAACATTGATGTGCGTCTATCACTATAGTATGCTGGTTTTAGTACTTTAGGATAAATATCAAGGGGTACAATAGCTGGATCATATGGTGGTTCCATTCCCAGTTTTTAGGAATCTCCATCCTGCTTTTCAGAGTGGTTGTAGTAAATGGCAGTCCATCAACAATGTACAAGAATACATTCTTGCCAGCAATTACTGTTTGTATTCTTGTTTGTTTGTTTGTTTGTTTGTTGTGAACTCAGGGCCACTCGACCACTGAGCCACATCCCCAGCCCTGTTTTGTGTTTTATGTAGAGACAGGGTCTCACTGAGTTGCTTCTGTGTGTATTCTTGATGGCTGCCATTCTGACTGGAGTGAGATGAAATCTCAGTGTACTTTTGATTTGCATTTTCCTCTTTGTTAAGGATGTTGAACATTTTTTTCATGTATTTGTTGGTCAATTGTATTTTGTGGGGCGGAGGAATGTCTGCCTAGACCATTTATTCACTTACTGGCTGGAATATCTGGGTTTTGGTGTTAAGCTTTTCGAGTTATTTATAAATGCTGAGTATTAATCCCCTTAGGAAAGATAGTTGGCAAAGATTTTCTCCCACTCTGTATGATCTCTCCATGCTCTTAATCGTTTCCTTTGATGAGCAGAAGCTTTTAATTTGATGCTATCCCATTTGTTGGTTCCTGGTTTTACTTTTGAGCTTTAGGGATCTTGTTGAGGAAGTTGGTGCCCACATTAGTATGGTGGAGTGTTGACTCTGTTTTCCTCTAGCAGTTGCAAACTTCCTAGTCTAATTCCTCATTCTCTGGCCCAGTTTAATTAGATTTTTGTGCTGGGTGAGAGGGATCTGGTTTCATTCTTCTACATATGGATATAGAATTTTTCTGGCACCATTTGTTAAAAAGGCTGTCTTTTCTCTGACATACATTTTTGGTACATTTGCAAGTAACCAATGGCTGTATCTGTGTTGGATTTGTCTTTGTGTCTTCTATTCTATTCCATTGCTCTTCATGTCTGTTTCGATGCCAGTGTCATGCTGTGTATGCTGCTGCAGCTCTGTGGTATAATTTTGGATTAGATATTGTGATGTCTCCTGCATCAGTCTTCCTACTCAAGATTGCTTTGCCTATTTTGGGATTTTAATTCTTTAAAATGAATTTTAAAACTTTTTTCTAGTTCTGTGAAAAATATCATGGGTATTTTGATGGGGATTGTATTAAATTTGTGTATTGCTTTCAGTACTATGGTCATTTTTGACAATATTAATTCTGCTTATTCAAGAATGTAGGAGAACTTTATATCCTCTAAGGTCTTCTTCAATTTCTTTCCTGTGTGTTCTATAATTTTATTGTAAGGAATTTTACCTCCTTGGTTAAATTAATTTCCAAGGGTTTTTATTTTATTTTTATTTTTTAATTTATTTTTTAGGTTATTGTGAATAGCATAGTTTTCCTGATTTCTTTTCTCAGCAGAATCACTGCTGGAGTATAGGAAAGCTATCGATTTATGAATGTTGATCTTGTATCCTGTTACTTTGCTGAATTCATTTATTAGGTCTAGAAGTCTTCTGGTGGAGTTTTTGGGTCTTCTACATATAAGATCATGTCATCAACAAATAGATAATTTGACCACTTTTTTTTTTTTTCAATTTGTATCCCTTTAATTTCCTTCTCTTGCCTTATTGCTCTGGCTAGTGTTTCAATGTTAAATAGAATTGGTGACAGTGGACAACCTTGTCTTTTTCCTGATTTTACGGGAAATTCTTAGTTTTCTCCATTCAATTTGATGCTGGCTTTTGGGTTTGTTGTATGTAGCCTTTAAGATGTTGAGGTAATTTCCTTCTATCTCTAGTACCTCCAGTGTTTTAAACATGAATGGGTGCTGGATTTTATCAAAAGCTTTTTCTTCATCTATTGAGATGATCATATGATTCTTTTCCTTAATCTTATTTAAGCAGTGAATTACACTGATTGATTTGTATGTGTTGAACCAACCTTGCATCCTGGGATGAAACCCATTTGACCATGGTGTATTCTCTTTATGGTGTTTTTTAATGCCGTTTTCTAATATTTATTAAGTACTTTTGCATGCTTATCAGGGATATTGGTTTTTAGTTTTCTTTCCTTGATATGTCTTTGTCTGGTTTAGGTATCAGAGTTATACTGGTTTTATAGAATGTATTTGGGAGTGTTTCTTTCTTTACAATTTCATGGAGTAATTTGAGGAAGATTGGTGTTAGTTCTTCTTTGAAGTTCTGTAGAACTCAGCAAAGAATCCATCTGATCCTGGGTTTCTCTTTGTTGGAAAAAAAAGATGCCTGGATTATTCTTGGTTTCATTGAAAGATAAGAAGAATTTATTTATTGATCAAGAAAGATAGGTGGATATGTGGAGTGGTTAGATCAATAGCACTGTTTTGGGTGGCTGGCAGTATTAGGCAGTATTTAATCAGACATGCTGGGCAGCATATTCAATATAATAAATTCTACTGAGGTGTAAATAGAAGTAAATATGAACCTGTGTTCCATTGTGTGCACTCGGGGCTTATAACAGATGATGCTGGGAAGTTGTGTGTTTGTGATACAATAGAGGTCTCCTGGGCTCACGTGTGAATCTGTGCAGGTGGACGGAAGCCCAAGAACTCTCCTCCACAGAGTGAGTCCAAGACACACACACTGTCAAGCTGTGATGACAGGGTCTTCAATATGTCACCTTTGAGGTCTCCATAAACATTAAGGAGAGGAACAAGTGAAAATATTTTATTCTTTTTGCAAGACCAAAGTCCAAAAAGTGCATCTATCAATACTGTTTCCTGTTGTCCCAAACACCTTCACATGACCATGGGAACTGGAAATTCCATGTGCCCAGGGACAGGAAAAGCAGGGCACACACACAGCATGACCTCAGCCAAAACAGCAAGAACAGAACCCGGAAAACAGGGTAAACTCAGTGAGGAGACACTCTGTGGTGGCTCTCAGGCAGAATGATTGGGGAACATACTTGAAATTTTGAAGTCTATCCCCATAATGTTATCCTTAGCCCCTTCTCTTGAGAGATTTCATGTAAATTTAACAGATTTAGGTAACTGTGGGGTGCCACTCCCACAGGGAAGTTGCCTCTGCCAGCTGCTGTCCTGTGGCCCCAAGCCAGGAACACGTTCCAACCTTTCACGTGGTGACCATGTAGCGTTTATAGATACAGATGAAGTGTGAGGGGGTGAGGTGCAGACTGCAAAGCCTAAATTGCTTACTCTGCTCGCTTTGTGGAAAAATGACTTTAGTGATGCCAAGCACCTTTTGGCTATGAAATTCTGAATTTTTGTTGAATAGACAATTCTCAAGGTTATACATACATATATACACATATATATATTCAGAATTTAAGTGTTGAAATCACTGTCACACTTGAGAGGACAGGGGCCATATGGGGGGAGGGCCCTCGGAGGAGCAGAGAGCTCAGAGGTACGTGGCACTCACGGGGCTGGGTGGGCGAGCAGCCTGGGACCTGAGGGCGGAGTCTGCCCAGAAGAGGAAATCACACAGCACTGCGGCAGGCGAGTTTAATTTAGTGATGACAGAGTGAACTGCAGGGCCTTTGCCAGGTGCGTCCGCGTGGACTCGTGTTTCAAGGAGGACAGAAGGGTGCGTGTGTGCGGTGATGAAGGCCTGCGGCCTGCTCGCTGTGCTGCCTGAGGCTGCCGGTGCTCACTGAGCTCAGGGTGAAACTGTCTCTAATGCGTGAGGAAGGAAATGACCAGAGATCAAAGCATTAACATTTCATAGTGGGAAAACCTTTCATGCTCTTATTTCATCTTTAGAGGAATCTGGAGTGGCGTCACGATGTTGAAGGGTTCCAGGTCCTTCTGAGGGGACTATGGTCCACGCTGCCTCTGGGTCCCCTTCCGCTTGCAGTCGTCTCTCAGGGTTCGAGGGAACGCCCCTCTGGCCTCGTGCACTGTAGTCTGTGTCTGTGTTCATGCCCTGATCCATACGCTGCCCTTTATTTGGAAGAATTCTTTTGGCAAACCTGCTGGTGTGGAGGCTCGTTGGGGTCAAAGGCTCCCTGAGTCCGAGTTCTGTAGGTCTGTTCTGTCTAAGCACGGCCAGCACCAGGTGTGGGCCAGACACCTGACAGCAGGCGGGTGGGATGATCTAAGACACACCTGCATCAGCATGGACCTCCCCCCGCAGACCTTGCTGTGCAAGCTGATCTCGCCGTGCCCCTGCACTGCACCTGGGCCCCCTGTCTGACGTCGAGGCCCAGGGTGGCTAAGGCTGGGCTTCCCATTGCTGATACAGTTTGCATTGACATTTCATTCAGAAAAATTGTCAACAAGTTCATTCTTTTCAAATATATCTTGCGCTCAAGGACTGTGAAGACAGGGAACAATCGTGACATTTTTATTTCCTCGAGAGGCTCATAGAATACTCTATTTTATTCCTTGAGTTTGGAGCTCAAAGTTGAACGTCTAGAGACTGAGACAGGGTTGGAGGGAATATTGGCCTTTCCATTCACGCTTCTTTACGTTGTAACAGCCTAAGAATCCAGTCACTCATTCCAGCTACAGCGATGTCAGCCACCAGCCCTGCTCTGTGGACACCTGTGACACCTGCTGTGGGCTGAAGGTCCCCTGAGTTGCTGCCACTTTCTTTCACCTTCTATCAAGCCACAGCCACCCTGGCTTCAAGAAGCTCAGTGCAGGACACTGGAAGGTCAAGCACTCTTGGCCATAAAACCTTAACAGAGCACGCTTCCACTGAGTCGGCCTCCTGCTCCTCCACTCCTTAGCTCCCTGCAGATGGGAATGCTCTGGATTAGACAAAGATTCAACATTCGAAGAAATACATTCTCTGCTAGAATCAAAGGGGATTTTATGAGTCGATTTTGTATTATGAAAATTCTCAAAACACATTATAAAGCATGTATCAAAAATGCCATTTATTAATGGTGCACACCTGTAATCCCAGCAGCTCAGGAGGCTGAGGTAGGAGGATCCCTAGTTCAAAGCCAGCCTCCACAACAGCAAGGCACTGAGCAACTCAGTGAGACCCTGTTTCTAAATAAAAAATACAAAAAATTAGAGCTGGGGATGTGGCTCAGTGGTTGAGTGCCCCTGAGGTCAATCCTGGTTCCGCCTGCCGTTTATGATCCAGATGGTGTGCCCAGATGCCTAGACCCTCCGATGGGGTTTGAGAGGGTGAACACTTGGCTGTTGGGAGCAGCAGGAGCAAGGCTGCGGGAGCTGAGCTGCTCCCTGCCCTCTCTGAACGCTGCTTAGAAATGGGCGAGTGGACGCAGTCTTCTCCTACATGGAAGGAAACTGCGAAGGGTAAGGTCACATCCTTTTAACTTGTGTCACCGTGGTGACTTGGAAGGAAGAGCCCTGACTGGAGCATTTACACACAGGCTGGAAAGAAGAGTCTCCAGAGAAAGGAGCTCCTCCAGGCTCCTGAGCAAGAGTGCCGCTGACTTCCCATCAGAACCTGGCAGACAGGCCCAGGCACGGGAGGGGACAGACCATGGGAAGCCTTGTGGGGAGAAGCCTGGCATGCACAGGGTCTTGCCGCGTGGAATCACGTTCTGCAAAAACTAAATGACATCCTTTTACTGTTGGTCTCATGCCTTGGTTCCTGCTGAGTGTGCTGTCCCACAGCAGACCGCTCAGCAGGGCCAGTGCCCGGTACTGGGCAGCCATGCAGGGCACACCTGGGGTGGGGAGGCTCACAGGACGCAGTGCCTGTGATGGACACTCTCGGCCACAGGGACCCCCGGGATGCATGTAGACAGGTGAGGCGTCCTGAGGACCGCGGGAGGCTGGCTCCATGGTGCCCTGCGTTTCCACCAGGCCTTGTCCTCCCTTTGGAGCAGCAGGGCTGGAGAGGGGCTGGTCCATCTGGGTGGTCACGACCAGCTGCGGTTTCATTAGCTCGGGACATGACTAAATTACACGTGCTGCTTGTGCCACAGGACGCTGCGGCACGGAGTTTGGTTTCTAACCCTGTCTGTGGGTCCCAGTGCGCCCTCACCACCACCCGTGCGTGGCGCCTGTCTTCCTGGTATTCCTTTGTGTTCCTGGGATTCTCTTCTAGCACTTGAAAAACAGAAAAATAATAGAAGAACTAGAAGTTTTAAAACCAGTCATTTGGAGGAAGAGCTAGAGTAGACAGTGCTTCCCCACTTGAGGTGATCCAGGAGGCAGAGACGCGGGGAGAGGACAGCAGGCTGAGGGGGAGGGTGGCGGCTGACCCCTGAAGGGGCCGGGAGGAGGCCGCAGGTCAGTGCCCTGCGGGACACCCCGGGGCTTCTTTATGCTGTCTGCATCCACACGGCCATCTCTGCCGTCCTCCATCGCTCCCCGCAGTGCCCTCCTGCCCAGTGCCTGCTGGCCTGCTCCTCTCAGCGATGAAACCCACCGGTAGGCTTCCGTGCCTGTGTGGCTTCTGCTCAGTCTGGGGTCCCACACGTGTCAGGGCGCAGCCGCGGGTCTTCCGTACTGAAGCTTTGACCCAGTGCCGTGCTCCTGGGTGCGGGCTCCTGCTGAGTCACCCTGCTGCGCCCGAGGGGCTCCCTGTGCTCTGCCTCCTGAGAGGACGCTCCCCGGAGAGTTACAGCATTTCCACAGACCTTTTAACATCGAATCTTAAGGACACGTCAATTATGGCCCCAAATACTTGCCGACAGACCCAAGTCTATACCCAGTCGGTGCCTCTTAGATGTGTGTGCAGACACACATCTAGGGGTCCCGTATTTGAAGGAACTGTCAACCAATAGCTCTGCTACTAAAGCACTCTGCACTCTGATCTCTTCTGTGCCACTACAGAATCAAAGGCTGCACAGCAGCCACACCCATCGCAGGTCTTTTGCCATTTGATCTGCAAAAATGTGGGTGTGACTACAGGTGAGCTGGGTGTTTTAAGTTGTGTGGGTTTGCAGAAGAATCATTACTACTAAGCTGTCAGTGGTGCACGAGTAAGATGCATTGTGACTGTTTAGACTCCCAAGTCAAGTGAAATAAAGGAAAGCATTTCATTTTAGAAAGATAAACCTCAGAATCTCTTCCATTACCTGAATGGCTGTGCGTGGATTCTGTCACAGCAAAGCCCATGGGTAGTGTGTTCTGTGCTGCAGATCTAGCACAGCGCGGGCCCGCGGGGCGCCCAGTGGCTGCTGCATGAGCACATGAGCTGCTCCCTGAGTTCTGTCTCTTGAGGCTCCCAGGGCACCCGGCACCCAGCGGCCGTGAGTGCAGGGCCGAGCACAGGGTTTGGAGGCCAGTTTATTGCACCTCTGGCCCTACCACCTACCAGTCTTGTGATCTTAGACAGGTTGTCAATATTCTGGATCAGTTTCCTCTTTAATGAATTGTGGGTGATCAAAGTCAGTTCAAAATGTTGCTGTGATGATAAAGTAAGTTAATATGTGCAGAATGCTTACCGTGTAGCTAACCACAGGTGCCACATAAGCGCTAAGTTTTATCATATGTTGAGACTTAATCTCGGGGAGTTGAAATCTTGATGCAGGGGTTAGACCCAGAGGGAAATGGCTTGTTTTGAGTGTCAGGTTTCCATTTCTCCTTTCTGAAGGTTTATTCATTCATCTGAGTCCTAATTCTATTTGTTTTGCTGCCCTGAGGAAATAGGAAATTAATTATTAAACTGATTAGTCATTTTTACCCTACTGTGAGTTTTTTCAGGTGGTGTATTGGTGTGTACAGTTTTTATTAATATCTGTTGGCAAAAAGAGCCCCTCTGGGGAGAGAAAACTCCATCTTAGCAGACAAAAGCAGCAGGCTGTTTCCCAGAGTCAACGTCTTCTGCGTCTACCCCTGAATGACGGTCGCCTGGGCTATCCTGTGTCCCCAGCTTGTTGTCATGTTTCTCTTGGGGACAGCTACGATGAGGAGAAACCTGGGCTCAACCTGTGCTTGTCATCAGGGCTGTGAACTCCTTGAAGTCAGGACTGTCTCCTTTACACTCTCTCAACCTGCAAGGGCCTCCCTGGTAATAGCTCAGCGTGTTACCACGCAAGGGAAAATGGACTTTCTCTCGACATGTGGCTTCCCTACAGGCAACTGCACCATCCTGGCTGCGTTTCTCAGCTTCCTAGCGGAACAGAAATCCCAGGAATAAACCCACCCGTATCCCATCGAGGCAAGGACGCCAAGAATACACAGCGAGGAACGGACGGTCTCTTTAGTGAAGAGTGCTGTGGAAGCTGGATGTTCACACGCAGAAAATTAAGTCGGACTCTGATACTGTGCACAGAATCAACTCAGCGCAGACCTAGACACGGAGTGGTGGAGCACTAGAGAAGACACAGTGGCACTGGTCTTGTCGAAGGTTTCTCGGACACGGCAGCAGACACACCCCAAAGGAAGGATCACATGGAACGGAAAACCTTCTGTAGGGCAAAGAAACAGTCGGTAACGAGAGACGGCAGCCTCGGAAGGGGACATGTGTGCAGCCTGCCTCAGACACGGAGCCCATCTCCACAGTGCATGAGGCCCCCTGCAGCTCGATAAAACAGCCACCTTGACCCCGGTAAAACAGGTCAAGGGATTTGAATAGACATTTGCAAAAAAAGACAATAAATATGGGAAAAGTTGCTCATTGCCACTGATCAGCAGGAAATGCCAATCAGAACCATGGTGAGCCATCACCTCCCCCCGTCAGGTGACTTACCAAAGAGGAAGAAGACAGACAGCTTCGGTGAGGATGTGGGGACACTGGGACCCTTGTGCAAGGTCAGTGGGATTAGAAAAGGGTGCCACCACTGTGGGACAGCACGGAGATTCCTCAGAAAGCTTAACTGAGGCTACCCCATGATCCAGCCTTCTACTCCTGGACATTTATTCAGAGGAACTGCAATCGGTCCAACCCAGATGAAGGCACCCGGGTCCACGACAGGTCCCTTCACTACAGCCACCATGTGGAAGTAACTGGCAGGCCCACAGGGGTGAATGGGTCTAGCAAATGTGATCTATGCACTGTGAGAATGTGGGTGAAGCTTGGGGACACTGTAAGTGAAATAAGCCAGTCACGGAGGGGCAAATTCCACTGGTTCCTCTTATATAGAGTTTCTAAAATACCCAGGTTCACAGAACCAAAGGTGGCATGGTGATCACCAGGCACTCAGGCAGGGGAAACAGGAGATCGCAGACCAACAGGCCCACATTTCAGTCAAACCCACAAGCAAGCTCCAGATCTCACGTCCAGACCTGCCCTGTGGTCACCAGCGCCATGCCAGGCACTCAGCGGGCAGATCTCTTGTTAAGAGTTCTTGCCACCATGACATGTAAAGAGGAATGGGAGGGAGGGAGGGAGGGAGAAAGGGAGGGAAGAAGAAAGGAAGAAAGAAAGAAGGAAGGGAGGAATGGAGGAATGGAGGGGAAAAGGAGGGGGGGAAGGAAGAAAGAAAGGCTTTCTGCTTTTCCCTTGATTTTTTAAAGTTATGCTCCAAAAATTCTAGAGTCATTTGAACACCTCTCCACTAGAGACCTGTAGGAGACTGAGGGAGGCTGCCTGCCATGGGAGTGACCATCCCTCTGCTTGTGCTGGGCTAGAGAAGCTTCCTCCCCAGAGGAAGCTCCTGTTCTTCCTTCTGTGCACAACAAAGTAAGTCGAACTCTGACCCCAAAGCCATCAGGTGAATAGAAGTGTTCCCTCAAGTCCCCCGATGCTGCTGAGAAGATCAGCACAGAGTGTCAGTTCTGCAAAGCTCTCTGGAGGTCTCTAGAGGTCTCTGGAACTCTCTGGAGGTCTCAGGTCTCCATTCCTCGTTGTGGCTCTGGGTAGGTCTCCTGTGTGCTCCTCAAACATAGGCAGTGTGTGGCTCTGCCATCCTCTCCACACATCGGCTCATTCTCATACACCCCCTCCACCTGACTGAGTTCCTCTGTGCACCTTAATACAGGGTCAGCCCTCTTAGCTTCCAAGCAGGAGACCCTCCTATGGACCTTCCGTCCCTGGAGCTCGGGTGAGGCTCAGATGGAGGGGAGACGGAAGCCGGGGGAATGTTGGCCAGTGGTGTGCCTCCTCTGTGGTGTAAACATGTGCATTTGGTCAGTTATATCAGCCATGGATATATCCTGGTTCTGCGGAAGATGGAGGAAGATCTGGATCTGGGGTTCAGGAGAAATGTGACTGAGGTAATCCACCGCCAGCCACAGCGCCGCCCTCCCTCCTCGGCCTCTCCGGGCATCCTCACTCCCTTCTGTCCATGGAGACCTTTGCCTGGCTCTATGGGTGGCATGGGACAGCACTTGTCTGAGCATTTCCACACCTGTTCACCTGTGCAGCCTCCTGGGAGTCTCCAGTCTCTAAATTCTGGTTCTAAGTTCCTAAGGCAGCAGCCCTCCAGGAAATGAGTTTGCCCGGGGCCCAGCACCCAGCAGGGCTCCAGAATGCAGCGGTGGTCTCCAGGGAGCACACTGTGGAAAGCTCCATGGTTTGCAAGATGTCAGTGGGATAGGGAGGAGGAGAGGTGCCTGTGGACACTGAAGGCGGCGCGGTCGATGTCCTGTGTCTATGTTCTCCATGAAACACTGGCCTGTGTGGAGCGAGGGTCTCCACTCCCTCAAACACTGTACTGCAACCACCAGGCCAGGGATTTGGTGTAAATTTCAAATGCAAAGGGCACCCCAGCAGCTGCAGGATGCACAGCCAACCACCCTAAGTTCTCAGAGTCCATATTGCCCAGGGTGCGTTAATGAAGGGCAATTTAGCTGCCACGCCTGTGAAATTTATACCAATGCTAATATCAACTCACAGGTGATCAGGGGTGAATGCAGATGTCCTGTGTTAACCATCTTTACAATGCTAATGAATTATTAAATAATAATTAAATGATAGTTTAATAAGTTGTTATTATAATATTAACTATGTAATTTTGTACATATGTGTATGTTTGTAAAAATCACATTTGAAAATATTAAATTTAAAAATTAAAATAAAATTTAAAAACATAAAATTGTGAGTTTTATTTTTGCCAGCTCAGTGTTAGCAAAATTGTGGAATAAAAATAAAAAATGTGCCATATGACTGGCTTTGTGCCTCCAGCTCATAGGACCCTCACCTGGATCTTGAGCTCTTCCCGTGAGGCCAGGGTCATACAGGCCTCCAGGTGGGATCCTGAGAGGACTGGAGATCAGGGTCACACAGGCTCCCGGTGCATCCTGAGCACATGGTGACAGCTGACCCTACTCAGACTTCATTATACGGAAGTCCCTGGACAAGCTCTTTGGAGATGAAAAGGCATTAGCCAGAGATTCTTCTGTTTTCCTCCATGAACTGAGATTCCTTTAGACCATCTATCACCAAAAGTAGGGCCTGTTTGAGGAATGCTGTATGAGTGGGTGGCGGGCGTGAGTCTCTGCTGCCCAGACCCCTCCAGGAGAGAGTCCGCTCAGCGGGGCGTGTGCTCAGCAGAAAGGCCCAGCTCTCAGCTCCTTCAGGTGGCCTCAGCTTCGGAGACGCATTTTGACTGGCCAAAGCTGCTGCCGAGCCTGGAGCAGTCTGCGTGAGGACTGGGCTCCCGTGGCTGGCCTGCCGCGTTCATCTCCTCTGACCACCTGTCCTGCTTCCTCTCTCGGGTGGTCGCCTCTCGCACCCTGACCGCCACCTCTCAACTACTTCCACAGAGCCCAGCTGGGACGGGCGTGGCCACAGCTGGTGAGCGGGCAGGTGAGGGGAAGGCTTGGTGTGCTGAGCAGGCCACCTCTTTTCCTCACGGATGGTGGCTCCGCATGGGCACTCGGCTCCAGTAGTCCCCAAGAGGCTTCTGCAAGGGGCAGCATGGCCTTACTCAGATCACGTTGACTCCTCGTGGAAACCATCAGCCTCTTTTCAACTACAAAAAATTAAATTGTGATGACCTCAGAGTTAGTGAGTCTGTACGTGTCAGAACCTGGCTGGGGACGTGGGGACAGACCTGTGAGGCCCCAGGAACTAGCTGCTGGGGCACAGATGTGTCAGGCCCCAGGAGAGAGCTGCTGGGGTGCTGGCACTAACGTCTGGGCTCTGCTTTTCACACATGAAAAAGGAAGGACTGAGCCTCCCTCACTCGAGCTACCCCTTGTCCTATGTCATGTGAGGTGTGTGTCTGTGTGTTGGGCTCTCACCAAGTCTAAAAGGAACTAGTGATTAGGGTCATCACGTCATTACAGCCATAGAAATAAAGATTACAAAAAAGAAAATAGAAACAGCATCAAATGCCATAGTGGTAGCGACACGGTGGCAAGTCCCCTCTTGTGTGCTCAGCATCAGCGCCGGCCTTGGCACCCACCTTTGCTGGTCACACGGGCCTTGATGTTCTGCAGGAGAGAATCCAGGCACAGGGTCAAACACTGCTCGAGGCCTCCAAAGCAGGCTTTGTACAGCGGGTTTCTAAGCGAAGTACCCTGCCTCCAGAATCTGGCAGGCGTCTGAGAAAGCCAAGCCAGACCTGCCTGTGGGCTGACGGCACAGAACAGCCTACGGCTGCATCCACAGCCAGGGAATTGGCACGTGGCCTGTGCGGCCTCACTCATCATCCCCGACTGCATCTCACTGTCCCTGCACGCCTTTGGTGACGATGGGCTGACTTCTATCCATGTTCTGTTAGCTAAACGACTGGGAGTTCAGGTCTCAAACAGCTCACTGACAGGAGAAAGGAAAACGTGAACGGAACCCAAGAAGCACATACCTGATATAGATGACAGCCTCTAAAAAGTCATCTAAAACCCAGTGTGTTTCCCCAGCTATCTGTCCCCTTAAAAACAGTCTTGGATAGAAATGGGGTGACTTTAAAAACATTGTACATAAGATTGGCAAATTATATTTAGCTACCCTCAAAGGGAAATAATCACTTACTTTCTTAAGCTGGCATCTGCTAATTTAGAACTTAATTCTAAAATGCCTTCAGTTTTCCTGAGACATGGGGATCTCTACAGTATCTGCATATATGACATAACTTTGCTTTATACTTCTGGAAAACAAGCTGTCTTTTTTTAAAAAATTAATTTCTCAAGTTAATCTCATCTCCTGTGATGAATTTACATTTAGTTTTTAGAAGTTGTTCAGTCAATCCAGTCTCACACAGCATTCAGTGAGAATAAACCTCTGGTGCCTGGTCTTCAACAGCACAGGACACTGTACCCCCTCAGCTACCTGTACCTGGGAGAGCAGGGGCTGGGAGACACGGGGGCCCTGGGTCCCTCCACCTGGGGGATCCCTTCAGTCTTCACAGATTCAGTTTTTGCAGGTAAGAGGAGGGACAGTAATGTCTGTCTGATGGCCTGGCAGTTAGTCGTGGTGAACATGATGTCGGGAAAGGGTCACAGGTGACCAAGTGCTCCGACGCTGGCTGTAGATAAGCAGTCATTGGACACTAATGAGCGACTGTCCACCTTCCTTGCCTGCCCTTCACCCTTAGAATATGTGCTCGGGCAGGGATGGTGTCACTGGCTTTCTGCATGCCATCCACCCAAGCAGCTGGCAGTGGTGCCTGCCGCAGTGTGCTTAGGCTCCGCTCCGGCCCCCGACCCCTCCACTGCAGCTGGTCACCCAGCTGGAGCCCTGCTCGGCTTGGACTAGTCTTGGGTTGGTTTCTGCCCCTCTTTTGACATAATAATTACTCTTAGTACCTTTCTGCACTCCTTCCAAAGTATTAATACAAGTAGTTATCTCAAATGTCGGCAAAAGGCCAGAGCCTCCAGCGTGAGGGGAGCGGGGTGCCACGCAGGCTTAGCAAGGAGAAGGCGCAGCGTGCTGCGGGCAACAGCTCCCAACGCCCTGAGGACCAGGGGGCAGGCGGCGGGCCTGTGTGCACCCGCTTCAGGTGCAGACGCTTTCTTCTCCCTGAAGAACCTGGGTTGGCGTCTCAAGGCCCCACCAACAGCTTCTGCAGAGGCTCAGGGCCACCTCCTGCTGCTCTATCTCCCCAGGGCTCCGCCAGGGCTTCCTACCAGAAGCTTCTTAAATGGTTTTGCTTTAAAATATTAATATTCCTGTTTTGCGTGTAGCTGTCTGCTGTGACAGAACTCCACAGACTGAGCCGCATAGGGACAACAGAGATTCCTGCTCACAGGCCAGAAGCATCCACAAAATTTCCTTTTACCTTGAAAAATATTTTACTGATCAGTAGATGGCGAGCTTGCTACACCTAAATCTTGAAATGTTCTTTTTTTTTTCTGTTAGAATCACCATTGACATTTTTTTCCAAAATATCACTTTAAAAACTTCTTTATGTTGATAGCATTTAGTTTATTGTATGACTACCTATTCATATGATTGCTGATGCATGCAGTTAAATCAAATTTCTAATCTTTAAGACACTGAATTTTTTTAAAAAAATGGAGTTCCCAGTTCAGGTAATCCACCGGCACATTTTGGTGGTTAAAGTAACTCAGAGTTTCAATTCTTACTAAACTTCCCTCCATTTCCTTCAGAATGTGCTCTCGTAGTCAGCCCACAGAGCTGTCCTGTCCCTCCCCAGGAAGCAGGGTTTCCAGAAGGAAGAAAAGGAAGAGGGCCTGTGGCGGCCACGGCTCCTTTGCTCAGAGCCGGCTTTCAGGTCATCTTTAATACAGTGGAGCAGGTGTGGTGTGCAGCAGCAAAGACAAGGCTCTCTGCAGCCAGCGGCTGTGACCAAGGAAACCCAGAGGCACTGAAGATGTGTGCTTTCCTGCACTGTGACCAGGAATGCATTTTGCAATTTGAATTGTTTTCTATTTGGTGAGGGTTTTTTGATAGCTTGATACTTTGACTTTATTCTGGAAATGTGACTTTTCACTGATGATACATACTAGTAATTTTGTATAAATACTTGGTGGGTCCTTAACGCCCAACTGTGTATTGAGTCCTGGGCTGCAGTGGACCAGAGGGGATCATTGTATATGAGACAGCAAGTTGCAGCTGGAAAATGGATGACTGCAGAGAGCAGTGAGATACGTAAATAAAACATCTCCTCTTGTGGGATAAGAAGTGGGCTGGCCTAGCGTAGGCATCGCTCATCTATTTTGGAATACTCCTGAGCGCAGTGACCTGGAGTCCCAGCTATGTGGGTGCAGTAGCAGTCCTGTGGTCAGGGTGCAGGCAGTGGAGCACCAGGGTTTTGGTCCCAGCTCCCTGGGCAGGACAGTGCTGGCAGCTCAGAGGCAGAGGTGCCTGGCTGCGCCCCTCTCCTCCGGCACCTGTTGGGTCTGGAATGCTCAAGGGTGTTGCTCACTCTCACGCCGGGGGCCTGCACTCTCACTGAGTGGTCCTGGCTCCCTCATACCATGGAGGCTCAGTGGAGCTGGGCTGCAGGGGTGCTACTGGGAGGAAGGTCAGGCCCTGGGAGACCCAGGGCACCACGTCGGCCACAATCAGCCAAGAGAAGTCACTGCATCAGCCTCAGCTCCAGGACAGGAAATTGGAGTCCTCTTCTTAGGGGCAGATGTAGCAAAGATTTGCAGCCATGGTCAAACCTGCCAAAACACATGCACAAGTAAGAGTCCGCCAGTTCACGTCCAGAATAGAGGATTTCAGCTGCATGCTTTCAGCAATATGGCTTTGTATGTAAAACGGAGGGAAGGACTTTCTCCCCTGTAGGTCCTTGAGTCCCCGTGCCTGAGGCTGCTGGAGCACTGGCAGCTCCGGCTTCACTGGGAGGCACCGTTTTCTCCTGAGGCTTGAAAGTGTGCAGGTTCTAGTAGGATTTTATCATCACATGAAGGCAGAGAGCACTTGCCTGTCCATCTCAGGCCGGCCCCCTTTTCACCAATGGAACAGAAAAGAGGGTCCTAGCCCAACCATATCACCCCCCAGGATACAGAATTTTTTATTTTGTCCTTTTGCAAATAAAAGCGAATGTGTGTCGATATTATGTTATCACAATATATGTTTCCATTAAGTCACTCATTTTAATAATGAGAAAAATTTTGATATGATACAGCCTGATTTTACTTATTCATATTTATGAACAAATGGTTCTTTGAAGCTAAATTTCCATAATTATTCTCAGCTCAAAGATCAGTTAGACAGAACCTATAGAATTACAGTGGCTACACCAGTCTGTAATTAGTAGCATCTCTTAAACCCATAGAATATGGTGGGTTACAGTGGCATACATTACTCCTAAATCCCTAAGGAGATTTTGGAGGGACAGCCTGGCTAGGGGACCCTCTATCTCTTTTACATTAATCTAGAATGGAATGTTTCTCAACACCAGGTATATGATGGATGACATTCATATTTTGCCAAATCATTTTTCCCTAAGTGAGGATTTATCAATGATTCTTGTCCTATCTAGTAAAATGCACATTCTTGTGGGACTGCTTCACAGAGAGCATTCTTTTAAACGATGCTGAGAACTGGCAGTCTTCCTCTGATCCTAAAGGGCTGCTTGTCCCAGGAGGTTCTTAAGCAATTAATGTGATGGTCAGCGCTGGCAGACTGCAGGGGCAGGAGCATGCTCTCTGAGAGGCCCGCGAGCGTGTGTTCCTCAGACAGGGGCAGCTCTGCTTTGCTGTATGTTGGACTTGGGCACAGTGGCGTTCAAGGAGTCACACAAGTGCTCCTGGCGCCCGCAGGAATGAGCCTCTGCCAACGCATCTGCCTTTTGGTGCAGGTCCAGTGGGAGCTTCTGCAAACTGCATACTTTATAAAACCCTCTCGTTCTGGTCAGGATTTTGCCATTGTGACCAAAAGAAGTGAGAAGAACAATTAGAGGAGACAAAGTTTATTTGGGGGCTCGTGGTTTCAGAGGTCTCAGTCCATAGACGGCCGACTCTGTTGCTCTGGCCCTGAGTGGAGGTAGACCATCACGTGGGAGGGTGTGGAGGAGGAAAACAGCTCAGGACAGGGCCACCGGGAAGCAGAGAGAACTATTCACCAGGGAAAAGATAAAAACCCCAAAGGCACGTCCCCCCGTGACCCACCTCCTCCAGCCCCACCCCACCTGCTTGCAGTTACCACCTGGTGATCCCTCCAGGGATGAACACACCCATCAGGTTAAGGCCTGATCATGTCACCTCTGAATTCTCGGGCACTGCCCCACACCTCATATCTAACCCATGACAACTCTCACACGCACACAAAGCCGCTGTCAGGAGCTTGAGGAAGCCAGACAGAAACCAAAGAACGGCCTTCTAACAGAGTGGCTGCGTCTGGGCTTTGTGTCTCATTTTCTAGCAGCGTCTTCGGGTTCAGAGCGTGAGAGTGAGGAGCCCCGCGAGGTTGTGCTCAGCCTCAGCATCTCCGGGGGGCAGCAGCGCACCCTGCTCAGGGGAGCAGCATGTCCACGTCATGCCCTCCAGTGAAGGAAGCTTAACGTCTGGATGATGCGATGGCAGCCTTCCCCGCGGCCCAGGCACCCATGTTAAACCTCTGTCTTCTCTTTAAAATGGATTAGGTAAGGAATCTAACAATTTAAACAAGGAGGTTTTATTGTGACCAAAATACTCTCATCAGGTACATCGCAATGCCTGTCAGGAGCGCTGAGCGGAAATGTGAGAGTTCACACCTCAGGAGGTAGTGCAGGGCGTCCGTGGTCACGCTTCTGAAACTGACCTGCTCTGGTAATGCAGCCGGTGACTGTGACCTGCCCGCGCCTCAGGAGGACGGGGCCTCTATGCTACTGCCCCCCAGGCTCGCTATTTTCTCATATTCACATTTTCTCCTTATGCTGTTTTTCCAACTGGCCACAGCAGAAGCAATATAAAGGTATTGATTACATTAACTCAGAAATCTACAACCCGGTGTCAAGGTGCTAATTTGGACAGGAGAAGTTCCATCATTCCTGACATCTGAATAACATGAACATTAATCAATGTTTTTGCATGTGTGCGGCTTGTTGGCTGTGGCCTGAGAGATTTATGTGCATTATCTTGTGTAATCTAGTCTACGGCATCTTCTCCTCTGTGTGGTTGTTGATCAGATCCTGCATGTGAGTTGTAAATGCCAAGGCTGGATTCAAACCCAGACCCTCGGCCGCGAGTTCACTGCCCACCTGGAATCCCACCAGCAGAATGTTCAGGAGAGCCTGCTGCCTGCCAGGTCCACCCTTCCACCAGGAGCCTGGTCTTGCAGGGCACGTGTACACCCAGACTCATGGATTCCCTTGCTAGGGATCTGAGTGGTGAGAATTTGATGGGGCTGGGGACACAGGCGCAGGATATCTACACGGCCTTTGACGTGCGTACAGCTGGAGGGAAATGCAGGGCAGCTTCCAGTGCAAACTGAGTGTCTGAGAGATTTTCCACTTGTTTTTCTTTTCTTTTCTCTGATAATTTAGAGGCCCATTTAATTCTGATTTCTAAAGAAGCTTCATTTTCTGCAGCATGATGGAAATGAGGAAAGAGAAATTTTTGGTTGGGAAGTATTTTTAATTTGGCTACATAAGAATAGAAATACAGCATGTATACTCAACTCTAATATGCATGATCTATAAATAGCGAGAAAAATCTATTCTTGTTGCTATAGTAACTAGGAATTTCTTTCGATAGATATCTATTTTTTACACTGGGTTGAGGTACAACAGCACCTTCTAGTGGGTTTCTCTGCCTTGGAGGATTGGCTGACCCCCCACTCCACCTTACCCAGCGCCTCTCAGAAGGGCTGTGGAGACCAGATTCATCTGGCACGTGCTTGCACATATCTAAACGTGTTCCGAACCCGTGGCCATGCGCGGGTCACATGCAGCAGCCACCGAGCTGCCCTCTAGGCTGCTGTGGTGCACACCTGTGCCTGGACTCCTGTGTTGGAGCCTGATCCCCCTAGGGACGGACTGAGAGGTGGGCCTGGGGCACAAGACCAGGCGCTGGGGCTCACTCGCAGGAGTGGATTGTGCCTTTGTTGTGGGTGGGTTTCTTACAAAAAGGCCGTCCAGCCCTGCTCTGCGCTCTCTCCCCCTCTGCATTCTGCCGCGAGGTGAGGCATCTCCAAGGCCCTTGCTAGAGGGACCCCCCCAGCCTTGGACTTCTCGGCCCTTGGCACTGTCAGAAGCAAACCCCTGCTCTTACGGATCTCCTGACCACAGGCGTTCTGTCATAGCAGCACAATGGACGAAGAAGGAGGCCCCAAGAACAAGCTGGAGCCAAGTGTCTCCAGGCGGCGGGGAATGCGGGGTGGCTCTGCCCAAACACGTTAGGGGACGACGGAACAAAAGGCTAAGTGAGAGATGCAAAAGGAAATTCAGCAGACAGTGAACACTGCAGAACATCTCCAAACGTCAAGAAATCGTGGGTCCCTCCTGCCAAGGCACCTGCTGGTGGCTGCCGTGTGTGGGCTGCGGGTCCATTCTGAGGCTGGGGAGGGAGAAGGTAGACAGGGCTGCTCCTGACAGGGGCTGCCCTCTGTCCGGGTTCTCCCTGTCCTCCTCTTCGACGGCACAGACCTGCCGAAGGTCAGAGCACCACTGTGGCCTGTTTACCTGGAGCCCCGGGCGCTTCCGGAGCTGCTGTTCTCCGGGAGGGCTCTGCTCCGTGAAGGTGCTGCTCTCCCACGCCGTCACCAGCAGTGGTCAGATCAGTAAATGCTGATGAGGGAGATGTTCCTTGTGATGACTGCAGTGCTGTGTCTTGCCACAGGGAAGAGGGAGCCCCAGCCAGGGCCCCTGCTGACGAGGCCGTGCAGCCCTCAACCAGCACTGCTCCAGCTCGCCTCCTTCAGAAGCACGAGTCATGTGTCCCAACGTCCTGGTGTGGGGGAGTCAGAAATGTGTCTCTCCCACAGACAGCCCAGGGCTTGCTGTGGCCGCGTCCCTAGTGTGGCCGTGTCCTGCCATTGGCTAGTGCATTTGGAGCACAGCTGTGTTCCAGGCCCTGGGCTGAGGGCTGCGCTGACCTCCTCAGCACGGGCACTGGACTCCCTCCTGCGCGACAGACCTCTGCATTCAGCAGGGTTGGCCCCGAGCCTACGCCTGCAGGTGCCCAGGACTCCCAGTGGGCACTCAGGGCCTCTGAGCCCAGAGCCTGGTGGGCCCGCGCCACCTGCTCCCTGCAGTCTGTCCTGGGTGCCAGCTCTCTCCGCAGGTGGTGGAGGTGAGGCTCCACAGCGCCTCCCCACCTGCACCCCAGCTCTTCTCCCCCGGCTCCTGGGGGACACCCAGGTGGGCCCTCTGTGCCCTGCCCATCCCTCTGCCTGCACACTCCTGTCCCGCAGTTGCTTATGTCTCGCGCGTCCCTGCACGATGTCTAGGGCAGCCTGGCGGCCAGCACCCTGAGATGGAGGAGGCTCTCTCTTAAAGGTCTTCATGTTCTTTTTTGCCACCAAATCCTGTGTGAATTAGACCATCTCTACGCTGGCTTGTAATCAAAATGCCCCTTTTTTAGAGTTTTGTACTCACAGTGTCCAGCTGCCAAGGGTAGTGGGGGTCAGCTGGACGATGATCCAAACTAACCCAAGAGGCAAAAAAAGTAAAAGGATGTAAGCTCAGAGTCTTCCCTAGGGTGGCAATGGGCAGGGGCTGGACAGCACACGGCACGAGGCCATCTGTACTGGCAAACTGAGGGCCCAGGGCTGCTGCCTGATCATGAACTTGAGTCCTGGGAGGTGGACACTGAGGTCTGATGTGCGAAGGGCTCTGTCAGATTGGAGAAAAGAGCTCGAGGCCCTCCAGTCCCTGAGGACACATCTGTGAAGGGGCTCAGCCTGCAAGGGGTCTGGCCTAGAACCTGAGCCCAGGGAGGGGACTCCTCTGGCAGACCACACCTCCCCTGGGGGCTTGCTTGGGAGCCTGGTGGCTGCCCCTGGTGGGGCCAGAGGCCACTTGGGATTCTGACTGGAGCTGGGTCCTCACGCTGGCTCCACCCTGGGCCATGCACAGCTTTTACCTAGGACCATGATGGCCGCCACACAGCCAATCCCGAGCAGTGTCCCCTCAACCTCCACCAGAAAAGTGTGTGCACCTGCCAGGCTTCCGCTCTCCATCTACACTAGCTGCCTCCCTGGTGACGTTCATCGGTGAGGATGCCAGAGAGCAGAGACCAGTGAAAACCTGGCACTAAACTGAGAGTGAATATCCAGGGGCTCAACCCAGGGAGACAGGAGAGCTGACTCCTGTGGGCCTGGTGACCCCCGAGACCACGTGGAATCTGCAGGGAAGTTACGGCAGTAGACGAGACCACGCTATTGAGAGCAGACTGCCTTTCCAGAATGTCCTACATACAGCCACCATTTGCTCACATGTGGCAGGGCCTCAGGCCACAGGGAGGGAGAGCTTCGAGGTGAAAGGGCCACCTGGGGCTGCTCTGACGCAGTGCACTGGGCTGCTGGGCTTGAGGGATCCCGAAGCCATGTCTTCTGGTGTGGTCCTGAGGAGCAGGACCACAAGCTGGTGCTGCTGGCCAAGGCCTGGGTGCTCTGGGCCGGGTGTCCAGGGCTTAGAGTCAGGATGTGATCACCTCGCACAACCGGCCATTGCCGTGGGAATGTCCACTCTGTCTCTTCTGAAAGCCTGGCATGCTCTGCCATCCCCAGCTATGTCCATATTCAGCCTCTTGAACAGGACAGGGTCCTGGCGCTGTCCATCAGGCTCACCTGCCCACGGTCATGGCTCATGGCACTCACGAGGCAGCCCCTCGGCTCTGGTCCCCGCTCTCGCTCTGCCCGCGGTCATGGCTCATGGCTCTCACGAGGTGGCCCCTCGGCTCCGGTCCCCACTCTCGCTCTGCCCACGGTCATGGCTCATGGCTCTCACGAGGTGGCCCCTCGGCTCCGGTCCCCGCTCTCGCTCTGCCCCGCCTCCTCTGCTTCACCCGCTGCCTGCTCCGGGGTCCCTCCAGGGCAGCCTCCCTGCTTGCGCTTCCCTGTGTGTCTGTCCCAGGCAGCGCGTTCCTTTCTCACCTGCCTTTTGGTGCTAAAGACGCTTCCAGAGTGGCCTCTGCTTCAACTCTAAGAGGCACCTTAGACTAAGTTGTCAGAAGTCAAAGCCCCTGCATCCCTGGAGCCTGGCTGTCCGAGCTGGTCCTCTGGATCTTCCCGCCAAGGGCAGGCACCTCAACACAGCAGTTCCTGCAGCCGCCTGACCTGACCTCTGTACTGAGGGTATGAAGGGCCCTTATAATACCAAAGAGACAATAAGAAATAGACCCATCTGTTGTCTGGCAATGTAGAAAGCACAATGGAGACATTGAACGGGGTTTGAGCCGTTTGTTTTGATGTCATCGGAACATTCCAGAAGGTGCTTCAACGTGCAGAGGAAGGGCTGGTGCACCCGCTGCGTGAGGGGCACACGGTTGTCTGTGCAGGTAGAAGACAGCTTGGTGGCAGCGCTGGGGGCTGCTGCCTTCAGACTCAGCGTCTGCAGCAAAACTGCCAGGGTGACGCTGGCCTCTGCCTCCTGAGGCAGGTCTGGCTGCCCTGCCTCCCTGCATCACTGCGAATCTGACACCCTCATCCCACACGAGGCCTCCCCCTGATTCCTGAGCTGGGATGATGTGGATCTGCCCCCAGTCTGACTTACTGAAGTTATTACCATGATAGTTTATTTGTCCCCATGTAGTATGGATAAGGTGGACCTCAAAATGCAGGTAAAGTACTCATGGCAGGTACTTAAGGAGGGTCAGGCACTAGGCTCTGGGTCCCCCAGTGCTTGCCTTTTGAAATCCTAAGTCCCACGCTGTTGGTGCTGGGAGTTGGAGTCTTGGGTAATTAGATCGTGCTGGGATCCGTGCCTTCTTGAAGGAGAACCCCGAGCCAGCCTCCTCTCTGTGAGGACAGATGAGAAGCCACCAATTTGGAGTCCTTAGCAATTCTGCCAGAACCTGACCATGATCACCTCCATCTTGGCCTTCAGCCTCCAGAACCTGAGAAAGAAGCACTTGCTGCTGAAGCCCCCCACGTGCTGTCAAGACAGGCTCAGCTGAGCAGCCTGGTAGCCAGGGCACAAGGGTCTCAGGGAAGCTGGGATCTTGCCAGGGGGATCCTGGCTTCAGAAGGAGGTCAGCCAGGGCTGCAGTGAGCAGGACAGCTGACCGCTGAAGTGCTCAAGGCCAGGTGGTATGAGAGAGCACCTCCTCTGTGCAGCTGACCATGGTCAGGGGTGCAAGGCTCTGAACACTAGAGCTGAAGGCCCTGGACACTTATTTTAGACCATGATCTTCAATCAGTGGAGAGATGGTCAGTGCCCTAGCTGATCGTTTTACGGAAGATACTGTTCACAACGGCTCTCTATTCGTCTTATTCAATGAGAACGAAACTTCTTTGTCCTTTCACATGGAAAGGCAATCTATAAATCTGAAAGTGCTTTCTCTTTAATCCTATACAAAATTAAATTCCCAATTCCTGATACAAATCTCTATTTCTACTAACTTGGGTGAAAATTTTCATTTGGAACCACTAACCTTGCCTGGAATAGGTGTTTCTAAGAAGCAGTGCAGCGAGAATCCTTGGAGAGCCGCTAACTGACGCACATTGATTCAATCCTCTCTCCCGCGTGGTTTTCCAAGTTTATGGCCATGAGGTATGGGGGATAAAAAATGTGTGTGAGACATTTAGTTTCCAGTGGAATCAATGCTCTTTCTCATAGGCAAATGGCTTCGATTTTTTTTCTTCTAATTTTTAGTTTCTTCTGTAAGTTTGTTTTTTCTAAGTACTGATTCTTTCATATGAACAAACCGAAAAGGCATATTAACCACCTGAGTAGACTCGAGATTTTTACACAACACGTTTATATGTAAAAACACTCAAGTTGAGGTCCTTCTGTCCTGTGGGTGATGTTTTTGTAAACATGTTTAAAGCTCTCAGCAAGGAGAGAGCAAAATCGGACAGAAAATACCTGAGAGATGGGGGGCAGAGAGAGGGAGAGAGAAGGAGATGAGGAGGGGGAGGAGGGGGACGGGGGAGAAAGAGGGGGAGGGGGAGAAGGGGAGGGGGAGAGGGGAAGGGGGAGAGGGGAAGGGGGAGAGGAGGAGGGGAAAGGGAAGGAGAGGGGGGAGAAGGAGGGGGAGGGGGACGGGGGAGAAGGAGGGGGAGCGGGCAGCTAGGTCTGCAGCATTTCCCTCCATGACGCTGCAGTTGTGGCAGGTGTGGCTGGTAGGAGTGGCCTCTGGTCGGTGCCTGGGCACCAACCTTTCTCAGCTATAAACTGGATCACTGCAGCACACAGCTTTGCTTGAAATTTGAACTTTTCAAGTGCAAATTTTCTTGGCAATGTAAGTTGATAAATGGACTAAAGTTTAATAATGACTCAGTTTGTCAGACCCTTTCTGCTCTGTGAAAGGAGGCAGCCACCTACGAGGTGCTTTCCTGTGCTATTTATGCTGGAAAGGGGAGAACTCCCAGCCCTGATGTTCACCCACTAGTCACCAAGTGGACCTCCTGTGCAGGGAGCAGGATCTGAGGGTTCAGGAGAGGAGCCGCGAGGGAGCTGGGACCGCGGGACACTGGCTTGCGGGTGGTGTGTAAGAGGAGGGCGAGGACATCAAGGTGGGTGGGAGAGAGAAGGACTTGGACAGGGAAAAGATCCAGAAAACAGGAAGAGGAGTCGGCACCCTGGCTTCCAAACCAGCCAGCACGCCTGCAGGAAGGCCAGGGCAAGCGTGGTGCCGGGGAGACGCGGGAAGTGCCAGCGGGAAGGGGGCTGGGGCAGGGAGACGGAGGCCCTGGGGATGTCACTGATCAAACCTACTGTCTTCTTGTGTGCGTGTATGAATATATCATAACAAACCCCACTGTTGTGTATGATTATAACATGCCAATAAAAAGGAAAAAATAAAATAAAATAAAAAGGAGCAGGAGGAGGGGGCAGCTCACCAACACCTGACACACAGAAGGACCCTCCTGGCCGAGAAAAGTAACAGCTTCACAAAGACAGAAGACGCCATTCACACGGGAGAGACCCAGCTCTCCAGTGAGTCCCCCCGTCTTCACAGGATGTGGGAGGAGAGGGCTTTCTCCTAGTGCACCACCAGGCTTGGACTGCACAGAACCCCAGGCTCTCCACTGAGCGGATAATCTGGGGGAGCGCCCATCAGTGCCTGTCGTATCCACACTGCAGACCTGCCCTCTCTTTCCCCAGACATGCAATCTCCTCGAGAGCAGGGCACACGTGTGCCTTCCTTTCTTCCTGTACACTCCGCAATGCCTGGTACACAACAGAGTCAAATAAACGCACTTCAAGGAAATCACACACCCCATCAGTTGACCAATTTCGATTTGAAAGGAGATAATCAATGTCGAGCCGGTTGCCTACTTAGACTAAGCTGCTCCTCCTTATCGTTATGAAGCTATCGATTCTAAGTACATGGGAAAATTTACACCTTCTTAAGTTTTCTGCATTTCTCAAATTCTTGATTCAGATAATAGTCCAAATGTATATTTTTAATGGAGATATTCCACGGCATATTTAGGTAGAAAATTCACATTTTGAGGTTTGCTTTCAAGCAAAAGCATGAGAAAACATTTCTGTGTCATTTATTTCACCAACTTGAGACAATGAATGGGTCTGGAACGTTTTGATTGGTTTAGAGTGAATTTATCTAATTTCTGATCACAAATATGTGTTAGTCCCTTTTTTGTTACTGTGACCAAACACGTGACAAGGACAGTGTAGAGGAGGAGAGACTTGTTGGCTCACGTTTCCAGAGGCTCAGCTGTGGTTGGCTGGCTCCATGGCTTTGGGCCTGGGTAAGCAGAGCTGCATAGTGGAAAGATGTGGCTCAGCTCATGGCAGCCAGGACGCAAACAGGGAGGGAGGGACCGGGACAAGATATGGTCCCCAGAGTGTGCCTCCAGTGACCTACTTCTTCCGTCCATGCCCCACCTGCCTGCAGCTTCCACCTCCTCCCAATAGTCCAAAGTATTGACCCTTCAGGTGGATTGATTACATGAGCCAGGCACCTCCCGAAGCCCCACCTGGACATCACTGCATTGGAGACCCAGCCTCCAACATATGAGCTCTGGGGACATTCCAGGTTCAAATCATAGCAAACTTACAAAGACTGGCATTTCTCAGATAGCCAGAGTAGGAAATTCTGTGCCCTGTATCACTGGGCCCAACCCCACTGGGCCCCTCAGGTCACTCAGGACAGCGCTGTTCCAACATGGATGGCCCAGCCAGAGGCTCCCTTCCCTGCAGGCTGTGCACTGTCTCTTCACTCTAACCCCCTACAAAGTCCTCACCATCTCGCAGCGGTTATTTCGACCACAGTGGTCATCTTTTTCAGCCGCCCCGGGGGGATGATTTTCAGAGATGGTTGTTTAATAAGTAAGACATTTCTGTCTCTGGAGATGGTGGCACAAGCATTCAGTGTGCAACTTAAGGCCACAGGCTGGACTGAGGCAAGTGGGCAGCCTCCGAACGCCAGCATTGAGCAGCCGCGCCTCTCTGTGCAGAAGCAAGGAGGACAGGCGTGAGGGACTGAGGTGTCCCCTCTGCGCAGAGGCATTGGGAGATCCAGGACAGCACTGCAGGCGCCTCAGTGCTGCACCAGACACACAGGGTTAAAGGAACGGTCTCCTTCTGAATTCTGAGTTCCCTGGCTGCTGGCAGCAGCCTAGTCCCCAGAAGCACAATTGCCTGTGCAATCAGGAGAAATGGATGCTGTCTAAGTGTCTCTCCCTTCAGCCCACATGCTGCGGTGAACAAGTGCCCTGATTTCATGTAAATAAATGGCTTAATGGACTTTATTTTACTTTGTATCATAAATAGAAAGAAAATCAGAAAGCAAAGGCAGGCAGAGGAGACACAAGACAGCAGGTGGAAGGCAGCCTGCAGGGCAGAGCCACAGGGGGCTGCACGCCATGCTCGGAACAAGCCAGCCTGCATGCCAGGCCAAGGTGGGGTGGCTGGGCACCGGGGGAAGAGGAACCTAGGAATATGGTGGCTTAATGCTCGCCGATGAAGGCCAGAAGGCTGGATCAGGAAAGGATGCCAATAGGAGGATAAAGAAGGCTCTTTCCAGCTAGGTAGTGAGCTTTTTTTTTTTTTTTTAATACTTTTATGTTTATTTTCTGAAAACAAGGACGTTCTTACATAATCTGAGTACATCATGCCAACCGTCTGTATTTGTAGAACCCACTAAGAATGTTTTTAAATAAGAACTATGTAGCACATGTCAATTAAGCAAAATTCAAATGTCAACGGTCAGAAGTTGGATTTTCAGAGCCCAGTACTCGTATCTCTGCAGACATTGCCAGGCCTACTTTCCTGTTGAGATGAAGAGCTGAGTGGTTGTGACAGAGCTGTCTGAAGTTCTCACTGGCCTGCAGAGCCAAAAACTTACTCTCTGGCCCTTCATGCAGAGTTTGCAGGTCTCTGAGCTTCCCGCCATTCAAATCCTGCCTGCTGTCCTGCTACTGTCTTGGCTTGGTCCAGAATCCAGCCGAGTTACTTCTGTAGACCTCAGTTTCCTCTTTTGTGAAATTGAGACATTTATAGTTCCTTTCCATTCGACTTTTGTGAAGATGAAATAAGCTATGGAACCAAACTAGGTGCTCTACAACAGGTGAATGGATAAAGAAAATGTGATATACATCACATTTGATATATATTATATATCACATACACACACACACAATGGAATATTTCTAAGCCATAAAGAAGAATGAAATTGTGGCCTTTGCTGGTAAATGGATGGAACTGGAGAATATCATGCTAAGTGAAATAAGCCAGTCCATAAAACCAAAGGCAGAATGTTCTCTTTGATATGTGGTCGCTAACCCACAACAAGGGAGGAGATGAGAAGTTTACCGGATTAGACAAAGGAGAGTGAAGGGAAGGGATGGGGGGTGGGAATGGGAAAGATGGTAGAATGAATCGGTCTTCACATTCCTACCCTTATATATGAATTCACGACCATCGTAACCCCACACCATGTGCCTCAATAATGGGATCCTAATTGGAACAAGTTATACTTATTCTATATATGTATAATATGTCCGAATACACCATACTGTCATGTATATCTACAAAGAACAAAAGAGTCCTTACTCAATCCTCACACAATCGAGTGGGAAGTGACCATTTTCTTACTGCCCCTTGTCTGCAGAGACAGCACCTGTCTGCCTGGAGCCAATCATTGATCCCTGGAGACAATGGGGTTTCCACTTCCCTCCTGGATCTTCACACTCCATAAAGGAGAACCCAGAGATTCCTTAGGGTGGTCCAAGGAGATAATGACGATGACCGGATATGGAAGGCTGGATGGTGAAGGAGACCGAGACGGGACCTCGGGGTGCTCGGGTCCGGCTGTTTTTTCTGTTATTCCGCCCAGCCTCCTCCTCTGCGTGGCTCTGTTCTCCCTCCTCCTCGGCCTCCTCCCTTCTTAGCACTAAGGCATGGGCCCTTGACCCTCCTTACACAGTGCACGTCTCCTTGGGGCTGAGGAGTTCATGGCGCCCTTGTGGTGGGGATGTGATTCAGGGAGGGCCGTTCTCTCTCCCGGGGCTCTGGATTCCCGTCGTGGTCCAGCTCCTCCGTCACGGCTCACAGGCTGGGTGTCCTGCCTGGATACAGCTCACCGGCCTCCTCCCTCCTGTGGTGCTGAGGTGGACACTCGTCCAAGTTTCCACAACCCGACGCAGGTGGCCTTCCTCGGCGAGGGTCTTTTATGTTGTGTGTGATTTCTTTCTGTCGTTCCTTTTCCTCCTTTTGAACTTTTGCTACGTTCACATTACGCTTCTGGACCTGTCACCCTTTTCTACCGCTTTTATCCAAATGCACATTTATTTTAACTCTGTGCTTTGTGTTTTGACATATTTCTGGTGTTTGATCCATTAATTGTATTTGAGCAATGAATTCAAATAGAAGCAATGATTTCTCTAGTCTTAATTTCTCTATAAATGTTTCTTAATTTTAATCTACAAGATAATTAGTTTGCAAGTCTATTTTCACAATAGAAATTACTTGTGTGTGTGCTGTTGCTAAATCTCCACACCGCTTCCTTCCCTCTCTCCCCGCTGGCGACGCTTTCTTCGCATCTTCCTGTGTCTTCTCTTACGAGGATGCCCTTGTGACGGACTTCTCTGTGAATCCTCCGCCCTCCTGCGGTCTCTGCGCACCACCCTCTCCCTGTGCTCTGAGTGGAGGCCCTGTGGGCCGGGTCCTCTGGGGGCCAAAGCTGCATAGGCAGGTGTGGGGCAGACCTTTGGCAGTCCACAAGCCCACAGTGGTCAGTCCCCTTTACCAAGATGTGATGCTCTGTTCCCAGGTCCTCCCAGGGTCTAAGGCTGGTGTCCTCATGTCCACCTTGACGCTAAGCCCCCTGGATGAGCTCCCCTCCCACCCAAGATGCCTCAGGGATGGCAGGTCCCCTGAGCAGCACTGGTACACCTGTCTTTCTTGTGTCCAGATAACACATGCATTTTGCTGGATTTTAGAAAGTACCCACTGGACCAAGATTGTATATATTCAGGGTGTATCTGTGCTGATTCAGCACACACTGTACAGTGGTCATCTCAGCCATCCATCAGCACACCTGCCACCTTCCCCAGAGCATCCTCATCCCCTGACTGGGCCCTGGTGCCCTGGGACCCAAGACTCCCCACATTCCCCACCCCAGGGGTGGGTGGGAGCTGGCCCTGCCTCTGCTCCTAGTGCTCTTCCTCCCTGAGATCCCATGTGGAAGTGAGGCTATGGCCACCTCATTTCTGCACTGCTGATGGAGTCCACACAGCACAACGTCCTCCGGGTCATTCCATGCCATCTCTGGTGGCAGGCTTCCTTCTTTTGCAATGGCTGAATGGCACCGCGTCCATTTTCTGCTATTATGGCAAATAGTGTATTTTTAACATTTGGAATCCAGGTGCTCGCTACTAGTGTGCAGAGTACAGTAGGGCTTTTTCTGTTGGCTTTGCGGGCCGTGACCATTCTCACTGTGGTTATTAGACTGACTCATATTTTTGTGGATTTAAAAAAATCCTGTGTAGAAAACCATTGTGAAAAGAGAAGACAGTGTTGTTTCTCTTGGGTGAAAGCATTTGGTTTCTGAATTTATAGCTGCCAATCTCTGCTGAGGAACTCTCTCTGGGTCTTAAAACCTACGCTGAGAGTTGTTAACCAGGTGGAGGTTTGATTTTGTCAATTAATTTCTGCAGTTTTTGAAATTATTATATGATTTTTAGTGTTTAAACCATTAAAACGATGAATTGCATTGTTAGAAATTAAAATGTGGAAGCAAACTTGAATCCTTGGGACAGCCCTCCCGTCGTCAGTTTTCTGCACTATTCTACGCATATGGCTGGATTGAATTCTGCTGAAGGGTCTTCAGTGTCCACAGGAACAAGTCCACATTTTCCTCACTGGGTCTCGCCTGCATCTGCAGTGGGTGCTGCTGGCCAGATAAAAAGGGGTAGAAACGGAAAACACTTCTGTTTTCTGGAAAAAAAAATAAACTAAGAATTGATATTCCCCTTTAAATTCATTTTCGACTTCATCAAAAGGCCTGGAATTCTGGAATTTTCCTTCTTTTTCTGAGGCAGGGAATTATTTTTATTTGCTTGTCTTTTTTCTTACTGAAAATTCAGTTACCGTGGTAGGTATGGGACCGGGCGATCTCTTCCTGAGTGGTGTGGAGTTCATAGGCTGCGGTTGCTGTGGCTTTATTGTCCTTGCAAGGCCTGTGGGTTGGTGAGAGTATCTCTCTTTTGTTCACAATACTGGGCATTTGTTTTTCTCACTCTCTTCTCTGAGTTGGAATGGCTAAAATTTTAGCCATTTAATTGTCCTTCTTAAACAGCTAGCTCCTTTGGGTTTCACTGGTTTTGTTTCCTCTGTCCTGATTTCCCACACCCCTCATCTCCCTGTCTACGGTCCACCGGCTCCTGCTGGGTCCGCCTGGAGCTCCCCCTCATCTTCCTTAGGTTCAGGCCTGGGTGCTGGCTTGACCCCGGGTCCCCCCAGCTCAGTGCCGAGTGCCAGGAATCCCCCCTGCCACTTCTTAGGCAACAGCCTCCGTATTTTGATGTGTTTTTTTCTAAAAATTTGCTTTTGGTTTACATTTTTGTGGTTGCTTCTTCTTTTTATCCCATCGCTGTTCATTTCCTGAGCTTCCGGGGACTCTCCAGTCACACTATCCCACTGGCTTAGTTTAGTTCCTTTGTGATTTGGGGACACTTTTCACTTTTCCTTCTGAATTCTGACGTCTGCCTTGGAGCCACCGGTGTGGTGACCCAGAAGTCTCCTTTGCCAGCTGTGCCAACCCTGCAGGCTTGCCAGCCCAACCCTGCCTTGCCATTCACAAAAGCTCAGTGTCCCGTCAGCCCCAGGCACACAGACGTGGGCCTCTGTCCGCCCAGTGTGGCCACTCTGATCTAGTCCTCCCCTGCCGGTTTCTTTGATTGGCATGCTGGGGTGGGTGGCCACGCCTGGTGTCTTGGGACCCCTGGGCCAGGCCCACTGCCCGAGGGCTCCCTAACGACCTGTTTCTGTGAAGACCTACCACGTAGCATTTGTGTGCTTTCCCATCTCCTCTTTCTTCCTCTTCTCTGCCTTATTCTAATCAATTATTCGTTATGGTTCCATTTTATCTTCATAGCCTACATTATTTCCACTCTCACATTTTTCCCAGCGGATCCCTCAGGGATGACAATGTACATTCTGAGTCCCTCAGACTCTGCTAATCTACTGTGAGGGTTTCACAAACACAGGCCCCATTTCCTCCCTCTCATCTTTTGCACCATTTTCTTGTGCTCTAATTTTTATACATGCTGTGAGCACAGGAGCCATTGCTGCTGTTTTTTTTTTCCCCCAGAGTAAGTATCTTTCAGAGCAATTCAAGTTAAGAAAAATAATAAATCTAATCTTATTTTCATCCACAGCATTTCATCCACAGCATACTTCATTTCTTCAGTAGATCCAAGTTGTGGGATGATATATTATTTCAGCCAAAATAGCTTCTTCAGTATGTCCACAGACCTGGGCAGCTGGAAATGAATTACTTCCTTCTTTTCCCTTTTGCATTCATATCTCTCCCCTTTCTTCTTTTCAGAAAAGACTTTTTCTCAGTCATTTTGAAAGACTTTCTCTGGGCATAGCATTTCGGTTGGCACAGGGTTTTTCCTTCTAGAACTTTAAGGTTTTAGCTTGGTCACCTGTGGAGGGCAGTTTCCGTGGGAGTCTGGAGTCACTAGGGCACTATTATCTTGGACGTAGCTCTTGATAGAGGCCCCAGCAGACCCGTCTGGGGATAACAATGAAGTCTGCCACGCTGAAGTCCACGGGGCCAGGCCCGCCCTCTGACCTTCTAAAAACGCAGGGCCTTCAACAGGCACATGTCCTGAGAAGACCGGGTCAATCAGCACTATGAAGTTCCCTCGGCTCTCGTTCTCACAGAAGAGAGAAGTCTGAAGTGACCTGCTGTGGGCGCATTAGTGCTTTGCTACTGTTGGGTTCTCTGTCCCCATCTCACCGGGGTGGGGTCCTGGAATGACCCATGTGCTTTTGTTGTTCTTCCTTGTGTCTGTTCGACTCAGCCCCTGCCAACCCACCAGAGCCCTTACTCTGCTTTTGGGAATAGGGTCGTGCCAGGTTCTGGAAGAGAACGTAGCCAGTCAAGATCTTTAAGCCCACTGTGTCGCCTTTGGGTTTCAACTCCTTTCTTCCTTGCTGCTTTGAGGTCTCCCACATCAGTTCCCAAACGGGTGTTGTGTCTGATGGCCTCTGACCGTCTTCTTGTGTCTTGAGAGTTTGTTGTTCTTCCTCCCCTTTTCATGCACCTCGTGATTTCTAGTTGAAGGCCAGACGCCTTGTCGAGGACCATAATCAGTAATGGAAAGGATTTCTACGCCCCTGGTTTTCCTGTCTTTATTCTGGAGCTGGTGTGTTGAGCTCCTTGTTGCTGTGGTGATGCCCAGGACTCCACGTGTTTCAAATCCTGCAGCGGTAGCGGGTCTGGAAGGGTGGCTTAGCAGAGCCCCCTCCTGTGTGACGCTGGGCTTTGCGTCTCCACTGTGTGGAGGTTCACCAGCCTGGACTACGCGCCTCTGCCAAGCCGGTGCCTCTCCCCCAGGTGCCCTTGCTGCCTGGGAGAGGCTGATGGGCCAGGGAGGAGGTCCCACCCTTATGTTTTCCAAGAGTATGGAATTTAGACGACCCATCCTTCTGTATGCTTTCCTCTTTCTTTGAAATGTTTACCAATTCTTCTGAATATCAGAAAGGTCTCTGTCGGTTTCAGAACCAGGAAGGCTTTGTAAAGACCTGAGAGCCCTCTCGTTGCAATGTCGATGTCCAGGCAGATAGAGCCCTGTCTTTTCTTCTGAGGGAGCCAGAGCCTGCAGGCACCTGGTTCCCACTTGAAAAACACCTCAGCCAATTAGCTGACATGGAGGGTCAGCCGGATTGCCAGGTGAACACAGGACAAGCTCCCTGGCCGTCCTCTCACTGAGGACTAGCTGCCCTTTGCCTTAGGGCAAGGGAGCCTGGGTCCAACCTGCTCAGCCACCTGAGAGCCTGGAGTTTCTTGCCTGTGTGGTCTCTTGGCAGATGGCCTGTGGATCTCACCACTCTCTGGCTTAATGCTTATTCCACAACACCACTGTCTCCTTGCTCTTCTGCTCTCAGGGAGAGGTTTCTCCTCTAGTGTGAGAGGGGAGGACTCCCAGGGGCTCCTGTCCATCCCCCAGGGCTGCGCAGAAGCATAGTTCTCATGGCTCCTCAGCTGCTGTTTGTGGACCTCTTGCATTTGTGGAAAGAGAGCTGGATGCTGACCAATCTTCCTTGACCACACTTGAGCCAAGCTCTGGAGCCCTCTTCTCAGCTGGGTCCTGAACTTGACTCGTCCGTGGCCTGTATACTCCAGTTTTAGCAAGAATCCTTCTGGGTCGGCTTAGGGAATCTCCTCCACACTTGGGAGATAGCCACAAGTGCCAGGGGAGGCTTTGGCCCACAGCAGACCACGTGTGGGAGAGTGGCCCCAGAGATCCCAACGCAGCTGGAGGTGTCCCTGGCCCTGGTGAAGCGGCTGCTGCAATGTCCTGGTGCTCACTTGTGCTGAGTTGCCTGCAGCACTAAGGATGGTGGGCTGCTACAGGGTCTGCAGCGGGCCGCACGGCCCAGCCTCAGGGCAGCTGTGTACTCCAGCTGTTCCCGCAGGACGAGGTCCCCTGCCACGCGTTCCCAGTGTGCTCCTGTCTATAAGCCACAGGACACGGTGTGAGCATCTCCCACCCACCCTCTGCCCCTTATTACCCTGCTTGCCTTCAACAGGGACCCCGCTGGGCTGGTTCAGCCACAGCTTGCTCTCTGGTGTCTCCTGCTGCTCATTGTCCACCTACCCCCTGCCCTGGCTCCTTGACTGTCAGCTTCCACCTGCTTTATCATGTTTGGAGCTGAGCCCATCCTGAGGAGGAAAGAATAAATATTTCTTCTCCAACAGATTCAGAGACTCCACAACGTTTGTGGGCCCAGGTTTTCATATTGCCCTTCCTCAGCCATTTTGGCTCAGTGTTCTCACTGGTGTCCAGCTAATGGGATCTGATGGGCTCGTCTTTGGACGTCTGTCCTCCCTGTAGACTCAGCTTTCCTTAAAGTGTGGTCGGCTGACTGCATTCTGACTTCAGCTCTCCAGGGCCTGAGCGAGACCATGCACTGAAGTTAGCAGGAGTGAGCCGTCCTGCTGACGGAGGCTGCTTGGAGGCTTCACACACGGGGCAGGTGACGGACGTCCTGCCTCCTGGTACGAAGAGCAGAAGATATTCCAACAGAAGTACTCATGTTCAGCATTCAGGAAATGAGACGACTCGTAATGATTGTCCAATTTAGTGATGATTGCTCTTAAGTTTTTCTGTTTGTTCATTGTTATTTAAACTCGTCCAAGTTTCTTTCTTTTCTTAAGCCCTAAAATGATCTTATTTTAGCTCATATCTTATTTTTCAGAACAGACGACGTCACTATGAATTGTGAGGCTAGTTGTTTATAGCTCTGAGTCTCCTTCATTACCACATCAACATTTTTTTGTTTTTGTTGGGAAAAAATAATGGCTGTCACAAAGAAAACAAAGTATACTCTCTCTTACATGGATAGCCTTTCCGTGGAGACCAACTGGGATTTGTATTTACTTATTTAAAAGGCTGTTGATCTCTTACGCCTAACTCCTTTGCCTATAGTGTTGGTCTATGTTCCTAAACATTCAGTAGTGCTGAGCTCTCACTGTCTGAGGGCCTTTGGACTTCATGAGCTTCACACCTGCAGCCTTCCTGTTTGTATTTTTGGTACCAGGGATTGAACCCAGGGGCACTTAACCACTGAGCCACACACCCAGCCCTTTTTATTTTTTACTTTGAGACAGGTTCTTGCTAAACTGTTGAGGCTGGCTTTGAATTCACGATCCTCCTGCATTAGCCTCCCAACCTGCTGGGATTACAGGTTGTGCCACTGCACCCAGCTACCTGCAGCCTTTTTAAACGTGTGTTTTGAACTCTGTTCTGCTTGGCTCTACTCAGGCATGGTTTGCGAGGGTCACCAGCACAGAGAGATGTGCCTTCAGCTCTGCGAGTGTCCTGGGGTGCCACTAACCCACAGCAACTTGAACAGTAGGTGGTGGGTGGCCCCCAGACTATATGCAGCATGTGCACCCTGGCCCAGGCCTGCAGAGGTGGACAGCTGAGAAATGGCCGTGTCCTGCTTGAAGCATAGGTCAGGGGAAGGCCAGGAGTCATTAGCCTTTGCAGGCCGGTGGACTTGCTCTAGGACATTCTCCTGAGGGACCTGCTGCCCTTTATGGCCTTTGCTCTACTGTGGCCTCTCAATTCCAGCTTTCCCACCTTGCTTGGCCCAAAGAGTCCTAACTCATGGGGTCAGGCTTCCACTCTCAGAGTCAGAGCATGGGTGGGAGGCGCCAGACGCACCCAGCTCACCTCTCCAGGATCTGGCTGGGACATTGTGCAGCCCCTGGGGAATTTCTCTACTTTCCACGATTCTCCTTCTATTTGTCCACCAAGTTAACTACTGTGCCGTGATTCTGCTGGACACTAGCTCCTGCAGGTGGAGGAAGCCCAGGTCATAGGGCCATTTTACCTCCGGCCACCCTTTCTCTCCTGCAGTTTTCTTCATTCTGAGCAGCTTCTCTGAGAAGGTCTCCTCTGATCCCCATGTGGCCAATGCCTTCCTCTCGCCTCCCGGGTCTCCCTGCTCTGTTACATGGCTTCTCTTTGCCCCTCTTCCTGGCTGCAGTCCTTCCAGGACACGACTGTCCCCGGATGCTCCGCTTCTCTGCCTGGGAGGCTTGGCTCTGCTCTGTCCTGTGGCTCTCTGCTCCTGCCGGTGGCTCAGCCCAGCACTCTCAGCCGACCCAGCTTGAAAGGCTCAGTCACACTGGCCCTTCTTGCACCTCATCGGGACACCATCTTACATGTATTTTAGTTTTTAGATTTTCTTTACATTGTTTACGTTAATTCAAACTCTAGCCTTTTACTCTCAAAACTCTTTCTAAAACTGTAGTCACCTAAGATTCTAAAATCAGGGCAGTTGCAACACCCATATAAATGCATGCCTTTTGAATCTTGTGTCAGGCCTGGTCAGCAGCAGAGACTGATTTTTTTCAATGTAAAAGAGACTAAATCATCTACCTGCTACGTGTGGCTTCAGGCGTTAAGGTCTGACCACAATGAGCCCACATGTTTCACGTCCGTGGTTTCCATCCTCTTCCTCCTTCCTCTTCGCTCATGTGCACTTTCATATTCATTTCTTTCTAGGAGACTCCATCTTCTTATCAGGGCCAGTCCCTCTCTTTCTCTCGCCTCCTCTCCCTCATTTCCTGGCCTCTCCTGTTTTGAAAGTGCGCGTTCCCGGCACCGTGCGTTAAGTGGCGGCCTTCCGGGGCTTCTTGGGGTTCCCTCTTCTCAGCGCCAGTCAGGCCCTGGTTGTTTTGCAACTTGTTTGGGGCAAAGCTATGTATCTGAATTGACTAACTGCTTATAAGTTGAACCTTCTCCTAGTACCATGGAGCACGGGGACTGCGGTGATAGAGGCTTTATCATTCCTATTTTGGGAAGGGTGAGGTCGTGTGCCCTTTATGGGTCTGGCCAGGATAGAACGTGTCGATTTTCACGTATCAGCACAGCTCTTGGCTGGATCATTGTGGAATGTGTGCTGGTTTCTGTGCACTTCACCCTGAGGCTCCAGCCACGGGAGGCCTCCTGTCCCTCTTCACCCTGAGTGCCTGCTCTCTAGGTGGCCCCCATGCCTGCCTGTGGTCTTCCTCGGACTCCCAAGGATGCTCCCTTTGCCTCAGGACTCGGCCTCCTCCCTGCTGGTCCTCCCTTTATCACATCACACGGTCTTTCAAAACGACACCCTCTGGAAACTGGAAGCTGCGTGTGCACCTTGAACTCCATGCCAGTGCATGCTCTGGGGCTTCCTGCCACGACCACCAGCTGCCAGTCATCACTAAAACTCAGACCTCTGCCATCAGAATCTGGGATCACGTAGACTGGAATGCAGCCAGGAAGGTGGAACAGTGGCTGAACTGCAGGCTTTTGCTGCAGAATGAGTGACCCATTGACCAACACTGGGAAGATGCAAGCGTTCAAGACAAAAAGAAGGGTCGACAGTTCATCTTCGTTCATTGCATCTACACCACAAGTGACACCACCAGAAGCCTCGGTTACAAACAGTGGGGGTGGCCAGGGACATCTGGCAGCAAAGTATTTTTTTCCAGAAGAAAAGAATAATTTTATTTGAAACGTGTCTTTCATTTTGTGTCCACAGTCTCACGTAAATAGATTAGTGCATGTGTTTTAGTCAGCTCTTTCACTGCTGTGACCAAAAGACCAGACAAGAGCAACTGTAGAAGGGAAAAGTTTAATTAGGGGCTCCTGGCACATGGACACACTTAGCACCGTGATGTCACAGGCTGCTTGCAGGGAGCATGGCGTGTACTGTGAGCGGCTTCTTCCTGGAACCTCATGTCAACCAAGACCTGCAACAGCCCATTCTCCACACGCACGGCTGCTTCGTCCTCAGGGACCACGGTGAGTCGGCCTGGCTTCCTGCAGGGGACAATGTGAGTTTAGGGATCTGGAGGTGGGGACAGGTGGGGTAATTGGTGGCCCAGGTTGCAGGTTCGCCTGGGGTCCCACGGTGAGTGAGGCTCTCAGAATCCCCGGGGCTGTGAGGTGACGCATGGCTGAGGTGATGAGGCTGGGCTGAGGACCACAGGAGCCCGCACCATGCGTGGACTGTCCACTGTGAGCCCAAGGGTGCAGAGGCTTCCAAAGACTTTGACAAACTGTTGAAGGTTTAGAGAAGGCTTCTGACCAGAACCTGGCAGGGCAAGGGCACCTGGAGGCACAGGAGACTGGTGGTGAGTGAGGGAGAATGCACTTGAGGCCCCGGTCCTGCTGGTCCTGCCTTGGTCTCACTGACACTGAGCCTGAGTCGCTGTTTTCAGGAACAGTCCTGTGCTCAGTTTCAACTCCTCTTGGCCACACAGGCGTGAGCCTGGGATCACCTTTAGCAGGAGTCTTTGCAATCTGCGTGGGCTTGTGGCAGTGGACAGTCCCTTCCCTGTCCCAGACCCTCATTTGCCCTTCCTTCTCCTCTGCATGGCTTCTGGGCCACCCTGCTCTGGGGTCCCAGAGGCAGGGCCTCAGCTTCTGCAGGGAGGCCTGTCAGGGCTCAGCTGGCCTACCGGCTCCCAGGGTTATCTGCCTCCTGCCCGGGCTCCCTTGCAGACCTCCTCTCTCTGGGCTGTGACTCAGCTGCCCTCAGCTCCTTGGGCGCCCTCCGTCAGCCCCCGTCTGACAAGTCAGAGTCCTTCAGGGCAGGACCCTCTGCAGTGTGGCCCCCTCTGTGCTCACCTACCTGCTCCTCAGCCAGCTTAGTTACTGGGGAGAGTGGAGGCTGGGCAGCTGCCCCCACTGTGTCTTCGCCTGCCCTGCTGTACCAGGCTGCGCGTGGTGACCCAGGTGCCTTTCAAACACTGCTTCATTTTCAAGGTTCCAAGGCCCACGCCACGCGGTGGGGAGACAGGCAGTGTCTGCGGCTTCCCTTGCCTGGGAGTCTGAAGGCATCTGTACCCCAAACAGTTCACCACGAGGGGTCGGGGTTCCACACTGCTCTGTGGGAGCGCTCCCCATACCTTCAACCCCTCCCTTCCATCCTTCCCCAGTCTGTGGTGATGAACCACATGCCCAGCAGAGCGTGCCTCATTGGTTGTAACCTCGGGCCGTGATTGGTCCGAGGACCCTATATAAGCCTCTGTACTCCCTGGATTAAGCGGGTTCTGCGTCTCGCTCCGGCAGAGCAGTCTTACCTACCCCCAGAGTCTGGGTGGAGTGACTCCGCGGACCGTCACCCCTAACCTCGTCCTGTGAGACTCCACTTCGTCTTCCCTGAAGACCCCTTTTCGTCTCCCGGGACCCCAACTCGTCAAGGAGACCCACGAGGCACGACTTCAAACAATACTGCTCCAGGCTGGTTCACACACACCCACTCACGGGGCTGCAGGGCCGTGTTCTGCCTGGTCCCCCAGCAGACGAGCTAAGCAAGGGAGCCCCGCAAACACAGGAGCAACTGGGGCTGTCCCGTGTCACTTCGCTGTGCAGGTGACGTGGTGGCACTCGGGGCTCAGTCGGGCCTGACAGAGAGCTAGTAAAGCAGGTGGCACCTGCGTGGGGCGACTGGAAACTGCAGCTCCTCCTGAGGCTGCCCGGGAGGGCTCCCAGGCCACCTGTGTTCTAGGACACAGGCTAGATCCTAAATGTCACTAAGAGCAGCACGGGAGAACCGTGAGGACTTTAAATGTCACTCCCAAATCAGGCAGATGCTAAAGGTGAGAGAAATGCATGCAAGGAACACTCCAGAGTCACCTGTGTGTGAAAAACAAAAACAAAACCAAACCCACCATGGTTTTAAAACTGAACGATGCGCTGGAAGGGAGAGTGGCCAGGGGACCGTGCTGCGCCAGGCAAGGGCTCGAGGGAGGCTGGCGGCGGGGAGAGGCCGCCCAGCCGCCTGTGGGCTGATGCTGCTCCTGGCATGGTGAGGGACACCGCCCAGGACAGGCAGCACTAGACCTCCTGGCGTTAGCGCACTCCAGCCCACAGGGACCCTGGCGGGACACTGTGTTCAGCCCCAACCACGGAGCCACTGCCTCAGACAGCCAGAGGGGCTGCCCTGTGCGGGTCCTTGCTGGGCCTGCCCACCTCCCCTGGGGCATCCTCCAGGGCTCAGGTCGGTGCTCTCTGGATGACAGGCACTGTTGCTGAGAGGGCTCCTTCCATACAGCCTGCAGGGCACCTCGTCCTTGCAGCTGCTGGCCGCCTGCCAGGTCACTGCCTGGCCCACACCCCGTGGCCAGCAGCTCCTCATCAGCCAAGTGCCATGAGAAAAGCACAGCCCGAAGAGCACCTCTGACGTGTGACCCCCAGGTTGGGTGCTTGATGGCCGAGGTAGAGATCCGGCTGCGGAAAGCAGGGTTGTACTGCTGTGTTTAGAAACCCTCTGGTCTGCCTGTGCTACACGCCCGTTAGAGTACCCGTCCTCCAGCGCCTCTTCCTGGACTCTGCTTGCCGTTTACATTTATATAAGGAACATGCAGCTGTGCGCCTCCCTTTCAGAGTGGGCTTCCTGTGAGAGGAGCGTGGCCTGGCCATCCCTCCAGTGTGTGCGGCGGCCTCTGCTTGGCTCTGGCGTACCTGAAACCTTCATCCACATGTTGTGCTCCTACTTGTGCTGATATCCACTCCAATATGTATCCTTAAAATGTATGCAAATTATCTCCATATTGAGAATTACTTATACTACTGATAAATTTGAGGTACCAGAATTTGCTTTATTCTTTTATTATTTTGAACTTCATGAGTAAATTTGCTTTGTTTTGAAGCCCATAATTTACCATTTCCAACAATTAGCACATTACATAATTAGCATGACTATATTTAATACAAAAAGTACATAATATGTAAAGCACATGTAAATACTAATTATACACGTGCAGATATCATTTCAGCTACGTGAGCTCTTTTTGATTAGGTTCTTTAGAAAATTACCTGATATCCAGAAGCTGTTGCTGAGACTTGATCTGAGTGTATAGCAGATACAAATTCACAGATAGGAATCATGCCATTTGTCTCAAAAAAAATTAAAATTATATTAAATATGTTGGTGTAGTAAAACTGTAATTTGTCATGTATCAATGGGGAAGTACACTGTATATGAAAATCATTTTTTGACTTAAACATTACATGCTTTGGGTTTCTATTTTCCAGTTATATTTGTGGCAAAAAATATTAGAATGCAAAATCAATCCACGCAAGAATGTTTTAAAAATATTAGTCTATATTTGCACTACAGTCACATGGCTGTAGTCAAAATCCCCAGATTCAGGGTCTGGCACATGGATTTTTAGTAATTTCAGAGGTGATTCTTACCTTAATTAAAAACCACCTGATTGAGAAGCTCAGTGTTTCTAATAGAATAAGCACAGATATGTAGTCCAAAATTAGAGACCTGTAGACTTTAGAAGGTACTTGGGATAAAGAGAGTGATGGATTTCTCAAGATCCACCAAAGGCTCACATGGGCTGTGGCCCTCTAGCTCTGGGCCACAGCGCTGGGCCAGCGTGGATGGGGACTCCCCTGGTCCTCATCAATACTCCCAGCCCGTCCATGAAGAGCAGCTGGGGGCCTGTAAGCAAGTGCCATGGAGATCAGTGGACATCAGGGCCAGAAGGCAAGGCTGGGGAGCTTGCGGTTGACGGACAACGCAGATAGGAGAGGAGAATTGGTCTCAGTCATCCTGATAAACTGGTTCATCTTTGTCTGATGTGCCTGCAGCTTGAGGGACACTGACATAGCAAACAGCACTTAAAGATGGTCTGGAAGACAAGACCAGCCTCCTCAAGACTCACCTGCCAGGGCTTACCAGGGCTGGCTGTGCCTGGAGCATGCAGGAGCAGCTGCCATGTCCTAAGTTCGGGGACAGGTCAGAACCCACACCCCTCTTTCAGAGGCCTGCTTCCTTGCCTGGGGTGGCGCCCAGGTGGTGGCCATTTCTGCTGCCCAGGAGAGTGAGAGCCACTTCTCTAGAGGGAGGCACCTCTGGGAGCACCTCAGGGGTACCTGATAGGATCCGTGCACGAGCCTCTGAGAGCCACATGCTGGCGTGGGCAGGCCGTGGTCTCCTCGGGAGGAGTTCAGCCACGAGAGCTAGCTGCATCACACTGCAGGGGGAGGTCCCTCTCTAGAGGACGGGCGCTGACTCTCAGCCACAGCTGCCACGGCAGGAGGCGGGAAACAGGACTCCAGGCAACAGGCTCCACATTCGGGGTGGCAGTCTCTCCCAATCAGCAGGCAGGGCTGCCCCGGGGACGTGGGGGACTGGGGGAGAGAACCGGGCTGATGGGGTCAGTTACACACACACTCCCGCCTCGCCCAGCCCACACGCACACTCACACCCAGTGCACGTTTGCACCTACACTCTCTCTCACACTCACACACGCATACACCCACACATTCACACCCACAGCACACACATGCTCTCACAGTGACACTCACACGCTCACAACTAGGCACACGCACACGCAGTGACACACGCTCTCATGCTCATACGCACTCATGTGCTGACACACATGCATGCTCACACCCCCACACACTCACAGTTACACTCACATGCTCTCACGCTCACACCTAGACACACACTCTCACACTCACATGCAGTGACACTCACACGCTCTCACGCTCACACACACTCACGTGCTCACACTCACACATGCATGCTCACGCCCCCCAGTTATACACTCACACCTAGACACACTCACACTCTCACGCTCACACACACTCACGTGCTCACACATGCATGCTCATGCCCCCTCACACTCACACACACTCACACACACTCACACATGCATGCTTACGCCCCCACACACTCACAGTTACACTCACACGCTCACACCTAGACACACTCATACTCTCATACTTTCACACTCACATACTCACACTTGCATGCTTACGCCCTCCCACACAGTTACACGCTCACTCACTCTCACACTCACACACTCACACATGCATACTCCCACCTCCCCACAGTTACACACTCACACCTAGGTGCACTCACACACGCTCACTCACTCTCACACTCACATACTCATGTGCTCACATTCACACATGCATGCTTACACAGCCCCACACTCACAGTTAGTCACATGCTCACACCTAGACACACTCACAATCTCACACTTACACATACTCACATGCTCACACTCACACATGCATGCTCACACCCCCACATTCACAGTTACACTCTCACGCTCATACCTACACACATACACTCAGACACTCACTCTCACATGCATACTCACGCCCCCCCACAGTTACACACTCACACTCTCACACTCACACATTCACACACTCTCACACTCACACATGCATGCTCACACCCCCACACATTCACATTTACACTCTCACGCTCACGCCTACACACACACACTCACACACTCACACTCACACTCTCACATGCATGCTCCCGCGCCCCCACAGTTACACGCTCACACCTAGACACACTCACACACGCTCACTCACTTGCGGTCAGGTCCTTGGAGTCTCCCTTGGTGACCGAGCCTGACATGATGGAGACGAGGCTCCTGCGCCAGCGCGTCCCCAGCGCCTCCCCGTGCCCACCTCCGCCTGTTTCTGAAGACGCTGAGCACCCTCTCCTGGCTCCACACCCAACACCCGTGCCTTCCCCGGCTGTGGGAGTCAGGAGTGCCTCTTGCTCTGGAGTCCAGGAACCGTCCTTGCTCTGCCCCGTCAGGATGTCACGGCCATCGCCATCAGAAGAGGCCGGTGTGGCTGTCTGAGTACGCGGTGCAGGCAGCTCTGCGGTGCAGGGGCAGTGCTCGCGGGAGAGGCAGCAGGAGGTGCCACGTCAGTTCAGGGCAAGTCCTGAGCACAGGGACTCGAGGGGCTGGCCCCATCTCCAAGTGCAGGCTCCTTGCACACCTGCCCCGTGCCCCACACTGAGTGGACACACTCACGTGGTCCGTGCTGTAGTGTCACCTGCAGCTGCGCCTCTGAACATGCAGGTGCGCGCTCTCGGCAGGTGCTCCGCTCGGCTTTGACCAGCTTCCTGTGTGGGGAACAGGCCGCAGGCCAGCCGTGGGTGGTGTTTGCAGTCCCCAAGCACCGCTCACGCCACACTGACTGCTGTCCCTCGGGTTGCTGTTGGCATTGTCCCAGTGGCAGGAGCTTGCCTTCCACAGGAAGCCACGCCACCTGTGACCACACCAGTGAGCTCCTCTCGTTTACCCCAGCATCTCCTCCTGAAAAGACTGGTCGGCAGCACGTTTCCTAAAGCTGGACAGGTCCATTGGGACAGTCCCCAAATGCTGATCCTCACATGTCCTGCTCTGTTCTCCAACCTGCACATGACAGTGGGTGGAGGGAGGTGTGGGAACTTCCACAGGGTGAGTACTTTACACCCACAGCTATTTTCAGCCTCATGACCAACCTGAGGTGTGTGGGTTCTCAAGTGCTTTAAAGGAGAGAGCAGAGCCGGCCTGGTTTGACACTGTAGCTGACAAAGGCCGGGATCCGTCTGGCTGAACCTCAGCCTGGGGGCTTCAGTGGCATATCTGTCCCCCACTGCCTTCCCTAGGGGTTGGCACAGGTTGTCCAAAGAATTAAGGTGGGCAAATTTTAGCAAACTGAGCATGGGTAGACATCTTCAGAATTTTACTTCCTAAGATTGATTTGATTGACATTTGCAAGGCAGGAGGCTGCGGCAGGTGAGCTGGAGTGGATGCATGGACGGGGAGAAGGTACAGGACGCCCAGCAGATGAAGGAGAGCTGCTCCCTTTCATCCCCTGCTGCCCTGTCCTCCTCTGTCCTCCTCTTGGTGAACCTCACAGATTGACGTTGTCCTTGGACTGTTGGCCTGGTTTGTATTTCAGCCTCCCTTCCAGTCCTGAAGCTTTATCGTGGAACTCAGCTGGAAGGGTGACCTACCAGCCCTGCCTCCACCCCCATCTGGAGGTTGTTTGGAACAAGTGCTGCAGCACGTCTCACAGTGGGCACAGAGAGCCCTGCACACAGGCCAGGCGGCCACCTCCTCCGCTTTCTCCTTGACTCTCTTAATGGCTCTTCCCACTTTGTGTATTTCTTCTGCAGGGCCACCTGCACCAGGCTCACCTTCAGATACAGAGTGCATCCTGATGCTGTTACAAAGAGGGACACGTGGACCTCTGTGGATTCCCTCAAGGGACATTATTGTTATCTGTGACCTGCTCTCGCTTCCAGGAATCAGTGCAAGAACATGCTAGAAGCACATCGTGAGAACTTATGAGCAACTGAATATCTTTCAGAGGGAAAGAGAGAATAATTTTCCTTTCACTTCAAGTATTTATCTCCAACTTCAAAGAAAGAAACGTTTTCCTCAGTACCAGTAAACGTGCTCAGGTGGAGTCCTACAGAATATATAATGCCCACCTGGGAATGTCCAAAGTACCCTGTCTGCTGTGGGCAGGAGCCGGTCCACCCAGCCAGGGTTCCACAGGAGCAAGTCTGCCTGCACCCCCATAGAAGCTTCTCTTGGGGTACTTTGGATTTGCTGAATGGTTTTTTCCTTTTTGAAGTGTTACATTAATCAAAATGCCTTCCGAGCTCAGACAGCACGCGACACGGTTGTTTTCAGTTTTCCATAGCTCATCTCCAAATTCCTTTTGCATCTGAAAATTGAACATTCATTTTTCATAACTATGCCAAGGTGGTAGATATGATATTGAAATTCTTTCTTACTGCCAATTTACTATTTTTGGATCTTTTCTTAGATCATCTCAATGCAAGCGTGATGAGCCCATATACAATTCTTCACATAATCATAAAACTTCGTTGAATACTCATGTAAGTTTACTAGACATCTAGAATATATTCCAAATAATAATATACTTTGCTTGAAAAGCTTGCATATCTGTTATAAATAAGACATGCACAGAGAAAGAAAATCACATTTAAATTGCTCATGAAATCAGTGAAGAAAAGGAGCAGATATTTGAGGCAGCAGCAAGCACAAGCCCTGACACCCAGCAGAGCCTACTGGAGACTGGGAAGGGAGGCGCCCAGGCGGCCGAGGGACAGAAAGTGAGCAGGGGCAGCTGGGGACGATCCCCGACCCAGAGAAACAGAGCAGTTACCTGCTGGGCAGCTGCACTCTGTAATCCCAACTATCCTGAAGGCCGGGGCCCACCCCATGCTGAGGATGCAGTAGAAGCCTGATGTACTGAGAGGCTGATAATCTAGCACCTTCAAACATCCTGCCTGTTAGCCCAGGACACAGAAGTCAGACAAATTTTCCATATTAGGAAGTGATTTGACCATTTAAACTTTCAGTGCACTTTCAGGTATTTGAAGTATCTTAGCTTGATCTATGGGTGAAAAGCAAGGCCACCGAGCACATCCTCAGAGGTGACCCTTGCTTGAGGCCAGTGTTCTGCTGAAGGAGAGCTCTCCGGTGCTGCATTCTTCTCCTGGGTGCATGGTTGATTTTGGCAGGGGTGCAACTTCACTATAGTGTGAAGCCAAAGGCTAGTTACTAGAAGGAACACATTTGGTACTTGGTTTAAGTCGACTTGATTACTTGAGTCAGCAAGAGAATAGAAACTTAAATGTGATAAAGCTAGAAATGGGCAAACACAATTCCCAGTGCCTGCCCAGTTCCTCCTGAAGGCACGCTGGGCTTGTCTTTCTCCTGTGGTCTGTGCACAATGGAAGAGCAGGGTCGGTACAAACCCGTGATCTTTTCTATGGTTAGACTCAGGTGGACACACACCAACATCCAAAGGTCTACCTTGTACTGCAGAGAAAACTCATCAGTAAGTTGGCAAACCGAGTGCTTTCCCAGACTGAATGACAGGCAGAGGGGCCCAGGATCATCACTTCTATGCGATAATTAATGAAATATCTAGAAGATACTAAAGCATGTGTGTGTACACATATGCACACTTGCTATCAACCTGCAATAATTAGGGCAATGTGATGCTCATGTAAGGCCAGAAGTAGCCACCAGTGGAGCAGAGCAGAGGCTGGGGACGCATCCTATCCTCATGGTCCACTGGACTCCAGCAAGGGGGCCAGGGCACTTGAGTGGAGAAGGCCTCGTGTGCTAAACAAATGGTGGCAGCTTTGGGGGTTAGAAAAACCTACAGTATGACCTCACAGGATCCATGAGGTTTCACTCAAGTAGATCCCAGAGGTGCATGTGAGTTGAGACCCCAAGGACCTCGTCAGTTAAATGAAGGGTGAGACGTGCACACAGACTCCATCCACCTGCTGCAGATTAGGAAAGGCTTGGAAAGTGGACAGAAGAGGATTGAACTTAGAATGAGTGAATAAAACAGTCAGGAACACACAGAAGACAAAACCAATAAGACAGGGCGAAACATCTGAACCGACGCCACGCCCAGGAAGGTGCTTTACTTATTCTACTCACAGGAGAAGGTGCGCGTCACCAGGATTCGTGAGAGAAATGCAAGTTACAGCCCAGCGACACGCCACTGGAATGGCTTAGTGCTAGAATCTGACATTGCCGAGGGCTGGCACGAACGTAAGAGCTGGAGCCTCTTGCATGGCTCATGGGAGTGTGATCTGGTGGAGCCACGGGGCAGAACATCCTGGCAAATTCAGAACATCACAACAAGTAGTTCTCACATGACTCCAGCACTTTTAGCCCTATATATCTATTCAAGAAAAATAAAAACATATTTCCACAGAAAGACCATTATCCAAATGTCCGAAGAAGCCTTGCGCATAGAAGGCAATAATCAGCAATGTCCCACGCAAGTGACAGGCGGATATGTGCTGGCACACCCACACAATGGAATGTCACTCATTAGTGAAAAGAGGAGAATCGCAAGTCCTGCAGGCTGTCACATAGATGACCCCAACAAGTGAATGGATGAGCAAATAAGCCAGCCAGGCAAGAGGAAGATGGCAGGCTGAAAGGTCCAACTCAGGGTCCAGGCAGAAAACAAAATCACAAAGGCAAAAGGCAGACGGGATGGACAGATGCCTGGCCTTAGGCGGAACTGGGAAGTGGCCTGGGCTGCCAAGGGACAAGAGGGAGCTTCTGGGTGTCAGGCAGCTGGAAAGTTGGGCCACTGTTGTGGCGGCACAGCTGCATGCCTCTCTTGAAAATCTTTGAGCCATACACTACAATGGGTGAATTTTATAGTATATAAATTATTCATCAATAAGCTGTTTAAAACCACAGTGGAGGATCTGAAAGCTATTTAAAGAGATCTGAATTTTCCAGAGTCCAAGAGCAACTGGTTTGTTCTGTGCTTTGATCTGCGATGTATTTACACGGGTGTTTTTTAGTATCATGTTTTCGGGAAACAACTTTTTATGATGAGGTCAAGGCGATGTGAAAATGGGTGGGGATGTTTGTTTAAAAACAGGTGAAAAATAAAAGTATTAAGACATAAATAACTGACCATTGAGATTACAATGATTATATTTATCACTCATTGAAGCATGTTTTAGTGGCTTTCAAAAGATGTTAGTGTCTCAGTATTTACATCCCTATAAAATAAAAAAGAAACGTACTATGAGGATCAACCACAACCCAGAAGCAGTTTCTCAAATTTTGTCAGAATGGACAGCGTGGCTGTGACCAATAGGCCATTGAACCAACGAGGCCCCCATCGTAGTAACAGACCCACCAGAACTGCGTCCTATACTCAAACTGTCTGGCAGTCCCTGGCTAGCCATGTGGCTTGGTCCCTGGGCACCCAGAGATATCAAAGCCTATGGATGCTCAAGTCGTGTTGTGGTTGGATCTGCAATGTCCTCAAAAGCTCATGTGTTGAAAGTCGGATCCCCAATTTAGCAAGATTCAGAGGAAAAGATTCAATCACAGAAGTCTTCCCTCAATGTATTAATCCACTTGATGGATTAACAATTTGAGTGACTACTTGGATAGCACCTGGGCGGGTGGGCGTGGCTAGAGGCAGTAGGTTACTGGGGGCTGTCCTTGGGACCATGCCTGTCCCTGGCCCCTCCTCTCTCTTCCTCTTGGCTTCCCAGCGGCCGTGCGCTGAGTCACTTTGGGTGGCATGCTGTTCTTCTACAATGCTTCTGTCTTGGGGACAGCTTCCCATGAATGCAACCCTCTCGAACCATGGGCCAAAATAAATCTTTCCTCCTCTGAGTTGTTCTTGACAGGTATTCTGGCCACAGCAACAAAAGGCTGAGATGTCAAGTGAAGTGGCATACAACTTGCTATGACTTACCCACGTCCTCCGACGTACCGTGAATCTTCGCTAGATCACTGGTGAGATGCTCCGCAAGGCAGATCCCATGTCAACCTCCATACGGTACCGTCCAGAGAACAATGGCAGCAGAGTCTGCACTTGCTCGGGGCAGACCGTTCTTCTTTCCTGAACATTTTCTTCTGTGGATGGTGGAATCCAGGGGGCAGAACCTCGTGATCGAGAGCCCCACTCTCCTTGCAGTGAGTCCAGGCTGGTCTCAGGGGACTTCCCCGTGGGGCAAGCCCGACTGCTTCAGTTCATCTGCTTCACAATTGGCCCACATGTCTGGGTGGAAATGAGCCCTTTGTTGTCTCGGAGGCACTTGATGCCAACCAGCTCACATGGTGTCGCCCAGCTGGGAGGCTGAGGAGTCTGTTCTAGTCAGCGTTTTTGCTGTGACCAAATCACCTGACAAGAACAATTTGAAGGAGGAAGAGTTTCTATGGGGCTCATGATTTCAGAGGTCTCTGTCCAAGGACAGCCAGCCCCACTCCTCGGGGCTTGAGATGATGGGGAAGATCAAGGTGGAAGAGAGGTGGAGGAAAGCCGCTCAGGACATGCCACCAGGAAGAGACAAAGTGCAGCCCAACAGCACGTCTCCGGTCACCCGTGTCCTGCAGCCCCTCCCTCCCTGCCTGCAGTCACCTCCCAGCCGGTCCGTGTTGGTGGGTTAAGGCACTGATGAGGTCCAGGTCTCATGGCCCAATCATTTCACCTCCAGACCCTCTTGCATTGTCTCACGCGTGTGCTGTTGGGGATGCCTCACGTGGAAGCCACAGCCTGTGCCCGGGACAGGGGAGAGCCTGGCACTGGCTAGCAGCCAACAGGGGTCCCCGGACGGGGCCGCCTCTCCAGTGCAGCCTCTTCCCTTCACCTTCTTTAGCAATCCCATCCCCACGTAACTCAGAAGTGAGGAGGCGGAGTTCTGGGAAGTCGAGGGACATGGAGACACAGCCGGCTGTCCTCTGCTGGCCTCCAAGTTGTCTGACCTCCTCAAAACCACTTTCCCACTTGTACCACAAAGTTTCCTTTTAAGGTAAGTCAGGAGGAAAGCGGGGAAGTTCTTGCCGAGCCCCGGCTTTGGTCTGGTGTGAAGGTCCTGAGAGCTTCTGCTCACCTTCCCTGTGCACCAGAATAAAGTCCACGGTTAAGTGTGGCAGGGCAGGTGAGCTCTTGGCTTCTAACATGCCAGGGACTTCATGAAGTGCACACTTCAAAACAGGACTCCAGGAAGGAGCAAGGAACTCCAACAACCCACTCGGTTCTGTTAAGAAAATCACAGGCGGCCCAGTGCTCAGGTCATGGGTCCCTAAGTGGATGGTCAGTACCTTGAGGAAAGGGAGCAGCTCAGTGCCCGGCAGGGGTGCCACATTCCAGCATCAGGACACAGGCTTCCGCATGCAGGAACTGGCCTTCAGTTTTCCTCAAGTTCCTCTTCGTCGTTAAAATTTCCTGTTTTTATTTAAGTTCCTATTGCAAAAACAGCCTCCTGATCATAATGGTCAATCTTACTTGCTAGAAAAGTGAACAGAGTGAGACTCTAGACCCCGCCACCAGGCACTGCTCCACTTGGACATGGGGCTGCCTGCAGCCTCCTGCTGGAAGCCCAGGGATCTGCCCTTCTGAGGGGTCATGTTTGGGCTGCAGAAGGTCAGGGTGTCCTCCCAGCCCTTCACCGAGCACATGAAAACTCCTGTGGCTCTCACAAGGTGGGTGGAAATGAACTCTGCCCAGAAACGTGCGCCTTGGTGTCCTTGTGGGGCAGCCACCCCTTGTGAGGGCTTCAAGTGAGGATCGCCTCTGCGAGTCATGAGCTCAGAATGTTCTGGGGACTCCCACACGGGGGCACCTGGGAAGGTGGGTGGAGAGGAGCAGGCTGCCAGTCACTGTGGGAGGTCCCTTCCCAGGTCCAGGGCAGGCCCTCACCACGTTCATGGAGACTGGGAGGGCTCACTGCCTGATTCTTTAGTTTTCTACATCTGGGAAGTCAAAATCAGTGCCCTAGAGCCCTCGCTGCTCTGAGTCAGGTCACTGGTAACCTCTGGGCAGCACCTGGGGGCAGGAAGAATGTCCAGAGAGCAGGGCGATTCTGAATTCAAGGTCGCCATAGTGTTGGTGGGTTCTGTGCACCTGCTTTTGGTCCCCAAACTGAAGATTCATGGTGCCAACGGCTGAAGTTTAGCAGGGTCCTCACCCAGAGTGAAGCTGAGAAGGCCAGCAGTGTTTGGAGATGAAACGAGAGGTCTCTGAACCAGGGAACCAGGGGGCTTATTTCCATCAATTCACAGCCACAGCTGTATGCTTTGCTAAGTTACCACATGTCCAGTATCACTTTAAGATCTGATCTTAAAACCAAATCTAATTCTTTAAAATAGGTGACATAAATCCGTCGACTTCGTCTGCCATCTCAACTCAGCAGGCTGATTAAATTGGGGTGATCTTATCAGACAGAATGGGGTATCTTCAACTTCAATGACTCTCAGGGCCGCGGTTTGTGTCTCAGCACACTGGCCCATGGTAATCCTGAGGTGGAGTCATCAAGCTGGCCAAGTGGCCAGCTTGATCAATTTCCTGTGATCTTACAGTCCCAGGAGACAGCACCGAAATGCTGGTCACCAAGGAGGCGTGGTATGGACCTTGAGGTTTCACATGGTTTCTCCCTTTGAGTGAGGACATACCTGACTTCCAATGGAAGAATCAGGCCTGGTGTCCAAGCAGAGACTGTACAACCCTGTGCTGGGGCCAAGGGGTACAGCTGGCCAAGGCATCGAGGGGCAGCATCACCTGGGACACCGCTGGACGTTCCTGCCAAGCAGTTTCCTTCTGGCTCCAGGACTAACCCAGAATCCGAGAGCAATCCCTTGCTTTCTCCTGGAGAATGGCTATGCCCACCCAGGAGGATTTCCCGGTTCGAATGTGACATTTACGATCAGGATTTGAGTGTGCTGCTCTGTGCTTGCTCTAACCAGGCACTAACCAGGCACGCACAGATTGCAGTAAGTACCCAGCTGCTATGCACAGAGAGCCACAGAAATAAAGTTACTTTTGCCCTGTGAATTAAAAAAACTATCAGATCAAATTATCATTATTCACAAATGTGAGAATAATGGCAACGGTTGTTCTAATTTGTCCCTGGCACTGGTTGCTCAGGGACCGCTCTCCGTGCTGCGTGTGTCCTCATGGTGAACAGGGGTATTTAATGAGATGTGGCAAACACATTAACCTTGAGGAAAAAATAATGACTAAAGCAAATTGTGTAATTTTTATCTTTATCATTACGATGCTGTTTGGGGGAAATAATTGCCTGATAATTTCGCCACAGGAGCAATCAAGTGGGAACGGAGGATGACTGATGCGGGTTTGATGTGGAGCTGCAGATGCCTGTACGCCCCTGCCGTCCTTCTCTGGAAGCAGCTCTGGTGCACCTGGGGTGCCGTGGAGGCTGGGAGGCTGGGGAGAAGATAGTGGTAGAGGTGGTTCTGGTTCAGCTCTGATCCGTGAGCAGTTGCTGAAGTCAGTGCCGGAAAACTGAAGAGAAGGCTACGGGCACCTGGACTCGAGGGGGCAAGGCCGTTCCTGCTCTTTTATCCCCAAATGCCCAGGTCTGCCCTGCACTTCAGGACAGATGGTCATCCGTGGCTGCTTTAAAACACACCTGCAAATTCTTTGGCAGTTCTGCCCTCAAGAGGGGGGTGGACATGCCCTCCCCACGGACCTGGGGGAAGACAAGTATCTTGAGGAATGGGCTCCAATAGAAGTGCCTCTTACAGAGGAGCCAGCGGCAGAGGCCATGCAGCCTCCTGTCTCTGGACACTCGCCATGAGGGCCACATCGCCAAGGAGTGAGAATCCTGGGCCACAAGGAAAGCCACCTGGTGTTCAAACAGCAGCCCTGCTCGGGTCCCAGCTAACAGCCAGGAGGATGACGTGCCACTGGCTGGTGGCAGCCACAGAAGTCCTCAGGAGGATCACCTCACCAGACTCAGCAGGCCACAGAGCCACCAGGGCCCTGGAAGCTCACGGCAGAGGCTTCCTCACCCTCAACGTCTCTGCAGGTTGCTACACTGCTGTAGGTAGCACAGACTAGCCCTTGTTCCCATGGTGCCTGCAGGAGTGGACAGAGAGCTGGGGATGGCTGGCTCCAGGAACTTCACCCCATGTGCATTCTCCCGTGGGCATGAGAAGATGCGCTCCCATTTGGGGATAAGAAAAGGGACATGCACAGTGTTCCAGCTCTCCAGGGGCAGTGCCAATGGATGTGTCTAGAAAATGCACGGAAAGTGGCCTTCCAGTGTGTCCTGGAGATGACCCAGTCCCGCTCACTTGGATAGGGAAGGAAGGCTAGGCATCCACTAGAAGCTTTCCGTAAAACCCACGCATTTGGTGGTATTTCCCACACCCTAGTTCTGCAGGACTTCCCTGATGTGGTCCTTCATGGATAGGACAGGAATGAACCCCCAGGTGGGCTGTTTGCCCTGTACACATGTTCGCCACCATGCCCAGCCACACACGGATTCTTTTTCCAGAAAGAGATGGATCTTAGTTTTCTCCTCCAGATGGTCCAGTGGTCTCAGTCAGGAAGGACGGCTCCCTGCCACCAGCAGCCTTGCTCATCTCCAGTGACACCTTTACAACCTCGTGGAGCCCACAGGTGCTGATTGTATCAAGAATTCAAAAAGCACCTGTGAAAGAGAAGGTGAAATGAGTTAGAGGAGTCAGAATGTAACAATATTATAAAAGGAAGATTTTTTTCTGTGAAATCTGTGGTCTAAAAGACATCTGGGCTCAGCAGGTTTGAAATGGAAACATTACAAAGGAAAACAACTTTGAACCCAAGTTTCTGTATTATAAAAGTATTAAATTTCCAGATTTCTTTATTCTACTAAGAATCTGAATGTACCAAAAATAAATAAATAAATAAAGATCAAGCACTTCTTTTTATCTGAGTTAAAAAGCAAACAACAATAGGAAAACCGTGACTCTGAGTTTAAACTTTCAGAAATGAGAAACAACACGCTTCCAAATAAGAACTGAGAATTAATACGTTCCCAACCTTAATAAGTCAAAGCTGTTTGCAAAACTTGGTTTTGATGTTGACATTTCAGAAACCACCCTATTTATCAGCACCGAGCATTTATTTTTCATGAAGCAATGCTATATGAAGTCGGAATAAATACATCAGAGCCACCAAGGGTGTGTACTGTTTTCATTTGCATTAAAATAGCATATGGAAAAAAGGCGTTTATTGGCTGCCTTCTCAAGGACTGAGCTTAACACCATTAAGTTAGTTTCACAAAATCCAAGATTAAGACATTGAAAGAAAACCTCCATAGAGTAAACAATGCTGTCCCACATTTAAGAAAGTGACTAATCTAGAGTAACGTTATCAACAGCAGCTTCAGCAGTGCTCGATTGGCCTGATTCTCTCCACGGTGTGAAGCACACTACTCTGGCCGCTGGGGTCTGGAGATATGGACAGGACAGCCAGGCTCTGTGAAGCTTCTACCCTGGTGCACCAGCTTTGTCACTCCAGAAGAGGGATCCCCAGGAGCCTCAGGCAGACCCCTTGGAGCAGGGCAGGCTCTGGGGCACTGGACCCCACCGGAGAGGCCTGCACTGCAGTGGCTGAAGCTAAAGACAGGTGGCGGCCCTGGGCCAAGAGTGGGCGTGGTGCAGGCACTGGGCACGGAGCCACAGGGCCAGAGAGCAATGGGATGCGCGTGAGAGCAGCCCTAGGCCAGACTGGTCAGAGGGTGGTGAAGGGCCCACAGAGGACAAGAAGCGATGAGGCCAGCCAGTGCAGGGCTGTTTACAACACAGCCTTCTGTCTTCTTGCCAGGGATCCAGTTCACTGTCCTATTGACTCTTCTGAGCTATAAAGGATGCCTGTTTCTCTAGAATCATCTCGAAGAGTCAGACTTCATCTCTGCCCTTGGGGATTACAGAGCAGCCATTGAGCCTCCATAGGTGACTGCTTGCCTAGCATACCCAAGGCCCAGCATCTGTCCTCAGCATCTCGCAACAAAGAGGAAAAGAAAGTAAGAGAAAGGCCACAGAAACTTTAATAAAAGACAGGCACTGATTAAGCTATGCTTGAGGATGGAGAACGATTCATGCACATGATTTCGTAGTCACTGAATCAGCATTTACGTCTGTCTTAGCTGGGTTGCTGTAACAAAATACCAGAGACTGAGTAGCTTGAGCAACAAAAGTTTATTTCTCACAATTCTGGAAGCTGGAAGTTCAAGCCTGGTGTCCAGCATGGTGAGTCCAGTGACGGTGACGCTCCAGCTCCACAGCCTCCTCCAGGTGTGTCCTCATGAGGTGAGAGATGGGAGAGACGTCTCCAGGAACATCCAGGTGGATTCCCTCTCTGTCCTGGTCACCTCCTGGGCTTTCCCAAGAGCATCACATTGGAGGTGAACTTCAGGAAACGCAAAAACTTAGTCAAACAAGATCTTTGTCACAAAATCCAAGATTAAGACATTGAAAGAAAACGTTCTTTTGGAGTGGTCAGAAATGGTTCTATTGGGTAAGGAGGAAAACATGAAGTAAAATACTAAATTCTGTTCTGAGACAATGAATTTCACTGTAATAAAATAGCCTCAGTGTGAAAGGCTGAAGGTGCTCGAGACACATCCCATGTCTGTCTGCCCCGGCTCTCCCTTGGCCTCCTAGCTCCTACCACACACGGAGGACACAGGGCAGCAAATGTCCCTTGACCTTCGGCCACCAGAAGTGACCCTGGGATGTTCAGTACCATAAACACCATATACTGGGATTTTTAAAAGCAGAAATCGTAAAATATGTTTTTAAAACATGTGCATAAATAAGAGGAGAATCAAACGTATGATCATTGAAAGCAAAGTTTATGAAGTGACCGGCATTGAGCTCAATGCTTCCCTAGGCTGCGTCTCTAGGGTGCTTTCCTAACCTGGACCTGCCCGCCAGGTTGTGAGCATCTGAGCAGAGTGAGGCCGGAGCGGGTCACGCAGAAGCCCTGAGCCCCGCCCTCCCAGGCCCCACCTCTGCCCTGGAGCCGGAGAAAGAATGGTACGTGCTGTTCTTGTTTTCCCCTTTAAATGTTTGCAAATACAAACTAAAAGAATAGAATTTTAAAAAAAGAAACCAAATTATTAAAATGACACAACTGATTAAAGAGTGTATCAACTATAGCTAAGGAAAGAATTAATAAGCTGGGGAAATAGATCAGAAGATGTTTCAGAGGTAAATACATCTAAAATATGAAAGAAATGCAGAGTACAAAACCAAAAATTTTCTAATGTATTTGATGTGGTATATAAAAGTTTTGTTTATTGTACTTAAGTATGTTAATCAATCTGAAATTCTACAGATATTTCTGAAGATGAATTATGAAAGGATCATAATCTAGTAGTAAAGAACAAAAATACTGAAAAATGGTCCTCATTCTGGTGACACCTTTGTGGCCCAGGAGAGGAGCATCTGATTGGACATGCAGATTCCTGATTAAATATTATAACTTTGCTTATCTTGACTAAATCAAAATGTAATGTTTCCATAACCAAAAAATGCAATAAATGAAGTTAAAACACAAAGAGAACACAAAGAATAAATGCACTGAGTATATTTTTTAAACTCTGTAATTCAGAAGACACTGGAATCTCACCCCGAGGCCAGTGAGTGCAGGAAGATGTGCCCCACCCAGCAGCACTCTGGACAGGCCCCGGCCAGCCAGGTCAGGGCGAGTCCTGCTCTCTGGTGAGAATATATGCACACCATGGTACGGGCAGCATTTTTGCAATACCCAACAGGATGGAGAGGTCCCAGAGCACCGCTAGATACCTAACTTCTGGAATTTCACACCTCCCTCAGAGATGGTCTTATGCATACCTTCAGGGAAACAGCAGCAGATGGTAAACTGTGCTCCAGAGAGTGTGGGGATCACATGAGAGATGGGCCCGTGATTAATGTTAATTAGAGTGGAAAAACAGATTTTGAGAATTTAAATACCTGAAATGTGAACTAGGATATCATGAAGATTCCTTTTGTTAGAGGTTCTTGAAAACTTCTTGAGAAATCTGGTGTATTGTCAGGGGTACCAACAAACATAAGTAAACAATAAAGTATGCAGAGGCCGAGGGCGACTTATTTTGACAGAGGTGGGAGGAAGGGATTGTGGTGGTCCATGGCAGTGGGCTCAGCTGTGTCTGTGAGCAGTTCTGTTTGTTTAGCAAAGGGGAGGAAGGACAGGCATGGGGACTAACATGTTCATTAACTGGTTGCCACAGGCACAGGTCTGGTATAGTACCTGCCAGCCTCAAAGTCAGACGTTCAGGAGTCGTTCTGTACATCGCTCCTCGTGGCTCAAGGGCAGGTTGAACAGGTGCCATGCAGTCACTGCTTGGGAGCCAAAGGCCCTGTGGGTAAGCACGGGTCCAGCTGAGGATGGACCAACGTGGGACAACACGTGCCCATCATCACGGTGTCGCTCGGAGCTTGAGAGCCTTCTGTGCGGCCTGTCCACGTCCCCAGCCCCTGAGGCAGCCATCTTCCATTCCACGGTGTTCCTGTTCCAGAACGTCATGCAGTCAGAACACACGATGCGGTGGCCCTTCCATTGGCTTCTGTGTGAGTCGGCTTTTTGATGCTGCAACCAGAAGACCTGACAAGAACAATTTTCAGGAGGAAAGTTTATTTGGGGGGTCACAGTTTCAGAGGCCTCAGTCTAAAGACAGCTGGCTCCATCCCTTGGGGCTCAAGGTGAGGCTGGACACCATGGCAGAAGTGTGTGGTGGAGCAAAGGGCCTCAGCAGATCACACCAGGAAGCAGAGGGGAACTCCTCTCGCCAGATACAAAATATAGACCCCCAAGCCCACCTCCTCCAGCCATGCCCTACCAGCCTTCAGTTAGCAGTCAGTTAACACATCGGGAGACGAATTCACCAGTGGGTTAAGGCTCTCGTAGCCCAGCCTCTCTCCTCTGATCCTTCTTGCATTGCCTCCCACATGAGCTTTAGGGGGACGCTTCGCATCCAAACCACAACAGCTCTTCCATTTGCTAACATGCACTTTAGCTTCCCTCAGCTTGCTCGTGGCTTGGAGGTTTATCTATCCATCTGGTGCTGGGTGATGGTCTACTGTCAGTGTGCCTGGCAGCCCATTCGATTCGTCACTCACTTCCAGAAGGACAGCTTGGGTGCTTGCAAGTTTTAGCGATTATGTTTAAAGTTGTTATAGACGTCTGGGTGCAGGTGTCTGTGTGGATTCAAGTTTTTAGCACCAGTGGGTTAACACCAAGATTGCTGGATGATATGATACCAGAATGTTTAGTTTTGTAGGAAACTTCCAAAACGTCTTCTGACGTGACCGGTCTTCCTGCATCCCCCCAGCAATGCATGGGGGCTGCTTCTACATTCGTGCCTTCCAGAAACCCCGAGCAGACACAGCAAAAAGCACAGCTGGCCTGTTTATCCAGAAGGAAGAATTTGGAAGTCCATTCCAGGGAATGTGGAGCGGGCCGCCCAGGAAGGGTCAGCGTGAGGCCTTCTGCATGTGGGCCTTTGTGTCCTGTTGGGATCCCCCACACCATGGATTATTCATTCTGGGTGGTTAAGGCTGCTCCTACCTAAGTCGAGTGTGCCTGGGCCTCTTTCCTCATGGTGGAATTTTCTCAGCATGGACTACATCTATTTTCTGCAAATTGACAGGGAGCTGTCTGGCTTCAGAAGGTGGTCCCAGGGTGGTCAGGGGGCCAAGTGAGGCCAGCTGGGTGCCACCCAGGGTGGAGGCTGAACTTGATTTCCCCAGTGCCTGTCTGGCTGCCTACTTTCATGGTGGTGTCGGTGTTCTGGACTTTGGGCCATTCCCATGTGACGACGGCTCATTGTTTGGATTTGCATTTCTGTCGACAGACAAGATAGAACATCATTCCATGTGCCTCTTCACCAACCACGATCTTTCCAGGTGAGCCATCTGTCAGGTCTTCGGCCCGCTATCCAGTCTGGTTGTCTGCTTAATCAGGCTTATGGTTGAGCTTTAGGAGTTCTTTGTAAATTTTGGGTAACTTTCCTTTATAAGATAGTGAGTCTTTTGCAAATGCCTTCTTCACGTCTAGGGCTTGTGTTTTCATTCTCTTAACAGTGTCTTCTACAGAGCAGACACTTGTAATTTTAAGTAAGTCCAACTTATCAATTGTTTCTTTCATGAATCACACTTTTGGTGTTATATCTAAAAAGTTACGGCCAAACCAAAGTTCGTTTAGATTGTCTTCTATGCTGCCATCCAGTTGCTTTGTACTTTGGAGTTTACCTACAGCCTGCGAGACATGCTAGGTTAGTATTTGTGAAGGGTTTGAATTTCTAACTTAGTTATTTGAAATAAGTTTTCTTATAAGACATTAGGAAGCAACACTGTAAAATTTTAGTGACTGTTTAATAAATGAAAAAAGATTGAATGAATGAATAAGAATATATTGTTTGTTCATAAGGAATTTTTGTCCCTATTTTTATTAACTGTAATAATGTTTTTAGGACCGATGTTTTCAGTAATCATAGTATCACATTCCATTGAAGTGTTTAGTGATACATTGCATTTATTGTTAAATGTAGATTTTCTGTTTTTTTGTACTTAGGTCTTATCTTTTAAATTATTTAAGGAATAACACCGAATGGAATGGGTGAATAAAGTAGTTTACAATTCATTTTGCTCTTTATTCCATGATCTCTGTGATGTCTTCTGACTCATGGGTCCACCCTCAGCCATCCGAGTCCTTGGCCACCCCAGGTAGAGGTGGCCGAGTGAAGGGCTGGTGCAGCACAGAGTGATTCATGACCCAAACGTCCTCAGGAGTCTACTGGGTCAGAATCGGGCTGTGACTGACAGGAGGAGCCCCCGCCCACCCCCGGCCAGGCCACTGTGGCCTGTGATTCCCACAGAAGCCCAGTACCTGGCTTTGCAGGTTGTTTGGGCCCAGGCACTGTGCAGTATTGAGTGCTGCCCAGACGCTGGCGCTGGCCCTGGGTGAACCAGCGTTTCCTTCTGGGCGTTGGCAGGCAGAGCGTTTGTGTTTCTCCTCGGGTGATTTCCACCTTCAGATGCCTTCCCATATGCTTTTGTTTTGCCTTTATAACATTCTCCTTTCGCATTATGCAAGTCAAATAAGGAAATCCTCAGTTGATTTCACATCTTCTCTTCCATCTGCAGGCCAAACAGCTGCAGCGGAGCCTGCCTCCAAGCACAGTCCCCATGAGATTTTAGAGCATTGAAAGTCACTAAACAAACCAAAACTGATTAACCTTAGGGCTTGCATTTGCTTATAAGCTAAAAAGAGTTCATATTTAAAAAAGCAACTAGAGAAGCAATGCTGTTGTAACTTGGGTCTTACAAACAACTTTTCAAAAACTTGCCAACAGAATGAGATGAAGCTCACTCTGCTCCTCAGACGCTCTCAGACTTGGCCTTTCCAGGGGACAAAACTCCCTGTGATCTCTGTTCAGTGGGACCAAGCAGGAATGGCTTCATCTCTGCCAGGTCCCCGCGTTCCTATGCAGCTGAGGGACGTGATTTCCCCAGGGTCTGAAGTCACCTGTGATGTGCTGTTGTCTGTGAAGGCATCAGAGGTTCCTGGAGAAAAGGCTGTTAGTAAGAAAGGCTCCTTGATCTTATGGAACACACAGGCAATGGAGAAGGTGGTTTTTTAAACAGATGAGGAAGAAGAATCTCATTTCAAGAAAATCCCACGTAAAGAAAACTGGCCAACTGGGCGGGCCTTGTGGTGCCTCGGCGGAGCGGCCCACAGAAGCAAGGGGACGCACACCAGAGCTGGCCCTCTTCTGAGGTCACCTCCTCCCTCGGGGGCTGTAGCCTCGGTGTGGAGCTTCTTTTCTTCACTTGCTGGTCAGTCATAGGATTTTAGATACAACTAAAGTCCAGGTGATTTGTGCTTCCGTTTGCCAATCTGACACACACGGCTCTCACCTGGGCTGACATCTAGGAGCACGTGCTGCGGATTACAGATCGTGCCTTCCAGGCTACACACCAGCATGTGGCTGAACAGTGGGTCGTCCGTATGTTGGGTTTCAGTATAGAGAACAGGAAAAGAACGAGGAAGAAGCAGGAAAAAGACACAGATTTCTCGATTTAAAGCCATATTTTATGAATTATATTCCCGTGTGTTGGGAAAAAAATCACACCAAGTTCCAGAATGGATATTTTTCTTCCCAGAAAGACCACAGCTGAGACCATCTTAAATTCCTGTAAGGCCCAACTCAAGAAATACAATGTGTTATGACCAGATATTGGTGTTTCCCTCTTCTGCTGTGGAGATCTAGAAAGCAGGCAGGGGGTGGGTCTGCAGCAATACCTGTTGAATGCGGCCACATTAGAGGGTCTACCCTGAGCAGCTCTCCAGCTCAACGGGGAGGCTGCGGGTTCACTGTGCTGGAGCAGCAGGCAGAGGCTGAGGCTCTCGTTGTGCCTGAAGTCGGACACCACAGGGCGGGGGACTGTGACCACACTGAGCAGGCAGGATCAATCCCATCTCAGCCTCTGTCACTCATGGGGCTGCATCAGGGTGAATCAGGCGAGTGCAGCGCAAACCCTGCTTCTCTCTCCCAGAGCACCTGGGGGTTGCTGCTGCCCAGTGAGGAAGAGGGCCTCGCCTGGCAGTGACTACCACCACCTGCCAAAGGAGACCAACAAGTGCCCAGCTGGGGTTTGGAGCTCTAGACAAGCTCGGGCCTCCTCTGAGCCACGGCCTGGCCATCCGTCAGCCGTGTGATTTGGGAACATCATCCCATCTTGGTTTCATTTTCCAAATTATAAAATGCCCAGGTACGTAGACACTAGATAGAGTCACATTTGGTGTGACCCTCGGTGTCAGCTAGTGCCACAAACCACGCAGCTCCATGCTCGCTGTCCCTGATGCCCCTGACACTCAGTGACTGCTTTGAGGGCAGTGGTCAATCTCTGCTCCTCCAGGGACTCGGCCTGGAGTTGGTGGGCACCTGCTTCCCCAAGAGCGAACCGCACGTCCTCTGACCCACGACACACAGGCGCTTCCGCTTCAGATCTGCAGGCCAATAGGTTTGGAGGATGAGCGAGCGGGTCTGGACTGCTGCGGGCTACATTGCTGACGGGCATTCGTCAAACTCAGCTACTGGAATTCTCCATCAGTGCTTTCTACCGATGATACTCTCTTCCTCTCCTCTTGGGATGGTTGAAGCAAATTACATGATCCTCCTCCAAGTTGGTTCTAGGACCCAAGAGACTGCAGAAAAAATCAACGTGGTCATGCATTGATTATGCTCTTTCATCTGCAGGGAAGAGAAGGAGTATCTATTTTAAATACATTTAGTCTTAGCCTTTCTAGTGAGTACAGGATGGCATGATTGCTTCTTCAGTAGCAACTCCTTTGTAACAGATGACGGTAAAAATCTTTCCATAGGCTTATTTGCCAGTGAATATCTTCTTTGGTCTGTTTGAAACATTTGCCTAGTTTTTAATTGGATTGTTTATTTTTTTGTTACTGAGTTAAGAGTTCTTAAGATTTTGGAAACAATTTCTTTATCAGGCATGTTTTGTAAGTAAATTCTTTAGCCTGTGAATTGTCTTTTCATTCTTTTATTAATTTTTTTTTGCAAAGCACATGTTTTTCTGTTTTATATTTTTTTTAGTTGTTGATGGACCTTTATTTTATTCATTTATTATTCATATGAGGTGCTGAGGCTCGAACCCAGGGCCTCACGCATGCCAGGCAAGCACCCCACCACTGAGCCCCAGCCCAGCCCAAGCACATGTTTTTCAGTTTTAATGATGTCCAAACTGTAAACCCTTTCATTCATGGATTTTGCTCTAGGTGTCTCCTTTGTTGTTTTTAATATGTTTTCACCAAAACCAAAGTGATGGAAATGTCCTGTCTTTCTTCAGGTTTTGGAGCATTACATCTCACACTTTGACCTGCACCCCGTTTGAGTTAATGCTTTTGCAGGATGCAAGGTTGGTGCTCGGGTCAGTTTTTGCTTAAATGAGGGTGTCCAGTTGCTCCTGCACACTTGGTGGGAAGGTCATTTGACTGTATTTGTGAGTATTTACTCTGGGCTCTCTGCTCCACTCCTTTATCCTTTGGGCTGAGCTTTTACCGGTGCCGAGTTGTCTGGATCCCCACAGCTGTGCATTGATCTTAAGCTGAGTGGTGTCAGGCTTCTATGTTCTCTTCAGCATTGTGGAGGCTGCTCTGCATCATGGTCTTTCTGTGTACATATGGAAGTCAGGGTATTGATGGGTGCCCACAACACAGCTCGCTGGGGCTTTGAATGGGGTTGCTTAAACCTATAGAACAAATGTGAAGAAACAACAGTTTAACAATACTGTCTTCCAAAACTTGAATGTAGAATATCTCTCCAACTATTCTTTGATTTCTTTCATCAGAGTTTTGTGGCTTTATGCATATATAGTCTGAGGATACTTTCTTAGATTTATTCCTAAGTATTTCTTCTCCTGATGATATGATGATATTGTGTTGTTAGTTTCAAATTCCAATTGGTCATTGTTGGAAAATAAGAAAGCAATTGATGTTTGTATGTGTGTTAGTCGACTCAGCAGCACTGTGACCAAAGTCCCTGGCAACAGCAACTCAGGCAGGAAACATGTGTTTGGCTCATGGTTGCAAAGGTTTCTGTCCGTGGTTGGTCCAGTCCAAGGCAGAACATCATGGTGGAAGGGTGTGGCAGAGGAAAGCTTCTCAGCGCACCAAAGCTGGGAAGCGGAGGAGGGAGAAGAGAGAGTAGGGGAGAAGAGGAAACCCTGGCAGCTCCCAGTCACCACCTCCTCCAGCGGGTCCCACTTCCCAGGGGCCCAACGGCTCTCCAATTAATTCCATCAAGTGGATTAATCCACTGATGGGCTCAGAGCTCTCATAATCCAGTCATGGCCTGAGGCTCCACTTCTGGACACTGCACAGCGGGAGCCATGCTCTCCACACATGAGCTTTTGGGGGTCGTTCCAGACCAAACCATAATAGTCTGTAAACCTGGTACCCTCTTCTGCTCCCCTGGTGTAAGTAGGGTTCTGCTGTTGTCCCTCGAGGCTTTCTACGTACTGATGCCATCACGTCATCTGCATAGACGTTTGCGTTCCTCTTCCCCATCTCCATCTCTTCCTCTTGCTCACCGTGTGTAACAGCAGCAGCTCGAGATCCCAGAGCAACGCTGAGCAGGAGGGTCTATAGAATTAACTGTGCTGTTCTTGATCTGATCTGTGGCGATTTTATGTCTCCAGTGTTAAGTATGATGTCAGCTGTTGGTGTTTGTGCAGATTTAAACTTATTTAAATCTTAAATCTTACTGACACCTCCTATAAGTGTCTATCATTATCAGATTTAGGAGTTATCTTGTGTTCTGGTGTGCCAAGAGTTTCAGCCAGGCACAGTCATTAAATTCAGTCAAAAGCTTATCCTGAAGTCATTAACAGGGTCACTTGGATTTCATCCTTTATCCTCTGCCTTGAGGTGATTGCATTGATTTTGATGCTGAAGTTGCCTTGTATACTTGGAAGAAATCTCACTTGCCTGTAGTGGTGATTATTTTCATATATAGTTATATTCTGCTTGCTAGTATTTTAAAAGTATTTGGTTTCTATATTTGTAAGAAATATTCATTCTTATTTTTCCTTTATTTAACCATAATACGGTTCTGATTTTATGATAATATTCATTTCATAGAATAAAATAGAAAGCATTTACTTTGTTTCTCTTTCCTGAAAGAAGTTGTAACAACTGGCTAGCGTTCCTTCCTTAAGTATTGTTATTATTCTTAGGTAAATTCATCTGGATGTGTGCTTTTGTTTTTGGAAGATAAAAAATTATTGATTAAATTTCTTCAGTCTGTCAACAATTGTTCAGTGATCGGCATGCCTCACCCCAGCCTCTCTCTCCCTCCCAGCATGTGGAAGCCATTCTCCTCCATCATACTCTTCCACCACGAAGTTCTGCCTCAATTCTGGCTTCAAAGAATGAAATTGCCTGTCTGTGGACGAAGACCTTGAAACAGTGAGCCCCAAATAGACTCCTTGATGCATTCTCTTAAAGAAGACACAAACAACTCAACTATTAAGAGAAGATTGATGAACCTAACTGCTGACACCACCACCGCATGACCAGGATGGAGGGTAGCAGGCAAGAGGTTCACGGGCTGTTCAGTCAGGCAGTTGTGGGGCAGAGGGGAGAGGCCTCAGCAGGAGCCCTGGGCACCCTCTGCAGCCGGAGCCGAGCCTGCAGCCTTACTCTGCTGTCCCTCCCACAGCCAGCGGCAGGCAGGCAGGGCACGGGTCCTCCTGTCCTCTGGTAGGGCCCGGCAGGCCTGGCTGCTGAGCTGGGAGAGTGAGGCTGCTCCTTGGCTCCAGACCCCACTGTAGCTTACGCACAGGCCTAGATCTTCACTGCCTGAGGGCAACAGTGGAAGCCCTAGGGGAGCAGGAAAGAATTCACCTCTAGGATTCCAGTAAAGCAAGAAATGTTCCCAGAACTGGGGAAAATGAGGAGGAAATGGAGCTTCTCTCTTCCAGAGGGCACAGAGTGAGCTTCTAATCGCTTCAAGTGTGACCCATGTCTGCCGCTGCTGAACGGAGCAGGACAGAAGGAGGGGGCTGGGTTTAGAGTGGGGTCCTGCCTCTTCCAGCTGATTGGAACCAGAACACCGTCTCTCAGAGGAGCTCATACGGTGCTTTAAGTGTTCCGTAATGGACCAGTGTCCCATCATCTGGCATTTCCTAAGTGTATTTGTGGGTGTGTCACCTATCTTTCAGAGCAGAGGTGAGGTGAGGGCTGCTCCACCTTCCAGTCAGGCTCCTAGCACCTCCTGCTGCAGCTGGGAAAGAAGAGGGTCTTGCTGCTGCGACTTGCACAGAGGGGAGCTGGGAAGCGCTCGCTCACAGGGTGTTAAGTCAGGCAGTTGTGGGGAAGAGGTGAGAGGCCTCAGCAGGAGCCCGAGCGTTCTCTGCAGTCTGAGCTGAGCCCGCAGCCCTGGTTCTCCCTTTTGATTCTTAATGAACTATGAAGAGATTCCTTTCCCACATGCACTAGTGACACCCAGTTTTCCAGCATGGGAGCTGCTCTAACCTAGTGTGCGTCTACACGGCTATTTACGCTGTCACCCACCATGGCCTGGACCTTGTACAACTCTGCTGCTCTGCTCTGCAGGGGCAGTGAAGGCCAGCCCTGCCCACCCATCTCCTCTCTGTCTGCAGATGTGGCCCTGCCTGGGAGATGTGCAGTGTGGCAGGTGACATGGTGTGGCAGGTGGCTCTGGCAGCAGCACTGGGTGCCCCGGTTTCTAGGGGATGACCATGAGATTGGCCACACACCTGCTCAGGCTGGTGCTCCCTGAGAGGCTCTGGACCTGCTGAGCTGAAGTAAGCAGCCCAAGGCAGGGAGTGAACAGCTGTCCTACCCAGGAGGACCGTACCACCACTCAGGGCCTCCTGCCATGCATTTGAGCAGAGTTAGAAACATTAATGTCAGTCCCACAACCACTTAAAGTGGTCAAGATTGTCTTGTCCATTTCTCCTGTCAGAGAATGACCCAGAACACATACTTAGTGCTAAAAGAATGAGAAACCAAAATGGAAATTCCGTCTGAAGTAAAATAAGAAAAAGCTGTAATTCCATATACAGTGTAACACACCAACACACGAATGAACCCAAGAAGGGGGCAAGACAGACAGACAGACAAAAAGAACACAGTGCTGCGGCTGCAGATCTCAGAGCCTGGAGAGCTTGTTTCCCCAAATTAAAACTCTGCTACGTCACAGAAACCAAACCAGGGATTCCTGCTTGACACAGGCGCAGGCTGTACTGGTAGATGAGGAGCAGTTGAGTTTTAGAAACTCGTACAGAAACTTGCTCCAAATCACAAGAGTAGTGGAGAAATAGGGAAGAAAATAAGTTTCATTTTATGTGAAATGGTGGAAGATCGTCTATGCCAGTGTTTGTTTTTGCATGAATAAGGAAAGGGTGAGACCCCATTACAAAAGAAACCAACAAAAAGGACATCACCCAGCCAGGTGGTGGGGAGCTTTTCCAGAGGCAAAGAGCTGGCAGGCAGGGCTGGGTGTCCTCAAGGCCTCTGTGTGGACAGGAAGGCTAACTCCTGCGGTGTGTTTCCACCTGAAGCTGTTCCCATCTGCACGGGGCACCCAGGGGGCTCCCTGCAGTCAGTCACGTGGTTCCCAGACCTGGACAAGCTCTGTCCAAGGCCTTTCCCTACAGCTCATCCTTCTCTGAGAACTTGATGCCAGTGGACTCACAGGTAGACTCCGGAGGCAGACCCTTTCCCTCAGCAGACCTTTAAGGCCCATCCGTGTGCCATCACTGCCCAAGTGTTGGTCAGTTTGGGCACTCAGGAATTTGAGATCTGTTTTTATTGGGCCAGATGGAGGGTCTGGGGAAGGATCAGTGCTGTGGCCTCTTCCCAGAGACCATCATCCCACGCTTGCTGGATCTTCCCTCCCAGGGCCTGTCACTGGGAAAGAATGTACTGGGAACGGCCCGTGTGGCTGGCTTTCTCCCTCACTCCCTCTCCCCGGCCGTACTTGTTGGGGGTTTCCATATCTAATAAGCATTGTCCCTGTTTCCCAGCAGGGCCAGAGCAGCGCGGCTCTCCTGAAGGCAGATACCTCATCCTTTCTCCAGAGCACAGGTAACAACGGGTGTGGGAAGGGGAGTTAGAGCCAGGGGTGGCCAGCAACATGGAAAATGAAGATTCCAACAGTCTGGGTCGTGATTCTAGTAACATTTTTGGGAATGCCATTAAAATAATACAACACATGAAAGGTTTGTGCTGAAAGGGAGCGGGGTGGAGGGAGGGGAACGGAGGAAATAGGCACACGTACCGGCTGCGCTGCCCCTCGTTGTCGGGGCCTCAGAGCCCAGTGGGCTGTGCGTGCTGGCCGAGCGCCCTGCTCCCAGCTGCAGCCCCGCCTGCTCATGTCACATACAAGGGAAGCTCCACCTATCAGGCAGGTTGGCTAATGCCACGATGAGTGAATGATTCGCTCCGATTAGTGCAGAGGCAAAGCTAACGGAGGCCGTGTAAGAGGAGGCAAAAACAAAGAAGCCATAGAAACAGAAAGCGCGGCATAGAATTAGAACAGAACTAAAATAAAAAATACAGATGTTCATGGCAATTAATATAAGTAAAACTAAATGGGCCATTTAAAAAGACTCTGACTTGGTCATGAAGAAGCCCCTGCCAACTTCAGGACACCTGCACTGATCTCTCTGTCCTCAATTATTTCTCTGTGCTCTGGTCAGGCCCCTTATTTGGCTAAAATTACCTAGTTGATTCTGCCGTGTGTATGAAAATGTAATTAAAACAGATTGTTTTTTCACGATTAATTCAAATCAGCTTAAGACAGGCTGACGTCATCTGAGAGTCTACGTGTTGAACACTGTTGAGATTTAATTCTGATATTATGAGGAAAAGAAACTATTTTCCCTGCCAGGCCCCTAGAGGTTTTATTTTCATAATTAAGAATGACATGAGGTCCAGATGAACAAAACATTCACCCCTGCTCTGATGCACTCTGCAGGTCTCTGTGGGCTAGGGCCTGACGCCACCCTGGCCTGCATGTATGTCCCTCACACTTGGCACACATTCCTGGAGCTGAACCAAGAGTGCATCCTGAAAGCTGAACCAACTATTCCCCAATCCAGCACCCTATCACAGGAGCAGCCTCCTTCAGGCCTGAGTGAGCAGGGCCAGCTCTCTCCCAGGGGCTCCTCTCCTGCTCTGAGACCTGGAAGACCAGCAGAGCCAGCTCTCTCCCAGGGGCTCCTTTCCTGCTCTGAGACCTGGACAACCAGCAGAGCCAGCTCTCTCCCAGGGGCTCCTCTCCTGCTTTGAGGCCAGGGCCAGCAAGGTCATTCTATACTCAGCTCCTTCTGCAGATTCATGGATGGTTCACTCCCGAACTTTTCTAAGCCAATGCCTTCCTTTCCTCCTGTGAGTCCCCAGTTCAGCAGCCATCTTTTTGCCCTTGTGGCTGTACTCCTGAAGGTAATCATGCGCTGAGGTATACACCTCAAGTTTTTCTATCAGAGGCGGTCACAAGTAAAGCACCACCACTGTCTTATTACTCTGCTGGAGAAGAGCCTCCAGCAGGAGAACCACCTCCTGTGCTGGGGTCAGAACATGTGGCCCCCAAATAGAGCAACTTGGTGGTGGGAAAAGCCCAGAGCAAGAAGGCCCCTGTGGTCCCTTCCTGTGTCCCCTGAGCCTGGGTATGAAGATTCTACTTGCCAGAAAGCAGATCAGAAAACCTACTCCTGAGGTGTCCTGCCTTGCACCCGAGGTCAGGGAGACTCTGCACAGATGGCCTTACCTCGTGGCTCCCAGTCGCTAGGCCGCAGCCCTTCTCCCAGCTGCACTTCTGAAGGGCTGTCCATAAGCATACACTCACAGTGTCCACTGGGCCTTCCAGTCTTCATTGCTGAAGGCTCTCGTGTTACCAAAACTTTGGTTAAATAAGTTTGTTACGCTCTTCCCCTGGTGAGCTGCTTTTGTCAGAATCTTGCAGAATCTGAGTTACTTTTAAGGCCTACGCAAATACACCTGCTGTATGCGGCTCTCGTGTATCCTCACAACCTCCCGGTCAGGATAAATGGCTCCTCTCACACTTTTGTTCAAACATAGGAGCACACGGTTTGTGTATCTATTTTTTCACTTTTCAGATTAAAAAAAAAAAAAGAAAAGATCAGTAGCTCCTAAATAAATGCTGGACCAAATGTGCTATTTGTCTGTATGGCACCATGCACAAAGGCTTACAAGGTGACCTATTTGTAATTATTTTGGGAAAAATCTAGTAAATTATAGCAGCTTCCTTTAATATTCTGTTTCTAAGGGGAATTAGCCTTATATCCTTAATCCCACAAACTCCTGATTCTAGTCAAATCATAAAAAGGGACAATTAGGGTTTGGAAATTTTTCTTTCAAATACTTAATGCTTCAAAATGAGGGGAAAAGCCTGCCTGTATTCACTTAGTCAAGGCAGAATCTCAGCCTGGGGGCTGCTGTTCCTGCCCTCAGGCTGCTGTGCCTGATCCGCATTGCATAAGCAGGCAAGCGTGAATATGCATGGCTTGCTAATGAGCACAGGATGGTCCCGCAGAGGAGCGTTTCCTCTACTCCAAAAGTGGATGCTTCTACAAGACAGCATTTAATGCATTCCAAACTTAGCATTTTGTTCTTTTCCAAAATCAGCTTAAAAAATATCCTCTGTTGAAAGCATCTTGCATTCTCTATTTTTTTTTAAGTTGATCCTTATGGTATTCTGCAATATTTTTACATGGAAATTTTTATACTGAAGTTGTGGGAAATCTATCCCTGGACCCAACTGTCTCCCAAGACCTGTGAGGAAGGATCTTAGTATAAGTCTACCTATAACCTCAGCTCTGCACAGTCGATCCTCTACCCATGGGGTGGGTTCCCGGGACACACAGCTTCCCATAGAATAGAGCAGCCGTTGCATGTGGCCTACTCACCTCTGTGGTCCCCTCTGAGTCGTCTCTGGATTATCATAACACTTAACACAGTGTACATGCTCCGTGAATACTCATTATTTGGTACGGTTTAGGGAGAACACCTATTCATGTTCAGCACAGATGCAATTTTTTAAACATTTTCACTCCGTGGCTGGGGTGTGGGGCCCCATGGGGAAGGTGAGCTGCACGAGTGCTCCTCCCTCCACTAGGAAGGCCTGTTGTAAAGGGAAACCACAGGAAGGGAGATCCCAGCCGTCCAACCTGGAGAAGAGCAGGGGCTGGGCCATCCAGTCGGAGCAGTGGCACAGGGACAGGCTTTGCTCTCCGCTGGCACCCAAGGTGAAGGGGACGTTGTAAGGGACTTCTTAGGCCCTGCAGAGAAGCTGATGACTTATTAGGGAATTCCGCAAGTTTAGGCTCCTGTGCTCTTCTGGGAGGGGGGGTCTCGCTCCATGGCCCGGCTCCTTCCAGGCTGGCGGAGGCATTAGGAATGTTCCGGGTGGTCCAGCTCCTTCCTTTTAGCACCCTGGGCCCACTCCAGCTCCTCCCTGGAGGCCTCCTGCCCAGGTGAAGGTCCACAGCTTGCAGCCGCCACGCCCACTTGGAGCCCTGTGCTCCGGGCCCTGTGGCACGCTCCAGGCCATCTCCATGCTGCCCAGCCCAGGATGCTGCTCAGGCTCCCGGGCCCCTGGGAAGGAGCCTCTTCCACTGGAGTCAGTAAGACCTTTTCCAAAGAGAGAGGCACAAACATCAGCTTTCTCTGAATTTTATTGTTGTGACTTTAAATTTTCTTCCATTTACCATATTCTGTTGTTTGAAGGTGACATTATTTTGGTCTCCGCGCTTCTGCTTCCTTTCCGACTTGGGAAGACAGTAAAGAGTGCCATAAAGCTTTTATTTTGAAGCTGAGAATGGAAATAAAGACATAAGCTCATCAAAGTTCTAATGTATGGATTGTCACATTAAAAACACCAGCAGTGCACACAGGACGACGGGAGGAGGTGGGAGAGCGGGCGGAAGGCGTGGGCTCCATCCCGTCCATAAGAGGCTCGCTCCACGTGCCGAGACCCAGGCGGCTGGAGCTCATTGGGGCACGATGCCCCACACAGACACTGGTGACACCATGGTGTCTGCCGCTGTTAAGGGGGTGGGTCTAACATAAGACGCACCATACATTAGGACTTTGATGAGCTTATATCTTGATTATCAACTTCAAAATCAGAAGAAAACAAGATCTAATTGATGGTGCCCTCGACTGCGCTGTCTGGGATTGGCGTTTCCCTGGGAATCACACACTGCTCCCCTTTGGGAAGCTGCTCGCGTACCTGAGAAGCAGCATGGTGTCAGGTTTCCAGCACTCACTGGACAGTCCATCTGCACTTCTGCTTGGCCAACAGCAGACACTCACAGCCTCCACGACAGTTCCGTGTGAAGCCCAGGGGAGGCTTGGGTCTCTTCCACCTTCAGGAAGCCCCAGTGTCCCCAGAGCATCCTTCCCTTGTGTGACCCACAGGTGCAGGTGCGGATGCTCAGTTGCTGTGCCTCTGTCCTTACCATCCAGAGACCTGCTCCTGGTCAGCACAGTCTGTGCCCATGATATGAATTCAGGCAACTCTCAAATAGTTATGGTGGCCTTCTAACAGCATATATCCAGCAAGCTCATCTGCAATCCACTCGTTTCCATCTGTGATTATTAATGAATGATTAATAAGGGACATGCATGAATCTTGTCTGGCATGGTAAGCTGGTGACAGGGATCATGGAAATTTGATTACAATATCCAAAGTTTGCCCCAGATTAGAAGACAGGAGACACGTGGACTCTGCGGTGGACAGGGAAACGGCACACACCTGTTCTGCTGCTCAGGACGACAGGGAGGGGCAGACACGGCGTGGGAGCCAGAACATGAGTTTTTAATGCCGTTACTGTTTCCCTTGAGCATCCCACATGTTTACAACACGGGGAGCACGGACGGGAATCCCAGAGCGGGCAGACACAGAGGGCCGGGCTGGCATAAATTCCCAAGAAGCCTGCGTCCTTGGTGGCTGTGTGGGGCCTACTCTGCCAGCCGGGCTTCATTTGAATGGAGCGTGTGTGGAGGGCTGCCCCTGCCGGTGTCTGGAGAGACCACGCAGAGAAGGCAGGTGCAGGACGACTCTGCTGCCTGGAAGTCCACTGCTCTGCGACACCCCGTACCTCAAGACAGAGCCCAGGGTCCCGCCTCTCACCCTGCTGCCGCCCGGGGCCTCCACTGCTCTCCAGGAGGCTCTCTGCCTTAATAGGTGTGCTGCTGCGCATTCTGCGAGGCTCACGCCCTTCCCTGGAGTCCAGGACACAGGTGCGGTCAGGTGGGCTCCCCTTCTTCCCCTGCCGAGTGAGGTGCGATGGCTTCAGGGCTTCCCTGCCTCCCGTAACTGTGCGTAGTCTATGGGCACTTGGCCCGGGAGAGGCAGGACGCTTGCAGGAGGTTCCTCCTCCTCCCTCTCCTGGAAGACGCTCTGGAGCAGGTTCTTCCCATGTGAACTGGGAAAGGAGACTAGTCTGCCCACAGCCATAGCCACCCTGCAAACCCAAAGGAGAGCAGTTAGGGTGGGGCTGGGGCTGGGCCGTCCATGTGATGCCAAAGCAGAGGCTTGCAGGGTCACGGGCGCCGGTGGCTGTAGAGCTGCCAAACCAACCACTCTGAGCTGCTGCAGTCCACATTCCAGGCAACTGCGACAGAAACGTCTTTCCTGTTGGGAGCAGGCTGCTACTGGGCGCTCCTCTTGGAGCTAAACCATTCTCTCTGGCTCGCGGGTACAAACTGCAAGCTATTTGTCCCTCAGTGTCCTGAGTGTGGGCTTCCAGACCGACAGATGCCAAACCCTGAAGATGCTTAAGCCCCTCGTAACAAAATGCCACAGGATTTCCACAGAACCATCTCTAGATTCCTTGCAACCCCTGCTGCTGCGATGCAGAGGTTACGTGGACAGCTGTCACCCTCTGCTGTCCAGGGTGACAGCGTGAGGAAAAGTCCACACACTCTGAAAACTTTTTTTTTCAAATTCTGACCTGATGCTGGTTGAGTCTGTGGATGTGGAACCCTGACAGGGAGGACCGATCGTAGTTGTTTGGGAAGCATAACATTCTTACGCCCTCGGCTGCTTTCTAGAAAACATTCTCATTGCTTATCAAGATGGAGCAAGGCAATAAAGAGACTTCCAAAGCGCTTCTCTTCAGAGCCTCCTTCCCTCAGTTTGGCACCGCTGTGCTCGAGTGTGCCGTTTGCCAGAGCAGGGAGGCACGCAGGCTCCTGAGCTACAGTGCTCGTGCCCAGATGCAGCTGGAGGGGTGCTTGATGCCCTGGACCTGGCCCAGAGTCCCAGGAGGGCGTGGGACCAGAAGTCTAAGCCAGGAGCACATGGACAATGAACGCCAGGAGAGGACGAGCGAACAGCGTCATGCGCTCCTCACCCGCCAGCCGAAGCTCCATGGAAAGCGAGCGTCGGGCTGGAGCTGCTGAGGTGGCCAGTGCCCCTCGGTTGAAGGTGACGCCAGGTCCCAGGAGTGAGTCCATTTCAGAGGCGGCCTGCATCTGCCCTCACCTGCTGGCACCTTCGGAGCCTTCCTGCAAGAACTCTGTCCGAGGCCTGAATCCTGTGTGTCTGGATCCCTGCTCCTATGGGCTGTTCTCCCAGCCCTGGACTCTAGTTCCTCCCTCTCCACCTTCCAGAACCTTCCTCACACAGCCCTGGCCAAAGTCCTCCCTGAGACACCGCCCTTCTGCCCTCTCTATTCTATGCCTAAAAATGTCGATCCATTTCCTTTTTGCCGAGGCGACATCTCTCCACCAGCCTCTTCCATGACAGCCCTGGTCCCTCCGGGCTCCTGATCTCAGTGTGTGACTGGGCCTCTGAGGCCCTGCAGAGTCAGCCTGCTCCCGGTCTGTTTGCAGATGGTGTTCTGAACCTCCACAAGTGAGGACGGTAACAGCCTCTCCTCCTCCCCAGCAGTCTTCTGGTTGGGAGCTGTTCCTGCTGGGGCTGACCACCAGGTACCTGTGGCACCACCCAGAAGCTGGCCTGTGGGACAGTGTGAACACCCCTCCTGGGCAGGTGCAGCAATTTATTCCAAATTTCAGAACCTGCATTCCAGGGGCTGGAGTTAGTAACGTGGCAGAGAGGCCAGCGTGGGCTCAGGATGCCCGTGAGCACACGTTTTCCAGCCTGCCGCCATTTTTCGCCTGCCAATGGCCAACCTCAAGTGACCTCCAGTCTTGCTGTGTGTTTCTGTTCTCAGGCTATTTTCTGTGCAGCCTCAATGTAATGGGGGAAGATAAACTTCCTTTCAAACTGATTTCAGAGTTGTGTACCTTTGGAAAACTTGCGTGACTACCTCTAATCCCTCACGAGTCACATTTCAAGCCCTTCCCGGCTGGTCTGGGTTTTCTTTCTCCTCAGGCAGCACAAGGCCCTGTGCTCCTGGTGGAAGGTCAGGCCTTGGGAAGAGATGTGACTTTTGCAGCATTATTTAGATTATTCCAGTCTAGGGCTGGGGATAAAAGGCGGCCTATCCAAGACACGTTTTAATGTATCTGTCACTTGCACTTCGTGTAAGATTAGAGGACATGAGGACGGACTCAAGGAAGCTGGGAGGATTGCCCAACAGACACGCATCTATAAACGCGAGCAGAGGTCATGTCCGTGGTCCCAGGTTCAGGTCACATCGCGGCTTTGTGAGTGCCAGAGCACACGCGTCCCTGTGTAGGTGAAGCACAGCGTGTGCATGTGCAGCCACACACACGACTGCGGACCCTCGGCCGTCGCAAGGCTGTGCGCCAGGGTTGTTAGACCTCTTCTCTCTCACTAGCATGGTAGGCATGGCGTCCCCCTGTTCCCTTCACCCCTCAGCGGCCCCAACACTGTTAACACTAGAACAATCCCCTGTGGCTGCTTCTGACCTCTTCCGAGAAATATTAGTTTTAATTTGATTAAGTACATTCCATCAACTATCTTTGGGTTCTTTTTTTATCTCACTGAAGAAGTCTTTGCCTAAGCCAAGATCAAGTGGTTCTCTCCTTTTTCCTGGAAGTTGGATTGCTCTGGCCTTTCTGCTTAGGCTTCTGCACCATTTCAGTCCCATTCCATGTGTGTCCGATGACGACTGAGGGGTCTTCCTTTCTCCCGTGTCTCGATGCTTTGCACGTGGATGTCCTGTGCTCCACCACAGCCCTGGCCTCCGTTGAGTGTGGCCTCTGCCCGGGGCTTGCATGTTGGGAGCTTGGTCCCCAGGAGGCCTGGAAGCCTGCACAGCCTTGGAGGCCTGGACCTGGGGTAGCCCTGAGGTCCTTGGGGAGCTGCCCTCAAAAGACACTGAGGCAGCCTTGCGGGGCCCTGGGCTCGCGATAGCGAGTGACCGTGCTGGTCCCAGTGCTTGACTCCCTCTCTAGTTTCTAGTTTCAGGTGATCTTCTGCCTTGACACACAGCCACCATTGCCATCTCTCATGTGATGACCCAGTGAAAGGAGGGTCCCTGCAGGGCCAGCACCACACTGTTGGGGCTTGGAGCCTCCAATGTGAGCTAAATGAGCCTCTTTGTTTTATAAAGTTAGCCTGCCTCAGCTACTTCATTGTAGTAACAAAAAACACACTTGCTACAAGGTCTGTGCTTTCTCATTTGTTGTCTTGGTGTTTTAGTAAGAAATAAATTTATTATTTAGATTTTTTTCTAGACTCTTATAGGGAGATATATAAATATATATGTGTATGTGTATATGCAGGTATATTTACTTACTTATTCAATGACACACTTTACTGTGGTTTGGCAGGAAGTCTTAAAGCCAGGTCATAACTTCTTCTACATTGTTTTTTCATTTAAAAATCACTTTGACTTTCCTATTTCATTTGAATTTCAGTACACATTTTAAAATTGACTCATGATTTTTATTCAAAAAACCTGCTGTGATTTTGCTTAGGACTGTTATAGTTTCTGAATAAATGTGGGGATGGTTGAAACCAACAATTGTTGGTTTCTGTTGTCTAATCCATGAACATAAAATTAGTCTTATTTATAAAACACACCTTAATTTCTAAAGGCTATATGATTTTCTTTATATAAATATTACAGTATTTTCTTAAACTCACAGTTATGATTATAAGTTTGGGGACGTGGTATACACAGGCTTCATTCAATTCCTAAATATTCATTACTAAAGAACAGAAAAGAAAGAGTCTTTTGTATCTTGGTGTGGCACAGTTGCTGATGGACTCGAGCAGCTTTTAGTGCTAGATCAGGATTTCCTGTCACAGCTGGGGCTCCTGTGCTTTGAGGCACTTGGTTCTCTGGGTACCCGTCTTCCGGGGTCAGGTTTCTGGACTCACTGCTAATTCTTTGACATGTGCCTGTTCTTCCTGGTGCCACCGTCCTGATTGCTGTGACATTGCGGAGAGTTTGGACGGTGGGAAGTGGAAGTCATCCAATGTCACTCATTCTCAGTGATTTTCAGTTGTTTCAGGTCTTGCATTTCCATATGATGACTGTGTCCGCTGTCCACTTTTGCCAAAAGGCAGTGTTGGAATTGGGAGAGCGGCTGACACAGCTCAAGGGGGCCTGCCCACGCATGCTCGCTCAGACCTTCCACCGCAGGACCCGGACTCAGGCCTTCATCATCAAGTGTGGTTTAATCCAGTGCCCAAGCGTGCTCTTCCTCAGCTATGCTCATTCGTAAGCATTTCATTCTTATTTTAGTTTTAAAATCCTGTTATTAGTGGAATCGATTTATTTCATTTTATACTCTTCATGGTTCATGTGTGGAACTAACTGATTTTTGGATGTAGGTCTTGTGGTCCATGAGCTGGCCGAGTTGGTCTGCTAGGTCTGTTTGGGGATTCGTGGGCATTTACACATAAGCTCGGCCACAGGCCAGTCATGGTGCATTGCCCTCCCTTGGTGACCAGGATGGCTTCTGTTTTCCTGCCCCGGTGCCCTGGGCACAACTCCAGCATCATTTCCAGAGGAGCAGTGGGAGAGGCTGTCCCTCCCTGCTCTGAGAGGGCTCGGCTGTCCACACTGGTAGTGTCAGCTGTGGGCTCTCACGAGAAGCACATCTGTTGAAATGCAGCACAGGACTCGTAAGGAGTGTGCTCTATGTATGGTATTTTATTAAACTCCCTCTGATGAATATTTGAGTTATTTCTAACACGTGGCTAATTTAAACAGCGCTACAATCTTGTATATATTTTTAGATTTTGAAGGAAATATTTCTAGAGGATAAGGGGTTGGCAAGGTAGCTCCTAAAAATGCCAGGTTATAAAATAGAGAGTTTCAGTATTTTACTAGACATTACCAGAATGCGTTTTAAAATGTGGCATCGATTTATACTTCCATTAAGATTGTGGAAGGGTGCCCATTTCTCCACAGCTTTCCAGTAAGGATTTTATGTTATTCATTTTTTAAAAAAATTAATAGGCCAGAATTTATAGTTTATTATCGTGTAAGTTATTGATTTTGTAGATTTTATTAAGGTTATGCGTACATTCATGCATTAATTAGGTCCCGATTTTCAATGAGTTGCCATTTCACATCATCGCCCATTTACCACACTGTTCCCACTGCACCTCTCCCTGTGATTTTATTGGTAGGATTCTATGAACAGCAAAATGGAACTTCTGTGTCCCTAAAACATAGGTAACACAGAGTTGGTTAGCATGTGACCTACAGCAATTATAATCAATGTTGGCAGATTTCATATAAATAAAACAAATATTTTTCCAATATTCTTCCAAATTTTCCTGTGTTTATTATATTTTTAAAAGTATTAATTATAAAAATTTGGTCACTATTTCCAGAAGAAAATCATTGCTGTGTGGAACCTGGTCTACATTACAGTGTCTCCCAGTGTCAATCACTGCTCTCTCTGTCTCTCTCCTCTGTCTCTCTCTCTGTCTCTCTCTCTGTCTCTCTCTCTCTGGCCAGCTGCAGCCAGAAGTGAGTGAGCGTCCTGGAGAGGGTGCGGGAGCTTAGCATCTGGAGAATTTGGGCCCCGCAACCTGAAGGTGGAGTGTTTTCCTCAGGAGGCCAACTGCCCAGGTCTCTGCAGTGACCCAGAGGATCTAAACATCATAGTTCAAAAGTAAATTGCTCCTAATAATATCATTAGGGCTCAATTAAAAGAAATGAAAACATAATTTTAGAAATGAAAAAGAAACCGGAAAGCCTCCATTAGTACGTGCTCTGCTTTTGATGGCTATGGTCTTCTAATTGCTTAGGATTAGGTGTAAGATAAGACCCTGAGTTTGAATTCTGTGCCCCCACCAGCTTCCTCTCTGCACACCTGGAGAGGCATTCGCACCTTCTTCTTCTTCTTTTTATTTTTTATTTTTGGTACCTTCTTGCTGTCCCCAGGGGGTGAGCATCTGTGTGTCTGATGAAGCAATGGTGAGCAAAGAAACCAAACAAGAGACTAGCAGAGGCTCCTCCCTTGACGTAAAGGCACGTGGTTAAGTTTAAAATCATCATGCCTAGCCCCGTTGAAAGCAGAGCATGCAGATGGAGCACAATGAAGACCATGCACACCGCGCAAGCAAAGCCACCATCTCAAACGTCTCCCCTAGGAATCACCACTGCCCTGAGCTGCACGGGGCACTGCCTTTCTGTTCATGACGACATTTCTCCCAGATGTATGTTTTCTCCTGAAATGTGCAGAGCTTAGTCTTACCTGTTTAAAATGTGCATGTAAGTTCCCATTATATGATACAATAGTTTTTCCACAAAACTTTTGTGTGAAGACTTCCATACTTTTATGTCCAGCTGTATTTCTTCCATTTCTATTATTGCATATAAGTTCTTTACATGAATATACTACGATTAATCTTTTCACTTTATTTCATTTGACCTTTGGGTCATTTTTAGTTTGGGGCTATGTTAAACATGTGGTAGATGTAATGACTCTCTGCTTTCTCACGCTGGGCTGTATGTGATGGAAATTCTGCAGGGCATGCATATAAATAGCAGCTCATTTTTTTAGACTGTAAGATATAGTTATCTCTCTACTGATAACAAAGAACATGACTTGCAAAGAGGCTGTAAGAAATTTACCTCCCATCATGACTGGGGAATAAAGGGTCTCCATTACTCCACAGTCTTCATAAAGCAGACTCGTCCAGGCTTTTAACTGATGTCAGCATTGGCGACCAGGAACTGAACAGTTCAGGCGCTGAACTCACCACTTCAGGTTATTATCGCATCAAGGAATCTGGCCAGGGAAAGTGGTCAAGGAAAAGCACACAGGAATCCAAATTAAAAGGACCAGACCAAATTGTCTCCATTCACAGATGCCAAGTCACAGTTTGCACACGAAGGTCTCCCAAAGGCTCATGTGCTGAAGGCTCAGTCCAGGTGCAGAGGTGTTGAGCATTTGGGATGTGGTTGGATCACGAGGACTCTGACATCATTGGTGATGAACAATTTGATGGTGTTATTGTGAGATGGTGAAAATCGTAGGAGGTGGGTCCTTGTTGAAGGAGAGGGTCCTTAGGGACCATATTGTGTTCTGGGCCCCTCTGCCCCTCTCTATCTGCTTCCATCTGCCCTGAGCTGAGCCATGTTCTTTACCACACCCTCCACCATGATGCCCTGCCTTACCTCAGGCCGAGAACAACCTAGCCGGCCAGGTACGGATGAGACCCTGAAACCAGGAGCCAAATGACCCTCTCAGTTGTTTTTTCAGGTATTTTTGTCATAGCAAAGAAAAACTGACTAACACAACAAACAACATAATCTCACATGCAGAAATCCTATGACATTCAAGAAAACATTCTAAATTTATTAGATTTAATGCCTACATTTAATAAGTTACAGGACAGATGATCAACTTACAAATATTAATACAGTGGCAATGAATAATTCAATAAATGAAATTTCTAAAATTACAATTAAAAAGAATGAGATATTTATAAATGAATTTAACCAAAGATGCACAAAATATACATAGCAAGAACTACAAAACATTTTGATAGAAATTAGAGACCTAAAGAAGTGAGAATGCCTTCTGCGTTCATAGACTGAGACACTTCCTACCGTTCAAGTGGGTGACCATTCTCCAAATTGCTCTACATATTCAGACAATGAATAAAAATGTCCCAGATGCCATTTTTTACATAAAGAATGATAAGTCCATATAAAATTTCAAGGAACCGAAACAAACTAAAATAATCTTACCCAGGAAGAACAGTGTTGGAAGACAGTCATCCACACCCAGTGCCGTTTCTATCAAAATCCCCACTGCTTTTTGGAAAAATGAGCACACTGACATAATTCAAATGTAAATGAAGAAACCTGGAGCAGCCAGAGAACCCTGAAAACCCAAGAGGAGTACCCACGTTTCATTATTTCAAAAGTAAGCGTGCAGCTGAGCAGTTGAGAGAGCCTGGCACTGACATAGGGGTCAGGGGAGTAGAACGGCCGTGGCCAGTGGCTTAGGACGCCATGTCCACTCGACGGTGGAAAGGACCTTTGGCAGATGGTTTCAGGACAGCCAGACATCCAGGTGCAAACCTGACCCTGCCTGCTCACCTACCACATGTGTGCAGATTCAGCCAAACCGGCCTCACACGCAGGCGCTACCAGGGGAGGCGGAAGCAGGAAGCCTCGGTGTGCACCTTCTCAGACTCAGCCAAGGCGATGGCTTTCCAGTATAGCAACACAGTCACGGGCAGGGCAGAAGGGAAGGGAAGGGCACTCGGTCCACAGTGAAGCTCTTCTGCCTCAAAGGCCACTACCGAGGACGGAAAACAACTCAGAGCAGGAGAGTGTTGAGGCATCACACGTCTAGTGGAGTTCTGTCATCCAAAACACGAAGTCAAGGATGCCTACAACTCATAACACAAAGACAGAGATGCAGTTAGAAGTTGGTGAGAGATTTGAACAGGTGTCTGCAGAGGAGACCTGCGCGTGACCGATGAGCCATGAGCAGCTGCTGCACCGCGTCCGGGAATCAGTCGTGTCCTGTTTTACACAAAGGTGGCTTCAATAGAAAGGACGATAATAACAATAAAGGAAAATAAGGAGTGGTGGTGGCTTGGAAATTGACGTGGCCAGGGTGCAGAGGAGCTTACAGTTCCTCAGGGAGGTAGATTCTCCTGTTGTTCCAGCTCAGCGGGTCCTGAGCTCGGGCAGCCTGGAGATGGAACATGGCTAGCTAGGAAGAGAGGCTAGCTAGGAAGAGTCTTTTATTGCAAGGCTGCTGCCCCCTAGGCGGAGTGGCAAGGAAGTCAGAGGGTGAACAGCATGTGTATGTCGAGGACCAGAAATCGACACATTCTCTAGTTTGTCAAGGACCTGCTTGTCCCCAGGGACTCCTCAGACCTCTTCTGGTGACAGTTCTTTCAGTATTTTATTTTACCAAGAACTGATCAAGTCTGAGGGAGGGAAACGCCAGCTGGACAGAGTCTAGATTGCTGTTGATTTAAAATTGCCTTAAAAGCAACACAGACCGGTTTGCACAGCTGCAACTTAGTGCACCCCTCGCGTCTTACTCTTCTGCATCCCCCAGGCGGCTCCAGATGCAACCCTTCGTCTCTTGGACCCAGAAAGGAGTTTAACTGTGGGCACTAGTCTCTGAGGAAGGACACGTGGAGGACGTCGGCCCTGGCCCACCATCTCCCCACTGAGCAATGAAGGACAAGCCAGTGCTCATTCCTCCTGGGCCCTGCGGCCGCGGCCCCGTGCTGGGCAGAGAGGTGGCTCCGCCAGTACCCAATTCACCCTCTCGAAAGGGGAGGCGAGAGAAGTCTGCACTGGCGGAGTCCCTCCTTGCCCTGACCCCAGCTACCAGCCAGTGAAGCCCAGAGTTGGGGTGCAGGGTGAGGCTAGGGGCCTCTTCCCCCAAAGCTCAAAGCCAGCTCAAGGAGGAGGGGGTTCTTAGGGGGCTGAGGGGTCAAAAAAGCCTTCCTAGGGAGGGCAGAGGAGTGGCACGGGGAGGCTCCCTGGCATGCAGGGTGCTGGCCCGAGGGGCCTGTGACCTCTGCAGAGTGGTCCCGGGGCCCGCCTCCCGGCCAGCTCCTGCCTTTTCTCTCCACACATTCTTCTGCAAGTCATTTTCACGCTTAGGGTTAGTAAATTCTATTTACCCCGAACAAAAGAAGGAGGGCTGTACAGGGGTCTGCAGATGCTCAGGGTTCTGAGGATCACTTAGCCCCTTGGGTGAAGCCTACCCTCAGGGTCTGGAGTGCCAGCCAGAGGGAGGACAGGGGATGTGAAGGGACTGGGGTACGAAGGGCAAGGGGTGGAGAGAAGCACTGTTCTGCGGAGCCCCTGCTGGGGAGCCAGAGCTGCCTGACCACGTCTGGAGTCCCGAGAAAGCAGCGCCAGGCCCACTGCTCTGGAGAAGGGTCGTCAGGCCGCGGCCTTTGAGCGTTTGGAAGGATGATTCATGAAAAGGATGCATTAGTAAACTCAGCTTGTAATCTTACGTCGTGCTTAAGGTTTGCAAAGCAAGCTTGCAGCATGAAGGATGCAGCACACATACTTACGCACGCCGCGGAAGTGATCAGCCCAAAGCTTGGAGCCAGTGGGCTCAGCTCACGCTGGACAGGCCTATGTGAAGTGGGACTGTGCTGTTTTCTAGATTGCCGGTGCTTGCGTTTCAGCTCAGCTGGGGGAACGCAAGGCTGACAAGCAACCTTCAGGCATTATGAGGAGGAATTGGTGCAGGGCACCCGAGCACCAGGCCAGAGGCCCAACTCGGGGGATTAAATAGCTCAAGTCTGGCCACTCACCCCAAAAAGCAAACAGAAGCAGTAATGGTGAAAACAAGAAAGGAACTTCAATCAGGGCAGCTACTCCAGGAAGAAAGGGCACCCACATGCCTCAACCTGTCCTTGAGGGGCTGACTTTGACATTGAAGTTTTACAGAGAGGAGACGGGGGCAAAGGCTGGGTGGCATAGCTGGGGCTTTTCCAGCTGCCAGAGCAGGTGACCTTGGTCAACTTAGGTAGCAGTAGTGAGGGGCAGTGGAATGTGAACCAGAGACATGGGGTGTCTTTGAAGTGCCTTTGATGAGCAATCGAGTCACTTGTGGAACAACAGCAGGTGCAGGACCCTGGGAAGACAGGTGGAAACAGAGGCAGCTGATGGAGAAGTACGCCTGGAAGGACGGTCAAGGGCCACTCCTGATGGGGTCACTGGGCCCTTGTAGGGTTGGGGCTTTTGGCCCTGGGTTCCTCAGCGTACTTCAGATAGGAAAGTTCATGAATAGCACAGGCACACCGGGCCCACGTCTGCTTGGGCCTTGACGCCAGCACCTGCATTAATGAGAAGGTCGCCATCATAGTTCCAGAGAGGACCACAGAGGGTCAGAAACTCCACCACCCGATGCAAAGGAGGAGTTAAACATCAGGTGGGTGAAGAACGCAAGGCATGGGCTCCGGTTCTTCTGGCGAACATCAAACAGAATAAATCTGGAAGTAATATTAAGTTTCCTCTGTCGTTTTCTTCTTGGAGAGACTCTCCCTCCAGAGTGCTCTTTGCCTGAGCCTTACTTTCACTTTCATTGTAATACAATTGCCCTGCTTGGCTTCTCACGCGTGACTTTAAAATTTTATTTCACCTGGGCGTAAGAACTGAGGCTTGGAGCTCCGGCTGGCTCCCCACTTGCCTGTGGAAACCGCTTGTTGCAAAGGTTTAGCTGTGAGATGCCCCCAGAGCCCATGTGAAAGACAGCGCAACATGTTCAGAGGGGCGATTAGATCCTGAGAGATGTGCCCTGATCAGTGGGTGATACGCTGATGGGGATCGACTGGATGGTAACTGTAGGCGGGTAGGGACGGCTGGAGGAGGCAGGTCACTGGGGGTGTGACTTCGAGGTCTACCTTTTGTCCTGGTGGGTGGAGCTCTCCCTGCTTCCCTCCTCCGTGTTCTTCCACATGATGTCCTGCCTCACCTCAGAGAGATGGAGCCCACTGTCCATGGACTGGACCTCGGAAACCATGAGCCAAAAGAAACGTTTCCTCCTCTACGCTGTTCTTGTCAGGCATTGTGGTCACAGTGACGAGAGGATGAGGGACACAGGTGTGGTCTGGTCGTGGAGATGCACACTGGTCAGGTGGGGCCTGGTCAGGGTCAGAACGCTGCTGCTGGGGGGCTTCGACTCCTCACCAGGCATTTCTCCAGCCACCCTGTCCTGCCTAGAGTCTAAGGGCATGTGGGCAACAGAGACGGATGCAGAGATGGGTAGGGATGCCAAGTTCTTACCCTGCCTTTAGCCACCTGTGGGACGTTGGCGGGTGACAGTGAAGAGCCTGGGTCCTCACTGGGGAAGAGTGGAGAGCACACCTGCACTCTGCCTGCGGGACAAGCGAGCACCTCCCTCTGCCAGCGTGGGCCTGGACTTTGCTGGGTTCTCTTCAGAGACGAGCTTGGCACTGCACTCACTCACGCACAGGTAACGTGCTAATGTCATCTGAAATGTCACGAAGGTAGGCGCCAAGGAGGCTGATCACTCTGAATCTGCAAAAATAAGTTGATTATATCCAGGTGATTTCCCTGGTAAAGTCAGTACAATTCATAAGGCACATGCCTTTCTAATCCAAGGGAGTTCAAGACATCCCATTTCTTGGGTTTGAGTCCCATATCTAGGAAGGATTTTTCCCCTCTGTGTCACTAGAATTGCATGTTCCCACAGTGGGCTTTCTGTAGTGAAGGCTCCCCACTGTGGTCCTGAGGCAGTGTTGCTAGGCAACCAGCTCTGTCTTTGCCCATCTTTGCAGATGTGCAGATCCTCCAGCAGCCCTCAGTCCAGGCCTGTGTGGCAGGGAGTTGTCTGGGAGGGAGTTGTTCTCTTAAGGACATTTACCTCTGGGATTTTCTGGAAATGCAGTTCAAATCAGGACACATGAAATAAGCTTTAATATCCTTGAAGGTATGAAGGGCTAAATATAGATTTGTGAAGTACAGGGCTTGACCGAATTGGATGATCAGGGTGGAGGAAGAATTAAATACAGAGAAGAGGAAAAGAGTGGATGCAAGCCAAGCCAGCCATTTCAGCTCTGATTTTAAGGTGACAGCTTTTGAAATATGGCCCTTGTGGGAAGGTATAGGCCAGAGTTTAGGAAGCTTGAAGTCAGAAGAACAAGATTTAAGAGAACAGAAATATGTGTTTTATTAGTGTGATGACCAAAAATACCAAGTGCTTTAGTGGGCCTTGTCTTACTCAATTATGAATTTTTACTTAAGATGTCATACTTAGCTTTTGTAATTTGATATGATAATTGTGTGCCCTGAATAAAGGCAGACCGGGCGCACTGATGCAGAACATTTGTTGGTTAAATTTCACATTAAGAGAAAGCAGAGCACTGGCTGGGAGGGCGGAACGCACGCCCTCAATTAGAGGGCAAGAGTACTTCCTCCTGCTGCCCCTTGAGCCAACCTGGGGACCAGAAAGCATGTGGATTAAATCAGCAGCACAGGTGAGAGCTGGCTTCTGACTGCGGCCATGCTAATGGAAACAGGGTGCTCATGAGCCTCTCTTTCCTGTTTTCAGAGTTAAGATTGTTGGCTGTGATGGATTGAACTGTGTCCCCCAGAAAAGATATGCTGAAGTCCCAACCCCCAGTACCTCAGAATGGGACATATAGAGTCCTTAGAGGAGATCAAATCAAAAAGATTAGGGCATTCTTGATCCTATATGACGGTATCCTCATAAAGACAGGTCGCTGGACACAGACGTGCATGGGGCAGAGCTGTGGGATGGAGCAAGGCCACCGGACTCAGGGAGCGCCTGGGCCCATGGGGGCTGGAGAGCAGGCGTGTCTTCTACCGGGGAGTGCTGACACCTCCCTTTTGGACTGCTAAGCTCAGAACCCAAGACAATAAATACATTTCCATTCTAAATGCTCAGTTTAAGGTGATTTTTAATGGCAATCCTAGGAAACTAAAACAATTGCTCTTCTATGGTAAAATAATGCATCTTCATTACTAAAATAATCATGGTGAAAAGCTTTAGAAAGAGACAATAATCTCTAGAAATTCAATAACCTTATAAAACTTGTTTTGGTGAACATTGTTTTACTATTTTTATCTATTATGGATGTACACAATCATACCCATTATACCAATATATGGTTTTAACTTGTAAATTTCAAAATATTATTAACTATGAAAATGAATTAGAGGTGTGCATATTCTTACATAAAAATCTGTATCTATAATCTTTAAAGTATAACCTGTAGAGCTATATTTTGAAGCATCAAGATCAGTTTGCACTTCCTTCTGAAGCATCTTGTATGGTAATGAGACTCCTGAAAACTCAAGAGAGAAATTTCCCCACTCATCAGCCAGTTTTTGAAAATACTCTTCTATTAGAAACCCATGCCCTTCTTATAAATTCATCTCTAGGAGAATAACAAAAGACTGCTTGAAGTAAAATACCTTAAACTTGTCAAAGTGTGATTCCTAACTCCACCACGGAGATCGCAGTCTGTGTTACGCAAAGCTTTCCCAAGTAAGGAGGAAGTCCTTGACATCTGGAAGCAGCTGGAGGGCCCTGGCCGGGTGCAGCGGGGAGGGCTGAGTCAGCCTGGGGCCCACTTGGCCCCTTGCACCGGCAGACGTCCTGCTGGGACACTGGCATTGGTGCACAGCTCGTGGTCCTTCTGCCCTGGGCCGTTATCACTCAGGTTCCGCAGCCTTTCTACTGTGTGTGCAATTGCTGTGCCTCTTTAGTGACACGTCATTTATTCGCCTTGAGAGTTTTCTTTACCCATTACTGATTTCTACCATTTCCTGCAATATTTTAATGTTTTAATACAAGCAAATTAATAAAATAATATTTTTAAAACATGACAATAAAGTTCCTGCCATGAATGTTTAGAGATTTGAGGTACTCATTGGGGATAAGACCGCCTCTTTACCAAACGGTGCTGGTAAACTAGCTTGAAGGTTGATCCCTCCTATCCTGCACAAAAGGAATCTCAGGTGGATCAAAGACTGCAATGTGAGGCCTGGAACCTTAAAGGGACTAGAAGAGAGCAGGGGCACTTCAAGACATTGGTAAAGGCAATGGTTATCTGGATAGGACTCCAAGCCCAGGAAACAAAACAGGCATTGGCAGGCGGGTTATGGGAAGCTCAAGAGCTTCTACATAGCCAAGAAAACAACCAACAGAGTGACAAGACCATCCAAAGAAAGGAGCACATGTGCCAGCTGTACATCTAACAGGAAGAACTGAGAGTGCACAATGACCCCATGCCAAGCAGTCCACTTAAAAGGAGCAAATGATCTGAAGATCACTTCTCAAAAGAAGAAATTCAAATATCCAATGGATCCAGGAAAATGCTTGATATCATTAGCCATCAGGGAAATGCAAATCAAAACTATGAGACTCCATCTCACCTACTAAGAATGGTTAGAACGACTACAATGCAAAAATAACTAATGCTGGCAAGGATAGGCAGTCGGAAGGAATCCTGTGTGCTGTCGGTGGGAAAGGGAACTAGCAGAGCCACCATGGAAACGGGCACAGCGGTTCTTCAAACAAGTAAAGCAGGACATCTCCGCTTAAGGTTTTACACACTGAGCAAAGATGTCAAGAGCTTAGCCATTTTCATCCAATGAATGATTACTGAGTGGTATCTGGTCACAGACCTTGCAGTAGGACTGGAAATAGAGGAAAAAAGAACACAGTCAGAGCCCGCCTGCTCTCAGGCCTAACAAGGAAGGACTTTTTCTGACTGTAATTGTGGGAGGTCCTGAGAATTATCACGGTAGAAAAGGTCCCCACGTGGAGGACTGATTGCAGAAGTGTCAGCTGGGGTGGGTGCAGGAGGGTCCACCGCTGCCCACCAAGTCCTAGTCCTCTTCACCAAATCAGAGTGTCTTCCAGCTAAAAGGAGGAGGAAGGGAACAAACATTTTTAAATATCAGCTACACATGTCTCTGTCTTGCCGCTACATGTGCGTGTATTACACAGACACGCATACACACAGGTATACGTGTGTGTGTATATATATATATGTATATATATATATATAAAATCCACCAATAATTAAGAATCATACATCTTGATCTGAATCATGAATTCACCAAGCAACCTGCTGTATGGGAGAATCAGGCCTCAGTGTTGTATATCAACAGTGGCAAGAACAACCATACTACAAATATGCAATTTTTAATTATCTGGTAACCACAATAAAAAATTTAAGAGAGAAGGTGAGCTTAATTTTAATAGTATATTTTTCCCAATATGTCCAAAGAAATGGTTTCAAAATACAATCAATATGAAATATTCATGCAATTTTTGCTTTCCTTTTTTTTACACCCCATTCTTTGGCCTCTCATGTGTATTTCACAAGTACAGCTACTCTCATTGATGCCAATTTTTTTTTCCTAAATAGTCTATCTGATTTAGGTTTTGTAAAATTTATAGTTGAAAATTAAATTAACATACTCAAATTGTTCCAAGCCTACTTGAAAGTTATAGAATAGCAAATCAGATGTGGGTCGTTCATTGTATGTTAAATTCCTCACAGTGACTCGCAGTGAAAACCCTCACAGCAGCTCCAGGGCACAAGGTGGTGGCTCCCATTTAGTCCAGGCAGCTGCTCAGCAGGAGCGATGGTAAGCAGCAGACTCTGATTTTCTGAGGAGTGGGCTTCTTTAGCTACAGATCCTCTTAGGTAGCAGGCAGTGGATTTTAAATTCTAAATAAGGATCGACCCTAACTTAAATCACCTTGCCTTTTACTCAGACTCTCTGTCATCCGCCCCTCCTTCCTTCTGCTTCATGACAGCCTTTGTCAGACTCAGGAGCACGGTGGCCTCAGATCTGCAGACTGCATTCACTAAGTCACACATTTTGGTATCATGTTGAAACATGTGTAGTCTCTTCTTTCAGTACTTTTTAATATTTTTTCTTATTTCATATCACTACGACACAACCATGTCTCAAGGGGAGTTTAACTATTTAACCTCTAATATAATTTCCAGCCAGGAACAGCAGTGCACACCTGATTCCAGTAGCTCAGGAGGCTGAGGCAGGAGATCACAAGTTCAAGGCAGCCTGGGAAACTTAGTGAGGCATTGTCTCAAAATTAAAAAAAAAAAAAAAGATTAAAGAGGGGCTGAGGATGTTGCTCAGTGGTAAAGGACCTTTGGGTTCACTCTCCAGTTTCAAAATGCATAAAATAAAATGATTGACAAATATGTTTAGAAAAATGCCAGATGTTTATTTGCCTTTTCTTTTTTTTTGGGGAGGGGTCAGATTTGACAATTTGAAACATAATTACCTTGCATGATCTCTCAGCCCTGGCTTCTTTCCTTTTTAAGGATCATAGTATGTATCCCAGTTATTAAATGAAATAATTTAAAATCGCATGACAAATTTAAATAGATTAAAAGCAAATGAGCTTTTGTTGTGAAAAATATTGAATAATGTGATAAACAAAATAATTCTCTCAGGAAGATAAAGAAATGTGCATCACAGAATACTTGAAAGATCTCCATTAGACATAAACTAGCTGAATCATCTAAACAAAGAAGATGAGAAGGAAAGTGACAGGTTCATTCAACAGCAACAAAGTGGGTAATCTAGACTTTGTTCCCTGACAGAGATTCAGCCACTTGAAGACAACCCTGCCTTGCTGGGGCTGAAGACAGTGAGTGGAGAAGTGAGGCTTCTGCCCACTGTCCCTGGCAGACACGAGGTGCTCTGCAGATACTGCTGCCCTGCCTGCCCGTTGCCACACCTAAGTCCTGGGTGCACGTCATGACAGACACCTGAGCAGAGGGCACGGGGCTCCTGTCAGGGAAGGTGCTCCCTGTGCACAGAGCTTCTGGGCTCCTTTATAGGCTCCCTGACACCTTCGGCCACTTTGCTCCAGCTCCCCAGCAGCCCAGGATTGTGCCCTGTGTGGTGACCAGCACAGGCTGGGCACAGGGCTCCCGGTGGACCTCCAGGAATGGTGCAGTGCCTGGAAGCATGCTGTCTAGTGATGCCATCTGGACTCCGCAGCTGCTGTTCCCAGAGGTTTGGCCTTTACTTTCCCAGAGCTGGTAACTCAGGTTGTTGGGACCCTGAGGACCAGAGACGACTAGGATGTTCCAGCAAGCCTGGACCCAGTAGAGGCACTTACCAGACCCTGGAGGGTGCCCTTCCGAGACAAATGGGCCACCCAAGAAAGGGTGGGAGGTTTTGTCTAAGGGTGGGCTTCACCATGGTAGAGCTGCATGGGCAGCAGGCCTGGAGGGTGGCCACTAGCCACTGGAATGGGGAGATGGAGAGTTCTGGAAAAATGCTGACATGGAAAATCCAGTGCGACAGCACAGAGGCATGGAGTGGTGGGCACCCGGCACAGCATTGAAACAGAAGTCAGTGCATGGAGCACGGTGCCCCAGCTACAGCCCTGGAGGGGAGGCAGGCTGAGCCCATGCCCAGGCTCAGGGGAGGTGGCCCTGGCTTTACCTGCAAAGCCACGTGCTAGGTGGGGAAATCTTGAGGAAGCAAGGGCTGGGGAAGCACTAATGCCGTTCTTCTTATAAAGGAACTCAGCATGTCTGAACATCTTCACATCTCTGAAGGACGGTGAGAGGGTCTCTGGCTCTGTACTGGGAAGTGTGAATGGCTCTGGTGAGCTGTATCTATGAGAAGCAGCAGGAAGAATGAGTGGCCAGATCTATAAATTGCAGGTCAAGCTCACTGACAGCTGTCTTCGGTGATAGATTTGCACTAACTTGACACAAAGTAAAACAAGAATTCATTTTATGTAAATAAATCAACTCATCTAAATTCATATTAAAATGTGTGGGTCTTCAGAAGTAAATACTATTGTTCTTGATTCTCAATATCTCCAGGTGATGTTTTCTTTGAATGGTTGGTTAAATTCATGTGCCTAATGAGGTCCTGTGACCCAACCACCATGCCCGACACAAAGGTGTGGCTCTGAGCATGTCACTGGGGTGACCTCTCACATGGAAGTGGATTCTGATGACTCCCACCTGGGCAGCACAGGGCTCTGGAGGTGCTTCCCTGCAGGGAAGCTAGGTGAGGAGTTGGTATCAAAGGAGGCTGTGGCTTCCAGGAGAAAGGGCTGGTGACACTGGACTGGGAGGTATTGAGAACAGTTCAGTTCTGCAGGGTGAAAGGGTTTGAGGCTAGGGTGGCAGTGGATTCAAAGAAATAGAGGAAAGTCAGAGGCTTGGAAAGCATTTTTCTACCAGCCAGACTTAAGCTACAGGGAAGACCACATCCCTAGGACCAAGATGCACTCGTACACGATGCTCCTCACCTGTTCCTTGCTGCCTGAACCTCCCCGCAGCAGAAACCCCCAGCATGCCCCATTTCTCCAGATAAACTCATTAGGCAGAAAAGGTTTTCATTTTCAGCAGGGATGCAGCCTCTGGGCTTCGGACCCCAGGATAATACAATGTTATAAGTGTTTGGGGGTTTATGATCTTATCTCTCCAAAGAATTGTTAATTTTATTTATTTGTGTTGGAATGTGGTTTAATTGAGAGAACAGATCCGAAGTGGTCATGAGGGATTCTGCCAAATAGGAAACCAGCAGATTCATCATCGTCTTCAGTGAATTTATTTCCTCCTTTTCCGTCCTGTATCTTTCTCTAACAAGAACAGAGAAATATACGGGCTCATTTTTAACAGACCGGTCCAAGTTTTAAAAATATAACAAAAATTCCTTCTTTTTTTATATTCTTTTGCAATGGTAATTTCGTAAAACCTCAGTGCAACATGCGGAAGTCGTGAGAATGATATGCTAAGTTATTCTTGGCTTCATGTAATATGCAAAACCCCATCGCCTGAGGTGTGCAAAGTACAGCAAAGCCGAGGATGAATTTTTCTAGCAAAGTTTTCTTCCTCAGATATTATTTCAGAAGTACTATTTTGAGCTGGTAAAAAGAGTCCGATAAATACTTTTATAATATAGATTCTTAAGATGTCATTACTCACAAATGCACAAATACATGGCGTCGTCCTTTAAAAGAAGCCTGTTTTTCTCTTTCAGGTACTGTCTGTGATCATCGAGACGTGGGTTTCACTGGTGAGCTGTACAGACACAGTGAGGTGCAGCTGGTTACCCCAGTCACTGTGGTGCGGCTGTCTTTGCACTCACTGATGTGACAGCACATCGGGGAGGACTTGAGGGCTGAGCCCCCAGCAGGAGGCTGCTCTGAGTCCTTAGCAGAGGACCACACCTCTCAAGAGAGCTCACAGCTGGATACACAAGCCAGTCCTTGAGCAAGGAACATGGGCGACACTCACTGATGTTGAGGTGTTCTCAGCCGTCCTCATTTTGTATACAATATAATGCTGGAAAGGCCATCAGGGATTAGGAGTCCAGTGTAGGCCTCCAAAAGGACAAGGCCTGGCCCTGGGGTGCCAGGTCAGGTGCACCATGGGAGGCTGGCCCTGGGTGTCACAGACTAGCTGCTGCGCAGATGGCACGTCTTTGACAAGGGGCTCCCCTCTGCCTCACTCTCTGCCTGCCCCAGGGTCTGCACTTGAGAAAGCCAAGGGCATCCACCCAGGCTCTTAGCCACACCCCTGTGCTGAGCTTAGCTTTGCCCATCATGGCTGCTCTGTTCACCTCCAAACCGACAGACATGGCTCTCAGAACAAGTGTGTGCTTTCTAGTTGGATACCTCCCTTTTCAGTTCAATAGGATTGATTTTTAAAAAATCTCAAGCCCTTACCATATGACTGAGTTGATCAATAAGCATCCTTGACCCTTGAAGAGCTGAAGTCCAATGAGGAGAGAGGAGCCCGGGCCATCTGGGGGGGCCCGCGCGTGAAATGCTACGGAGGGTTTGCACAGAGTGATAGGCAGCTGGGCCTGGGTTGGAGCAGCTTGTGGCATAGCAGGCCAGTGAGGCTGGGCCGTCCTGAAAGAAGCCTGCAAAGCAGTCACTGCGAGCCCCGTGGGCGCTCACGGGGAAGTGGGGCAGACCCAGGGCTGGCCTGGAGCAGGCGTCCAAAGGACACTTCCTTCCACACACAAGAATGGTCCCTCCCTCCCCCACTTCTTCCCTCCCTCTCTCCTCTGACTTCTGAGGGTTGAGGGTGCAGCTGGAGACCTTGCGTTCTCCTGGGAATCAGAGTGGTCTTGTCCACTCTGGGCATCCTTCTAGCTCTCCTGGCACTGTGGCCTCCTCTCCCCTGGTCCTCTGGCTTCTTTGCTCTGAAGGGTGAATTGCCAAGCAACCTGAGGCGACCCCAGTGTTTCTAGGGATTCTGAGGCCAGCATGCATGCGGTGCTGGGCTGGTCAGTCCCTGCCCGTCACTGGGCATCTGCTCCAGCTTCTTGCTTCCCAGCCTGCCACTCCTCCCCTGTCCCTGCCAACTGTGCTCAACAGCCGAGGAGAAAGCCACTAGCGGGGCCTTCACTCCACGCTGACCACGCACTGCACACACGGGAGGACATGTGTGTGCCAACTCACTGCCCACGAGGTGGTTGCTGCTCCTGTCCTGTACGGCAGGCAGAGGCTCTGCTCCGTGGCTGGACCCAGGCCTTCCCTGGCCGTGAGCCTGGCTGGTTCTAATGCCCCAGATCGTCTGCAGTCATCCACGAGTTGTTTAATAGAAACTGGCCTTCATTTAATATGTTTAGATGCATTTTTAAAATATATGTTGATTTTTCTAGTTAATTCTGAATAGCATATAAAATGTGAATAAATAAGAACTCTTCCTTTGGAAAGCATCTCCAATAAACAAGCACCATTTTCTAAAACAGAGTGCTAATATTTTGAATATTATACACTGCTCTTTTAAAATTAGTTATGTACAATAGGAAGTTAAAACAAGATATTTATAAAAGAAATCATGTTTCGCACATTTTAAGGACTCTGCTAATTGATCAAAGATAATTCCCACCCCTTGTGCAGAAACTCCCTGAGCTGTAAGGGCTGATGTCATACAGCTATGGCCACCAACTCAAACCATAGTGACACACATCTTGCTTTATTAAGAGAGTTAAAGCAATGGCAGGAATTCTGTGACCTGTGGGATTTGACAGCCCTCCAAAAACAGTGGCCACAGAAGAGTGCAAGTTTAATTGGGGGAGGGCTGGGGACCACCTGGTGTCTTGCTCCCTGGGGAAACCCAACTGGCAGAACGCTGGCCCTCTGCACACTGAGGAGCCGCCTGCTGCGTGGCCAGGAGCAGACCTGACCCCGACCTGGGTGACTCTAACATTTGACAGCCTGCCTGTGCTTCCTGCTTTTCAAGAACGGAATTTAAAGGAAGGAAATGCAAATGGGAACTATGATATGTGGGTGCTTTATACATTCTTCTCAACTGACTTTTCTACTTTGAAGCATTTATGTGGTTGCCTGTATACATAACTATGCATTCATAAAAGCTTGTTATTTCTTCTTAGCAATATGTAATAATACCAACAAAAATGGCTTTTATTTGAGCAAAAACCCCAAAAATATGTGGAAAGAAAAATATCTTTTTAGTACACTCCATATTTGATATAACTACTTAACCTAACTTGTCTCACTATAATAATGTTATTATGTTACTATTTTATTACTTTAGGTCATTTTTACATCTCATGGTAAAATTCATTTCCTCTCCTGATGGGCATTTTTGTTTGCTAATTTTCCAAGTATTCACCTTTAAGTCTTCTGAGAGTTTCTCTCAAATAAGCAAACCAGTGGCCTATCGCTACACAAGTATCAACGGCGCTGCTGTTTCTGGAGCAAGGCTTGGAATTGGTAGCAACTTTGTCACTGAAATCCCTGTAAGAACAAAGGAAACATGGTAACATTGGCAGGCAACCTGTGGCTTCTCTAAAGTTGCTTGGTTGAAACCAGCATTTTCTGAAAGTCTCAAAATTGTGAGTGTGTGTGTGTGTGCGCACGCGTGTGTGTGTGTGTGTGTGTGTGTGTGTGTGTGTGGTGTGTGAGAGAGAGAGAGAGAGAGAGAGAGAGAGAGAGAGCGCCCCAGCTGCACAGGGAGGGACGGGCTGTGTGGTGCTGGGGGCTGAGTCCCGTGGAGACTTGTGAGCCTGACACAGAACAACAAAAGAGGACAGCCAGGCTGCGCTCAGGGGGCTCGCAGAGGCTCCTCCCGCGGACACAGGCACGCAGAGGACCATGAAACCCTGCAGCACCAATGAGGGAGGCGGAGGAAGGGCAGGGAGCCAGCAGGGAGCGCGGCCAGGGACGCCCACCTGCCCTCCTCCCCACCTCTGCACAGCTCCACAGCAGGCTCCTCCTGCCGAGCAGAGGGAGGTCGGTGTCTTGTTCCACAGGGGCCTTGATTAGACATCGCTTACCATCATAAAAGCGTGAACTACATACATGGTATTTACATACATGGTATTTGCTCTGTATGTGATGTACGGCTGCTCTCAGAGAGAGCAATTGGTCATCCAGGTCTATTTTCTAAAATTCTCACCGTTTTTGTATGAATAAAGCCAGTGTCTTTTTAATTTGTCTCTATTGTTCACAGCAGACACCTCACGGCCTGACCTGTACCTCTGTACCATCATCCTCTGCTGGAATTACCTGATTGCAGCAGAAGTTCCCAGCTAAGAGCCAAGTCCACCCCAGCCAGGCTGAGTCTGCCTCACTCCTGGGGGCACCACCTTTAATTGATTAATCAATTAGAAACTCACCACCTTCTGGGAAATGCACGCTCTGTGTTCCCTTGATAAGCTTTGTCAAGGCCTGTGGATATCTGTCTGTACAAATCCAGTGTATAGATCACAGAGAAGGAGGGACATCAGCAGGCTGCTCCAGTATCTTGGCGTAACTTGGGGGAAGGGGAATGAGGAGGCAACCCAGGCTGATTGCACCTGCCACGAGAGGCCGGAGAGTCCTGGCTGGAAGCAACGTGGGTGCACAGAGAGCCTGTGAGCAGGGCCCCAGAGCTGCAAGAGCAGCTTGTGTAAGAGGTGAAACGTTGGAAGTGACTTTCACAGTGATTTTTTAAATTGCACAAGTTAACGTTTCAGAAAAATAGAGCCATTTTGTTTGAGATTGAACTTGGAAGCAGCATGCACCTCCGTCTCTCTCCTCCAACCCCAGGGCTCAGTCATGGTGTCTGATTGAAAGCACAGCTGCTGCTGCTGCCCACGAGGGAAACCCAGGGTGCACACAGCTAGCTGGCCGCCCAGGGAAGATGAGGACCAGAGCAGGCCTGCACCACCAGGCAGGACTCTCCCCGGGAAGGACTCTCTCCTGCATCTCCAGGGGCTGCTTGGTTCTCTCACCGACAGCAGGCAGCACTGGACCCCCGGTCTGTGCGGACCTGAGGCCTGTGGCCTCCCCGCCAACTCCGCCATTCTGAGGTTAGGTCTGCTGAACAATGGTTAGTCCCATATGTTCATTTAGGTTTTCTTGTATTTTCTTTTCTTTTCTGGGTTTTTTTTTTCTTCATAGATAAAATATTTAGTGCAGAAAGCAGCTACATCAATTTTGATAGACTTCAATGCTTTGGGATTTGTTGCTGTTTTTTAATGTAGGATCTGGAGATTTACATTTATCAGAACAGAAAATTACTCTAAGTCTCATAATTACTTACTTCAGAAGCAGAAAACTGTGTTAATTTCAGGTGTTCTTAAAATTGCACGTTAGTCCTGCTTTTGCCCAGGTCTAAATCGTGCGCCGTGTTTTCCTGATGACAGCCCCTCCTACACACACGGGGTGGTCGTCACGCCGACCCTTCTGTGCATTGCACACTTATGTTCCTGTCAGGTCTCTGCAGAACAGGACCACAGTGCAGGTGGGGTCCCAGCCCGCCTTATGAAACATCTCCGAGACCTGACTCGGAGCCCGGGCATGCCTGGGGCAACAGGTACCCGGTGTCCAGGTAACCGTGCTCTTCCTGCGCGGAGCCCAGGGGCCACAGGGAGGCATGCTGGGCAGCGGCACGAGACGTGTTAGATCACACGCAAGTAGCGATTGTCTTGTTGTGTTTGCTGCTTGCGAGATGCCACGGGGAAGACCTGACCTGTTCTGTGAATTTCACGGTCCGTCCCCGTGTCAAGCACCTGTGGCAAGAAGGATCCTCTTTCCAGAGCTGCTCTGGAGCTGTCGCTGGGCGGCAGGCTGCTGTTGGCACTCTGCCCAGCGTTCTCTATGAGCTCCTGTCCCAGAAGACGTCCCAGCATGGAGATTGCATCTCATGGAATCTGGATAACGGACACGTCAGCCTTCTGAAAGATGAGGAGATCCGAACAGAACAAGAAAGCCGGCTCCGGGTGGACTGTGTGTGCCGCTGAGCATCCGGGAGTGGAAAATGCCTCGACTCACGGGGAAGCCAATAAACACTTAGAGACTGTTGGAATTAAGAAAGACTCTTCCAAATATTCTTGTACCAAAGGTAAAAATATTGAGCAGAAGTTTTAAAGGGCACCTAATCCAAAGGGAGGAGCAAGCCACTGACTGAACAGGCCTCAGGCCTCAAAGATTGTGCCGTGAAAACCCGCTGGCCTTTGCAGCCCTCAGAGCGAGTGCACCAGAGCAGCCCTGGCCAGCAGCATCCAAGGCACACAGCGGAAACCAACAGGGAGTCTTGGGTGATAAAGTAGGAGGCAAAGCATGTGCAAAGTGCTCGTAAGGCACAACCCTTAGGAAAAAGAACATTAAGCCCTCGCGACAACGCAAGGCACAGCTCACAGAGCACAGAAAGACGTCGGTGCAGCACACTCATGGGTGGCCGAGGTTGGGTGACAGGTGATCACTGCATGCTCCTGCACTATGTCCTCTGGTTCAGAAAACGGGAAGGTGGATTAATTCTCTGCACAGAATACAGACTACAAAACTGAGCCAAGTTTTAACAGAAATGTATGAATCACTGAAAGTACTACTGGAAATTTTAGAAACGTGATTAAAGATGAGCTATTAGAAGAAAGACTGGTCTTGTCATAAGACTGTAATTCACAAGTGGTTCTTGAATCTGCAGCTCCAGGTACGAGGCAGTTGGACAGCTCCTGGGCCAGTTTTACGCCAAAGTCTTCCTACGGACATGAAAGAAAACAAGTGAAAACCAAAAGAAACTCAAAAAGGAGGTCAGTGCCTTGGGACGAGGGCCCTGCCCTCTTGACACACAAGCCCTCTGTGTGGGCGTCTTTGCTGAATAGCCACCGGAGACGCAGACACCGTCCCAGATCTGTCCCCATTTGTTTTCCTTTTCACGGGACTTTGTGGGGTGGGCCCTAAGTGTTGTTCTTTCCAATTCCTGAGCATTCACCCAGACTTCAGGGACATTCCCACAGGAGCCACAGCGAGGCAGGGCTGTCTTGAGAGATGAGGGCCTTCTGCTGGAGAGGGAGGCATGGGGGAACTGGGGACACACGCCCCAACCTCCCGGAGCGTGGCCCACCACTTCTCAAACACGGTCTTCACTTGCACACAACATACTTGAGAAGCTGCAAGCTCAGTCTCCACTGCCCTTCCAAACACACACACGTGGGAATGGAAAATTATCTAAAGCTTCCATCTTCTTTTATTCTTATGTGCCTGATGGATGGGAGAATAAGACATTTCTTTAGCTCCTGCAGAGACGCTGATTCCAACCGTGAGCTGACAGAGGAAGCCCCCTTCCGCCCTACCCTTCCTGTGCCCTCTACTCCGCAGCCCCACAGGTCAGAGGTGCTGTGCACAGGGGCCCGTGGCTCCTGGCACCTCTGGGTCCCCGCATGGCAACCATAGGAGCACTTGCTGTGACTGTGAGGCCAGCAGGAGAGGCAGTCCTGCTGAAGAGGGTCAAAGGCCAGGATCCTGGCTGGAGGGCTGGCTGTCCTGGGCCACTTCTGCTACAAATCAGAGCATCACGAGGGGCCACTTAGGAGGGAAAGACCGCTGTGGTTTCACACCTGCATGGGTTCCTGCAGACTCACTGGAAGGACAAGGTAAAGTGCGAGGAGTTGCGTGTGAAGATTTAGAGCACAGGGCTGAGGCCTCTGAACACCTCGAGAGTGGACCCAGGAACAAGAAGGACAGCCCAGCCTCACGTCCGCCTTTGATGGGTCCTGCTCAGCACATCCTCAGACTGGCGTCCACCCTGTTCAACCTAAAGTAACTTGTAGACTGGGTAGCGTCTGCCTGCTGAAGAAGCACAGCCTAGATGCAGAGGGGTCTGCACCGTGACCACAGGTCATCAGCTGCCGGACCTCCTCTCAAATGTGGATGAGTAGCTCAGGGCTCTCCCTCCCTGCCTGCCTGTTTCTAGCCTCGAGTCTCATCTGGCCATAGCTCTGCACCTCTGCAGAACATTAACCACACGCTGCCTTTGTAGCGTTTTTCTCCGGGAGGTGAGTCTCTCTGCAGAACATGGCTTTTCCTCTCACAGTACGTGCACGTCAATGAACTTCATGAAAGTCTCTTCCATGCTTTGATTTATGCAGGCTTTCCCTGAACACTGTGATGTGTGATTCACACATTGACATAAATCATCTTGAAGGTCAAAGAAGTCCAGGGTCTAACTTCATAATCTTACTGCTCTGAGAATATATAAGCTCAGTTTGAACTGTTTTAAACTCAAATTGAACTTCTGTCAACTAATTCCTGAGTTTTAATCGACTTATAAATTGTCAAGTTCTGACAAGTATTCACTAAGAAAATATGGAAAATGAAAATGAGGAAATTATTTTAGGGGTAATACAAGTTAATTTGACAATTATCACAGGATGATAGGAAATAGTGTATTTCATTAAATTTTCTTAGGTGTGTATAATTTCTTGTGGATAGAACATGATACTTTGAAATGAATCACACTGGAAATGGCATGAAATTGGCAGAACATTAATCATTTTCACTATATATATTTAAAACAGGAAACCAAATTCAATTTCCACAAAAACAAAAGATGGAATTTTTGAGGTAGAATCTGTGAATTTCATAATTAGTGTTGTTTGCACAGAGAAGCCTTAAGAGGACTCGTTATACGAGGTAACTTCAAAGCATGCTGCTGATTAGCCTGACAAAATAGTTACATTTTTAAGCTATTGATAGGATACCACTGTGTTAACAAATGTAATTTCTTCTATTCCAGTTGATTCTGGTAGAATTGTAACAACTCTTAATGCCTAAATAGAAATCATATCAATTGAAAATGCAAGCAAACAGAAAAATATTACACTGAATGACTTTGGTGTAAGATGAACACCAGGGGGGAAGTCAGGATGCTGAGGTCAGAATATTCCTGTGCAGTGGGGAGGCCCCTCTCAGGCACGAGGGTCTCTGAAGTTGAAGGGAAGGCAGCCCTGGGCCTGGGCAGTCTGCAGGTGGGATCTGCAAGTACCACAGCATGGATTTAGCGTCAGTACAAGAATAAAGTATTCAGGTTCCGGGAGGGGGAAATCCTCCTGAAATTGAGGACTGAGGCAGAAAGAAGCAATTCCCCACACTAAGGACATTGGGAGCTGGACACGTTTATAATCAGTACCAAAAACCCCTAATCTCAGCTGGGCTGGGGACTATGTGCAAGCTGGCCCCTGGGTTTCTGGAACTGGAGAGGGGTCCCCAGCGTGGGCAGTCCTGAGATCACACAGGAAGGAGGGCTGGCTGTACCTGCTGTGGGAGCTGGACTCGAGTTACCTATTGCAAGACAAGAACTGGAAACTCTCCTCAGTGGGTCCTTGAAGTGAGCAGAAACACACTGAGCCTTAAGGAAGCGAGGACAGCTGGTGGGGTAGGTAGGGTCACAGAGCATGCAGCAGTCATCAGGACCCTCAGATCCTTCCACACATGGCCCAAAGCAGAGGACACTGCTGCTGGGGGCCCTCAGGCAGCTCCATCCCTGGGGTGAGTTGGTCACACAAAATATGAACCACTGTGAGGAAGGCCGAGGACAGTCACAGCCCCAGGATGAGCGTCCCAGAGCTCAGACGATTTAAAAACAAACAGCAAAGCAAAGTCGAAAGGAAGTAGCACTGAAGAAAGGCTGAGGAGGGCGATCATGGAGAGTGCGGGGGTGACCCAAGGCGAACCATGGTGTGGTTCCGCTAGTTGCAGGCAGATTCCAGGAGGAAGTCCTCTGGGATTCACTGCACAGTAACTGCCTAGAAGCAGAGAAAGAAAACCAGTCCTCATTTAACAAAGGACTGGTTTGTTTAACAAAGCCACATTTAACAAAGTCCAAAAGAGGATACATTTTAAACATCAACTGAGCGATATCGTAGGGCGTTACTCACACCAAAGGGGCATGTCAAGGAAAACCTTAGCAGTCATGCAAAAACCAACCAGGCAGGGTCTAAAACAGGGAAATTAAATGCATAGCGGGTTTCCTGGGAGCACACTGGTCTCAGCCCAGAGAGGACACAGAGGCTGCCACCGGCTCCTCCTCCTGGCCCACCTCCCACCAAGGACTTGTCTGTGTCCCTTACCTTCCTGCATGAGAACTAAGGTCTTACTATCCACAAATGCCCTAACATCCCTACTGATTGATCACAAAATTAAACCCAGAAAGAAGTGGCCTAATATAAGTATATTTGAACAAATAAATTTTTTTAAATGATAAAAATTATTTATTAAATTTGTTGGTGTAAATTTTTTTTTCGAGTGTGGAAAGGAGAAACTTGAAAGTGCATGCTTCTACCAGAAGAGCCCTGATTCGGCAGTTTGAAGATACAGGTGAGAGCGTTGCTCCCTCTCGCACTGTTAGAGGAAGAGCAGAAGATCACACACCAGGCTGAGGGTGACAGGCCACCCGGGAGTGAGTAGGAACAGGGCTTGCTCTCAAGGGACACTTGGAACGTGCATCAAGTACAAGCCACCCTCGAGGTTGCCAGTGAGCAGGGCCTGCCAGGCCGGGTGCATTTCTTCATATGTCCAAACTAATCAGGACGGTGTGGGCAAAATTCTCTGATTACAATCCAGGCATATTTAACAATGAACAGGTAACATGCATCGAAACGACACCTTGAATTTGGAGAAACTAGACTCCTCAGTAAGTCACAGGTAGCTACAATAAAGAGACCAGCCCATCCAGCAGAGGTCAATGCCACAGAATTCACAGTACCTGAAACACAGAGAGGTCTGCAGGCCGACTGCTGTGCAGCCTAGAGACAACTGGAGGGAAACCTGGCCTTGAGCTTGCTCTTCCTACCAAGGAGGGTCACAAGTAAGTCAGCCAGCCTTCTGCCCAAACAGTGAGAAATGATGCCAGAGTGTCAGCAGAGGAGACAGGAGAAACCAATGGCTCTGCAGGTAGATGCTAATGAGATGCAAACAGAGGGACTCTAGCAGTGTCTGGAGCACATTTCTGAAACATGACCGAAAAAGACATTCTTCTAGAATATCAAGCAAAAACTGGTACAAATAAGAAACATTGAAAGAATGTTAAGCAAACTACAGGTAAAACAGCAGTAATTAATCAGCATAATTATTAATAATTAAATGACATATTTAATCCTGTAACTATAAATCAAATACATGTTGTAGGTTAATATAAATTATTGAAAATTACATAGATGAAATTGAAAATCTACATAAAAATTTTGAGGGAACTGAAAAGTTAAGTCTTTGTTACTTGTATGTTTTCTTCCAATATAAACTTAGTTTTATAAACTCATGTGGCTAAGTGGGGATAATTCCTTTCTTAAGTAGTTTCAAATAAGGGGTGATTAGGAAAAGGTGATACATTGTTACTAAAACCATGCCTCAACAAATGAAAGAAAAGAAATTAAAATATGAGAAACTCAGATTTTCAGAAATGAATTGTTCAGTTCCGGAAAACTAATCACGGTGTCTACCACCTTAACCGAGTGGAGAAGGAACAGCAGACAGCCTTGATGCATGCAAAATGCTGTTGAGAAGATCGAGCACTTTTCAGGACAGACATGGCGAGCCGGAGCGGGCGACTCCCACGCGGCGTGGCGTGCGGGCCAGCTCGGCAGGAAGGCCTCTTGAAGGCTGTCCCAGAGAGCCTGGGACGCGAGGGCAGCCTTCTGCAGCTCCTCCACTCTGAGGTCAGCACTCAGGTCAGAGCAAGGACAGACGGACACACGCCACTCTTTCATCATGGGTTCTGTACCTCAAAACTCACAACTGCACCCTGAGGTTATGAGCCACCTGGCCAGCTGGTGTCTAACCTCCATGTGGTCACTGGTGGACCTGCACGGGTGATGAGGAGGCTGAGCCCCAGGAGGCTTGTCCCCAGGTGGGGCTGCCTCCTGCCTCAGCTCTGGTCCTGCCAGAGTCCTCTCACCTTCCCCTCAGGCCACGTGCTTTTTTCTCTAATTGCTATTTTTGGTGCCACTGCTGTTGAGAACAGCCCCCAGTAAAGGGCTGAGCTGCTGTCTGGAGTCCCCAGGTGAGAAGGCGGGCCTGCACTTTGAGCAGGACATGTTAGAGAAGATTTGCTCAGCGTGAGTGATGGCTCTGCGCTGGGTTCAAAGCCAGCGAGCCCACGATGGATTCCAAGGAGTCCTGGCACAGAAACACACAGGACACTGCGGGTATGATGGCTGTGTAGACACCACTGATGCCACCGGTTCCCAGTGACGCGTCCTGCTTCCTCACATGCTGAAGCGTAACCTCAGAGAAGCACACCCAGGCAGGCAGGTAAGACAGGGTTTCTTTAAAAAGGGGAACACAGACTTCTTCAGGGGGCCATAGCTGATGTCCTGGTATCCCAAAAAGTGAGGGTGTTCTGCCTTTTTATATGTCTTAGGCTTTCTTTGTTTTCCTGCTCCTACGTGATTAAGCCCAGGAGATGCTCCAGTGGGATGGCCAAAAGGTGAGAAGGGGATGGACAGATGGCGGAGGGTGGGGGGATGGGGGGCAGCAAGGGGACGTAAATAACACCCTGCAGGGAGGAACAATCCCGGGGACAGGTTACCTTAGCAACAGGTTGGCGCAGGGACAGGTTATCTTGATAAGGGTGGAGGGAGGGCTCTTAGCATTTCAGTCCCTCCATTCTCTGGATCCACCCTTGCATACCTGCCCGTCTAATTCTGGCTTTACCACCAGCAGAGGATCTCAGGAGCCCCATGTGTCTCAGCAACAACCCAGAGTGTGCGGTGACTTTACAGAACACACAACTGCAGGAGCGAGAACCACCCACGTATCAGTCGTGTAAGGAAATGTAAGTATTGCAAAATAAAAATCATCACAGATAATTTAAAGAAAAATTTAGACAGATATAATTTACAAAGGTCAGATTATGACACGGGGAAAAACAAACACTTCAAAGCTACTTGGGTCCTGATTAAAGGAGCAGGTGGCAGTGTGGCTGAGTCAAAGAACGAGGATGCACCATACGGGGTTATTGGTTTGCAGAAAGGCATTGTCTAGTATAGATGAACGTGCAGGAGGGATTCCTAAGAACATTCATCACCTGTGCAGCTGCTCTTTGGTGTCGGTGAGGGTTTGCTCTGGACCCCGTGGTCTCTAAGTCCGTGGACACACACCCCCTTATGTAAAGTGGCCTTGTGTTTGTATATAACCTGTGCACACTCTGTGTAAGTGGAAAGTCATCTCTAGATCACCCACAGTAACCGGCAGGATGTGAGGCTTGGTCCACCCCTGGTGGGCGGCAAGGAAGCAGAGGCGACATGTGACTCTTAGGGACGTAGTGCTGGGCCCACAGTGCCGACCATAGCAGAAAAGCTCACACACAGAGCATCAACACAGGGAGCTACAACAGGTAGAGTCAAGGGTGTGACGCCCAGGGAGCCAGGAGGCCCCGGCATGAGCATCAGCACAGGCAGGCGTGAGGCTCCAGAGGCTGGTAAGGACACGGGGCGCTGGGGCCACTCAGCTGGGTCCAGGTGGAGTGCAGCAGCTTACAGACGGGAAAACCACTCCATGTGACACTGAGTAGTGGACCTGTCCCCTATAGGGTGGGCAGCGCCAGAGGGAGCCCTGACCAACCCCATCCCCCGGCTGGCGATCACTGTCAATGGAGTTCACCATGGGGACCAGGGCTGCTCCTGGGTGATGTGGGGCAGCTGTGCCTGCTGGGGCCAGGGACATGGGCATCTCTGCACCCTCTGCTCAGTCTTGCTGGAAACCTGAAACAGCTCTACAAAATAGAGTTTATTTTAAAAAACTATCCTAGTGTGGATACTTAGGCATAAGTACTAGAAGGACAAAACCAAGAAATGGGGCAGCAGTCATGATAGTGGGGTGGGCAGTCACACAGGGGAGGTGTGGAGCTGGGGCTCCCGTGGTGCCCTGCTCATGTCGTGACCCGGGGTCCGTGTGCATTTGTTCTGTGATTCATTAAGATGCATCTGCCTGAAAGCCCATTAGCCTGCACGTGTAGAGGCGCCGTGTTCTGCAGGCTCTTGTGCCTCATATGAGAGTTGAAACTCGCTGCCTGCAAGTCTGTACGATCGTGAATGAAGATGCTGAGTCACCTCACTTTCACAAAACCAGCTTATTTGTTCCAACATGGACACCCCCCTCCTGAGTGCGCCCTACGATCTTGAGCATTTTGCGTGAGAGATGACAAGTGGTGACACACTCTGTTCTCTGATGGACGTGTCTCTGGAACGGAAAGCAAAGAACAATGCATCAGAGATGTAGTGCCAGGGCCGAACTGAGAAGCATCAACTACAGGGAATGCGGAACATGAGGTGCATCTGTTTGCAGTGACAGTGATGTGAACTTAAAGTACGGTCCTTGTCTTAATGGAAGCTGTACGGATTTATCGTGTCAGTTTTAAAAGAAAAATATTGCTTATTTCCTATTTTGGCAATGTAAAGAACCAATAGGGATTTTAATGAAGGACAATTTACCAAAGATTTTCAAGAAAATGTTCAAAAGTAAGGCAACATGTAAAGTTCTAATGAAATTCCCTCCCACTAACTCCTTACCTACCACCGCACACCTCCAGATCCAGGTAGGTCGGCACGTCAGCTCGCAGAGGCGTTCACACGGCCTGAGCGGCTCCAGGAGAAGCGGAGGGAGACGACGTGTGCACCTTGTTGTGATTTCACAAAGCACACATGTGTGGCCCTCACCTGCTGCACACCTGAGGGACAGCAGGGACAGGAACGTGGGAAGAAGGAAGCAGCTGCCAGCATCTCTCATTGGTACCGTCTAGAGTCTCAGCAGCAGGAACACAAGAGGTGCCAGAGCCTTTCGGGGAAGGAGGACTGGACTGCATGTGCTCCCAGGCCTCTCGCTGCCCTGCCTTCAAGCTGTCCTGGGGCCTGGCCTTGCTCGCTGACGAGGTTGAAACTGTTGGATCACCTGTTCTTACCAGAATCCCCAGTGAAAAGGTAGCTGAGATGATTGACACGCAGGAGCCTGGTCACCCATTAAGTGCCACGTTTTGAATTCTGCAAACATCATTATTTCAAAGCTCCCGTAAGAGGTGCAGTCTGAGGTTTCACAGGAGTTCTGCGCTGGGCCCACAGGGCAATCTGGGTTTAAAATATCGCCTGAGCAGAACGCATTTCATTGAGAAAAATGTTAATATTAAAAAAAAAGGATTCGGGCTCAATTTTGTAGCTATTTCCTAATAAACTCTCTTTTACAAAAAAATAAAAATAAAAATAAAATATTGCCTGAAGTAATGACATCACCCTCTGCAGCCTGTGGAACATTCCCTGCCCTCTGCCCTGCCTCGGGGAAGGTCCGGGTGCCCCAGCCCAGCACCTGCTCGGCTTCACACACCTCGTGAGAGCAGCTGTGATGCTCTGCGAGGACAATCCCACTTGTAGATTCACTGGCTGGCTTTCTGGACCACACAGACCATCTCATTTTGATTTACAGAATGGGTGGCTCCTAGTGGCAATGGACGAGTGTCGTTATCTGGGCTGGGATCACGCATCTGTGCTCAAAGACCAGGAAGTCCCTCTGAACTGCATTCGGCAACACCCTGTCGTTGGTGGCTTTTTGTCTACAGAATGCATTGAAAATTTTTTCCAATTAAAAAAACAACCGAAAGGAACAAAGTAGCATTTCTTGCTGTGATTTGTTTTGAAGAAGGCTCCCTAATCACCCACACACGCTCAGAGACCAGTTGGCCACGCCATGGGCCTAATTTTCAAACTCACGCATTTGATATGTGAAGCTTTGCTTGTGATAGTGGAATTCTCCTTCTTCCAGTCTTTTTTACTGTAAAAAGGACATGGAAAGTTTATGCAAGTGACTCACTACCTGTCCAGGACTCACACAGAAACTCCAGTGCCCCTGGGGTCCTGTACAGATGCCCTGTTTGCCTGATTCTGTGTAAAGACTGAGTTGCTTCTTCCGTAAGACTCTGCCTTGAGGGAGGAGCCTGCAGAGTCTGAGCCTGCGTGCTCAGCCCGAGATCTCCAGTTTTTAAAAATACATGTATGATAAATCTTAATTTAGCCTACTTTTAAAAATCCCATAAGCCTCAATTATTTTTCCTTTTCGGAGTTTTAAAATAGGGAATAAGTGTACGAATAATAATTTAAGAGGGCAAATTCTGCCACATGAAGTGAAGTTCTCCAATGCACTTTTCTCATTATAATAAAATATTTTCAGGCAGAGTACAGAATAAATACCAAACTTTCAAGACTGCCTTGCCACACACATGAGTCTCTATGAGGAACACAGAATGTGTCAGATGAGATGAACGTGCAGCTTGAGGTTCCAATGTGACATTGATTTCTCAGCTTTGTGTTGATTGTCCTTTCGATTCTGCTGCTGTTGTACCCAGGTCTGTTCTGCCCATGGTGTATTCAAAGTGCCTAAGTACGTCTACCCAGGGGCTCAGACTCTTTGGCATTTTGTGCTGGAAGGTCTGAAGGAGGCCTTATACAGAGAGCAGGTAATGGCAGGGTTCATCTGGGTAGACTGTTAACATAGGAGCTTCCCACCAGCTCCTGTCTTTTGGGAACACACACACACACACACACACACCACAACTTTTATTATTTTTCACATACATATTTAAAATTGTAAAGAATGCTTCTGTGAATCTGTAGAGTGTTCATCCTAATAGCTCAATCACGTAATGATGTTGATTCAAGACTGAGATTTATACTGTCATGAGAAATATCATTTAGTTTCATTGGAAATTCAAAGTGATGTTTTTCAAAAGAAAATCATTGATTTCATAACTGGGAAAGATTAACTTAGATAGTTTAAAGTAGCCGTTCCTGTTTGAGAGTGAAGAATGTACAGCTATTTTAAGCAACTTTGGCTGCTGGAAGTGTATCAGTTTTTGCTAATGAGCTGCTTGGCAGGATGCATAGTGAATTCCCATTATGCCCAGGGATGAGAGAAAACCAGAGGTCCAGCTGGGAGCCCTAATGCAAGACCATTTCCAGCTCTCTGTTTCTAACCAATGAGCTTAATCTGCAAGTTATATTTCTTCATCTGGGAAGTGGGGGCACCTGCCCTGTGTCTACTACCTGTAGGCTTCCTGGTGTCCAAGGCTAGAGGTTTTGGTTTCTAAGAGATGGATGTTTCCATGCCTATCTCAGGCCCTGCCAGCTGGAGATGCGTGGAAAGTTTGTGGGAACTCAGCCAGGAGGAGTGGATCCTCAGGGGCCTGTTAGCTTAGAGCTCAGGAACCAGCCCAGAGGGACCTGCAAAGGAGTCACCATCCAACTGCACCCAGAGAGAAGAAAATGGGACAGAGCAGGACCACAAAGACAGAAAGGCAGAGTCACTGGGGACAGGCAGAGGCAGCCAAGGGAGGGCGCTGTGTGTGCTGAGTTTTCAGAGAGAATGCCAGAACACCAAGATACACACACAAAAGAGAGACACGCCTGGCCTCCCGGAACTAGGGCAGTAGCCAGAGGTGGACCAGAGGTGGACTTCCATTAGCAGGCAGAGTCTTGAGCAGAACCCATGAGGAGAGAGAGGCAGCGAAGAAACCAGCAGCCGCTTCTGCCGAGGCTGGCCAGCTCCAGTGTGGCAGGGACACATGGCCTGCAGGCCTTGCCTTCCACTAGGACGGACAAACCCAGAACTTAGACGTCCTGCCGCCATTCCTCTGCCTGTCCACCACCAGTTTGTTCAGACCAGCAGATGTGAGGTTTGGCCTTGCAGGAGCCTGAGGACTAGGCAGCAGGTGCCTCTCTTCCGAGGGAACGGAGACCCGTGGCAGGGCAGCTGCGGCCCTGAGTGCTCTGTGGAGTTTGTGGCTGGCAGCTTCCTGGGGTGAGGAGCTCAGCGGTCAACCTGCCACCAGCTGCAGGTGAAAACAGACGTAAACCTCAGAGTCTCACCTTCCCCCGCTGTAGATTACCTGTCAGGTGGCAGTTGCTTGGGACTGTCCATGATCTAAATGGGTCTTTGATACAATGTCTGGATGGCTAGAACACCTGCTAAGGGCTACAGGAACACATATTGTAGACCACGTAGCCACCTCTGTCTCAGGGCTGGCTTCTGCAGCCTGGGCGTGCGTGCTGTTTTTCAAGGAGAGGAGATGGGCCGGGAGGGTCAGCTGCACACGCCTCGCATGCCCATGGCCCCTGGAAGCCACGCTGAGCTGCTTGCAATGCTTCCCAGGTGCAGCACAGGTCCTCTGAGGGCTCCATTCGTCCTGCGTGGGCACGACTGTCAGCCCTTGCTCTGATCCCTGACCCCTGGTGCACACGGACATCATATGACCCTGTGTGAAGGCTTGGTAAGCATCTTTCAGGAAGCGCACTGGAGGAGGCCCAGCCCCACTGCAGGTATCCCTGACCGCTACACAGCAAGAGGGGGCCAGGGCTTAGTGCAAAGCCAGCGGCTGTGTTAAGCATGACAAGCGTATGAAGCCCCAGCCTCACACATGTTTATGTTACTTTCAGAATGAAACTCTTTGATTGAGCTTGTATAACATCGATGTGACACAAAATTAAAATATCCTCTTCTGGTAATTGAGCTGTCACTACAGGGTAAAAGTTTATCGTATAAATATTGTTAAGAAATGCAACTTTGTAGCTAGATGTGGTGGCCCACACCTGTAATCTCAGTGGCTCAGGAGGCTGAGGCAGGGGGATCATGAGTTCAAACACAGCCTCAGCAACTTAGCGAGGACCTAAGCAGCTCAGTAAGACTCTATCTCTAATAAAATATAAAAAAGGCCCTGGGGATATGGCTTGGTGGTTAAGCATCTCTGGGTTCAATCCTTGTTACAGAAGAAAGAAAGAAAGAGAGAGAGAGAGAGAGAGAGAGAGAGAGAGAGAGAGAGAGAGAAAGAAAGAAAGAAAGAAAGAAAGAAAGAAAGAAAGAAAGAAAGAAAGAAAGAAAAGAAAAGAAATGCAGCTTTGGGGCTCAAACCTGCAATCCTAGCCACTCAACAGGCTGAGGCAGGAGGATCACCACTAGTTCAGCAATTTAGTGAGATCCTGCCTCAAAATAAAAATAAAAAGATGTTTGGGAGTGTAGCTCGGTAATAGAATGTCCCAGGGTCAATTTCCAGTACTGAAAAAAGTAAACAAAGAAAAAAAGAAGAACTGTACCTTCGGCTTAGCCAGGGTCTGCTCTGGAATAGACACCGGTGTGTTCATGTTACCTCAGGCAAAGGCTATGCTTTGTTTTCAGAATCAGAACAGTTTAACAGAATAGGTAGAATCAATCCTTAGTTTTGGACCAGCACTAGAACATGCTGAGAAAAGAAATACACCATAAATCAGAAGTTGACCTAAAGGAGTTTGGGAACAAATCCAAAGACAAGCCAGTGACTGTACTGCAATAAGCACAGAGCAGCAGTCTTTAATTTTAAGCCTGTACGACACTTTGCCACCTTATTAAAACCTGATTTTCTAGATTTATCCAGTCGTTTCTTTAATACTCTTTGGCTCATTCCACAAACTCCTCCTATTGCACCAGGAATACCATCTACTAATAAATTGTGGGTTTTCCATCTCATTTCCTATTCTTTTCAGAACCCGAACACCTTATTTATTTAAACTAATCTGCTTTAAATGCAAAATAAACTTTAATGAGTTTTTCAAAGTTCTAACCTGAGGAAATGCAGTGAACAGTGCCTGTAGGTCCCTCACTTGCCTTCCATCCACAGCTCCTTTACTCTTGGATGGCAGCGCCACACGCAGCACAGCCAGCTGTCCCCAGCACCTGGTAGAGTGACTTTGCCACCCTGCTTCCGGGCACAAAACCAATGTGCTCTTTGTTGGACCCCGGCCCTGAGAACAAGTCACACCCTCCCTGGGAGCTGAGCTGTGCGGGAGGACGGCAGGGCACGGGGAAACTGAGCTTTCTGCAAACACACTGGAGTTCCGCTGTGAAGGAGCCCGGCCGCGGTCTGGGTCCTGGACCTGCCGCTTGCTCCGCCCAGGCCTGCTACACCTCCTAAGGTCCTTCTCCATTTCCGTTTCCTTCTGTGCACAGTGAAGTTAAGATTCCAACCTGGCCGTACTCTGCGTGACCGTGAGGTCTCTGGTTGGCCACCCTCACCAAGGCTGCATGGGGACTCGGACACTGTCAGAGGGAGGAGGACTCGGGGGCCCAGGAGAAGGGAAAGGCTTGCTGTGCGCCTCACAGGTGCAGTCGGAGGTCAAGAGTGCAGACTCTGCAGATTAGCTGATGGGGAGGAGGGAAAATCCTGGCTAATTTCATTCCCATCTGAAAGACAACCAGGCACCAAGAACAACAGGACGATGGTCCCAACGGAGGGTTGAGCACGGCACAAGCTGGGACTTGTGCCAGAGGCAGTCTGTGTGTGGGGGGGTGACAGCACAAACCCTGTCCTGCAGTGTCCTGGTGCTGAGGTCAGGGTCCAGGAGCTGCTCTGCTGCTCGGGAGATGCTGATGGGAGTAAAGAGACAACCCAGTGGACCGGGACAGATGCTGCAGTGCTCCAGGTAGACCACAGGGACACTGAGGGACAAGCAGGGCCAGGGACAGCGGCTGCAGTGCTCCAGGTAAACCACAGGGACACTGAGGGACAAGCAGGGCCTGAGGCACAGGGCACTGCTGTTCAGTGCAGTGGAGCCTCCTCCTAGGAGAGGACGCCGACCCTGCTCAGCAGGGCTTTGGCTCTGACCTCAGTCTTTGCAGCCTGACCCAGCCCCACAGCCACCGTCCGACTCTACCTCTCCATCCAGCCCTGTGCCTCAGCTCCCTTTACCCCGACTCTTGGAAGGCAGGGCATCTTGCAGCAGCGAAACCTGAGGTGACGAGTTGGCACAGAGCCTGTGCCACACACTGCCCACAGCAAAGCGGGCCTGCATCGGCTCAGTGCGCCCAGGGCGGGGGACAGTGACTGCTCCAGGTTGCACACAGTGAGACGCAATATTTGTCTTTCAGAGCCTGGCCCGTTCCCTGGTGTGATGCTCTCCGATTTTGTCCATGTGCTTGGAAGTGAGAAGCTTTCCTTTTCACAGATGGAGTCGCCTCCCGTCGCGTAGCTCTCACAGCTGCTTTTCCATCCATCCGTTTGCACATCACCAACAGCACGACTGTTGGAGGTGATGGGAGTGCTCGTTATCGTGGCCTAATTATTTCACATTGCGTTCATGAATCGTGACATTACTTTGTACTCTATAAATACATACAAAGACAATTTGTCAATTTATAGTTATAAATAGAATTTTTTAAAAATAAGTAAAAATTGCCAAAGCTATTGAAATAACAGAAAGCAAAGTGGCTGCAAGGGTTAGCTGTGAGGAAGGGCCTTCCTCAGGTGTTCTATGTGACCAGGCAGTGACCGCAGGGCCTGCTCCTGGACTGCCAGAGGTCCTGGGCTGCGCGGAGGAGGCCCCTGCCCCCTGTAACAAGAACAAAGCCCCCCATCTGTGGAAGATCTACTGTTTCTTTTGGGTTTGGGAAAAGACTTCCTTTGACCTTAACTCACTGTTAGAAAGCGAGGCTAAACCAGACCCTGCAGCAGGCTACACCTGGAGTGCAGAGACGGCGAAGGTCAGCACGGAGCAAGCTGGGCGGGACAAGGGTCAGCGCAGCTGTGCAGAGCGCCAGGTGGAAAGCAGCAGGTCACACAGACTGCCTCTCCAGAGGGCCCACGACACTACGACATGCTAAGTCAAGTCGAGGGTGCGTTGGGGGGCCTTTCAGACGGCCAACTTTACATCACAAGCTCCTTTATTGTAGTGAAAATAATAGAACTCCTCTGGCATTGTCTCTTATAAAAACCTCAGAATATTAAGAATGAAGTGGATGTTTTAGACCATAAAACAACTTATTTCTCAGGAAATGAAAAGAGGATAGCTGAACTCACCAGAGTGACAGTGCCTTCGCCACACACGCACACACACAGGCCATCCCGACCAGGTGCAAGCCCTGCACACGCCGCCCCTCGGTGCACCTGCACACCTAGAGCAACGGTGAGCTTCCTGGGGAACAGCCCAGAGTCCCTGGAGCCCGCTCTCCTTCAAGGCAGAGTAGGCAGCCACGTGCAGGCTCCGAGCTCCGCCGCCGCAGAGGACGGTCCTGCTTTGTCCCTAGGTCCACCCCACACGGAGCTCCACCCAGGTCTGTTCATCTCAGGGAGCAGTGGGTCGCACAGATCCTCCCCCAACAACAGATAAACAGAAAACAGATTCTTTTTTCTTGAGTCACTTTCCCTGGGCTGACGTGGTGGTGTGGGCTAGGAGAGAACCGGCAGATGGGCACCCAGGCGGCCTGACCAGGCAGCCTCTGTGCGTAGGCACTGCTTGAGCCTGGCCTGGTCCATACCACTTCTCAGTGCGTGTGTGTGTGTGTGTGTGTGAGTGTGTGAGTGTGCATACATTGCAGACACACTGTGTGCACGTGAACACACACACGATGATGGAAAGCATTTATATACATCTCTGCACATGTAATTCCAACCACTGGCTTGTGTTACACAAAGTGGCTTTTAACAACATAGATCTAGTATGTTATAACTCTGGAGGTCAGAAGTCCAAAGTCAGTCTCAGTGGACTCAAGAAGGGTGTCTGAAGGCTGGGCCCTTGGAGGCCCCAGGATAGAGCCTTCTCTGCTGTCTCTGCCTCCCAGAGGCGCCCACCTTCCTGGGCTTGGGTCCCGCTCTGTCTTCAGGATCTGCAGCTTGGCCTCCTCCACTCCTCTCCACTCTGAACTCTGCTGGTCCCACCTTCTGCTCTGGCTGTCACTGTTGTCTTATGGTGTCCTGGTGACCCTGGGTAACCTTCTCATCCCGTGGTCCTTAATTCTATCACACCCACGCAGCTTCCTTCTGCCTGGAGATTAACCACCCAGGATTTTAGCAACCTGTGGGATACCTTCCGGGATGGGGCCCTGGGCTGTCTGTGGCAGGGTTGGCAAGACCTGGTTTTCTATGTGTGTGGCTTGGGGTCGTGGTGACTTGTGGTCCGTGGATAGGGCTCAGTCTCTCTTAGGGCCTCGCAGTTCAATGTTTATAGACAAATTGGGACAGCAAAGCAGTGTTTCTATCTTTCACAATCATTTTGGTAATGCATAAAAATTGAATTATATTTGTGTCATCTGCTATCTACAAATGTCTCTAAATAAAATTTGAAATATCCTAATTTTACACTAGGATTTACTGGTCTAACATAAAATATGGCTTTAAAGATTCTTTATATGTTCTTTATAAATGTATTTTCTGAAATTACAATTCCTTTAGGAAACAAAATTTCTTCCAGTTCTTTTCCATGCCTCTAGGAGCAACTCGATTCAGCAAGGCCCCAGGTCACCTGACTCTGGAGGGCCATCAGGCCCTGGGGGCTGCCTGCGTACAGCTTCTGTGCCAGGCTCCTGGTGTCCAGCCGCCCTCTGCTGTGACTGCTCTGGAGCAGCACTGAGGTCTGAGACACTGGCCCGGGCTCTAAAGTTCTGTGAAGGCATCCAGAAGGGAAGGACCGGCCTTAGAGACCCCTTGCTGGGATTCCAGAGGGATCACGGACAGTAAGGAGCAGTGGCTGTTTTAAGACATGAAGGAGACAGAGCAGCAGACGTGTAAACAGAGGCAGAGGGCAAGACCAGGCCCACGTTGCTCCAGCAGCACACACCGCTGCCAGAAAGCACTTAAGTGGCCCTGCCTGCAAGAGGGCTGGCCCGCTCCCGGGTGCCTGTCTCCCAGTCCCCACCACTGTCTCAAAGGCCGTGCCATCCCCAGCTGTCACCCCTGGACACTCCCACCTTCTCACCTGGCCTCTTCCTTCTCCCACAGTTTGAAGAGCATCCTCTGCTCAGGTGCCTCCCTGCAGAGGGCCACTGCCTCCTGCCTGAGAACCTCCGTGGGCTCCGAGTTTGTCCTGCGCCAGCTCCATGCTGAGGGTGCTCCTCCTCTCTCTGCTGAGCGCTGGCCTCTCCTGCCCCCACTGGCCTGGAAGGCCACTGAGCAGGGACTCTGATCCACATGTGCCTTAGGCTTCACCATGCTGTGACACACAATCGCATTTTCACACACACATGAATAAAGTTCAGCCAATGTGGTGCTCCTCGTCAGCTCAGGATATAAAGGGATTGAAGACCTTGACCCACCAGCTCAGGGTGCAGCCAGCTCTACGTCTACACCACTAAATACACAGGCCTGAACTTTGTCAGCTCAATTCTCCTCAACAGAAGGTGTCAGTCATGCGCTCCTCAGCTCAGACCGTCTCCACCGAGCTTTGCATGTCACTGCCAAGTACCTGGCCAGTAGAACGGTGGCTCTGATCAGCTAGTGCTGGCTCGCACCACCATTGGGGCCCCTTTGTGGAACCACGCCTGTCCGGGGCTTGCTCTCGCAGAGGCCCATCCTCTCTGGATGCCTTTGTTTCTGTTGGGAGGCAACCAATCCCAGGGGATTCCCCACTGGCAAAGCTGGTGGTCACCTCAACCAAGTGAGCATGGAATTCAAAATAGCATTGAGCTTCACAGTAAGCGGACCTTGGCACAGCCTCTCAGTTAAGTCACTTGCATTTTACTAAAGTGAATGTTCTTTACCACGGCCCACGTCCTGGGGAAAAGAGCGTCTGCATCACACATGCTGGGAGGGCCGGCCCTGCAGAGGCTCAGAAGGACCCCAGCTGCTCAGGGCACCAGCGCCAAGTCACCCACGCTGACCAGGATCCTAAGCAAGCAACTTACAGCAACTGTCTTAGAAATGGATTGGGCTCATGGTGAGATAAGCTCTTTTTACATAAGAAATTGATACTTAAGAGGAATCACTGAGGGGGACACCCTAGAATGTTTTGATGTTTCAGGTGTCACAGAAATATAATAGTCCTAAAATAAAAAAAGTTAAATTAAATTAAATTAAAAAAATAAGAAATATAACAGTCCTGTCTAAAACCTGGTAATTAACATTATACAAGCAGCACTAAAAGAAAGATATTGGTGTCCGCTATCATATAACTAGGTGATTGTGTTTCAAAACCAAATGAGCAACACTCTGCCTTTATTTAGGAGGCAGGCAGGCCTGGGACAGAGGGAGCAGATGCAGCCATTCATCCCACAGAGGGTCTTGGCTCACAGCATCACCCAGCCTGAGCAGTGACCGGCAGTGAATTTCATCATTTGTTCAAAAATCTGAACACAGAGCATAAGCAAAAGGCACCCCAGCTCCCGGTGCCAGGGCGCCTTGCGGCTCAGGCGGCTCTGCCCCACGGGGACTGCAGGTTCCTCGTGGACTCAGTTCCTGCCTCTGGCATCTCTGCTGGCACTGAGTGTCATTCACGTGGTTCAGCCTGTCTCTCTGCATCAATTCCTTTCTTTGAAAAACAGGCCTTCGCTGAAGTCCTGGACAAAGGGCCAAATGGAGGGACTGCAGGTGCCTCGTCCATCTGCAATGGTGTCACGAGCAAATCAGTGCCTAGGGTTTGACAAAGACAAAACGGACCCCCATGGCCTTTCCCTGCAGAGTTGTGGGGCTGGCATACTTCTGGAAACACGGTCTTTCCAGGAGGAGTCTGTGAACCGCGGGTTCCCTGACCATAAGCACTTGCGGAGCACATATGCTGGGAGCATGGCACTGCTAATTGGTTAGTGATCAAATGGAACAAGACGTTGTCTCGCCATCTGGAATCGGATGCACAACGGGGAGAACACCCAGGAAAGCAGGTCTCACACTGGACATTCGAGCATCGATTGATTGTGTGGTAAGTTCCTGGAGGTAATAATATCCAGGGACCCAGAGGAAGAGCCTGAGGTCTTGGTGATCCCAGGAAAACCTTACACAAGATCCATTTTTATGTAAGAGAAAAATCCACTGAAGCTCAGGGAAAACGATGACTCTAAAGTCGCAGTGTGCTAGAGGGAACAGAGGTGTGCTTGCCCTCTGAGAGGACCTGCTCAGTGGTGGGTCCTCCTCTCAGTGCTTGCTCCTCCTCTCATTCTCCCTCTTGGCAGAAGCTTCCTAGGATTACCTCCCAAATAAACTGTGGGTTCCCAGTTCTTTGTGTGGGGAACCTCGACTTGAGGCAGATTCAGTGGTGACTCCAGTACGAGAAGCGCGAGTCACTTGTTAAGAGCTCTGGGGCGGTCTGGACAGAGGCCCCTGCATCACATCGGTCTGCGTGTGACTGCGTAGGTTCCTGGGACTTGAGTAGTTTCCACTAGGGCAATTTGAAAAACATATGGGTTGTCTTTCTTGTAGAAAGACAGGAGGGAATTTGATTAAACTATAGCAAAAATAACTTCGGCGATGAAACAGAAATTAAGGCATTAGAAATTCTCCAATTTGACAAACTGCATTTTAATGAAAGGCATCATAGGAGGAAAATAGTCAATAATCATTTCTGATCATATGCTTCCTGGCTGAAGCATCTGTGGATCCCAGGCCGTAACTGTGCGTCCTCCCGAGAGGAAGGTCACGTATGTGCTAGTGTCTCGCAGGGTTTTGTGGTTACAGAGTGAGCTAGAATTTTTATTTCACTGAAATGGAGCAAAGGAACCATTCACTCCAAACTTAATACATATTTATAGTATGATTATCAACCAAAGCTTTATTTAGAATAAGTCAGCTGGACATAATTATTTTTAAATCAGAACTATGCAGGAGATGAACTTTCTCCCCTAAATGATGACCCAGACAATAATCATTCATTCAAACTAAATGATTGATTCTACCAAGATATTTTCCAGGCCTGTCAGTTCCAGAATGTGGACAAAAGTCATCTGTTCTGAACTTGTCACTGTGTTTACACATCAGAGGCTGGCTTGGGACACACTTCTGCTTTTTTGAGCACTTACGGTTTATTTCGTCTCTACCAAACTCGGTATTCATTGTTAAATCTGGGCTTCATAAAAAAACTGTTTTCAAACTTTCTCCTCCCATAAAATTGAAGTAAGGGCTTCTCTTCCACCCCAGAAAGGCCAGCCCACGTGGTCATCAAGCAGCTCCTGGGCTGTCTCTGTGACCATCTCACATACCAGGTCTATGCAGATTCCTCTAGGCCGCTTCGGTTTGTTCTTCCCTAAAATCTCAGTTCGCACCGTGGTCTTGCCCTTGACTATGGATTTGTGTTGGTGGCTGCCCTGTGAAGGGTGCCCTAGGTACCTGCTGCTTAGGAGAGCAGACTTCCAGCTAGGACGCATTCTCCTGTCCCACTCAGAATGCAAGTGGGACCCTAGGCCCACTGGGACAGGCCTCTGCCTTGCTGGGCCTCACAGCCCCCAGGACTGGTCCCTCTCAGTCTTGGAGATGAGGAGTGGGTGGGGCTTTGTCCTGGCTCCAGCCTGTGTGATCCATGCCCTCACGTGGTGGCAGGGAGGTCTCTCCTGTTTTGTTCTTTTCTGAGACGGGATCTTGCGATATTGCAACAACTAGTCTTGCACTCCTGGGCTGTGGCCATCCTCAGGCCTCAGCCTCCGGAGCAGCTGGGACCAGAGGTGTGCCCGCCCATGCCGGCTTGAATACCATGCCATCACGCTCTCCACCTGGAGCCTCACCGCCTCGCCAGGCCACCTACCTCTAGCACCTCCAGGCTCAGTTAGGATTTCATCATGTGAGTCGGGGGCACAGGCTTCCCGCCTTCGCTCTCTGTCATTCCTTAATGGGATAAATGTCAAGTGTTCCACGGGACTTGGGAGAGCTGGTGATCACTGCAGTGTGTGGCGCAGGTCAGTCGGTCCTAGGAAGGAGTTTATGTCGTAAGATGAGACCCAGATAATCAACGCAAACTTCGAAACTGATATCTAATAGTTATATTAATTGGTGCTGTAAAGCTATCATTAAGGAAATTCATCGATATTAAACATTTATAATTCATGTGTATGGTTGGAATCGTGGAATTTTCTTAATACTGAAGTAATTTTGATACCAATAGTAAATAGTGTAGACTAATAAACATGAAAGAAACAAGAAATTTCAACACTGGGCCTTAGTGTGTCTGCTTAGCGGCCTCCCGTCTTACCTGTGCATTATAATTACGGGATTGTGGGAACCGCCCGGCGGGCCGCATGTGTAAGTGGAGACGGGCGCTCGCCCTTCCGCTCTCCCTCGCCTCCATCCCTGCCGAGCGGCTCGCTGTGTTCTGCTGAGCCCTCCATTTCCACTTTTGTGTTCTACTTAGTGCCTTGTAGCTACCAATGCAGCTGTGTTCGCTGTGGTAGGTTCATCCGTGGACGCTGGTGGGCTTCACTCCCAGCTCCTCCCAGCCCTCCCGTCCACTCTTCCTCTCCTGTTGGTCTCCTTCTATTTTAATGGGATCCCTTCTTAATTCCCTTCCAGGTATGCAGAAAACCTCCCACCTGGACTCTGGGATCCCTTACACAAGCCAGAGGGTCAAGAAGGGCACCTGACACGCCGTCCTGCTGCTCACTCCGGGAGGCTGGCGGAGTGCCCAGGACACCTGGGCAGCAAGCGCTTACAGGCAGAGGCGAATAGGGGTGCTCCCTGTAGGGCCAGCTGTGCCCACCAGGGCAGAGCCCCCACGGCAACACGCACTGTTTGGGTGCACGGGTTCTGAGGGTTCTGAGTATCTCCAGCCCCCTCTCCGATTCTTTATTAACGGAAGCAGTCCCTTCCCACTGTTCCCAGGTGCATGGGCCTCTGTGAGGACAAACGGTCCTTAGCTCCTGCTTTTATCAACCACAAGCAGCTCTGCACACTCAAGAGGGCGAGGCAGTGACAGGCCCTGGCTGGGTGGTGGGCAGGGAAGGTGAGGAGGTGAGGGCTCTCTGGGTGAGATGAACCCATGCACAGGGGTCCGGGTGGGCGGCAGCGGCTGCTGTCATGCCCCAGGCCTCTCTCTTCAGGGAGATTCACCTCCGAGGACAGCAGGTGTCTCTGCTGTGAAAGGTTCTGGGCACCTGCAGCTCAGTGTGCCGCCTGCCCTGGCGATGGCCAAGGGGGCAGGAGAGGTGTCCCCTGCAGGAACTGAGGTGGAGGCAGGACAGCGCCCCCTGGGGGTGGAGCAGTGTGCTGGGCGGGGGCAGCTGAGCCACCCAGACGGCCACAGGTGCCTGCCTGGGAGCACACTGCCTGCTGCTCCTGACACCTGTTCCATGGACTGTAGCAGGCCGATCACTGGACAGATGGCCACATGCAGTTGATGACCACTGCCTTCCTGGTAGCTCTAGAGCCCCACGCTGTTGACAGTGGCCTGCCTGGAATTGCTGACCAGAGGCTGACCTCCCTGCAGCCAGGGAGCCGCCAGTCGCTAGAATGCACTGAAACAGGAGGAGCCCAAGCGTGGAGCAGGACGCTCTCACTCCTTTCCGTCTACACCCGGGGAAATGAGCCCGCACACATCACCAAATTTAGTTCATTATTTCATTTCAGAACTCTGGGCACTGTTCCTCAGGCGTCAGAAAACCCACCTGGTCAGCAGAGAGGTCACACCTCGGGCAGGATCTTCCCCATCTGTTGGGAGCTCTGCAGGCTGGCGTTGTGGTGGGACGATGTGTCTCCAGTGCTCACTACACCCCGCTGGCCCGAGTGCTCATGACCTTCTCCTCCTCCCGCAGTGCTCAGCACCCTGGCCCACTGCCCCTCACGTCCCTTCACCCGGGAGGGTGCAGTTTCTGGTTTGCTTCTGTAATGGTCAAAATGATAAAAATATCAGCAGAAGGGACTTAAGGCCCTCCTCGTGGTTAGGAGGCTGGGCTGGGGTGTAGCTCAGTGGTGGAGCTCATGCTTAGCATGCCTGTGGCCATGGGCTCAATTCCCACTACCCCCACAAACAAATAGAGGCAAGTGAAAACTTGAGCTATTTTCTTCAGCATTTCCAGTACATAAAAGAAAATGAACCGAACGCACATGTGCACACATTGTGATTCCTCGGCGTAGCAATCACATGTATCACGCAAGGACGGTGTCCAGGGAAACAAGGCTCAGACAGAGCCTTGGACACTTTAAGTTTGTTGTGTTTCCTTTTTCCCCTCTTTCAAGTAGGAATCTGGGGGCAGAGAATTGTTAGCCTTGGTCAGTGGCTCCAAGTGAGGTCCAAGGTCCCCTTGATGTTGCCTCACACTCCCGAGTGGCTGCTCCAGCTGCCAGCATCACTGGAGAGCTTCACGCAGAAACAGAGTGAAGATGTGCTTCGGGAACTTTTTTTTAACACAGATATGTCTGATCCCTTTGTAACGCTGTGGGACAAACACAGAGTAAAATCACAAAAGCTGATTACTTAAGGAAGAAATCTGTCTGACAGATAAACACCTTTGAAATAACTGAATTCCATAGACAACTCCCCAATGGTTCTATGTGCAGAACTCCCAAAGTATCTCAAGGGGACTTCAACAGCTTCCGTCACGGATATGGGACTGATCAGCTGAGGTTGGCTTCCTTATTCATGCTGTGGTTACACTAGCATTGAGCTTTGCCTCGACGTTCCTCTCTCTCCGTGGGTTCCCTGCCCTGCGCAGTCTGGCCCACCCATAATTCCTCCAATCCCAGGCGGCAGGCCCCTTAGTGATTTGACATTTCCCTGCTTGCACCTGGAACGGCAGGGTGCATCCTGATTTGCTCCGTAGCTGTTTTCTTGCTGTAGGCAGAGACCTTCGGTGTCTGAGGTCAGTGTCAACCCCCAGGCTAATACCCTGGGTATGGAATCCCAGGCCACGGGAGGCACAGGAGGGAGGAAGAACTGACTGACCCAGGAGGAGAGGAATGATCAGGACGGTCCTGGGCAAGCGGGAGGTGCATGTGCTGCTTGTGTGATTGTCACCAAGTGCCAACCCAGCCTGGGACAAGGGAGCCTGGCCTGCTGTACCAGGCATCAAGGGCTGGACGGGGACTGGACCGGGCAAGACTGTCGTACTGCGTCAGGTCTGGAAGTGCCACAGGTATTTTCTCAAATAAAAGAGACACCTGAAAGTAAGTCCCCTGAAAGCTGACATCACACAGACACCCGAGTGACTGAAGGGAGCCTCGCCTGCTTCCCCAGCCCGAGCTCTCTCTTCCCTTGTTTTCTAGTGTTTGGCTTAAAGATAGAAAGTTCTTGGCTCAGATCCTCAGGGCCGTGCAGGGGGTGGGGACACCTCCCAGGATGATGGAGAGAGAGCCGCCCCCAGTCTCCCGTGCTTCCTGCTGCTGGGGTCCCCAAGCAGAAAGTGCCTCGCAGGGCCCTCTGCAGACCAGGACCAAGCCCTGCAAGCCCAGGCTGCCCGACTCAGCCACAGACATGGCGCCTCTGCCCTGTGTCCTCGTGTCCTCCACTCCGGGGCCTGAGTTGCATGTGCACTGTCAGCCACTTCCTGTCAAGGACGACGCTTTTAGAGAATTAACCTCAGCAGGACCTGCACTGGTCTGCCAGGATTGCTGCCACGAGTCCCGCAACTGAAAGTCTCAAACACAGGAGGTCTCTGTCTCACAGCTCTGGAAGCTGGACGGAGATCGAGTGTGGACGGGACTGGCTCCCTCCTGGGCCCTATGCTGACCCTGCCAGCGAGCCCTCTGTGACCTCTGTGTGTGGCTCCTAGAGAGGCCACCTCACCCCGGCCCCGCGTCCATCCCCACAGGGACCTCCTGAGCACGCTCTCTCCACCCCACCCTCCCAGACACAGCAGCCTCCAGGCCTGGCTCCAGGGACCTCCTCTCACCCAGTTGCAACCACAGACCCTGTTTTCAGAGGCCTTACAGAGCACAGCGTTAGGACTCAGCCAAGGACCGGGGCCCAGCAGTCCACTCACAGGGCACAGTGTTAAAACAGTCATGCCTGTTAGGTCTGGTCAGGGTCTAAGATGCCCAATTAAGGAAACTGGTCAGCGGAGCTGCTGCAAGCCAGATGTGACGTCATAGTGGACACGCCTCCTGTCAATCAGCGAGTTTTCCTGACCCATTCAGGAAGGACTCTGACCTTCTCTTCCTGTACCCAAGCCCTCCCCTTCCTGACTCGGTTTTCTTAAAATTCTCTATGCACGGAATCTCCGACGCCATTTCTCCCCGATGGACGAGGGATCTGGTCTGAGGTAGCGCACTCCAATAAAGCCTTGCCGAGTGGCTTAATTCATCTTCTCCTGGTCGTGTGATCTTTACAACACCATCTTCCTCTCTTGGGCTCAGGGTAAGTAACATTAAATTATGTAAAAAAAATACTTAGGTATTACTGTTACATTAAGAAATGAATATGTTTCTCTTCTAATAAAACTAGGTTTATTTTATTCTGGTGAAAATAAATTTCCCAATTCCCCTGATTGTTCAAGAACAAACAAACAAACAAAAATCCAAACAAACAAACTTCAGTGGCTAATCAAGAAGAATTCTTCTCCTCTTTTCTTCCTTTGTTCCTCACAAGGCCGAGACCCATCCCTGTAGAGGGGACTGTGGGACTTGCGTGTGCTCACTGGGTCTCCTTTCAAAGGCAGCCTCATTGGTGTGCATCTTCTGTGGGTCACCCCAGAAACCTGGCCTCGCCCTGTGGGGACCTGGTGACTGGCCAGAGCAGGGACCTCACAGCTGTAGGGGAGGAAGCAAGTTCAACTCTGTCCTCTCCTCGCGTGGCCAGGCCACCCAGGGTGGACGTCGCAGTCTCCTCACCAGTGTGGCTGAATCCGTTGTGTCCCCAGCAGTGAACCGGTCACCGCCTTGCCTCGTGGCGTTAACGCTGTTGGCCAGCGAGCTGGTGCAGGTGGGGTTTAAAAGTCATGTTCGTGCAGAGCTTTTAATAATATAAATGACTATGTGCACACTACGAAAGCAGGGAGGAAAAACTCTGTTTTAAGACTTTCTGATTCAACAGCCCAGTAAAGGGTGCTGATTACAGGAGGCAGACGTGTCTCGAGAACGTCAAGCCCTCATCAAACCATGCACAGCTGGCCCCTCCAAACTGGCTCCTTAGGAAGACTCTGTTTGGTTCTTTGTGGTTTTATCACTTCGAAAATTTTCTGCCATGTAATATTTTATAAACATTACTTTTTTTGCAGCTGAAATATCATTGGTCCTCCTGCTCCATCAGGATGCAGTGCTCCCCTAACAGGGACTGAGGGTTAGATCTAGGAGGGGGCTGAGAGACCCTCCACGTGAACCAAGTGGGTCACTCCAAGCCTGTAGTCACTGTCACACAGAAGGCAGTGTGGACTTCACCTCTCCCCTGTGCCCAAAGCCAGTGGCGTCCAACTAGCCCACCTTACCTGAGACCACCAGGGCGTGACGAGACCAGGCCAAGCCCAAGGCAGGGAGGTGGTCCTTGGGGCCTCCAGCCCAAAGGCCTGGCAGGGTGTCACCAGCCCGAGATGTGCTCAGTCTCCCTCCTGGCCCCGGGTCTGGATGTTGTTAGGAGTCACTGTCCCCCATCCCTCTGTGCCCTTCCAGCCGAGTGCCTCGGTGAGCAGAATCATGTCACCACTGCTTTGGGCTTCTAGGTGGGGGAGGCATTGAGTGGAGACAGCGTCCAGAAGGCACAGCTCCACCCAAGGCAGAGGAAGAAAGTCACCAGCTGTCACAGCTCCCAGGGTCCAGCTGAGCCCCACAGCCAGCTCCTGAGCCTCCCCGGCCAGGCCTCAGGTGAGTGGCTTTGTGCAGACTGGGTCCGGGCCATGGAGCCAGGCATGCTCCTCCTCTGTCTCTACCTGTGGCCATTCCCACCCATCGTGTTCTCTGCATTTTCACAAGGAGGTTGAGGAGCTGTTGACATGTCTGTCCCTGCAGAATGATGGCACAGTCCCTTGGCTTGGTCTCCTGTCCCTGTCCCTGCTGCACCCGTCCGTCCACTCACTTCACAAGGCCGAACATCACCGAGTCACTTTTCCTCGTGTCCTCACCGGCTTCGTGACCAGGGGATACCAAGACACCGAGCCCCACGGTTCCGCCTCTTGCTTGCCAAGTCTCCTCTGAAGCCTCTCCCTGAGTTCAAACGAGAGCACGGCGGGGCTTTATTCACGGAAGGCAACATTCAACAAACAGGATGAACACACCTTCCTTCACCAAGGGCTTCTCCTGGGACCAGGCAGAGTGCACTGGCACAGACGTGGCCCCTCCAGAGGTCGCAGGCGTGCTGACGTCCACAAGGTAACAAGCAGCCACGATTCTGATTGGCGGCTAAGAGAAGGCCTGTCATGCTGGGGTCTTTAATATCCCACGTGGACCACCCTGTGCCTGTGCATCACATGGTAAAAGACTCACGAAGTTGAAATAGGAACAGGGGCTAATGTCCTACCTGGTTTGAAAGGCGAAGCCCTGCCCTGTGGGCCGTCCCACTTCTCCAGGCGTTCTCAATGGCCATCTTGTTCCTTTGCACAAAGAGCCAAAATTCCAAAAATGAAGAGCCAAAGCAAGACAGCTAGAGCATTTCCAGACAGCTACTGGGGCTGACTAGTGGCAAAACAAAGAGAGATCAGAAACCCCTGGCCACTACCCCAGACTCTAGCACTGGACATTGAACTTTAGATTCTGAGAGCACTGCGTGAAGAATGGGCTTTCTTCGCACAGCCCTGGACTTGCATTTCACATGGGCACTGTGCTATTTGATCACTGCAAAAATCATACAGACACTCACATGTGAGTTGAGCTCCATGATATTGTTCAGCAAACAGTTACCACATTCTTCCTTGATGCTGAGGTACAGGAAGCATAGTGGTAAACGCAAGCCTCCACTGAAGCAGGTGTGTCTAGCAAGGACGATCAGCCGTGGTGTCAGCCAGCCTTTCTTCACTAGGGCAAAATGCCTGGCCTCATCCACTTAAAAAGAGGAAATGCTTATTTTAACTCACAGTTGGGGAGCTGTCAGTCGAGACAGCTGAGCTCACTGCTTTGGGCCTGTGGCGAGGCAGCCGGTCACGGCAGGAAGACACAGAGCAGCAGAGTCACTTACCTCACGACAAGGAAGAGGAGAGGAGGAGGGACCCAGGTCCACAGCCCCTTTGAGAGCAGCCCAACACCTGGAGACCCTACCAGGTCCCACCTCTTACAGTTCCCCGCACCTCCCAGAGTGGCAGGCTGAGGTCTAAGCCGTCCACCCAGGGCCTTGGGGGGCTGTCCAGATGGAAACCAATGCTCACTTATTGAAAGAGTGGGCTGCCTGCCTGCACATAGGTGCTGAGTGCAGACTGTGAGGCATGGCTGAGCAGGATTCCAAAGCCATTTTCTATTTTAAGGAAAATAAAGAAGCAGAAAAAGCCTCAAGGAGTGATGCAGGTTTAGCTTGGTCCAGGCTAGTTTCTGCTTCTGGTCAAGAGCACGTTCTGGGTGACACCTGTGCCTCCTCTGAAGCACCAGTTGTGCCCTGTGTCCAGGCTCCGGGAACAATGTGCAGAAGTCACAGACCAGTCATGAGTGGTGGGCGTGATCTTAGAAGCTGTGCTTACTTGAATAAGCAGGACCATCTTGACTGCTTGCCTATGACTCAAAAGAGAAAAACACATGTCATACACAGTTTTGTTCGGTCTCCACCTGTTTGAACTCAGGTGTTTTCAGCCACGTGATCCCCCCCGCCCTGCTCCGTAGAGGCGAGGAGGGCAACAGCCCCCACTGCAAGGCTCCATGCACCTCATGTGCGGGGCCCCTCACCCCAGCCCACGGCCAGCAATGGGGCTACCTGGCCAGGACCCCCAGGATCCCACTGCAGCACACCAGGCTGCGTGAACGCCTGCACCACGGAGGTTTATCTGCATTTGCACAGTCTGGAAACAGGGGCCAGTGCAGGAGTTTCAGTTTTCTAAAGTGAATAAAATAATCTGATCTTTTCAGCTGCTTTTTATTTAATAATGCTAATTGAGAAGTAAATCTAGTAACTGCTAATCATATGTATTTCATATATTCCATGAAATGATTTTAGAAACTAAGTCTGAATGTTTTCCTCTTATTTGAGCCATGTTATTTAGCTGAGGAATTATTCTATTAGGTTATATAATCTATCTTAGTAAGGAAGGCAAAGCTTATACAGTTATATAAGATTAACAGTTAAATTTTATGTGTCCATGGAAGTAAAATTCTGTGTATAACATTTTGACAAATATATTGCATTTCAGTTTCTCTTTGTTCTTTTTGTAATTCTCTCCAACAGTGAAAATGCATTTTTGCCAAACGCAACATCACCATATTTTTGAATAATTGCATTCTTTTTTAATTTCCCTATTCCAGAAAAAGTGAAAAATATATGACAATATATTTGAATTCTTCACTGTGAAGTCCAGGTTTTTAAACTATATGGTCTTTTTTCTTAAACAAATAATGCTTTCCTAATGCTAAACAAAATAACCGAACTCTTTATACCAACCATTCTTACAGAATATTTACACATCGATTATCCAGTAGAGGCTATTTGAATGAGTAGTAGGTCAATTAGAGAGTAAAAACCCTAATTTACGACTGGAAATCTTAGAGAAATGTTAATAATACACCACTTTCAGCCCCAAGTATTCTGGCTCTTGGTGGCTGGGTGGAACTTTCTCAGCCTCAGCCAGCAGAGGCAAATGGAGCAGACGTCCGCACAGCCACGTGAGCCCCCACAGCCGCGTGAGCCCCCACAGGGCTGTGCAATTCAGCAGCATCCTCTTCTTAAGTCAGGTCTCACGGGCACTGGCACCTGAAAATGTTTTCAGTCTATTCTTTCTTTTATTTATTTTGGGGTACCAAAGATTGAACTTAGGGGTACTTGACCACTGAGCCACATCCCCAGCCCTATTTTGTATTTTATTTAGAGACAGGGTCTCATTGAGCTGCTTAGTGCCTCGCTTTGGCAGAGGCTGGCTTTGAACTTGTGATCCTCCTGCCTCAGCCTCCCCAGCCGCTGGGATTACGGGCATGTGCCACTGCTCCTGGCCTATTCTTTCCTTATGAGCTATAGTGCAGAACTGAAAATTAAAAATAAAATCAGTGAACTTGTTCACCTGGTCCCTTTACTGCCCAGGTTCGCACCCACCAAGCTTGTAGGCTGCATGTGTCCTTCCTTTCGTCAGTCAGGCAGCAGCCACGTCAGTCATGGCTGCAGGTACAGGACACGTTCACCTGTGGGACCCAAACGCTGGTGGGAACGCACAGGAGGGCTGATGCCAGGCTGGCTGCAGATCCCACTCGTCTACACAGCCTGGGGCTGCAGTCTACCTCCCATGCGCGTCCACTCCCTCATCCGAGTTGTGGGAGCCGGAATCTGATCTTGCTGCATTCACGCAGTTCTGTGCCTGTTAAATGAGATGACATTTGAACGTATCTCCTAAGAACTTCATGCATACTATTTACCTACTATTACTGGGGATTATTTTTGGGAATTGGAAATTAGGAGGTTTCATTAGTGTTTAGAAAATGTATTAAAACTTGTTTATAGAAAATGTCAAAATGAAATAACCATAAATCTAGGAAACAGAACTTTTAAAAAAATCAAATATCACAGCAAATGAAAATTGGAAGACACAAAAAGTCACATAAATCTAGGTTCGAAGAATGTATATTCTTTCATTTTGAGGCATTAAAAAAATGTAAAACTAAAGATTCCTTTGTTGACGTTCAATACCTGGAACTGATGTGGAGCCGTGAGATCCTTGGCATGCACCTGGCTCCCTCGTGGATGGGTGGGCGGGAAGTGAGCACAGACTGCAGCAGGGACCAGCTGCCAGAGCACATGTGGCCTTGTACACTGCGCTATCAGTGGCAGTGGCAAACTGGAAAACAATTGAAACATGACTTCTGTCTATGTCGCAGCAGCCAGAGTGGGTGCACACATTTGGGAGACACCAGGTAGCTCCCAAGATGGCTGGGGCTGATATCTGGCCCCATCTCAACTTTTAAAACTTAGTGGCACAATTTACATATTTTTATATTCCATCTTCCTTTATGTGGAAAAGTGAGACCCACATTCTTGGAGATGTCTTAAATATTTTATAAAAGTAAGTTTGTGTTTAAAAGACAGAGAACATTTCATTTTTAAATGAAAATTCATGACTTAAACAGATTGATGTGACATAAACCATAACATAAATATTCACTGTGGCGTTAATGTTTGCAATTAATATTCTTAAAGTGGAAAATAGTTATAATTCAAAATTTAAGTGATGAGATGGGTAAAAGATACACAGGGAAATATACAACTTCAAATTCACAGAATTCTTCTGAGCCCCAGACACTGAATATTGTTCAGTGAGAAACTGAACTTGAGAAGCTCATCCTTTCAAGATCTGCAGTGTGTACCCACAGCCACCCAAAGCCACCAATTGCCTCTTTCCAACCTAAACTCCAGCAAAATGTGGGTTCTCTGCCCTTTTCTCATTAGAGATCTCTTAAAATATCATCATCATGTTTATACATTTGTTTCAAAATATGTTTTGCAAACTCAGGCAAGAGGCAAACCCCAGCACGAATGTCAAGTTCAGCCTCTGTGCAGTAGTAGATCACACACTGCGCAGAGATTTCAGCTGGGGCAGAGGAGCAAGCACTTGGATTCTATGACTTCTCTCTGCAGGTGAGGTGAGAAAGTACAGGCCAGAGGCTTTATACAAGGAGAAAGTTCCCACAGTTCCTTAGATATTTTAAGTACTGCCTCACTAGACAAAAGAGAATCACCAGGACTCTGATGTGAAAATCTATTACCCATGTGCTCTGGTATAATTTCCTTCAGTTGTGATACTTTGACTTTTGTTGGCCCTTAGAACTTCCATACAAATTTTAAAATCACATTGTCAATTGGTGCAAAAATCTTCCTGCTGGGATCATTACCGTGCTGCAGTGAGTCAGTGGACGTATTTGAGGTTGGCTCAGCTTTCATCTTCCAACACATTGATGTGTTACTCTAGCTCATTTAAGTCTTCTCCACCTACTTAAGTCTGCAAAACTTTTTCAATGTTTTATAATTTTCCACGTAGGGTTTTTTTTAATATTTATTTTTTAGTTGTAGGTGGACACAATAGCTTTATTTTATTTTTATGTGGTGCTGAGGATCGAGCCCAGTGCCTCCCGCGTGCTAGGCGAGCACGCTACCACTGCGCCATAACCCCAGCCCCCATGTAGGGTTTTGATGCATTTTTTGGATTTATCCTTCACTATTTTAATTATAAGTCATGTATTTAAATTTTCTGTCATGTTTTCTGACATTTTGAAAGAATGGACTTTAGATCTTTTATCTAGTAACCAGCCCTGCCAAATTGACATGGTAAATATCATAGTTTCATTGTAGATTCTTTGTACTGTGTACATATAAATTCATGTGTGTTATGGTCCAGATAAGAAGTGTCCACCAAAAGCTCATGTGTGAGATAATGCAAGAATGTTAAGAGAAAAGTGATTACATTATGAGAGTTGTAACCTAGACAGTGAATTAATTCACTGATGTATTACCTGGGTAGTGAATGCAGGCAGGTAGGGTTTGGCTAGAGGAACTAGGTCTCCGATGGTGTGCCATTGGGGTTTACAGTTTGTCTCTGGTGAGCAGCACTCTCTCTGCTTCTTGGTGGCCGTGTCCTGAGCTACTTTCCTTTTTACGCCCTTCCACCCTGAAATCCTGCCCCACTTCAGTCCCAGGGCTATGAAGTCAGTCGAATAGACTGAACCTCTGAAAGGACGAGCCAAAATAAACTTTTCCTCCTCTAAGTTGTTCTGGTCAGTAATTTAGGATACAGCAACAAAAAAGACTGATTCAAAAAGAAATTGGTACTGAGAAGTGGGGTAGTTGCTGTGACTAATCTGACTATGTGGTTCAGAAGCTTTTGGAGCTGGTTTGCAGGAGGCATTTTTAAGAGTTTAGAGAGCCAAGCTGCAAAAGTTTAGAATATAAGTTGAACATAATGGGTGATTCTGGAGGGAGCTCAGAAGAGCTGATAGGACTCTGAACAGTAAAGACTGGGCTCATGAAGTTTCAGAGGAGTTCACAGAAGTGGCGTTACAGAAGCCCTTTGGAGAGAATGTCATGATGCCCTGTACCCCAGATGCTGGATGTGGAGCTACAGGATTTATTTTCCTAGTTGGAGTTTGGTCTTGCTTTGATCCCATCCCTTCTTTCTATGCTCCTATATTTCCCTTGACAAATAAAAATATATTCTGTATTCCATTGTAAATGGGTATACGTAACTTGCTTTTGACCTTTACGGGGAAAAATATTTATGAGTTTGCCTTGAGTCTCAGATGAGGTTTTGGACTTGAACTTTTGCTAAGGCTGTGGGGAATACTGGAAATGGACTCATTGCATTTTGAGTCCATCTCTCATTTTGCCTTGAGAGATGGGCATGAGCTTTTGGGGGCCAGGGGTGGACGGTTATGGCTTAGGCATGAGGTGTCTCCCAAAACCTCATGTGTGAAACAATGCGAGACTGTTCACAGGTGAGATGGTCAGATCACGAGAGGCGTAGCCTGATCAGTGGGTCGATTCACTCATGGATTAACTGCATGGTTACTGAAGGCAAGTGGGGTGTGGCTGGAGGAAGTAGGTCTGACTTTGAGGTTTGGTACCATTATGCACAATTATACGCATTTACGATTATGTACAGAGGCAGACAGGCAGGTGCATGCTCGGAACAGCAAAGTCACTTCACTCCCCAGGACAGAGCCTGAGGCTCCTTCCCCTGGAGAGTGGTCCTCCACTACAGAGACGGAGCTGAACATCCCCCCAGGCTTTCACTTGCTCTGGCTGACAGGAAGCAGGAAGTGTCCCTCAGACCTCACCTGAAGACCTCCTGTGGTTTTGCTCTGATAAATCCTGGGAACATGCGTCCCCTGGCTGTGGCTGCCAGGGTCGTCCTTCCTGCCAGTCCACACACCACCTCCACAATTGCACAGAATCACCACCTAACCATCCTGCTAGTGTATGGCCACCGACCTCTGTTTAGAAGCCAGCGGTGACTCTGGACTTTATGCTTCTCTAGGCTTTTGAGTGACATTTAATTTCTGACTTTTGGTTCTCTGATGAGTAAAGAGAGGACGTTGACTCTGGTTTGTTCAGCTTTTTCTTGTTGCTGAGAAATGAGAGACAGCATCCAAGCTTTTAAAATTTTAAACTGAATCCAGAGGTTCTTTGATTTTTTATTAAATAAAAGATGCTTTTTGTTTATTTTTTGTTTGTTTTCCAAAATAACATACCCTGAAAATTTACTCTCTGTCCTGTTGCCCATTACAGAATCAGTGATATGTGAGCTTTAAAAAATAAAACAAACAAAAACCAAAAAACTCCATTCAATTACATTTTCTCTGCATCTAAAATCTTCTTGCCTTGTTTTGCAATTCAGCTATGATCTATCATCGGAATATGGATTTCCAAAATTATTGCTGAGGATTAGTAAAGTAATGACTATTGCTTTATTTACTCACTTTTCTAAGGGGATTCTGATAGTCACTGAATTAAAGATTTAGAGAAACATTTTTTCAAGTTAGGAATAATGACATTTGATGGTTGTCATTTCACTTTATTTCCTGGATTCCAGTGTCACTTTCTATCATACATTAATTAATTAATTTGCTGTTAGGAATCAGGTACAGTAACTTCTCCGGGGAGCCCCCTGTCCTGAAGAAAGATTGGCACTAGACGTAAAGAGCCATCAGTCCTCTCTCTCTGACAGGTAAGTTGAAAATGAGGTGTCATCATGGTCCAAAATGATTGTTGGACATTTGCCCCCACTCCACAGCCCGGGTGGACCTGTCTGCGATTCCTGTATCTCCATTGCTGGAGCACTGTTAGCATCCTGGCCTGGTTGGGATCTGTACCTTCAGGGGCGTTCTTTGAGCTGTCACACGTCCTTCCTTGACCTGCTGGTTGTCCCCGTCTGTTCTGGCATTTGGTGCCCATGGTTTGCTCTCTGGCCAGAGAGCACCGTGGGAGGGCCGCACAGGTCAGGTCCCTCAAGTGCGTGCTTGTGGTTTCACTCCTCGGCACTGACCGAGTGCTCTTCGGGACCACGCTGCTCTTTCATCATATGGAGGGAAAAAGCGACCCCTCTTGAATTCTTGAGTGTATTTTCCACTGGATTCATAAACACATACCTGGACCTTTTTATACTGATCTCACCCAAATTACCCAAAGAAAACTGAAAAGCTGTTAACTACATAAATATTCAACCACTTGGTTTGTTCAATTCTACTGAATCTTTCAGAGGTTATTTGTATCTTAGAAATGCCGCCTGACTTCCTTATTTTCCAACTTCTGAAAACATTCTGTTTATTCTGTTCCCACTCTGCATGTGTCCTGATACACAACCACCCCACACCAAAACACAGGACGGAGGGTGAAGAACACCCACAGACTCCACTGGCCACCAGTTCTCGCTGGGGAGGTTCCCCTGGGCATCTTTGGCCATCATCTTGGGTGTGGCTGTGTCAATCACTAGTTGACTGTGTTACTGGCGCAGAGGCTTTGCACTAGGGATCCTCTCCCCACAGCATGTGTGAGGAACCCAGAGTCCACTGTGTGGCTAGTGTGGAACATGGCATTTGTCAGCTGCCACGGATGCTCCATGCCCACCTCCGCAAGCCTATTGTCCATGCCTGTATCGGAATCTGGGCATTAAAAGCCACATGCACACTCCACCCCACTCCCAGCTTTCTCTAATGGACATATTCAATGGTGGAAAATGAAAATATTTTTCATGCTTAAAAATATTATTCTCATGTCATTAATTTAAAAAAGAACCAATGATTAAACTTTTAGCAACAACAAAAGTAACCATCTCTCTAGAATAACTACTGGGTCAATAGGTAATTGAGCCCCTACGGAAAGAAAGAAAATGAAAAGACATCTGCCACTTGGGGAACTCAGACTCTTAGTGTGGGACAAGAGAACCCTGCAGGGACAGGAAGACCGGTCTATGGTGAGTAAGGATCAGACTTGGAATGGAATGAAACACGGTGGAACCGCACGTCAGCGGCTGAGCCCATTAGCAGTGCATGTGAAAACACCAGGATCTCCAGAAATCATAATTCCTTAAAAGAACCAATCATTACCACCTGGATACTTCCTAGAATGCAGCATTGAGAGAGAATTTTGTCCATTTGTGTGTGTGTGTGTGTGTGATTACAAAACACACACAGTACAGTGTACCCAGGCAATGTTCAAAGTGATTGTGTCACGCACCACCAATGTGCTGCGCAAAAGTGAGAACCTGTTTATGAATAAAATTCAGCAAGATATTTTATTCTAAAACTTAATTGAATTTTTGATTTGTCTAAATGCCCAAGAATCTAAATTTAAGTTTCTGCGGTGTTGAGGTTGGGACAGGATAGCTTGCATTAAACCATAATAGTGAAAAACAATGATTGAACCAGAGATTGATTCTGCCAGCAACTGCTGTTTTTCTCTAAGACAAGTTATTTTGAGTATCAGTATGTTTTACTGCACACAAATATACGGTAGTTTTAAACTTTGTGCGTCAGCATGGATTTTCAATACCATTCTGCCACAAACCCACTTTTTGACTAGATATGGTTAAGCCAAAAATAAGCTATTTTAATTGCAAGTATATAAAAGCTACTGGGCATGGTGGCACTCGCCTGTAATCCCAGCACTTAGGGAGGCTGAGACAGGAGAATCGCGAGTTCAAAGCCAGCCTCAGCAATGGTGAGGCACTAAGCAACTCAGTGAGACCCTGTCTCTACATAAAACACAAAATAGGGCTGGGGATGTGGCTCAGTGGCCGAGTGCTCCTGAGTTCAATCCTCACTATCAAAATAAAATAAAATAAAAGCTTGCCATATTTGTTTTAACCAATATCTGTAGGCAATGAAAGTTTTAATTTTGTAACTAGCAATCTAATAATCATAAACACATTTTGAAGAAGTTCTAAATTAAACAATCTAGCATATTACTTTTATGAAAGTTCTATTAAATTATTAGAGTTTTTGCTTATGTTCCTTTAGGGGTTCAATTTTTTCATAAAATGTCTTCTCTTGATGTCTACCCCCACCCCTTATTTTGGTATCACTCTAAACTAGTAGAATTATGTAAGTACACCATGTGTGAGACCACAGGGGAATAGAATGTTCACTTTTATAAAGTGCTGACTTCAGGAATGAGCCTATTAAAAGAAGAAAATCCTAGGAAATGTGGAGGCAACAGAGAGGTGGGTTCTGGGGTCATGGGCTCCGGAGCTCTCTGTGCCTTCAGCATGCGGCGCTTGCTGGCTGCGTCACCATGGGCTGCATCGGCCTCCTACGCTTCAGGTCCTTCATCTATGAATGGGCCCAAATCAGAGTTGGTTTAGAGTGGTGTGAAGGTCACGCGACATGCGAAGCTCAGGCTCCTCAGTGGTCCTCACTGGAGGTGGCCTTCTCCCTGCTTCCTCTTACTGGTGCAGCCCTTACCCAGCAGCAGGCGTAGAGGCATCTTGAGGTCTGATACGTCCTGCTTTGGAAGACAATCAGGAATCAGGTAGGGCCATTTAAAACACAGAGAGTACCTGTGGAAATAGATGAGGGCCACCAGGTCACTTTGTCACTTCGCGATGCTGGCATTGGGGTTTAGCATTCAAGATGTTTACGCTGGGGAGTGGCTTTAACTTGGCAGATTGTGCTCTCTCCTTCCTTCCCTCCTTTCCAGGAGCCTCTTCTCTCTTGGACCACAGAATTCTTTTGGCCTGGCTAAGTGCTCCAAATTTGAAAAGCCCTTCACACCAACATGTGGTCCAACTCTAGGGAAATTCCAGTAGAGGACTGAACAACGTATCCAGAGATCTTCATCAATGGCCCTCCAAGGATTTCTCCTGATGAAATGAAGTTCCCAAACCGAAAATAAGAAAATCAGGAGGGTGCTCTGCGTGCTGGCCATCTTGCCTGGGAGTCTCCAGCCAGGCAGCGGGTAGGGCCGTGGTGTTCTGGATGGGAGGGGCTGCTTTCCATCAAAACTTGCATGTATTTTCTTATAGAAACACACAGACTCCAGTTCCATGTCTTCCTTTCGCTTTTGTAGGACACTCAGACATCTGTTGATGGTTTCAGCTGAGAACAGAAACTCAGTGCCACAAGCTTTGAACCTCTTTTCCTCCCAGCTCAGGTACCCCTGGCCCACTCTGAGGTGAGCTTCTCTCCTGTCCTTTAAGTAATTTCAGCCATTTCCCCTAGCGAGTGTGTGATAATCTCCTTGTTGTTTGAACATCTATTTTGGAATATTTTGAAGGAATTCCTAAACACTTAAATTCTTTGGCCTACACTTTTCCAGGTTTGTTAAAATAAAATATCAGATAAGCTTTATTCTGACTCTGATCTGTGTGGAAACTCAGGCTTTTCTGTGGCTGTCCTCCCAGTTAAAAAGTTTTCCCAGTGTCCTGCATTTTAGAATTCAGTGTGGGGTCAAGCGCTTGGTGACTGCACAGACCAACCCCCCTTCGGTGAGTGCAAAGCTTCTTTGTGGGACGAGGCTGTAAAACAGAGAAGGAAGTTTTGTTAGTGGCAGCAAGGAACGAGTTCCTTGGAGACGATTCTCAAAGCTGTGTCTCCAGAACAAAGAGAGCAAGGGCCCCACGGGAAACCCTACTCCTCTGTGAAGACTCGGTGGCAAGCCCAGGCAGGCACTTCTGGGCATGCTCAGTGCAGTCACACAGCACCTGTCCAGACAAGAGCAGGGGAGCCCCTGGGCAGAGGATTTAGGGTTACAACGAACAAGTGAACCAAGTTTACCCTAGGTCACCTAATCAGTGTGTCACAGTGACTTAGAGACTTCGGCTGGTTTCTTAAGCTCTAGACCCACTTGACAGAACCCAAGGCTGATGGAGCCCAGTGGTGGTCAGTGAGGACACAGCTTCCTGCTGCTTGTCCTCCTTCCTCTCGGAGATGTCTCAAGGTTCTGTTTATCCAAGGATGGGTTGTCACATCATCCAAGACTTCTCATTTCAGAGAGCCCACAGCTCTCTGAAGCTAAAATCTCTCAAGCTCTCCTGATTCAGGGCCAAGAAGTTGAATGAGAGACTAAAAACAGTGGGTTCCTAGGCGCCAGGGCCCTTGTCGAGGAAAAGCTGTGATGTACCCCAGAGGTTACAGAACGGGGACAGGTCAGCACATGCATGCAGGAGGACACAGGTGCCTCTGGGCCAGCAGCAGGCAGAGGCTCTGGACACTCTGAATATGGGCCACGCAACGTGTTACCTAGACAGGCCCCATGAGACCGGGGACAGAAATACATCGACACAGAAAGCCGGGTTAGAGTTCGACCACCTGACTGCCCACCTGGAAGTGCAGCTGCGTCTCCTTTAGGAACCGGTTACCGACACAGAGACGCCAGGGACTCATGTTGCCACAAAGTTCTGTAAAAACTCGCGTTCGGCGGATGCTGAGGTGAGAGTCCCTGGGAAGCCTGAAGCTGGGCACGTGTCCGTGTCCCCTGTGTCTCTGCTGGTGGCACTCCCCCAGCCTCAGCCATGACCTGCAGCTTAGGTGGTGCTCTGTGTGGCCCTGGCGGTACTTTTTTTTTGTTTCTGGTCAAGTTTTCTGGCTGGGCTTGCCTTTACGATATTTGAGCATGTGGAATGCCATTCCTGACTTTTAGCCTAACTCTGGGAACGCAAGTAAGACTCCCCGAGCAGCTCATTAACGCGTGTGTCATATGTGTGGATGGGGACCGCTGCCACACATCTGCCCCAGCATAGGGAGAATTTATAAGAATAATGACACAGAACTGGGCGAGAGCCAGAGGCTCACTGCTGTGGATTTCTCAGAGGCTCGAGTGGTTCCCATCCAGCTGTGCAGAATAAGTTTTTTGTTCAGTCCCTTTTGTTCCAGTGTGTTCCCCTCCACCACGCGGAGCAGCAAGGTATTAAGACACAGCTGATTTGGAAGCTTTAAGAAGGGGCAGTTCCAGAGCCTGCAGGTTGGCGCACCAAAATGCTGAGCCGCCGTCCCTGGAGGACACGGGGGAGCTGGGCTCCTGCGAGAGCCCAGGGCTCTCCCCGCCCGTCTCTCTCTCTCACATGCATACACACTAGGGTTAACAAATTCAGTAAAATCTCAGGATATGAAATCAGCACAAAGATTATTGTAACAATGTTAATTGTTAACAATGCTGAAAATGAACGATCATGAAAGGATATTTAAAAACTCAATTTAAACAGCAACAGAAGGAATGGGAAGCTTGGAAATAAATTTAGCTGAGGAAGTAAACAGTCTGCAAAGAAAACTCCAAAATGCTGCTGGAAGACACCCAGGAGGATACCAACAACTGTCCAGACACCCCTTGCTGTGCACCAGGAGACTCGGGATGTCGGGAGGTTGACTCCATGCAAAGCAACCCAGAAGTTCAGTGTCATCCCTACCAAAATCCCAGTGAGTGTGCTGCAGAAGCAGAATTCATGTGAAATTTCAAAGGACCCTAATGGTGGGAACAATGTTGGAAATGAATGACGAGTTTGGAGGTCTCAGACTTTCTGATTTCGGAAGCTACTACAGAAACGCAGTGATTGAAGCAACCCGGGACTGGCATAGACACAGCCGTGTTGACCAATGGTGCGGAACAAAGGTGCTAGAAACAGACGCTCGGATGCAGCCAGAGGATGTCCAGCAAGCTCTAAGGGCAGTGAGCTGAAAAGACACACTTCCCAACCGGTGCTGCAAAGACTCGGAAAGCCACACCCAGAATGAAGGTGGGCCCTCACCTTGTACCATGTACCAACGTTGCCTCAAAATGTAGCCAAGACCTAAAAGTAAGTGATAAAAATATTAAACTCTAGGAAGAAAACAAGGAGCACAAAGTTTATGAAACTGGATTTGTCAGTGTTTCTTTACGAAATTGAGTTTGTCAGCAAAGCTACACACAAAGAAAGAAAGAAACCTAAATGTTGGACTTCATCAAAATTAAAAAGTTCTGTGTAACAAAGAACACTCTGTAGAACGGAAAGACAACCCAGCGGGTGAGCGAGGGACTAAACATACGTTGGATGAAGAGTTATATCCAGAATGTATAAAGAACTCGAGCTCAATTAGAACAGCAGCAAGTATGTCACTTAAACATGAGCAAAGGACTCAGAGTTGCTAGTTCCGTGTAGGTTCCCATATGAGTCTCAAAACAATCTGCAGTGTCCTTTAGTTAATCTAATGGAGATGATCTCACGGGGAGGCTCACCAAGAGGGTAGCAGGTCCACCAACTCACTTTCCAAGTGACTGCATGATTAATTTTTCGGATTTAATTCAAAAAAGACCATCAGAATCCTTTCAGTTATGATTATTTATAAATATCAGAAACTGTGAACAGAAAATTGAGGCACATGAAACAATTTTTCAAGCATAATTTTAGATGATATCTCAATCAAACGTGGGGAGATAAGACTGGAGACAGGAAAGGATTATTCTAAAGAAATCAACTTAATGACAGTAAGATTTAAGGACTATGCTGTTAAGACTAAAGGAAATTAGTGTTAAATGGCTGGCAAATGTCATAAAATCAGCTGAGATTAAAGAACACACGGGGGTGTGCCAGCGGCTCCCACAGTGCCGTCCACTCCACAGCAATGTGTCTCCATCAGGACCACAGTCCTGGGAGCCAGGCCAGGGACGCTACTGAATATTGATCATGATGGGAGAAGGCAGGAAAGGCCAAGGGTTGAAGGAAACTACAAATTCAGGAAGAGATTTTGAAATTATTTAAGTATTTATTTTCAAAAAGATAATTAAAAATAGAGAAATAAGTCACATTCAGCACTTGGGGGCATGTAGATAGAATAGAGCTCAGATGCTGAATGATAGACAAGAAATCCTCAAAAAAAATAAAAGGATAATATTAAAGGGAAATTTTAATAGGAAGAACCTCAACTTGCTCCATAGGAATATAGGAAAAAACATGATTGCAAAAAACAGCACCTTCTAAGTTAGTGCACCGGAGTCGGGGGCGGTCAGTGGCCTCAGTGGGGTGGCAGAGTGGGATGTGATGTGTGGTCGTGAGCCGTGGCCTTCCCCAGAGGCCTGCAGCAGGTGTCTGGGCCCCAGGGGAAGCGAGGCCCACACAGGGCAGTGAGTCAGAGTGCAGGTGGACTGGTCATCCAAAGGTTACAAAGAGGCAGTGGACAGGGCCCACACAGCAGGCCCAGGGCGGTCGGCCAGGGAAGTCAGAGGGTGCAGCAGGGGGACCCTCAGCCTGAGGAAGAGCCTGTCGGGCTGCAACTGTGAGACGGACCTGTCCCCGATGCTGACAGGTGGCCACTGAAGGGTTCCCAGGGCGGCCTTCCGCAGTGGGAGGCACTTCAGGTCTGAAGGGGCCTGTCGCAGTACACTCCCCTCCAGGTGCCCCTTCTCGGCTCTTCCCAGGCGGCTCTCCAGAAGATGCCTGGGTCTGCTGCTCTCCCTTACCAACGTCCTCCTGGTGGTGTCCTGGCTCCTGCTCTCCCTACCCAGAGGTGGCCCGTCCCTGGGACTTTCCCTCAGACTCACCTCTCTGTCTCTGCTCAGTTCCTTGAGATCTCTGCCAGGCCCTGTTGTCTTCTTCTGGGTCCAAGTTCCCCCCTTGTAAGTGGGTAGAGTTCCCTAGGCATGTGAGGTTGTCTCCATGAGGGGAGGCCACAGCCAGGGCCAGGGCTGTGCCCTTGGCCCCTGGGTGACCACAGCTGCAGAGGCTCACCCAGCCTTCCCCCGGCCGCTTGGGCACAGGCAGCTTTCTGGCACCCGCAGGGCTGACATGCTCTGGACAGGTGTGTGACAGCTCCCCACCGTCCTTGGCCATCAGAAGCCACGTTTGCCATAGCATGTGGTTTTATTTCAGACAATAACATTTGCTGCAATAAAAATGTACTTACTAGTGCATATCACTCTTTTTTTTTCTTTTCAAATCTTTAATCATTGTGATTCAGACTGAATTATTCATAACTCTTAAAACAACATATTGTTTTGGCATGTTTGTTATAATTTAAAGCAGCGATTTAGACTGAAAGAAAACACTTCATTCTTCTTCCGGCATGTAACTGAGCAATTAATCTCACTTGCGTTTATACAATGTTTGGTAGTATTGTTTTCCCATCCATTTACACATTTAACTCAACATGCATTCTGTAATTTTTACTTTTACTTCTTCTTCTTTACTTGGAAATATAGCCCTTGGGCAAAATAAAGGAAGTAATTACTTTTTGTCAAAATGTTGCCAACTGCTTCTTAGGGATCAAGAGATGTCTTCCCTGGGGCCATTGTGTGGCTCACACTGGCAAATCATATCACTAATGGACTCACTATTACATTTATAAATAGTAATTATATTTCTAATTTTGACAGAAGTTCTTGGATGTGTGGGAGTATAAGTATTGTTTTAAATGCACAGATGCAGGGCTTTCCTCTGGAACATTGCCATTCTGATGTCCGATTTCCCTGAGTTGCAAGGGGTTGTGGCCGCACACCTCTCATTGGTGTGACACCTCTGAACTCAGAGCACCACACAGCCCGGCTTTAGCCAGAAGGCAGTCTTTGCAAAAGTCCCCTCGGGGTAGCTCTGCATGGAGACTCCCGGTGGCACCCACTGCGTTAGAGAGGCCACGGCTTTCATCCTCTTTCCATGTTCCACAGAGAAAACTGGAGGAGCTGTACCTCAGAGATTGGGGAAAACAATCTTTTAACAAATTTTTCACAGAGTGATATGTGTATTGTGATTAAAAATTACCTGGCCCCGATTTGAGAATAATTCAAGCACACATGAATGCACCATGGAGCTTCTACGGAAGTGAAGATGGAGCCCATGCAGTACTGATGGGAAATAAGAACCCCACGATTGCTGGGGAACACCTTCAGGAGGCTGCTCACAGCAGGACAGCCAGGGCAGATGCGTGCTGGGCAGAGGGCCTGGGCTGCCGGGGCAGGTGCGTGCTGGGCAGAGGGTCTGGGCTGCTGGAATCCCGCCTTGTCTTGATGCTAAAGCCGCTGAAGGTGCATCTACAGAGGTTTCCACTGACGGGACACCAAACCCACCCAAGGGAGGTGTGGCACACCGTGGCCCCACCTGGTTGCTTAAAGAGACCCACTTGTGTTCTAGGAGAAGCTTTGGGCCCACAGCACCCCTTCCTGAGGAGCTCGGAGAGGCGAGGCGGGTTCCAGGACTGGAGTGCCACCTAGGCGCGCAGCTCCCCTGGGGCCGTGAGCCAAGGCTGAGGCCGCCCTCCGCCTCCACTGTCTGTCCTGCTCCTCACCCTCCCGTGGTGCTTCTGCTGGCCTTGCCCACTGCCTTGGTAACAGAACCCAGTCTCCTCCCTAGGGCCGTGAGCCGCTGGTTACCCCAACCTCAACCCTCTGCACTTGTCTGTTAAGCAAGCACTGGGGGCGAGATGTGAGGGACAACGCCCTGCACCTTCCTGGGATCTCCCCCAGTTCCCTCCCCAGGGGAGAGTGCGTCTCCTTCACGTCTGCTCCTCACTTGGCACAAACACCAGAATTGAAATTTCAGCTTTTGTGTCCCTGAAGAAACTGCTCTCCCTTTGCGAACAAGGACCTCCCAAGCCACAGCACAGCTCCAGGACAGGAATCCAGATTCCCCAGGTGGGGCGTGGCCAGGCACCCTGAAGGAGGCCATTCCTGTACCTGGAGCACAGACTTCATCTGCTCTGCTTTGAAGTTTCCAAGGTTCTGAGTGTGAACTTCCACAGGAGGAGGTCCCATGCTCACAGGCACGTCACAAGCCTTCACCAGGCTGCCCCAGCTAGAGCAAGTGGCTGTTTCGGGTCTGACGTGGATCAGGATCCTGCACTGCATCTCCTCTGCAGTAAAGCTGTCCTCATCCTAAGAGGCTGTTCTGTCGGATCTCCTCATAGCACCAGATACTCCAGAAGCTCTCAGAGGAGGGTTGAGTCCTGCAGGTCACAAAGGCCAGGGCCCATCCAGAATGCAGGCCAGTTCCCATCAGGGTGAACCAAGGCCTCCTCTGGAGCTGGACTGGTCCATGGATCCAGTGGGCAGGTTGTAGGCAGACCTTCTCTCCTACATGTCCCAGTTCAATAGGGGCACGAAGACCTTTCAGGCCTCTAGCATCAGTGTGTCCAGCAGTGGCCTTACCCTTATCCTAGGGCCATCAGCCACCTGCCCTGCTGGAAATGATCTTAACCCTAAATCCCATGTGCATTTTGAATATTTTCAACATAGCGCATACTTACAGTGTCTTATTTCATAAAACATGGAGCAAGTCTGTGGTTAGGTTTCTTTCGTACTTGACTCTCTTTAAATACCTGACTTGTGCTCTGCCTTGTTTTATAGCTAGATCAGCATAGGTTCACAAGTAGGCGGAACTCTTATTGCTTCAGTCACCACCAAGGTGCATTTAGTTAGGTGTTAACTTAAGAAAGACATAAATCGTCCTCAAAATAATATGATACATGCTTAACATCTTTATGAGCTACTGAAATAATCATGAAAGACAAGATTTCTTCCTGCTAGGTGGAATTTGAGATACTGTTCTATGAATTTCCAACAGGGGGAGACTGACCCCTCAGAGGCGTGGGTCTCCAACACTGGGCTCTCTAGGAAACCTCTCCATGGCGTGGTCACTCAGCTCCAGAGATTCACTCAGGTACCACTCCTCCCAGGAACTACCAGATATGTCCTCTAACAAAAAAATCAATGAAAAGTGAAACCCTGTCCTTTGGTAAAACTGTGGAGGAGAGAGAAGGGGAGGCCAGGGTCCTAAGACCAGGCACAAGTGACTCTCCTGACACAAGTTCACTTGCTCACTCTTAGGAAGATCATTTGTACTATTTAATAAAAAACCTCACAATGTGCCTCCAGCTGGCTGATATTCCAACATGCTGGATGTAATTGCAGATCTCTTATTAGGACCACCTTTGCAAGAATTTAGCTTATCATATTTTCCCGACAGACCCAGATACAAAGCCATTTTATGAAACAAACTTCCAGCTCAGCAGCACTCAGTGGAAAGGGTTTAGGTAAAGTCTTTCAGATACTTCTTTTGTGAAAATGTCGAAAGTACATTGCTAAGAGTCCTTCAAAACTAAGGTATTCCCACGTATACTCTGAAAACTAGGCCTTGGTTGGAAACAATGCCCGTCGCTTTGTCCTGTACCCTCCAGTTATTTCATTAGACGCAAATGAATAACACATCACCTGTTGTTCAGCCAGATCTTTGATAGGATTAGCTCCTTACATTCAGAAAAACACGAGGCATGCAGTTTAGATTTATGCCCCTGTGCTTTCTTTCAAGAATACCAGAGCCCAGTGAGAATCATCAGGCACATGATCCATTTGCCTTTGGATGCCAAGTGTAGAGCAGGTGCCATTGTGGAGCGGGACTGAGGCAGTGTTTTCCTTACCCAGAACTGTCTAGTTTTTCCTGAACACAATTCCCGAAGGGAAATATACATGTCAAAACAGTGCAGGTAGAAGTAAAAGAATTCACATAGAGAGAGATTTAATTGCAGGGGGATTCGACACTGCCCCCAGGCATGCTTGCAACAAGAGTATGAATGACGGTGTAGGGAACATGGGTAAGAAATACTGGATGTTTTCAAGGAATAATAAAGACCCTCAAGCCCGCCTTAATTCAGTAGAGGGAACCCACAGTGGGCACATTTTTATTTACTTACATAAATCTTTTCACACTGTCATGTACAGATTATAAGACACCAGAGAGCAGGCTGTGCAGGGCATGTGGGAACAAGGCCAGGAGAAGGGCTGTCCCCAGGTCCTCCGTCCGGCTCCTTCCCGGAGGCTGCATTGGATGTGACAGTCCTTGTCTCGGGGCTGAGTCTGCCCCTCATTACAAAACACACACTTGAGCTTAGAATTGTATTTTGTAGATCTAAATCTTGAAATATAACTGTTCATAATAGAAAAATAGAATCTTTTTATGTGATTGATTCTAAGGTATTGAAACTTACCCACAAATGTGTCTGCTCCTTCCTCAGAGTCTTCTGGAAGCACATGTCTCTGAATCCTTAGCCCCTTCTTCTTAAGCTTCGCATGGGCTCAGATGTGAAGTTCCATCAGGCCTGGCTACTTTGGCAAATACAGGAAATTCCAAAAGATGCTTTTAATTCCATAACTGCTCTTGGGTTTGCTTAAGGTAGGTACCAGACCTGGGAAGAAGCTTTCCTTTTTTTGCTACTTCCGGGAACCTGAGCCAAAAGGAGTTGGGGATGTTTAATGAAGCACAGTGTCCACAGGAGCCAAAGGGATGGGCCAGCTACATGGATGATTCTAAAAATGTCCCATAAGAAAGTTCAATGTGGACGATCAGGGCACTAATGGCAGTCACCCCAGACCAGCCAAGATAGCATGCATACAAAATATGCAGAACAACATTTCCAAGGAACCAACAGCATACAGGATGAGCCAGTGACCCCTGAGGAAGGGGAGGCAAACCACGTGGGCCCCATGTTTACTCCAAGGAATCATCTTGAGTGTCTCCAATCCCTGCAAAGGGAAGGAACCAGGCACTGCTGAGAGGTCAGAGGGAATGGGAGGCTGGAGTTCACTGGACAGGAGAGGCAAGGGTGGGGAGCCTGGAGAAGGAATCTGGAGCTCTGCAGAGGGGCTTGAGGGCTACAGCAGAACGCTCTGCAGAAGATGCTGGCGTTGAGAACACTCAGGGGGAGAGGAATCGAGTTCAGTGCTCCTGCAGGGCTGTGGATAGGGCCTGTTCCCTCCTGCCAGATTGGAAAACAACTTAATCCATGGGGCCTTAAGTCAGACACACAGAACGTGGTTGATTCAATAGTCAGGGAATAATTATCTCTAGATTGAAGTTTGTCCTGATTACACCTAAAAAGATACTAAAATCAATATCCAGAAGGATCAAATGCATTTAAAGTAACACAATTGCATCTACAAAAGGATTCAAAAAATATCTTTAGGAATATCAAAATATGCAGCAAAGAAACAAAGTTAAATTCATAATGATTGACATGCACACAAAGATCACTAGACATCAGACATCAGAGTAGGGAATACCATCCAGGACCTGCTCTTGGTGCTTTTTATTCTGTGGGTCTGGACAAATGCATAACACATGTCCTCCATTACAACTACATGTAGGCAAGTCCCTGCTCCACCAATCCTCTGTACTTGGCCTGTTCATCTCTCCCTGACTTTCATCCCTAGAAGCAAATGATCTTTTTCACTGCCCCCAAAGCTTTACCTTCTAGAATGTCACCTTTCAGACTGGCTTCTTCCACTCAGTGATATGTGCTTAAGCTTCTTCCATGTCTTTTCATGACTTGACAGCTCATTTTTTTATAGCAGTAATAATATTCCAGTGCCTGGATCCTTGTTTGTTTTTAAGAAGTATGGCATATATGATAAAAAGGTAGAATTAAAAGGCAGCTAAATATCCTAGAAAAGCAAAAGATCAAATTGAGCCAAAACGATAACCTAGGAGAAAAAACTCAAATAGAGGAGAATTTCTAAGAATTTCATTTGGAAAAACAAGTACTAGAAGATGAGAAAATATAACTACTGAGATGGAAGAATAAAAACTAAGGAAACAAGCAAGATCAAAACAATATAATCACAGAACTAGTCAGTAATTAAAAAGAACATGATACAGTGCAGCCAATGGTTGAATTATTAAAAAATAGAAAAAGTTGGGGGTGGTCACAATGATACAGAGGAAAGGCTGAGTAGATTGGAGATTGTGTAGAGGTCGGGGTTGGCTGGATTCACCAAGGCAGGTGATGTACACTGAGGGACATGGCTGTCCCTTAAATAAGGAGCTAAATAAAGAACTTGGCCCAGACAACATTACCTGAAAGTCCGGAGCAGTATAAATTTCTAGCCATATGGTATTTTTTCAAGAATGAAGACATTTTCAGGTCTGCAGGACAAGTGTAGACGCAGGGAGGAGCTGGGCTCTGGGAGAGCCTGATGCCTCGTGTCCACCCTGCAGACAACACCAATGGACTTAGCTTTTCTACTGATACTAGAGGTTAACCTCCGATAGCTGTTCCCTCTCAAGAGGTAAAAACACTTCGTTTTGCCAGTTCTTGAAAACGTCTGAGAAATCTAAGTCAAGTCATATGAGAGAAATATACAAGCTTTTATTTCCCTTTATTTTATATGAATGATCTTTAAAAAATTAGCCACTCAGCTTACATCCTTCCTCGTTTAATTCCAGTCACATCACATTTCTGTACTTACTATTGGAGACAATGTGACCTGGAATAGTAAAAATGAAGCTTTAGTCGATTTATTTAAAATGAAACAAGTTTTAACAGTCATTATAAAATTAATATCAAACATGAAAAAATATGTTTATAAGACAGCTGCATCCTCATTAAAAACAGGGAAGGTCAGACTCTCCAGATGATTAGTATGTCAGAGACATTAGGAGCTCAAATGAGAACAAAAAATGCAATTTGTTTTCGGGCTGTAGTCACCTTAAAAGATAATTATCAAAAGCAACAATGGTAACAATAGTTGTCATTCATCTTTATAACATATTGAAGTAAAATATGTGCCGTGGTAGAAGATGTAAATTAGGAAGCTGAAGTTTACCATTGCACCGCAGTCAACCTCCGAAAAAGGAAGAGAACGGTATTTAGAGTCTCCGAGGTTAGGTAAAGGTATAGGCCGTGAAGCCTCCAGAAACCATAAGGAGCAAAACGAACAAAACAGAGCCAGTGCTGGGAATGAGCAGCATGGACACAGCTCACTAATCCAGAAGAAGGCACAAAGAGAAGACAAAAGGACGAAGCCACGCGCGGAGACGTCAGATTCCACTATGAGGGGAATGGTGTGACACGGCAAAGGTTAAACAGCAGTTAAAAGCAGGATTGTCGGAGTGAATATGGAGGAGAGACCAGTTCACTGTGCATCCCAAGGACACACTTGTGCTTGTGCGGAAGCGGGGCCTGGGTAGGCGACCCGCAGGAAACCGCCTGGCAGGGAGGGGGCGTCACAGGACTGGAAAGGGGTCGTTCCCCGGAAGATCTGGTCATTCCACCTGTGAATATGGCAAACAAGATCTTCCAGACACGCGAGCAAGCAGGCAATGGAAAAGAGGAAATCACTGTAACAGCTGGGTAATTGCACACCTCTCCATGATTGGGAGAGCAATTATACAGACAATTAACGAGACAGAACACCTGAATATTCCTATCAATTTCCTCAACTTCGATCATATTTTGAGAAGACCTCCCTGCAGAGTCCCACAATACACATTCTTTTAAAACACCTACAAACATTTATCAGGATCGCTCACAGAGCACAAAACACTGACAGCTTCTGAATGACTGAGAATACACAAAACACACCTTGTGTTCACATGGCATAAACTAGAAATTCCTAAGAAAAAGTCGCCTTGAACATCCCTGTGTTCGGAAATTAAAGAATATATTTCTAAATACCCATTGGACACAGAATAAGTATAAAGGAAAATTAGGGGGAGATGATCGAATGAAAATAAGCCTACAAAATATTTAAGTTTGTAGGCACAGTGAAAGAAATACATGGAGGGACACTGTCACTGAATAATTATACAGGAAGAAATCAGTGTCTCCACGCAACAGCCCAAGCCTCCACATTAGGGGTCAAGAAAGCAAGAGCTATAACCCCAGTATAAACAGAAGGAGGGAAACAGCCGGGCTAAACCAGCACAAATGGAACGAGGAAGACAGACCATGTTCACATACAAGTCGTTGTTCTTAGAAATTACAGATTAGAATAAACTCACTCCTGAGAGAGATGATGCAGATTCCAGGAAGGACATGCTTCCCAGCAGCTCCTAGCTCCAGACTTGGGGAGCAGGAAGGCTGCTCCTCAGAGAGGAGGGAGACCAAGGGAGCTCGGTGAAGGGCGGCCCTGGACAGTAGAGGAAACGGCAGACACACAGAGCAGAACCTGAGAATCCACGAGAGGTGCGCAGGGGAGGGCAGTGTGGGGAAGGGCAGCCGTCTCCCGTGAGGCTGTGCAATAGGGAGAGAGTCGTCCTAGAGGACCCAGAGTTGGTGGGAAGGTTGGTTGAGTGAGCAGGGACCCAAGGCACTGGACCCACAGGTGGACAGTTGGACTGAAACCATTTGTAAGTGCTGTGTGGCCGTGAGCAGAGGCAGCAGGTGGGCACTCACAAGGAACCTGCCAGTGGATCCAGTGGCCCCCTGTTGTGTGCCCAGAGCAGTGGACTGGAACAGGCCCAAGAGAGTCCTGCCTGGGCATCCAGGCACCCACTCTGGGGAGACAGCGTGCCCTCCGTTGCTGGAACCTCATGAGAGCCACTGGGAAGATACCAAGAGCAGCCTGGAGTGGGCACTCCAGGGCGGGTGCAGGGACTCACATTCATAACAGTGAAGGAGGAACCTGTGGAGGGGACATCCTGCACCCTAAAAGTGGGCTTCATGGGAGGTCCCTGTGATCCAGATGTCCACCGTCCACCAGCATCTGCCCAGCAGCAGGGGCAGGGACCACCTCTCCAATACCCACCGACACAGCTCCGAAGGTCGGCCAAGACCAAAGCTCAGCCACGGGAGCCTCCAATTCAGAGCTAACGCCACCCACGAGGGCACAACCCATCAGCCCTCAATCTATCCGCCCTGCACTGGGAGACGGAGGTCGAGAGCCACCACAGCTGGCAGCGAGGCTAGGACCACAAACAACCCCAGCCTTTGACCCAAGGGACACAGAGCCACGAACATGAAGAGTGAAAACTCACCCTGCCAACACGAGTGGCCACCTCCACAGAAACAGCCCTTGCTTCTCATTAGGGATTCATGTCATTTTTATCCAGGTGGACTGGGCGCAGACAGGAGGGTTGAAGAGGCCTTCCGGAGGAGGTGGCTTCTAGGTGGAGCGTCAGGCTGGAGCTTCAGCCAGCAGACGGGGTGCCAGGGAGTGGAGCTGAGATGGCAGGAAGTACTCCTGAGGACCAAGAAGCTGGGCGAGCACTTAACGCCTCCAGAACCATGGCAGGTAACCCGAACAGACCGGCAGAAGGGGGAGTCAGGCTGGGTGGTGCACAGTGGCTCAACTGAAGCCTGTAAGGAAGATGCTGGGGAGGGGAGGGGAGGCAAGCCCACTAGAGGGTCTTGACAGAGACAGGGTGGTCTGATCTGAAGGTCGTGTGCTTCATGGAGAAGTGGGACATGGATGGAGGGCAGCAGTCCTGACCCAGCCACAAGGGAATGCGAGTCACAGCAATGGAAATGGTATGAGGTGGGGTGGTTTGGGAGCCCGTAGGCGCTCACGTGGAAACCCTGATGGTCAGGTCCGTTGGAGAGATGGCCACTGTCGCAGGTAATGCATCAGCGTGGACCATCGCGTGGGGAGGTGGTAACTGCTGAAATTGACAGTATGGTAGGAGAGAGAGAAGTGGTTTATAAAAGAAAGGGCACTTGATTTGTACTGGTAGAGTCACATGGGCTGACGTGACATCCATCAGCCCACATAGAGAAGCCAGTCTCAGGACAGGGAAGCGGCTTGGATGTCGTCTTTCTCTCATCCTATGGACTGGAAGAGAAAGCAAGAGCAGCAGCTGGGACTCTCCGTGGAACGTGGGGCTGCTGTCGAGAGAAGCCAGCACCCAGCACTGAGGGTGCTCACTTCAAGCAGGTGACCCCGCAGAGGCGGCTGAGACCGCGCAGCTGGCTGGTGCGACATCACGGGCCAAGAGCACCTGTGTTAACGCAGAGTGTTGAGGACACAGATGTGGTCCTGGGGTCGGTGACTCTGGGATGGTGGGGATGGAGCCGGTCTGCTCACATTGGTGGGCAGTGGACACGTGAGGACACCCTGTGCTGGCAGCTCCTAGGAAGTCTGGCTAGAGAGGGAGATGATGCCGTCTCTGCTCGGGGAGGTGGAGGTGAACGCAGCAGGGCAGTCTCCTCCTTTTTTCCGTTCTTTTCTTTCAGAGAAGACACAGAGCCGTGTTTGAAGCCTGAGCGGAGACATCCTTAACAAGGAAGGGGGATGAGAGGACACCGCAGGGGACAGTGGCCCACCATGACCGCCTGGCTGCATGGAAGCCCCTGGGCCTACGTCCAGCCAGCACGATTGTCACCGCCTCTGCGTGCTCTGCAAATGTGGCGATTCCTAGAAGATAGACTCAAACACTGAATGTACTTATATTCCTTAAAACCCCGTAAAAATACCCTGAAGAATAAAGGAGTTGAATTATTTACATACAAAACCTCATGACATAGAAATGTGAAATAAATTTTAAAACAATGATGCTAAAAATTATTTTAGTTGTCAGTCTTTGATGGGGTGGCATAACGAAACAAAGGGTGTATTTTTAGGCTGTAATTAAAATTTTATGACATCCAGTAAGGGACTAAAACTACTAGGATCTTGTAGAGTTTCTTGCAAAGTCTGAACCTCACAAGTATCCTCTAAATTTCCAAAGGAGATAGACTGTCACTCGGCCTGAGACTAGAATACCCAACAGAACCCGGGCTGAGTCTGCAGTGAGCTGATGGGAAGGGCAGTGGGGGCAGCACAGCTAACGGTGGTTCCAGGAAACGTGACTGAACTGGAATGCGGTATGAAATCTCCATCTCTGTTAGCACATCATGGGGAAAGCACTTTAGAATGTGTGTGCAGGAGAATTTAGGAATTAAGGCTGATGTAATAGGGGCCCTAACAAAATCCAGGAGTGTAGGGCAGGTTCAAGCACCTCAAAGTGATGCCTCTATTGTCCAGATATTGCCATTGTTGTTAAATAACTTGGCACAGCAATGGGACTGTGAAGCTGAAAGTGAAATGGAGCCTTTCCTTTCTGTAAGTAAATACATTCAGCAAAGTATATGGAGCAACACGAGGAGCCAGTGCCGGGGAGAAGGAGGACGTTCAGACTCCACAGAAGACGGTGTTCTGGAAACCAAGATTCATGTGTTATTTATTCTTTTTCACGCTTTCCTTGGTGAGTGTCAAACTAGACACTCTGGAATAAAACAATTTTAAAACATGCCTATGCCCAATAAGGGCATAGCTGAGAGGTGTTCAGCTGAGTCCTCAAATCTTTCCTGGACAACTATGCTGCTGAAAAAAGGCAGCATGTAACAAACGCAGGTGAGACAGAGGCACAAATAATGGGGCTAGTTATTATTTGTTAACAGGTGAAATGTTTTAAATTTTCCTGATCCTTGTATTTATTTTTATGTTTACGTACTGATTTGGAATTATATCTTATTTTGTATCTGAAATGGCTTGCTTCGAGAGCTACCTTTGTGGATCTAGGTGTCCAAACCTTACTTGTGTGATGGTGGAGTTGGGAATGGAGGGAGGACACATGAGGGTCCACTGTTGTGTTAAAGTCATGAGAACACAGACACTACTTGGCAAAACCATTGTGTGCAGGAATCGCATACTGACCAATGCACGCAGCAACCCAGAGAGAAATTCTTCAAGAAGAACAGCTGATCTCTGCAAGATCAGTGAGCTTTGTAGCATTTTAATGTATTTTATCCCTCCCTCCCTGCCTTGGTTGTACCCTTAAAAACAAGGCCAGTATAATCACAGTGAAAACCAGGGGCCAAACCATCACTAGAATGGTCAGAACTGAGTTGAAGACCTTTCAAATCCCATTTCCAAAGAATTCTAGTATTTGATTTGCTTGATAATCCATGGGAAACTCATTTACAGGACTTTTCAATTACTGGACCTAATTCAGAGGCCCTCAGTGAAACAGTCTTTCCCTTGAGAGGATTTGTCAAAACAATCACTGGCTCTAGTTTAACACAACAGCTGCTTGAAACTAAGATGACAGCTGAGCACCTAAAACAAACAAATTAACGAATTTTAAAGGAAAAGATGGGAAATGAGTTGCTCAGAGAAGTTCTGAAAAGCTCTAGCAGACTTAGGAATCTAGAGACCATATCTGTGCAAAACACAATGTGCATGCACAGGACTGTGCCTGTGCTCAGCACAGACCTGAGAGGGCCCCCACCTTTGCTGGGGCATGGTTCTGCACAAGTAGGAATAAAGGTAAGGCAGAGCTGGGAACCATCTCTCCAAGGTTTGATCATGCCCCATCATGCATGCAGTAATCTGTGGCAAACACAGGGAGACTTAATGATTCTAGGTATTTGAGGAAAATTGTTCAATCAGCTGAAGACTAAGCTCACCAAGCAGAGTGTTCAGTGGCCATGTACAAAAAAGAATGCAGATTTATGCAATTGGTTTTGAACATTCACTAAACACTGCAGAAATACCCCTGACTTTTCTGAGGTGCCACATTATAGAATTTTAAATGTCCAATTTCCTCAAAAAATATGGGCCAAGAAACAAGAATGTCATCTGTATATACAGTAAAAATTATCTACAGGAATTGCCCTCAAAGAGACTCAGATCTTGGTATACTAGGTATACTTTGGACCAACTATTTTAAATGCCATATAACAATAAAAAAATTTTGTCTAAAGAACTATGGGAGCATATGAGAATCAGGCATCTTTCAAAAGAGAATATCACTAAGCAACTTAGCAAGACCTTGAATTGGGGTAGAGGGATGTAGCTCAATGGTTGAGAAAGTGCCCTGGAGTTCAATACTTGGAGAGAGAGAGAAAGAGAGAGAGGGAGAGAGGGAGAGATAAAGAGAGAATAGAGAGAGAATATCAATGGAAAATATCATGCAAAGTGAAATAAGACAGTCCCAAAAAGTCAAAGTTCAAATGCTTTCTCTGATATGCGAAAACTAATCCAAAATAAAGGAGGATTAAAAAAAAAGAATAAAAGCTCATAGGAGTAGGCAAAGTGGAATATAAGGAAGGGAGGAGGGATGGGATAGGGAAAGACAGTGGGATGAATCTGATCTAATTTTCTGTAGGAATATACCACAGAAAAACTATCAGAAAGACATCAGAAATTTACTAAACAGGAACCAAAAAGAAACTCTGGAGATTAGAAAGTGTATTATGTGAAGTAGTAAACAATCCCAATGTAAAACAAACAAACAAAAAAGAAATCACAAATTTGCCCAACAGCAAATTTGAGCTGGTAGAACAAAATCAGGGGATTGGAAGACAGATCAGTTGACATGGTACAGCCTGAGGAACAGAAGAATGAGTAAACAAAATGAGAAGTGAGCAGAATTTCAGAAGTCCATATACTGTTATCAAGTGTATCATGTAGGATGGGAGTCCCAGATTGAGAGGAGAAAAAGAAAGGGGCAGATTGTTTGAAGAAACATAGCCAAATCTTTCCCAAATCAGATGAAAAGATTAATCTTACATGTAAGAAAAATAATAAATTTCAGGTGGTTAAATTTAAACAGATCCAAATTTCATCACATCATAATCAAATTGTCAAAAGACCAAATTGAAAGTATCAGGTGAGAGGCAACTCACTATAAATAACAAATGTTCAAATGGTGGACAGCTAATTTCTCACCAGAAAGCATGAAGATCAGAAGGCAATGGAATGAATATTTAAATCCCTAGAAAAACAAACAAACAAACAACAACAACAGCAACAAAAGAAAAAACCCAGCAGTGAAATAAGTATGTTTTATCTAGAATGATTATTTTAAAATGAAGGAGAAATCAGGTAATTCCCAGATAGACCAACTGAGAGAATTTGTTTCTAGCAACTATGCTCTTCAATAAATGCTCTCAAAAGTCCTTCTGATAGAATAAATAGACACAAGAGAGTAATAATTCAAATCTACATAACAAAGTAAAGAGCAATGGTAAGTAACTGCATAGACAAAGATCAGACATGCAGATGTGGGTTTGTTTGTGACACTTCCTCCCTCCTATCTGATTTAAAATATTCCTGCATAAAACCATAATTGCAACAGTCTGTTGACAGGCATGTGATATGTAAGGATGTACTTCATGAGACACTGATAGCATGCTGGACTGGCCCCAACTAGTCCACTCTGCACCTGTGACTTTGGTCATCTTAGTTTCCACACAGGGGTGAAAAAGTGCCATAGTTGTCTTTTTGTGCCCGGGTCGTTTCCCTTAGCATGATGTTCTTGGGCCCCATCCATGTTGTTGTCACAAATGACAGAATGCTTGTCTTTCTCAAGGCTGAATAGCACTCCACTGTGTGTATGTACCACATTTCTTTGTCCAGTCATCAGTTGATGGACATGTCCGTTGATTGTATACCTTGGTTAATGTGAACACAGGTGCAGTTACCCTGGGAGTGCAGGTGCTGCTTCAACAGGCTGCTTTCAGCCATTCAATTGGCAGGTCATATGCTACTTCATTTTTACAGTAGCTCCATGCTATTTTTCATGATGTCATCCTAATTCACATTTCCCAGAAGAGTGCAAGGGCTCCCTTTTCTCTACATTCTCACCAGCTCTTGCTATTCTTGGTCTTTTGGTAATAGCCATTCTGACAGTGTGAGGTGATATCTCATTGTACTTTTCTATTACATTCCCAATGATTAGTACTATTGAACATCTTTTCAGACTTATTGGCCATTTTGGGGTCTTATTTTGAGAAATATTTTTTAAAATATTTTTTAGTTATACACAGACACAGTGTCTTTATTTTGTTTACTAATTTTTATGTGGTGCTGAGGATTGAACACAGTGCCTCACATGTGCAAGGCAAGTGCTCTGCCACTGAGCCACAACCTCAGCCCCTTTGAGAAATATTTATTCAAGTCTCTTGCCCGCTTTTTAAATTGGTTATTTGTTTAATATTGAGCTCTTTGTAATCCAGACACATGTTAGATATTAACCCTTTATCAGATAAATAGATTGTAAATATTTCCTACCAATCTATAGTTTGTATCATCACTATGTCTGCCTTTTCCTTTGTTGTATGGAAGCTCTTAGGTTTGATGTAGTAGCATTTATCTATTTTTTGTTCTTTTCTGATCAAGTCCAAAAACACCATTGCCCAGAACAATGTCAGACAGTTTCCCTCTGTTTTCTCCCCACAACTTTACAGTTTTAAATCTGTGTTTAAGTCTTTGGTCAAGTTTAGCTCATTTTTGAATACAATGTGAGACAGTCTCCAGTTCCATTTTTCTGCATATGAACATCCAGTTTTCCCATCATTTATTAAAGAAGCTGTTCCTTCCCATTGTGTCTTCTTGGCACCTTTGTTAAAAATTAGTCAAGCGTAGATGCCTGGGTTAGCTTCAGGACTCCATATTCTGTTCTGTTTGTTGACTTTTCTATTTTTATATTGATACCTTGCTTTTAAAATTACTATGGCTTTGTGGTATAGTCTGATATTAGGTAGTGTGACACCTCAGCTTTGCCTTAATGTTCACGATCACCATGACTACTTGCTATTTGGGGTATTGTGTGTTTGTGTAATTCCATATGAATTTTAGCATAGTTTTTCTACATCTACAAAAAATGTCATAGAAATTTCAATAGTAATTCCATTGACTATAGATTAATTTGAATAGAAGGAACCAATATTAAATCTTCCAATCCATGAACATGGGATATTTTCCCATTTATTCATGTCTTTCTAAATATTTTTATTAATCTTTTATAGTTCTCAGTGTGCAGGTGTTTCACTTCTTTGCATAAATTTATTTCTGATCAGTTTATGTATTTATTTATGCAGTTATTATAATTGAGATTGTTCTCTTGACTTTTTTTCTCATAGATGTATAGTTAGTGTATAGAAAATGCTGCAATTAACTGTGCTGATTTTGTATTCTGCAACTTTACTGTATCCATTTTTTGTTCTACCAGTTGGGCTGTTTTATTTATAAGGTCATGTTGTCGAGAGAGGTAATTTCACCTCTTTCATTCCTGTTTGGAAGACTTCTGTGAAGCCAGATAGCCGGAGGCCTTCATTATAGAACTTCAGTTCATGACCTCAATGTTACACAGCATTATTATGAGGCTTAATGGAAAAAAGTATTAGTTTGATGCTGTTTCTTTGTGATAGCAATAACTGGATAATAATTCATATTTCTATTTGTAAAGTGCTCTCTCAGGGAATTAGATTCCTTGGAAAATGTGGGCACATATCTTACCTGTATTTTCTTAGAACTCCTAGAAATATAGAAATGCAAGGCAACCCTTCCCGCAGTGTTATGAAGTTAAGGAAAGATGTATCTAAAGCTCTGCTCACACTGACAGACCCTGCAGAAATTACTGATCTGTGCCAGTTTGCAAAGCATCTCATTCTCTACCTGCAGGAAGGTTGTTGGTGCAGCTGTCATCTCTGAGGCCATGGACCCCACCTCCCTGCTTGTTTTTTCTCTTTTCCTTCCTGGGAAGAATGCAAATTTCCTCTCAGACCAACTCAGGCTCACTGTCATTTGAGAGCTGAGCCAAACATCAGTCCCCGGGACTAACCTCACACAAGACCACATGGACTCCTGGGTTCCTACTGGACCACACTGATGTCAGATGGGCAGATAAAGACATTTCTCATTTTGTGCCCCAGAGGAAATTGCTCAGATTCCCTGTTTGTTTGTTTGCTTTTCTCCTCAAATTCTACCACTAGCATGGGCATCGCAGGAAACCACTCTAATGCCCCAGTGGGAGTAAGAATGCTATTTCTTTCTCCCTCTTGCTTTTTCCTATTCTGAGATATCTAGAACCCATCATTTCTGACAGTAACTCATTTTCCTACACTCCCTTTTTGTTCTCAAAAATTCATGAATAGCTCTTAAATTACAGACAGGTGGCAAATTGTCACTTACATTTTATATGAAGATAGTTGCTCTCCAGGTACTATGCCCCATCATGAATGTTAGCATCATCTGGGAACCGTTCAGAGGTGCAAACCCTCAGGCTGCACCCAGACTCACAAAGCCAGAGTCTGCAGGGCCCACCCCTGTGCTTCACCAAGGCTTCTGGGGTTCCACTGCTCCTGCTGGTGAGAAATGGCTTCAAAACACAAGTTCCAACTACCTTTGGCAGACAGAAGTTCAGTCTCTCCTTATCACATTCTGTGAACAGCATGAAATTTCCAACTTGTAACTGACAAAACCGGGCTCTGCGTTCGAGCCTGTCCAGGAGGCTGGCTGAGCAGGTGGAGGCAGACTCCGCTGATCTTTGATCTTAGTTACAAGCCAAGGCTCCGAGGAAGGTGCCGCACAATCTCCATTGAGTCTGGCACATCCCCAGGATTCACGTGGGTCGTTCTGTGCCATCTGGGTATGTTGGCATTAGAATAGGAAGTCTGTGTCCTGGGGCAGGGAGCAGATAGGTTAAGAGATAGCCATTGGATATTAACACATCACTTCTGAAGTATTGGATTTGGATTAGAATCTACAAATCTTTCTAAATAATTCTGTATTGCAATGTTCCCTTGTGATGCATGCATTAATCAACATGGTGGTTTAACTGATACAACAACAAATCCAATAGTCAGTTGCTTAAAAAGAGAGAGAGAAAAAGAAATGTTTTTTTTTTCCCTCTCAAACCAAAGTTAGAGGATGGCAGTCAGGCCACAGTTTTGCTCTCTGCCTTGGAGGCAGCTGTTCTAACTGCTCAGCACCTACTAGCCGTGGAGAAGAGAGAGGCAGGTTGTGAGCTTGGGTCCCTTCATTATCACCTGCCCCCAAGGAAGGGGCAGAGGGTTCTGTTCCAACTCCTGTGCAAGACCCTTGATGAGTGTCCACACCTGTGTGGAGTGTGGTCTGCAGTGGGGCTTCCAGGCTGCCCTGGCTGCTGCGGGGTGCAGGGGGTGCTGTGGGCACAGCAGCCTCCGAGCCAGCCTATGACCCGGGGCAGGGCGTTCCCACAGCAGTTCCAATGAAGACTCTTTTACCAGTCCTGGTAAAAGTTGGCACGTTGTTTAAATAGTGCCTCACAGCTACCTTTCCAGATTTTGAGAAGTTGAAAAAAAAGGAAGACTTTTGAGTTGCAAAGAATGATAGAAATTCTAGAAACTGCCTGGTCATCATACCAGCATACAATGCTCTATGCTTTCTGTTTGTATATTGCCCTTAATATTCAGGCATTATTAAAGGATAACACACTTATCTATGGCAAAGAAAAGGGAGAAACACGCTGTGGTGCTGTCCTTCTTGACCTGTGTCCTCCCTGAATACTCCTAGCCAGGAGTTTTGCAGAAGGACTCACCTGACACAGGCAGGCTGCAGACTCCAGGAACCCTGGTATCTCAGGAGGTCCAAAAGCAAAGGTGTTTTTGCCCCGAGGCTCTTGGCCTCCGAAAGGGCAGGCCGTGAGTACAGGCTGGGTGCCTGTGTGGGCTGCACTGTGTCCCCTGAGCTCACAGGCATGGCATCCTTCCACAACACCTAAGGATCTGGCTGTGCTGTACCTAGGATCTCTAGAGAAGTCATCGGGGTCAATGAGCTGGTGAGGGTGATGCCCAGTACCAAGCTGTCCTGTGAAAGGGGGATTCAGACACCGAGGGAGGAGGAATGGAGAGCCGGGCGTGTCCACCTGCAAGCCAGAGGCACAGGACTCCGGGGGCTTCCTCCTGCCAGTGCTGCCGATGCCTGCGTCTCGGCCTCCCTGGCCGCAGTACCTTGAGCCACACACGTCCATTCCTTCTGGTCTGTGGGGCCTTCATGGAGGCTGTAGCAAAGTGGCTCAGTCTCTGTAATGGAAGCTGGCGTGGCCGTGAGGAGCAGCAGCTAGCCGCTGCAGACGGAGGAGGGCAAGGCTGGGCCACTGGCCTCATCCTGAGTAACGGAGTATCGTAGGAACTGGGCTCTCGTGGAGATGGTGTCACCTTGTACCCAGCAACCCAAAGGAACAGCCGGGCTCCTTGCAGAATTGGTGGCTCAGCAGATGCTCTGGAAGACCCCATGACCACCAGGGACACTTCGCACACAGCAAGCCAGGGAGCAACCAGAGGATCGGTGTGACTTTTCTAACAGAAAACTGAGTAAGTCCATGAGGACTTGGTCCCTTAGGGGACAGAGGAGAGATTCCTCAGCCAAAGGCCCAAGGACTGAAACACAAGTGACAAAATTCCTTGAAACAGCAAAATTCAACTTTCTTCCATAGGCAAAAAGGGGCTTTGAGGTAAAGTAGTTTCAGCTTTAGAAAGATAACCCTACATCTTTACCTATGTGCATTTATAACACGTGAAATCTGCATAATACAACACCAGGATTTCTCTTCAATGATTTAAGAATATTAAAACTAGATGAAGCAGAGAATTATCAAAGTAGTTGGAATCTGTATATATCCTACCACGTCTGAAATATAAAGCAATGATTCTAAACATAAGATGGAAGAGAATGCTGAGTTCAAGCCAACTGAGTGAGCATCTGTTCACTGCCCAGGTCCAAGGCATTTCAGTCACAACCTCCCCACGCACATGGGTGTGCAGGATGGGGTCTCTTCCTTTAGGGAAAATGAAGAAGGTGCAGAATGCAAAGCAAGAACATGAGACGCGAGGTCTGAGGAAGAATAGTGGCAGTCATTATAGAAAAATCTCAAACAATCCGACTCCAGTGAGCGTAGGGTCCAGGAGGGAAGCCGCGTGGCTGCCTGGAGGAGTGTGCCGCTCTAGCTGGGGCCCGACTTGTGAGGAGAGGGCACGGGCTATTTACTAGACCAAGCACGCGTCTTCAGGCAGTGGAGCAGCATGATGAAATCACTGTGCGGGTGTCTCAGAGCAGAAACGTGGGGAGCCACGCATGCAAAGACGATCTGCAGAACAGCCGTCCCCGGACTAACTGGGAGGTGTCTGTGGAGTTGTTGGAAGAGACTGAGTTTCTGCTGGGGCAGGGGATGGAAAGGGTGGCTGGGAACTTAATACCAGCCACGGTGTGCAGCTGGAGCCACCAGTCACTGTGCTGTGGGAGATAATGGTGGCAAAAAAAGAAAAAAGAGACTGAGCGTCAAGGCATGGGACTCCACATTAGAAGGACTCCATTAATGACCTGTGGGTGTCACGAGAATGAATCTGAGTTTGAGGGCATGACCAGCAGCTTGCACGTGACGGGGCACCTGAAGTGGGGTGAAAGTCGGATGCGCGCTTCGGAAGTGCGAGACTGCAGAGCCGCAGGAGGCAACGCTGCAGGCTGGCTCAGGCGTGGGGAAGCGAGGTGGCCGGTGGGAAGTGGGCACGCCGGGGAGAGAGGGAGATGGGAGAGGCACGTTGGCGTCATTTGCATTTAGAGTGGAAAAGGAGCAGGTTGGTTTAGCAAGAGAAAATCAATTGATGTGACTCACCACACTAATAAACCGAAGAAAAAATAAGCCCTGTTATTCTCTCCATAGATGCAGATAAACATTTGACAAAGATCCCGCATCCTTTCTTGATCGAAACTCTCTGCACACCAGGAGTGAAATGTGATTTCCTGCCTCCTTGACGTGATGAAGTTTGTGCACGAAAGCTTATTAACATCCACTCTCAAAAGGCCACCCGGCCCCCTTAGAGCAGAAGCCAGTGGCCACCTGCACCACCGTGGTAGGCCAGGCCAGCCAGGGCAAGAGACCAGGTGTAGAAAGTGCATGGCGTGCGTTAGCAGGAGGAAAGAAAACATCTCCACTCATAGATGACACGGCCATGCATGGAGGACATCTAAAAGCTGCTGGAACTGATAACCGAATTATAGGGTCCAAGGTCAATAGAGAAAAACCAATTGTGTTTTTATATACCAGTAAACATTTTGGAATTACAATTAGAAAATAATTATATTATCATCAAATGAAGAAGTGCAGCATATTTAATAAGTTATAGGTAAGATTTGTATAAATGAAAACTGCAATTATTACCAAAAGAGCAGTAATAAAGCAAAGCTAAATGAATGGAAAGACATATCATGCTCATGGGTTAGATAATCAAATATTGTTACGTGTCGTTTCTTTCCTAGTGACAGTCTGAAGCAAAATTTTTGATAGATGTTGACAAAAGTAGTGTTAAAATTTAAACAGGAAATCACAATAGCCAAAAGCTGCTTTGGAAAATAGCAGATTTGGAAGACTCACTTTCCCTTCTTGTAAGGCATCTTATATGGCGACAGCGATGACGACAGTGTGGCACTAGCATAATAACAGACAAGTGGAGCCATAGAATCATCTAGAAGTCTAGCACACGTATGGGAAGCCCCAGGAACTGGATAGAGAAAGAGTATTTCCCCAAACAGCCAGGCGAAGGAAGTTCCTCTCACGTGGCTCGTTTAGACGTTCCGCGTCAGAATAGATGGTGAAGCGGACTTAAAACACAGAGCGCTGGGCTCTTCCCAGGCCTCTGACTCTGGTGCCCTCTGGGACTAGCCACCTCACCGGCACCCTGGTTATTTGGGGAGCCCCAGCCCTGGAAGGCCAGGGGGCTGGAGACAGGTGAGAGAAGGCACCGGTCTCCAGGCCTTCAGCCGCGACGTGAGGCTGCAGGCTGACTGTGAGGAGGGAGGATATCTTTGCCCACACCTGTGTGTCACGCTCGGCTCTCTGGGGCCCGGCCTCTGCTCGGCCATACCCAGCAGTGCAGCCTCAGCGAAGTGGCTTGCCTTCCCTGTGCCGCATCATGATTCTTGTGAGGATCCAGGCAGAGCTTTGAACATCCCAGACTGGCCTGGTCACTTCATGGTTCAGGAGTCCTTCCATGAGGCAGAGCCAACGTCTGCCCCGTGGGCTAAGTCATGCAGGTGTTTTACTAGACCTTAACAATCTATCACCTTTAAGACAATCTCTCAGTACCTTAAGGCCATGTTGAAATCACTAAAAGCAGCAGCCCAAATCTTCTCTAACCCATAAAACCCTTTCCTTTAGGGTTGAGCTGTCTCTTTTCACTTCTTCTCTTTCACTGTATTGCTCTTGGGGGTAGCCAGATCATCCTAATTTCATAAGCCTCATCCCAGAAGATGACAGGTCAGAGCGTTGATAAATCCAGAAGAACTCCCTGCACAGCCTCTGCCACCGAGGTGTACGTCAGGCCAGGGTGAAGTGCTGGCACCCACAGCCCACTGGCTGCAGGCAGAGGCACGGTGGACACAGTGCCCAGGCCAGGGCTACTCAGGCTCTGTGTAGACGCCAACCGGAAACTGCGCTCCTCCACCGGGTCTCTCAGGGTGTGAACTGCCTGTTTCGTGGAGCCATCTCGGAGAAGTTCTCCTGCAGGGCTGGGGCTGGGGCTCACTGGGGGACCCTCCAGTGCCGTTTTATCATGCTACTTCACTGCCTGGCACCTCGGGTTTGCTTTGGTCTAACAAATTTTGGTCTAACTCCTAACAAGTTGGGGCCTGGGTTTGTTCCCCAGCATCACAGTGAAGCACGAAGCCAGAATTAAAATGGCCTAACAGGCAAGGGTTGGATCCAGAGAATGGAGAGGCCAGTTTGGATTGGGAAGTTGGAGACCACCGCCTCTGAGGGATTGAAATGCTAATGCCTTTAGAGCTTTTTCTCCACCCTTATCAAGATAACCTGCCCCTGTTCCAACCTGTTGCTCAGGTAACCTGCCAGGGACGGTCCCTCCCTACAGGGAGTTATAAATGGTGCTAATGCACTCTTAGCCCCCTTCCTGCCCAGGTCACTCCACCTTGGCCCCTCCTGTCCATCCTCTTCTCACCTTTTGTCTGTCCCACCAGAGCATCTCCTGGGCCTCGTCATGTATGTACGCAGGAAGGAGAGAGATCAGGGGAAGAATGCAGGAGAACAAAGGAAACTCTGTATCAAAGGCACAGAACGCTCTCACTTCTTGAGATACCAGGACACCAGCGATGGGCTCCTCCCTCCTGGGAGAAGTCTGTGTCGCCCCTTTGTAAATAAACCCTGCTTTATATGCTTGCCTCAGCGAGTTTTTCGAATGTTATGCCTCATCATGTGAGGAAGCAGGACTCGGCACCCATAACTGGCGGTTTCACAGGAACTACTTTATGCTTCACCTGACACGTCAGATTTTCAGGATGCACTTCCTACAGCATTTGGCATGCTAACTGGTTCAGGCCTCCTCACATGATGTCCTGCGAAGATGGTTTTCCCTACTCACTGTCAAAACGGACCTCACTGAGCCTTTGTTCCATCCGCCTGCCACCTGACATCGGGATGAAAACCACTTCTTGTGACAAGCACCTGGTCTCTGCTGCCCTTGCACAAGGTAGTGACTTCTCTGAGCGACGTGAGGGGAGTTGCAGGACAAGGAGCCCGTGGTCCGTGGCTGTGTTGGCAAGAACACAAGCATGGGCCGGGGGGCACAAGCCCGCCTGGTGGGTGTTTGTGGACAGGCTGGTGACACCTGAGGCAGGGCATGAGGAGTGCCTCTGAGGACGTGCTGTGTTTGTGGACTGGCTAGTCATAGGTGCGCTCAGTGGGCTGGGCAGTTACTGTCGGAGCACCTAAGTCAGAAAGGAGCATTGACCTTGGGGCCGAAAGAAGCTTCAGACCTGAGCTCTTTGTGCCAATGAAGGGAATAAAACCCAGAGAAACCGGGCAGCGTTTCTAGGACTGGAAGGGCAGGGGCGGGGGCCAGCCTAGCATCCCAACTGTCCAGTCAGAGAACACGGGAAAGCTGTCCCCTCCCAGCGGAGGTGCTGTGACATGCTCCCCCAGTGAACGTGAGGCCTTGTGAGAATTCCGTGACCTCTGCAGGCCTGGGGAGGCTGTCATGGGGAGTTGAGTAAATCCCAGATCACGGCACATTTGGCACATTTTTCCAGACACGGCGTCCTGGGGCTGGATCTTTATCCTCGTGCTCCTCTGTAGGTACTGCCCCCTTCTTGGTACCTGCTCACAGGGAGGCATTTGGCTGCATGGATTAGCTCAGCTGGGGAAGCGCGACCTGCAGGAGGGCTGCAGGCCGCCTCGCACAGATTTTAATCCTTTTAAGGCAAAGGTGCCGTGGCCTTGTTCCTCCTGCAGGGATTACATAACAAGCCTTCTTCTCAACCTTTCAGTCTCCTGGCAATATTATAAAAGTTAGATGCCTGGCTTGAAGCTGGGCTGTTGGGTAGAGCTGGGAGCCACCCACGAGCTCTTGGGAGGCCAGGGTTTGCTGTGAAGTCCCCTTCTAAAGACCCTCTTACCACAGGTGGCTCTCATCAGTAATGCTAGGCGTTTGCTTCATCTCTACTTGTTTGATGATTTTTAAACCCATTGGCTTTTCAATTAAAATGTTGAAATCTTTCCATTTAAGATGGAATTTTCTTTGTTTATTTCCATATAAGAGGTATATATTATAATATTCCTATGTATATTGAATAACTTCAAAGCTCAGTTGAGTAGCAACTGACTCTCCAAGTCCTGACACATATAGAGTGTAATGTGGGCACACACCTGAAAACCTGCCTTCTTTTCTGAGGACATCTCTTTATTCTTCAGTGATCCCAAGCAGTGTTACACAGGGCTGGAAGCTGTGCCCCAGGCCAGGGTGGGCATCTGGTGACCAGCCCCTCCTCTGTGGCTGTCCTGGAAGACTTAGAAGGACACATCCCACTAGTGAGGGCAGAGCCCTCATGGCTGGATCACGTCCCCAAAGCCCTTCTTTCTTTTTTATTATTTTAACACAAGAGAATGCATTTCAATTCACAGTACACATATGGAGCACAACTTTTCATTTCTCTCGTGTTCACAAGGTAGAGTTACACCATTTGTGTCTTCATACATGTACCTAGGGTACCTCCATGCCCCCTCTCATTCCTTCCCTCTCCTTTGCCATATCCAAAGTATCTCCATTTCTCCCATGCTCCCCACCCCCACCCCCATTATAGATCAGCATCCACTAATCAGGGAGAACATTCAGCTTTTGATTTTTTGGGATTGGCTTACTTCACTTAGCATGATTTCTCCAACTCCATTTACCTGCAGATGCCATGATTTTATTCTCTTTTAACGCTGATTAATATTCCATTGTGTATATACAATGTGTATATACTGGTTTTGATATTAGGGTGATAATAGCCTTGTAGAATGAGTTTGGAAGGGTTCTCTTTTTTTTTTAATTTCATGGAATAGTTTGAGGAGTGTTGGTATTAATTCTTCTTGTAGGTCCTATAGAACTCGGCTGAGAACCCGTCTGGTCCTGGGCTCTTCTTGGTTGGTAGACTTTTGATGGCGTCTTCTACTTCCTTGCTTGGAATCAATCTGCCCAAAGCCCCTCTTAATGCCACCGCTATGGCATTTGATTCCCAGCAAAGGAATCCTGAAGGGAGGCACACATCATGTTCACCAGAGCCCAGGGTGGTGCTTAGTACTTCCCAGTGTTTCCCTTTCAGATGTAGAAGGACTCTAGCTGCCAGCGGTAGAGGGAGGAGCTCTCCATGAAGAAGGTGGAGCAGCCCAGAACAACGCCTGGTCCACCTCAGGTGAAACCGTCTCCACGGGCAGCCTGCTTATCTCCCTGCCCCTCGGAATCACACCCTCCTCGTCTCCTTGTCCCATGATGTTCTTGGTACACTCCCCACAAGATGCCACCTTGGCTTACATTGGTGCCGGGCAGGCCTCTAATATATTTGGGGGAACTAAAGCATCCCTGGCTTTGTGCTATAATAGAATAACATTTAATATTGTGGGGATCAAATTATTTTCCAGAAATTGGGGCTACTCCGGGTTCCACCATTAAACCTTCATGACTCAGAGCAAAACAATCACACCTAGCTTTCTCCCTGCACACAGAGGTTTAGGAAAAAAATGTTTTCTATAATGCACTCAAAAGTATATGAGACTCATTCTCCCTCAGTACAAAAGTGTGAAGTTTCACCTAGGATATTACCATTTGCTGCTCAAACTAGCCAGACTCATTTCCCAACACCACACCATCCTCCGCAACGCGATTTTGGCAGCTTCATTCCGGCCCTTGCTTCCCCTGCACTGGAGATCCCAGCAGCTCACAAGCTTGGCTCTGACCTGGGGCGGCACAGGCTCCCCAACCCACCTGACCAGCTGCTCTCTCTGGACCCCAGGTTCCTGGCTCCTTGCAGGCATCAGGCCCCTGATGAGTTCAACGCGCAGGTTCCCAACGGCTTACCCTGGCACCTCTCTTCCTGGCAATCCAGGGAGGAGCGTGCTCCTGCTTTTCTATGTTTCCTCCTATCTGAACTGGAAACAGACACAGAACACACATCACTGAAAACCTCCGTGTTTTGAGTTTTTGCCTCTGGTGGTTTGTATTTCCTGTTTTATGTGAACAGTTAGCTAGTCTCGTTTGTCTCCATCCCCAAGTTCCCCACCAGGTTTATCCAACCTGACTTCTCAACCTTCCCTTGCAGATTTGCACGTGAGTTCTTTCCTTTCTGTTGGCAAGAAAAGCACCAGGCCCCTGTCTCTTTGGAAAGATCTCGATTAGCATGCCCAACATATGTGAGCATTTATTGAATATCCCAAAGCATGTGAGCAGTGCAGCTAGGAGTCCTTGTCCGTCTTTCTCAAGTGATGCTTGGCGAGGAACAGATGTAAAGCTCATTAGTTACTGCATCAATCTCTTGTTAGAAGTGCCTTTATGTTGGATGTCAATCATAAATGTACATTAAATTATAGGTAGAGAAACCAAATATATGTTGCTACATTTCATCACCATGAATAATGGATAAAATGAGCTGGGTGTGGTGGCCACGCTTGCAATCTCAGCAGCTCTGGAGGCTCATACAGAAGGATCACAAGTTCAAAGCCAGCATCAGCAACTTAGTGAGGCCCTAAGCAACTCAGTGAGACCCGGTCTCAAAATAAAACATGAAAAGGGCTGGGGATGTGGCTTGGAGGTTATGTGCCCCTGGGTTCTATCCCCAGTACCAAAAAAGGAAAAAAAGACAAAATGAAAAGATAAAGGGATAAATGAACACTATTCCGGGCAAGTGGGAAAGTATTGAACAGATATCCTCAACACATTGCTTCTGAGCATGAACACAGGGGCCGAATGGAAACTGGAACTAGGCATCCTCCGTTGCTTGAAGCAGTTCTGGAATATTGCACCAGGGGATCGATGAGACGTTTGTGAGGGAAGCCCACACTGCTGGGGTGCTTCCCGCACGCACTGCTGCGTGGCACAAGGTCCCCGGCCAACGGTCCACAGACAGCGTGTGCAGCGACACTTCTGTTCTTTTCAGCCAAGACTCAAATAGCAATGAGGTTTTGAGCCTCATTTCAACTTTTTGTAGACACCAGTGGTCCACGGCATCTTCTCTCATGGGGCCCCATGCTTTTAACACTTAAAACTCAATATTTTAAGGGCACGTACCAAATGAGCTTAAAAAAAGAAGAAATTCACACATTTATAAATTCAAGAAGCAGAATAATTACTTAATTTCAAAAACAAATTAAAACTTATCAACTTGGTTTTATAGGTTAAAGATATTCAAGCATCACATCATTTTAATGTGAAAAAATAAAGGGGAACTGAGGGAGGTAGGAGGGGACTCCCGAGGCTCCAGCCAGGCAGGACCTAGACTTGTGGAGAGTGCCAGATGACCTGCAGGGCAGGGAGCCCTCAGGGCTCTCAGCAAAGGATGAGCAGGGTGGATCCTCAGACACAAGTGCTGGGCGGAGCCAAGGGCAGACACAGAGGAGCGCTGGGCGGAGCCAAGGGCAGACACAGAGGAGCGCTGGGCGGAGCCAAGGGCAGACACAGAGGAGCGCTGGGCGGAGCCAAGGGCAGACACAGAGGAGCGCTGGGCGGAGCCAACGGCAGACAGATGAGTGCTGGGCGGAGCCAAGGGCAGAGATCAACAGGAAGAGGTTAGCAGGGCACACAGAGATCAGAATGCCCTGGGTAAGGGGACAGTGAGCAAGAGGTTTGGACACGCTGCAGATGGGAGACGGAGAGGAGCAGATCCGGGTCACCAGGAATGGCTCTGGTCCCTCTTGCTCCCGGGGCACCTCCTCCAGGGCTGGAAAACTCCTTCAAGAGCAGCAACAGGGACCATCTCAGCAGACCTGGTGCTGTCGTGAGGGAACAGAAAGGAAATCCCTTTCCAGAAAGTTCACATTCAGAAAAGGAGACGGCTCAGCATCTGTGCTCACAAGCAGAGGAAACCAGAAATCTGACATGTCAGTGTGCGGAGATGCTTTACAAGAGAGCACGCTCCCACAGTGTCCAGTTGTCTCTGGCTCTTTGGGGCATCAAGACTCACACATAGTTAGAAAAGGTACGCAGTGTGAAAGCCACCAGGAGCAGGAAACGAGGGCTGGCAGCTCCTCAGGGTCAGAGACTTCAGAATAACACTGAAGAGTTGGAGAAAGCAAACTGATCAGCCGGGCGCGGTGGCTCAAGCCTGTAATCCCAGCACTTAGGGAGGCTGAGACAGGAGAATGACGAGTTCAAAGCCAGCCTCAACAACGGCGAGGCACTAAGCAACTCAGTGAGACTCTGTCTCTACATAAAACACAAAATAGGGCTGGGGATGTGGCTCAGTGGTCGAGTGCCCCTGAGTTCAATCCCTGGTACCAAAAAAAAAAAAGAAAGCGAACTGATCAAGGGAGTTTAAACAGGTAACATGGCAGGAAGACTGAATGTCAGAGCCAAGGAGGAGAGAGAACGAAGGGAGTCACAGGTGCTGAACGCCACACCTGGCCTCTAAATCAACACTCCACGCTGTGACCTTGAGGACACCAGTTGTCCATAGTCAGCACTGAGCAACATTCTTTAAAACTGCTGTGGTCGAATCAAAGCAAAACAGACAAAAGTGGGCAGGAAAAAAAATCCATGTCACCGAAGGGAAATAAGTCACACCAGCACTGAGTCTTTGATAGCAAAGTTTAAGTAAAGAAACATGCATGACGACATTTAAGATAATCAAGACACAGAAGACGCTGGACTTCCTAACAGGAGCATCAGCTGACGGCAGCCTGGCTGCCACTGTGTTGACCTGCTGAACTGCACGATCTGTGTCAGCCGTCTGCATGGACTTTGCCGTGTTGGGGCTCCTCTGACTGCGGCCTGAGCACCGCGTACCAGCTGCTCAGACCTGGCAGGTGGAGCAGACGCCCAGACACATCACTGTCCTGTCCTACAGGACGTGTCTGTGAGGTCCAGCTCAAGCCTAGAATCACAGTTTTCTCCAGTTAGTAGCACAGTTCCTGAGAAATGTTTTTAAATTAATTGATCTCTACACATCTGAAATGGTCATAAAATTGATACATCAACATGTACAAAATGGAAGGCAAATGCCCCATAATGACAGGGCTCTGAGACAGCTTTGGGGATTTTTTTCTGGACAGAGGGAGAGTCAAACATGAATCTTATTTTCATCAGACATTCATTGTCAGCCACATTCGGGAGCATGATTCCAACACAGTCCTCACCCTCCCCAGGTGGACATGATCAGGCTGGCTGGCCACAGGAGAAGTTTCTGGCTCCTTCTGCCACATCCACATGTCAGTAAAACCCTCAATGTAGAAAATGGGATTTCACATCCCAGAGAGCCAGAGGCAACCCAACAGAGCAGAGTCAAGTACTATGGCCTGAATGTAGCCCACTGGAGAGGGAAGAGAGGAGCGGGTCAGGCAGACATAGGACCCTCCTTGCCTGGCTCATGAGATGTTCTGGAAATTTCCTTGCTGGCCAGTCTTTTGTGAACCCAAGACTTATTTATAAGTGGCTTGACCAGAGCAATACATCACTTCAGATGGTTTTAAATATTTTTATCACTTTTCTTTTCTCTCCTGTTTCCCACCCTGAATTACCAATGCCTAATAAGGTTCAGTACGTGATCAATGTGCCACTCCCTGTCGTAGAGAGCCCCACGCAGGACAGTCAGTGCTGGGAGAGCTGCCTCCAAGCAGAAGCACTTGGAGAGCATTGGAAATCCATGGACAGTTCTAATTGAGATATTAATAAACTGGCATCTTATAGCATAAAAGATGTGGTCAATTAGCATGAATTATAGGAGGAAAGATGAAATGGAAGGACCCTAACTGACTTAGGAACAATGATGATTATTAAACTGATGAGTGCAGTTGGTTCCACAGAACTTGGAAGAGGAAATAAGTTACTGCAAGCAAACTGCCAAATCAAAGCAAGTTCCAAACAGCTGGATGCCACAGAGAGAGAGGTGAAGGGGACATAAACCTCCTGCCACTGCAGGGGCTGGTGCCAGGCTGCCTCTCATGGCCAGAGTGGCAGCAAAAGGACACTGGGTGCATCCATGCAATAGGATTCCTGGTTGGTGCCAGGGGAGCGTGGGGTGTGGGACTCTCAGATGCTAAATGGCAACATGTGAGTGAGTGAAAGAATTAAGAATTTAAAGTCCCCAGATTTCCTCACTTCTCATAGCCAAAAAAAAAAAAAAAAAAAAAGAAGTCTTTTCTCTATTCCCCAAGGATTCTACCTTTGCACTGGGTTTGGACCTCAAGTCCTAGAAGCCCATACTCTTTGTCCTACTGAATTTGGCAGGGGATATAAATGGTGATTCATTTTGCTGGACCTTGTTAAAGCTGGCAGGCTTCCCTGGCTGTGAGCTGGCTGCCAAATGCGGTAGACATAGTCAACAGCATCCAGATGAAAAGCAGCAAGGTGTCACCTACCTCAGAAGGCTCGAGCTCATGGCCTCACATCGACCTCACCAAGCAGAGGCCACTGAATGTTTGAAGTGGCCGCCCACCCTGTGTTGGGGTCCTCTTGAGTTCTCTAAGCTAATCTGATAACCACTCCCCATCAGGCCTGATCGGTTTAAGATCTTGACTGCATAGGGCCAGGTGGTGTCCAGTGGAACCCTATGCTAACCGTGCTTGTGAGTTACGGGCCAGCCATCGGCAAAACATGTCCTGCAGCCCAGTTCCTGAGCAGTGTCCCTAGAGCACAGCCAAGCCCTTGGCTGCTCACAGCTTCTGTGAGCTGCTGTGTAGGAGCTGTACAGAGGGACAGAGGTGTCCAGACCATGTGGCCATCACTTACCACACACTGCTTAAGAAACAGATGACCGACTATGCAAGGCACAGAGATGACATACCACAAGGGTGCCACCATTGTGTGTATCCAAGACGCTCTGATTAAGAACCAATAGAAGGAAGGCCAGAAGAAGAGAGCAAGGGGCGGGTGAAGGGGAGGGAAGTGACAGCGGGACCGAGTGGAGCAGATGCGTGGGTGTGGTCAGCTGTCGCGTGTAACTGCAAGGCACTCACAAACACACAAAGAGAAACGCAGAGCTAGCCCTGCCCGTGTGGACACCAGTGCTCAGGAGTGCTGCTGCTCGGGGAGGAGGCGAGGAGCACCGTCAGCGCCTCCATGGGGAGGAGAACGGCCTCCCACTTCTTACTGATTTGTACAGTGTCAGCAAGTGGCATCGTCCATAGCCAGGCCCCACACTGGCAGCAGGCATGGGCTGATTTTCTTCAGTAAAGTGGGCACAGACCACCATGCAGCTGAAGCCACCCCTGTTCCACCTGTGGTGCTCATTAATTTCATACCCAGCCACCTCTGCCCATGGGCTGTCCAGCGAGATGAATGAAGCATCATGGTCCCCCATGCAGGACCGCCTCTGTCAGTGGGCTCTTCTGCAATGGAAGGAGGGAGACTCATTGCTCCCCACACCTGACCCCTTCCATCAGTGGTCTGTCCAGCAAGATTGATGGAGCATCAATGTCCCATATACATGTCCATCTCTGTCAGTGGGCTGTTCTTCAATCTGGAGGGAGGGAGAGACATTGTCCCCCATACACAACCACCTCCATCAATGGCCTGTCCAGTAAGATTGATGGGAAGTCCTTGTCTGGATACCTGACCACCTCTGTCATGGAGAAATAACACTGCAGCAAGAGCGTTCCCCCAGAGAAGCTGAGTGCATGCACGTTGCCTCTGGTAATTTATTAATGGAAGAGGGTGGTGCTGAAAAATTATCTTTGTCATTCCTACAGTGGAGGGAATCTGAGCAGTGTCCCCATGGAGAAGACGGCACGTTACTGCTTGCTAACTAGGTTGGAAGATGGATACTGCTCTGCTACAGATTCCTCTTGGAGCCAGAGGGGAAGCTGATCAGGGAGGAGAAGGGATTCAGTCTTCACCCGAGAGAGCAACCCACCTGGCTGAGCTGTGTTCCCCTTTGGACTCACCCAGGTCTGCTCATGCCAGCATTTGAGGGGGCCGTGGATGGGGATCCTAGGGCCATGTTTCCCTAGGGAGCTGGAAATAATTCAGCACAAAGGAAGAAGATCAAAACCTAAGACTTTGACTCAGAAACAGCAGCTAAAATATTTTGAGCCCTTATGTGGCTGACTCTGTTAAGTGCTTTATCTGAGTTATTTTATTTAATCCTCCCAGTTACATTATTGCTACTATGATTGGGTGAGCTTCAGAGATAAGAAGAGAGAGGCTCAGGAAGCTTAAGGAGCTCAACCATAATCACACAGTTCCTAAGCTCCAGGGCCAGAAAGTGAGCCTCGATTAACTGCAGACATCACACATTCCACACCAAACAAGACCTCTGGAGGGAGTTGGAAAGTTGGCTCACCCCTCCCTGAGTCCTCACCCTTGGGTACTGTCCCCCGTGCTGGCTCAGTGGCTTATGTAGGCTGCTGGAAAAACAGTGGATTGAGGAAAGTTTGCAGAGTGCAGGCCCCACAGGGCTGCCTTCCTGCTTCTCAGCCATAAGAGGAAGCCGGGCCAGCCTGCTGGGTCAGGAAGATGTGGCTCGGCCCCTCTCACTCTGGCCCACACCTGCTAGCACCAGAGAGGAGGGCAAGACCACACCAGATCAGACATCTCCACTGCCACAAACCCATCAGCAACCCACAGAGGTGGGTTGGACTTTGTAGAAGAGAGGAAGTGCTTCTCTGTGTCACAGCAGAGCAGAATCAGGGCGTCTGGAGGTGGGCTGCCCCATCGGGTTTACCCTCCCTAACCAATGCCACGAGGGGCTAGACGCAACTGATGAGCAGAACTCAAAGGCCCAGATAAAGTGTGGAGACAGCATCAGCGCAGAATCGTCAAACGTGGATTGCGAGGGCAGAGGTGATGTCCGCTTCCTGCAAGGTCCAGAGTGGTTGAGCAGAGTTGGGCCAACTCTGTGTGGCTCTGAAGGCCCAGGTCTCAGCTGGGTGCTGCTCAGGAATGTACACTGACATCTCACGGTGCCAGGGTTGGAAATCCACATCAGAACCCAGAGAAACGAGCCCTTTGCCCATCTAGGAATTTATGCCAGGGAAAGAAGCCAGAGGGCATCCAGGGCATCCACATGAGGTCCATCCTTTTGTCTCAGAAAATAGCAAAAGCCTAACCACAGGGATCTGGTTACAGAAAAACTGCCTATGTACACGACAGAATCCTACTCAATAATGCAAAGGTCCTCAAAATATATCAAGTAAAATGCAGGCTAATAAATAAAGTGCTGCTTGCTGCCAAATATCAGAAGCATGTTATTGCCCCGAATTGCCAGTTGGAGTGTAGTCTTCTGATCCCATTGAAACATTCCCATTGGCATGCTGCTTTGCCAGCCCCTCACTGTTCTGAGCACCATTTGGGGACACAGTGAGAACAATGGAAACTTAGGTGCTTCTGGAAGTTAGAGCATAGGAAAAAACAGGCAAATAAAAACCGCAGCATGGAGTGGAGGAGCACTGCTCGCTGCCAGACCTCACGGACACAGCGCTCACCAAGGTCAGCTGAAAGGCAGAAAGCGCCAGGCTCACTGCAGAGGTCCTGGGGCCACGAGGGCACATCTGCAGGGCAGTAGGAAGAGGCAGACCCTGGTGTTGGGTGCACGGGTCCATCGGGCTGGGAGAGCTGTTCCCGGGACAGCATGCCAGGCATTCTGGAAGCGTTACAGTTTAAGCAGCTCACAAGGTGTGGAGATGATGTATTCTGGAAGACTGGGGAATCAAAAACAGCCATGGGGAGGAGACCGCAGAAATGTCAAGATGCACACGGAGATTGTGAATAGATTGCTTCATGAAGCCTGAGAGTGAAAAATTCAATATTCATAAATTAAATGAATACAATGTGATAGCGTACAGATAGACAAATTAAATATTAAGTGACATATGTAGACACCTGACCTGTACCTCATGTTCATCAACATTTATATATTGATGTCACACATTGTTTCTGATATTGTGATGGTTAATTTGGGTTGCCAAGTTGCCTGGATTGAAGGACACCTGGAAAATCGACCTAGCACATTTCTGAGTCTCCAAGGTGTTTCCAGGGAAAGATCTACCCTGAATGAGGGCAGTACCAGCAACAGGCCAGGTGGGAGGACCTGGAATGCCGGGAAGGGAAGCCAGCTCTCACCAGCCTGCCTGGCCGCAGCCTGGGCTGCTGTCCTCACGGTGGCGGGACTTGGGCTTTGCGGCCTGAGTGCAGACCCAAGCAGCAGCTCCCCGGGCGTCTAGGCCTTTGACCAGGAGCTACGGCTGCTTCATGCACCTTCCTTTTATCTTCCTCTCCATCTTCCCAGGATCCGGCGTCTGGGACGGAGCAGCTTCTGACATCCCTGTCTCTCCAGTCTGCAGACGGTCACTACAGGAGGGCTCAGCTTCTGGTCCTATGGGAGGACTCAATAAACCTCTTACAATTACATCTGTTCTGCTGGTGCTGTTCTTGGGGGACCCTGACAATGCAGATATATTCACTGGGAAGGGGAAAATTACCTTATTCTCAAGATGGCCTTTCCACTGGCACACAGAGTGTATCATTTTATGACATAACATACATGCATTTTATAAATTCACATGAGCTCACAGGACAAATAGATAAACTGGAAATTTTACATAGAAATAAATAAGACACAGTAGTGCAGCTTTGGAAGTGAGTTTATTTTGCTTGTCTTGGTAATCTTTGTGTGTTTGCATGCACACTAGAGTTTACTGGAGTAGAGTTATTTACACATTTTGTAGACTTTTCTGCACGTATTATTTTTATAAAATAAAAGATTCTGCAAACATACTGAGCTTATGCACTTGTGGTGTGCGAGGTGCATCATGCATCACTCAGATGGAAAGCTTGGCATTCTGTCTCAGAGAAAACATGACACTGGTATCAGTCGCTGGCACCTTGGCCCAGATCCAAGAGAGACGGGCAGTGCAGCCGCTCTAGGTGTGGGAGGAGGAGGTTTCCAGAGAAACAGAATCAACACAAGGTGGGCACGTATTCAGAGATAATTATCTAAGAAATCATCTCACGTGACTGTGGCAGAACACGTCTGATTTGCAGGTGGACAGCCGGGGAAGGCGAGCAGCCCTAGGACAAGGCCATCTGCTGGCACCATCCCCTCGGGCTTGGTGGAAGGAGGTGTTTGCTGGAGGCCTTCAACTGCTTGGACGAGGTCCACTCATATTAGGGAGGGCAATCGAATGTCCTCAAAGTCCCATCAATACCCATGGTGACTGGCGACTCTTCATGGGGTCATGCTCAGGGACAGCTGGCAGCCACAACAGATCCCGTGCTGAGAGGTCCATGCACGGAACATACTTGAGACAACAAAAGTACAGACACAGAAAACAGATGGAGTTTAAAGGGCTAAGCAGCAAAGCAGGGAAGCAAGAGGGCGTTGTTTTAAAAGGACAACAAGGGATCCGTGGCAGTGGCTGGTGCTATTTCGCTTGAGTGGCAGGTCTAGGAACCTGCTCGTGGGAGAGACCCACACAGAGTGGATGAGCTCATGGGAAGTCTGGGCAGCCTGTGAGGTCAGTGCTCATGGCAATGGCAGTTCCTGGCCAAGCTACAGCCCTGGAGTTGGCAGAATGTTAGCAATGAGGGAAGTTGTGTGAATACAGGGTTCTCTCTGAAGCTTGCCGTGAAGCTAGATACACACCTGCATTCATGAAAATCAAAGGTGAGCTCAAGAACCACGGTTATTTGTGTGTGCATGTACCATCTTGTGTGACATTTCTCCAAATCTCAAAGTCCTTTGATGCTGCAGTTTCCTGTACCTGTAAGAACATCCGCCTGAAGAGGTCCAAACATTGTTGGGGCATTCACACTTGTAACTGCATCAGGGTTCTGAGGGAACTGACGTGCTTGTCTTCATCAGTGATGAAAGAAACTCCATCAGATGTCGACACCTACACTTGATAAAAACTGTCTGTGAAGCAGAGGCAAAGCATGCTCTCCTAGCATCTCAGTCCTGGGCCTGTCCTCCAGCAAAAAAAAAAAAAAGCAGAGAACGACGCAGGAACAATCCAGAGGTGCCTAGCCATCACTGTCAAACAGTGCGAGAAGCAGGGCAGCGTGACGTCATCTACCTGCACTTGCCGATAAAAATAAAGTCCAGAAATAGACCATGTGGACAGGTGGACAAGGACTTAAGTTTCAATAATAAAGCTGGTAAGCGCGTTCAAAAAAATCTTGATAATATACAACAAGAAAAGCAGTAAGAATAAATACGAAGAAAATTGCAACTTGAAATTTTCAAGTTTCAAAAGTTTTCACATGTAATAGTTGCCAGTTCCTGTGGATGAATATGTCTTAAGAACTTTCAATGTGAAAAACACACAAAGTACACACAGAGCCGGAAAACAAAATAAACTACAAATAGCAAATGAATCAGAGTGACCACCACCTGGGACAAAAATTAAACTGCCAGTCACCGCAGATCACCTCCCCTGCACTCTCCGGCCATTCGCATGCACACAGAAATAACATGGATTTTGTGATATTTCATTTTTACATTTTTAAAATCTATGTACGCAGTCCTGAACAGGGTAGATTTGATGTTTGTTTTAATTTTTTGGCCCTGTGTGAAGGAAACTGTATAGATTTTGGTTACTATTTATGGCTTCTCTTGTAAAACATTGTTTTACTCAGATTTAAACATCATCGCATGTACCTCTGATGCATCCTTCTTACAATATGATTTCCGTGGTGTGCACCGTGACTCATTCATCCAGTCCATCAGCTGACACACTGAGCGTGACACACTGAGCGTGGCACGTGGAGAGAGAGTGCAGTCTCCCCATCCCTGTCAATCTACTGCTCTTGTGTCTCATTCCACATTCCGACCTCCAGTCACAGTGATATGGCTCCTCACGGGCTCAGTTATTTTTGGTGGTGTGCCCTCTGTTGTATGTGAAAGATTGTAGGAATAATTTACAGTGTAGCAAAATGTTATCCCTCTTAAAAATGGATTTAAATTTGTTCCCACCTGAAACCAGAGGAAATCAAGTAGGGCTCATCATCATTTGTAGATGGACAGAGGGAACTGTCAGTCAAGATTGCAGGGTTGGATTAACGCATATTTTCACTTTTTCCCTACTTTTTGGAACATCTGCACCTACCTGCCATCATCAGACTGCTTAGAGGGTTCAGGTACTCAGCACTAATTATCTTAAGGGACAGAGGCAAAACAAGGTTGTTATTGCATATCTTGGGTCAGAGGCTGATTTCTAAACGCACCCATTTGGATGTGCATATGAAAAGCAACACATCTTGATGATTTGATATTAAAATGACTCAAACGTCTGAATCATCCCTAGAAAGGAAGCTTCAATTAAATTTGGAAAGAATGGAAAATTCTTCATGAATCATGCTAATCTATAACCCTTGCTTCTCTGATAACCTAATAGCTCTACCACTCAAAGAAATATTGTAGCAAAGTAATTTCAGAATGCCATTAAGATGAGCCTGTCTTTGCATGGACTTGCTGGCTAGCAGTGTGTGCTCTGCAGCTCCAAGTCAGCACAGCCTTGAAAAAGCAGTTATAGGCCAGGCGCAGGCCGGGCACGGTGGCGCACACCTGTAATCCCAGCATCTCAGGAGGCTGAGACAGGAGGATTGCAAGTTCAAAGCCAGCCTCAGCAAAAATGAAGCTCTAAGCAATTCAGTGAGACCCTGCCTCTAAATAAAATACAAAACAGGGCTGAGAGTGTGGCTCAGTGGTAGAGCGCCCCTGAGTTCAATCCCTGATAACCCAAGAAGAAGGCGAAAAAGACAGTTATAAACATGCCAGATGTTTCCTCCACCCATTCAAACAGGCAGAGGAGGGACAGCGACCCAGGAGATGACCAAAAACTAAGGGTCCCTCAGTAACATGAGGATATGAAGCAGAGTGTTGATAGATTGGACAGTGACACACACACAGATAAAACTCCCACATGCCCATGAACTCCTAAAACTCCAGTCAGAAATTGAGAGTGTTCACACTGGTCTTTGACCCGTGCTGACCTGTGGACACTGGAGGAAGCACAGTGGAATTAGGAGGCATTGCAGGAATATTTCTAAATTTGGCTCAGAATACACAGCTCCTCCTTGTTTAAGTAGAGGGAACTGTGGTCTTCCCAAATTTCAGCTCTTCCCCGCATGACTTGGAGAGAAAGGAAATGGCCTTCGCTTTCCCCAGCCATTGCTTAGGGGCACTTCTGCAGCTCCTCCTCCCTCAGCTCGGCAGAGGAGCAGAGGTCCTCTGTGTCTTGCAGTGACCATGAAGCCCACACACTCTCTCCTGACCTGCCTGCGAGTGTGCCCAGCCCTGGCCTCCTCAGGAGGATCTCCCTCTCCTTGCTGGTCCTCCAGTTCTCTGGGCGGCAGGACCAAGATACAACTCGACTGTCGCAATCAGCCAGCAGCCAGAGGCGGCCAAACAGAATGAGAACCTGGGCAATTTTACCCCCTCAATTGGGAAGTTTTCCTATTGAACCCTTTGCATAAGCTGAGGAAAACAAAGGTCCTGACCAAATTTATTCTATGACAGATTTTCAAGTCCTGCCAGTCTGCTAAATCCTTCACAAACATGCATTTGCAAATTAGAAGCTACAAAGCTAGGTGAGTGCCTCCCTGTGCCTGAGCAAAGAAACCAAGCGGCTCACGCACTGATTATCAGAAAGATGGTTGGCTTTGCTACTGGCGAACCATGGCTGGGAGTTGGCAGGTCAGGTGTTGGCAGAAGAGATTCCGTTTGGATTGATTCATGGTGGCAAAGACATAAATGTGAGCCATTTAACGGAGAACAGTAAGTCCTATGGCGGTCACGGTGCAGCTTCAGTATGCTTGGTTGGAATTATGGCTGCCAGAAACAAATTTAGACACACGAGAGTGACTGGGACAGCTAGAATCCTGTCACCTGAGGCACAGCACTCCCCCGGGGGTATAGGAAGCTCTTCACAAGATCTTCACAAGGCACTTGCAAGAGTAATGTAATTGATATCTTTGCTAATGATTGACGGTAAAAGGGGAACATGGTTATAGTCAAAGAAAATTGTTGGACTCATGATGGACAAGCCAGAAAAAGATCCTGTTCCTGGAGCTCAGTGCAATGGATTTTGAAATATGCAGGGCAGTTTACACAGCTAATTCTACCAAGTGCTTGATACGCGGTCCTTATTCAGGGAATAATTTCATAAAGAGTCTGTGTGTGTGTGTGTGTGTGTGTGTGTGTGTGTGTGTGTGTGTGTGACAGAGAGAGAGAGAGAAGCTGGTTGAGTTTGCTAGGAAATGAACACATGTTGAGATATTTTAGTGAATACAGAGCTAACCATTGTAACAGATCAACTTTAGATTCTCAGTGACTTACAATATTGGAGGTTTATTTTCTTTTTCAAGAATTTTGAATTTGTTCTTATTAGTTATGCATGACAGTAGAATGTACTTTGACGTGTTATACATGCATGGAGTGTGACGTCTCATTCTGGTTGTGCATGGTGTGGAATGACACTCGCCCTGTAATCACACATGCACGCAGGACCGAGATGTCCGATTCATTCTACCATCTTCCCTGTTCCTATTCCTCCTCCCTTCCCTTCACTCCCCTTTGTCTTATCCAAAGTACTTCTATTCTTCTTTGCCCTCCCACCCTTACTGTGAGTTAGCATCCACATACCAGAGAGAATATTTGGCCTTTGCTTTTTGAGGATTGGCTTATTTCACTTAGCTTGATAATCTCCAGTTCTATCCATTTACCAGCAAATGCCATAATTTCTCTTCCTGGGTAAGTGGTATTCAATTGTGTATATATACCACATTTTCTTTATCCATTTATCTGTTGGAGGGCACCAAGGCTGGTTCCATAGCTCAGCTATTGTGTATTGGGCTGCTATGGACATGGATGTGGCTGTGTCCCTATATGTATCACACCTATGAACCCAGTTTTCCTTGGCAGCACCGGGGAGGTAGGGAGGGTCTGTTCCTTGTGGCAATCCAGGAACCAACACCAGTGGAGGTGCACCTTTCACAAGGATGGCTTTAGAACCCTCCCCGGGAGGGACGCTGACTGAGACAGGAACAGGGGCACGCTGGGGACACAGGGAGATCTGTGTTTTTGTTGTTTTACTTTTGCTCTTAATGTGCCTGGCCTGTGGGAGGCAGAGTTCACCTGCCCTCACATTTCAACATCATGAAATGAGCCACAGAGCAGCACCCGAAGCCTACCTGCAAAGAAGGCAGGACATAAGGTGGACCACGTGCCAGGAGAAGGAGGCAGGTTGGTAGGCGGTCAGCCAGTCCCTGTCCCCAGGGGATGCTGTGGTAATGAGTTAGAACACAAGGGGACACAGGCTCCTGGGGACCTGGTCCTGTCTCCCTGTGGTCTGTCACAATTGAGCTATTCCGCAGTATGGCTGAATGGAGGCAGTGTGCAGTGGTGTCCTGTCAAGGGCTTGGGATGAGCTGGGAGTGAACAGAAGTTGATATAAAAGTGCCTCCGTGGGAAACCCTGATGGAAATTTCCCCAAGGGTGCACCTCACACAAGAGCAAATTACACCATCTCCGGGGGTGGCCTTCTTCTCTAATACGAGGACAGACCTCAAGTATCTGTGATTGCAGATGACTCTCCTGAAAGCATAGTTGGGCACAACCAGAGACCTGCTGGGCACACCTGGTGCCCACTGCTTCACTAACGAGCTCTGGGCTCAGCTCCTGGGCTGCGTTTCCAGCCAACCCTGTCTTCATCTCCCTATTAATGTGGTAGGAGATGCTGCACATCCCAGAACACTTTGCTCACATCCTTGACATTCTGAAGACTTTCTTTGGGTAACAACTGTGCTTTGCGATGGTCCACAGATGCTGCATGGCCTCGCCCAGTGTGTTCAACAAGAACGTTTTGAGAGAAAAGGCAGAATTATTTCCACCTGCATTGCTGTGACCCACTGAATAACTGATAAACACATAGGAAGAACCACCAGTCACGAGAACATGTTATCCTGCTGTCTTTGGAATGTAGGACGTGTGGGGATGGAGAGCCAGGAACCTGCACTCCCTGGAGGAAACGTGAAGCTTACCTCAGGGGTGTGGCGATGACCCCGGGGCCTGAGGGTGGCCATGAAGACCGACCCACCCTCTCTCCTCTCTACACCTCCGTATGTCCATCTCTCATTGGTGTGTTTGCTCTGGTTTCCTTTACACATGCTGGAAAGTCACTTGTGCTGGAGGACCCCACGTGTCTTTGATCTAACACCCGGGAAAAGTGCTACGCTTTCTCAGACGCAGCTACTCACACCTGACCAGGGTGGATCGAGCTGTGGGCACATGGCCGCTGTGACTGAGACCCTCGAGTGGAGGCAGGGTCAGCAGCTAGAGGGCACTCTAGCTGTGACCAAAATACTTACGGGAACAGCTTAGAGGATGAGCAGGTTGTGCTGGCTCACGGCTTCAGAGGCCTCGGTCCATGGTTGGTCCACCACTGCTCTGGGCCCGAAGGGAAGCAAGGCTTCAGGGTGGAAGCACAGGGCAGAGGAAGGCCACTCAGTGCAGATCAGCTGGGAAGGAGGGGGTGACAGCGAGAAGGCAGAGTCTCAAGACTGCTCTCCCAGGGACCTGCTTCTTCCGGCCCCCTGCCACCTGCCTGCAGTGACCACCCAATAGCCTACTCAGATTATCAATGCATCAATGAATTAACCCACCACAGGCCACAGCACTCACGGCTCCACACTGTCCCCTCTGAACATAGCTCATTGTCTAATATGAAATTTTCAGAGGTCATTTCAGATCTGAGCAATAACAAAGGCAATCTAAAATTTGAATAAAAGGTTTATTTTTTAAACAAAAAGTGTATGAGAAACATTTTATTCTGGCACTGCCTGTGGAGGTCAAATTTCCCATTTCCCCACTAGCCACAGGCTGTCATGACTGGGGCCCTGAGCAGCTTGCAGGTTTCTCCTCTGGGAAATCAGAGTGTCTTCTCCACTGCTGGAAGGGGGTTGGCCTTAGACCAGCACCCCAGCTGGGACCATTCACTCGAGGTAAGGACAGTTCTGTGCCTGGGAAGCCTGGCCACATCTGCCTCCGCTCCAGCCTATGACTTCTTCCATAGCAGCAGAGGATCACCTCCTGGTGGTCAATTTCTCTGCTGCAATGATGAATTCTGAGAAAAAATGTAACAAGCAGGTTTTGGTTACTTGTTTACTTGACTCCCTTCCTACTTCTCCATCTTCTTTTTTTGTACAATATTTATTGTAATATTTTCCTTCAGTAATTCTATCAAACCCAATGAGCCTGCCGCATGTACAAAGCCCCATGGTGATGTGCAGTCCAATATTCTAACACAAAAAGAGGGCAATTCTTGTTTGTAATGAATTTGAGGCATTTTTATGAGCTAGGCTGTGATATTAAAACCACATCTTGGTAGATTGAAAGATCTGGAGTGACCTAAGAACAGAGCGATCCTCATTAAAAAGCCCTATCAAGGTGAGACTGTGGGAATGATAGATTTTTTGACACCTGGGATAAGGAGAGACTGTTGGCCTTGGACAGTTAAAGATGCTTTAGGTGCCATCCCTCCTGGACTAAAGTAGAGAGCAGTGTTAGCACACGATGAGCTTAATGCAAGCAGGTTGAAATGGAGAACGCTGAGTAGACAGGCGAGGCGCAATCAGAGCATCACTGAAGAGGAGTTTCACAGCCTCCGTTCTTCGGGCTACAGGAAGCCCTTCAACTTTGTGAGCACAGAGGTGTTGGATCCTATGGCAGGTTATTTAATTTTCTGAGGAGCAACTAAATTAATTTCCACAAGGGCTGCAGCAATTCACATTCCCAGCATGGATGAACTTCCAGGACTTTATTCTAAGTAAAAAAAATCAGACACAGAAAGGCAAACCTGGCATGATCTCACTCGCATGTGTAATCAAAAAAGTTGAATTTACAGAAATAGTAAAGGCAGAGGGAAAGAAATGGGAAGAGTTTGATCAAAGGGTATAAATTTGCAGGCACAAGTTGTAAAAGCTCTGGGGAGCTAATATTAATTGTGAAAACCAAAGTTCATGACAATAAATGGTACACCTAAAATGTGCTAAGAAAATGGATTTTCTGGTACTGTCCTCAGTGGATGAGGCTTGCTACTTCCATTTTTATTTTTAATTTTTATCTTGAGGGAGCCTCACTAAGTTGCCAAGGCTGACTTCAATCTTGTGATCCTTCTGCTACAACCTCCTGAGTATCAGGAATTACAGGAGTGGGCTACCTGACTCAGCAATAGTTGATTTTATACTTTCTCAAAACAACAATGGAAACTATAAGAGGTAATTGATATGTTAATTAACTTGATATGGTGATCATTTTGCACTGTGTAGATATATCAAATCATTCCATTATACTTCTTGAATATATACAATTATTCTGTATTAAATATTCTTCAGTAAAACTGGGGGGAATGCTACCATGCCAGATTTGACAGATACTGGCTCAAGACCCAACAGAGACAGAGCAGGTGTGTGGTCAGGTTCAGTGTGGCATGCACATTGTGCAGACGGATACAAGGTGTACATAATATACATCGGGTCAAGCATCCTAATGGTGTCTGGGTCTTCTGTATCTCACAAAAAGTGTGGCCGCTTTTCTATCAGCTATCAAAAGAGCTATGTAGAAATTTTCCACTGGTTGGTTGTATGTATGGTTTTTTGTTTTTCTTTTCTCTCTTTGTTCAGTCAGCCTGAAAGCAAATGAAAGAGAATACAAAATGGAGAAAGGAAAAAAAAAAAAAAAAAACAGAGACAGACCTCAACAGATCAGCACTGTTTTATGAAGCAGCCAAGGGGCACATTTTCAAGAGGGAAAATGGCAACTGGCTAAAATAAGGATATGAGCTCTATAGGGTTCAGAAGGGCTGAGTCCTAGAAGGAAATGTGTTGGAGAAAAATGTGTTGATTAGAGCTGAAGGGAGACCTTGGGTGCTCAGGGGAACAGTTGTAAATAAGGAAAATTGCAACAAGTTCAGAACCCATAATTCTCCCTTTCTGCTTGGGAGTTGTTATTTTCTATATTTATTCCAGAATCTGAAAGAGGAGAATGAATAGGGATATCACTGTCACATATGGCTACCTCCTGCTGAAAAAGGGCAAAGTAGGGAGATCTAACCCCCTTCAGAGATTCAGGAGAGAATATGGAGGTGTGGGGTGTCCTGTACTCTTGTGAGACCCTGGGGTTGATTCTGAAGAGGAGGCCATATGAAGGGAGCCTCAAGGTCATCGTAGGCACCTTTTCCTTTTTGTGGTTTCAGGAGCTCAGATTTTGAGCACAGGAGAATGTCTCTGACATGTTCATGGGAAGTAGTTTGAGCTAAATGGGTGACCTTACTAAGAAGCTGTCTCTGTATAAAATTAAGAATACAGGGAAGAAAGGTTATTATGAAAAAGATGAATATTAAGGGAGAGTAACCAGGATTTCCATCATTAGATCCCTAATGAAGACCACCAAGAATCAGTTCGTTCTCATCTCTACTGTGACAGGTGGTCCTGGAGCTGTTTAACCTTGTTACATACCAATCCACATTGGTTTACATAGAAACACCATTTGTCCTTGAGGAAGAGGCTGAGGCCACTACACTAGCAGTGAGGACATCTAGGCCCTGATAATTTTGCAGAATGACAGATGGCAGGGAATCCAATTGATTTTGTAAAGTCAGTACTAAATCAATGCAATGTTGGATGTCATCAATAACCTGTTCTGATAACCTTTATAGTAATGAATAGAGGTTCCTAATCCTGCTGCTCCTGTGCCAATCCCGGTGGATAGCTCTAGCTCTGTGAGTAAGGAAATAAAATGAAGGGCTCTCTCAGGGCTGGTGTGTGCCATTATCAGGATAGGAAAACTTTGGTTATTAGGTAAAATATCAATTTGAGAAGTAAGGGAGAGAAAGGTATAGAATAGGCAGGCTTTAAATATGAGCCTTGCAAAGAAAAAAAATGCCTCAGAATTTGGGGGGCACCAGGGTTGTGGGGCTAACACAAGTGTACATCTTAAGTTATTTTAAAAGAACTAATGTCTTTTAAATGCCTAGGAATGGCTGTACTTTGGTTATTAATGTTTTTGTTAGGTGTTTAAGACCAAACTGGTCAAAGTGCCCTTGTTCTGATCTATTGTTAAGAATTACCTGAGTTCCCTCACGAGGTCACTCTTGGAAACTTGTGAGCAGTCTCTTAGCTACTTTAGTGCCAACTGCCAGGATAGGTCAGGAGCTTGTTGACTATGTGACTTCCCTTGGAAGTGTCAGAGATGTCCCTTCTCCAATGACCCTCCTCTTTGCATCATGTGCACATGGTCAACTGGTGCAACTGTTCTCTTGGGTCTCATTGATCTCTCTGATCAGGAGGTCATGTGGTCCAGAGTCCCAAAGTCCTTAGAAAAGTCCCCTTGTTCTCTGGGTTTGAGCTGACTCAGAGGGCAAGAGCCAAATATTGGATATTTTTCTCTCACTTTTTTTTGGCCCTTTTATTTCCTTACCTTTAGTTTCTAAGCTTTAGTCTTAAACATCCAGCAAGCCAGTTTTACTAGTCTTAAGGTAAGAGTACTGGGTTTTAACTTTAATGTCTATAACTTTATAGTTATTTACCCCTTCTCTTTAGTTGGGGTCAGTATTAGTACTAGGAGTTTGCCTTGCATCATCCTGTCTTTCCTGTAGATGATGGTCTGTTATCTCAAATTAACTTAGGTTGTTATATTGGAAGTTTTACTTCTGTAAGGCACTAACAGATTACAGTTAAAGTTTACAAGGAAAATACAAATGTTTTATGTCATTCTTTGTGTGGGTTTGCTGAAAAGTTGGGGCCCCGGGGGACAAAGAGGGGTCCTCAGGAAGGATGAATGGGGTTCCGGGGAACGAGTCAATGGGGTAGTCGGTCACAGAGTCACTTCACCCAGACTCTGAGGGCTGGTAAGACTGCTCTGCCAGAGTGAGATGTAGAACCCGTTTATTCCAGGAAGTGTAACTGCTTATGAATGGTCCTCAGACCAATTATGGCCCCAAAGTTATAGACAATGGGGTACTGCTCTGTGTCAGGCATGCAGTCCATCAGGATAGGGTGAGGAAAGGGGGAGGAGAGGGGTTGTAGGTATGGGGAGTATTTCTACACACAAAAATAAAATTAACAAGAGTAAAAATATATTTGGTTTTTATAATATCTATGAACCAAGAAACGTAAGTTTTTATGATCCCAAACCTTTACTTTCAACATTAGTTTGAAGAACACCAGCTTGGTAAAATGTTCTCTTAAATCTTACACTTTAAAGACTTGCATACTTGGAAGATATGAATACATTTAGAATACAAGAACCCAGTAAAAGTACCACAGTTACACTGATGTTTATATATTAACCAAGTTTAGCCATTAAAGAAAAATTTAGATTCTGTAATGTAGTGAAATACTCTAAAATAACAGTTGTTGTTTAACCAGAATTGTACACACCCTAATTCCTTCAAGACTAGCTTCTCTAAATAATAAAACTTAACAGATTTAAAAAATTATTTGATAGATGAGAGCAGACTCATGTTTTAAGAAATCTCTGTTACTTCAAACCACAGAGTGTTAGACTTTGGTTCATATCAGTATATTAATATTTGACATTAGGGAAAAACTTTGAATAACTTTAACTGATCGTGCTACATATATATGACCAATTTAGTTACACACAAACTTTTAAAAATTTACCCTCCACACAACTTCTGCAAATTACTTAGATATTCTACAACTTTTACTTTATCTTTTTTATATCTCTTTCCTAGCCACTGATCCCTTTTTAAATTCACATTCTGAAACAATCCTTATAAAATTTCTGAATTTTTCCAATTATTCCTCTTAAGATGAAATACTTTATGCTATTTACAGTATTTTTATTGAAACATAGCTGAAACTTTTTGGAACCTGTGCATAAGAATTATACCTGTTAGAATTTTAACTCTTAGTAACCTTGCTTTAGTGAAGACCCAGAAACAAAACAATCTTAAACTCTTTTTTTCATAGCAGTTAATGTTTTCACACTTTGACTTTGTAAATTAATCATATGTCTCCTCTAACAAACACACTTATGATTAATCACATTGTTGTTGATGTTAAATCTAATTTACTCATTTTAACTGTAAAAATCAAGATATCAGACAAGTATAGTTATAGTACTAGCTATTTCTTCCCTGTTAAAGAAAAATCCAAGAAACAATTGATAACACATTCTAGACATTTCATAGAAACTGACACTCTGTTAATTGTCTGACCACCTAGAAAAACTTGTGAGTTGGTAATTTTAAAGACATATTTACTCATCTGTTTACCTTATTTAAATTGAAGTTTTTAAGTCACATGCACTAAAAGTTATTTGGATCCATTTTTCTTTTAAATTTTAATTTATGAGTACTCGTTGATCTATATAAGCATTTTGATACCATGTACATGACATATGGAGACAGTATATATGTAAACACAACAACACAGTACACAGGTGTGCACACACAAAAAACAGACAAGAAACAAAGATCTTACAGGAGGATTTTCTTAAGAGAAAATTTTTCCAATGTATTTGAGAACTAATCCTTGAGAATTGGTTTCTGAAGAAAAACAGAGTGTAAAAACCTCTAGAGTCAGATAAAACTGGTCAGAAAAGCACATTAATTTAGGCATGCAAGATCAAATGTGAATTCACCATAAAACCATGAGCTCAAAAATAGAATCTAAAACAAAAGCAAAGACAGGCGTTCTTAAAAAAATGGTATGGCTGTAATTAGTACAGAAGAATGTAGAACATTTTTATCAGATTAGAGTGCACTTTTGGGTCATATTAGAGTCAATTCAGATATTGAAAGAGAGAGCCCTGAAATCCTTAGGTAAAGATTGTCAAGGAAAAGAAGAATTGTATATATATAAGTTTATTTCATTTTTCTCCCTATGCTGTAGTGTTTAGGGAGGAACTTGTTAAGAAAACAGGGTGGTGGAGTGTAAGAGCAGATAGGATATTTGGCCAAGCCACAGACACCTTAAATTTAAAAGTGACACTTTTTTCTTTTGTCTTAATCAATTCTCTCTAAGCCTTATAAATCTTATAGGATCTGTAGGCCTTTACAATTTACATTTTAAATATAAGCTTAGGAAAGATAGAGATCTAGGAGAAGCTAAGAAGTAAGAAAAATTGCTGTTTTGAGCTTGAGAAGCAAAACCTCATGTGTAGAGCATTTTAACCATTTTTCATTTCCCCAGTTGGTATTCAGACCAGATTTGTTTGCAGAAAATTATTAGGCATATCCTTTATTCAGATGTGATGAGGTCATCCCCTACTATTACTTTTGAGGATGAGGTTCCCCTCTGAACAAATGAAATAAAACTGAATGTGGGAACCTGTGCTGAGAAAACTTTCTCTTTGACTAGAAGGCATCTCCCTGTTCCTGGAGCCTCTAGAAGTCAGAAGTTCCTGCCTTTCCCTCCATGACCTCTGGCTGAGGCTTCACTCAGAGTGAATACTAACTAACTTCTTGATAACTATTTTAATTTAAGGGAAGACATTTGCCAGCTAGTTGTGCCTTTAAATTCCTTACATGTTCCCTTTGCCCTGTTGGTTCTTCATACTCACAGGACTATGATTCATATGATGCTCCTCAATTTGAAGTGGGAGGCAAGCCTGTTAAAGATCTGGGTGATTTCTCCACCAAAGAAGGTAAATAATTTGGATTCCTGGACTGATTTTACTCTAATTAACAGAAACGGATTTTCAAGTATGTCTATGTAGGACAGTATGAAGATTTGTACACCTCAAATTATATCAGCTTGTGATTCTGACACTCTCTTTAGATAGTTACCAGGCACTACTGTGTATGAAACTTTTGTTTATAGCTTCCAGATTTACTTATTTGTGGTGGGTGTTCATCTGCTATTTCAGGGGCAGTAAATGAAGAAAAGGGCTGGGAGTGAGGACCTGATGTAGGGGCTTATTGATCAGGGAGTCAGTGAGAATTAGTTGTAGAGCAGAGCAAGGTTGGCATAATGAGGGCCTTGAGTGGAGGTAAAAGAAGGCTTGGAGGTAAGGAAATTCAGGCCATTTTCCATTTTGCTGGAGGAAGTCATTTAAGTCTTGGAGGATTTGGGGGTCAAAGGTCTTGAATATTTAATTAAGGCCACTGACTTAGGTTGTCTAATTTAGATTGTGGCCAGATCTGAGTACTAAGTCTAATGAGGTGTTTAATTTTGAGGTTGATTTAGAAGTGGAGAGTGTTAAAATTAGTTATAAGACCACCTAAGGGGGAGTTCCATGGAATAGACTAGGTAGCTCCCATATTAGAGAGGTTAGTCAAGGTGGTAATTGAAATCAAAGTGCCCTTTGATGTTGCACATCACCAGAAAGAGTTTCACCAGAGAATGAGAGGGCATCCCCTTTTACAATCTCAATGGTGGGGGACCCCTGGGGTCCAGATGAGCCAAAAGGTGGGGGATCTCAGACAGGATGCCTCTGCAGGAGACCAGAAGGAATCTTGCCTTTCTGAAGAATGAGGATGTCGGTGTTGCCTGCAGAAGTAAAATGGCAAAAGCAGCCTCTGGTCCAGAGGTCTAAGTGCAGGGAGCAACTGGAGAGGAGAAGACTGGAAGGAGGATGCCTCCAACACCAGTGAAGGACCTGATACAAGTCCTTGCTCTGTCCATGTAGCAACCAAGCAGCAAAAGCCTAGCCCAAAAATGGGGTCAGCTTCAGGTCACATCTCAGCTGCCATTTAGCCAAAGTGAACTTGGAGAGTGTGAAGGGTCTCCTTCTACACAGTGGAAAGAAAGAGAGAAAAGGAGGGAAGTATAGAAAGGGAAGTAGAGGTTCATTAAGACGAGAGGGGTAAAGAGCCCTGAATTCTCTTCTTGGTTTCAGCACCAAATGAAAGAGAATATGTCCTTCACAACCTTTGGTTTATATATATCATGACTGCTGACATGTGTATATGCAGTTAGAATTGGGGCCCTTCCTGGGGGCCGACCTTAGTGGCAGGCCATGACCCTCTCAGTCTTAGAGCTGTTCTTGTCTTGGGTTTGATGGAGCTTCTCCACGTGTTTGTTAGAGAGTGCAGAGGCTTCTCCATGCCTACATTTCCAACCTGCTGTGTTATATTTTAGGCAATCACTTGTTAGTAGTATGCAATTGACTTCACAGTTTTATCCTGCTTGATGATCTTTGTCTTTTAATTAGAAAGTTTAATCCATTTACATTAAATATATATTTTGGTATATTTGGTTTCCACTTACAACCTTATTTTATTTGTTCTACTTTTCTCATCCACTTTAAATTCACTTTCATTTCTTTTTTTCTTTGCATTTCTTAGTTTTAAAAAAAATTCCATTTGTCATTTCACAAGTTTGTTAGTGATGTAAATGCTTGTGGTATTGTTAGCATTAATTTAAATTCTAAAATACAAGGCTGTCATTACTCTGTGATTTCAATATTTATGTACAGCTGTATCAGGGACTTAGAAAGGCTGATTTGCTAAAAGCAATGACGCTTTACTTAGGTCTTCAGATGCCAGTGGGGAACTAAAGTTTAGTATATCTGCATTTATTTTCTACCTGTCTTCAGATCTCTGCTCAGTTCTTCATGTAGACATTCTAATAATTTTAAGGCTGTTTCTCTAAGAATACCAGGTTTATTAGGCCTAAATTCTCCTTGCCTATCTCATCCTTTTTCAAGCCTGATGCTAGACTTGCAGCATCCTGATTCTGACCCCTGAGGTGGTGCCTAGAAGTCTTCAGCCATGTCCTTTACCTTCCAGGAAGAGCAGGAGCAGAGGTCCAATGGCAGCTGAGCCACCCCTTCCAGGATCACAGGTCAGATGGTAAACGTCCTGAGCAGCATGTGGAAATGCCTGCTAAGCACTGAGCTCTTCTCCAAAGTCAACACAGAGCCAGGACCAAGACAGTGACTGGCCAGACCACAGCTGGACCAGGATGCTTAATTATGCAACCTTCCTCCTGCCCCAGCTCTGCCTCCATCTAAGCCTGACGCTCATCTCAGGAACTGGAGACAGGGCTGAGATACTGGAGCCCACTTTGCCTTCCTCCTATGGCCATATTGGTTGAAATTTATTTTCTGCTTCTTAACATTCATTACCTTTTCTGTTTGGCTTTTGGAGTGAGGGGCCACACCTGGTGTTGGGACCCCTGCAGTCAGGCTCTGGCCAAGGACTCCAGTAACAGAGCCCTGTGAGCATCTCTTCTCTCCTGCAAAGTGGAGACTCTCCTGATCAAGTGAGGTGTTATCAAAGTTCCCATCCTTCCTGGTGTCTAAATTCCACACAAAGCCCTCCTGCTCCCTGGTAGTCAGCAGCCTGCCTGCCCTTCTCCGCCACAGGCCGGTGCAGCTCACATTGTTATGACTTGTCCAGGAGGAGCCCCCCAAAGCTCCTATGCTAGTGCAGGAATATTCAGAGGTGGAATCATCACAGGAGAAGACACATATCTGAAGAGAGGTTTGAGAAGCTCCCAGAGAGAAGAGGGAACTCGACTCAGGACCAGTGGGTTCTCAACCTTGATGAGAAAGAATTGCAGCAGGTGCCAGGCAAAGGCAGGAAAAGCCTTCTAAAGGACTGTCTGCAGCCACTCAGGACTCGGCTGTGCAGACTCCACCAGGACCAGCCAGCGAGAGTCAGGCCCCGGGCACAGCCAGAGCCCCTCTTTTTTCTTTGCTTGTAACAATACTTCAACTGTTTCTATAAAAGTGAGATTGAATGGTACACGTTTAGTTCCAATCCCACGCTAGGAGCTGACTTTAGGCACTAAAGTTACAGAAAGAGTAAAGAAGAGCCATCTATGGTGGTTTTTCCCCAGTCACTGAACTTAACGATTCAGTTACTAACCAGCATGTTCTTGAATTTCTAGAACCTTCCCTGTCAGATCTCACAATTCCTTTGCGGTCAGGTTTTCATTTTGGCATCCTCTGGGTGAAAAGGAAGATACGCTGCATCAACGTGCCGAGCTCCTGCTCGTACGGTGAAACAGAGAAGTCTCCACTACTCGCTCAAGAGGGGCGCGTGGCTCACAGAGTTGTTTTTCCTGGTGGGTTAACCAGTCTGTCTCAGGAACACATCCGTGAGGAAACCACCCCTGCCTTAAGGGGGAGCCTTAAGGCAACAGAGGCACATGAAGTAGTGTTTGACCTCAACGTGTCACAAACTGCCACAGAAGTCACCGACCACAATACAGAGTATCCCTAAGAATGGAAACACAAAGGAGCAATTCAAAGTAGAGGCATAAAGACTGACCCCAGGTCTCAGGGAGAAAGACCAGTGACAGAAATCAGAACAGTGGAGACGTAGTCTTGGTTGACATGAGTTTCACAGACGCTCCAGGAAGAGGAACCTCCAGCCGGAGACTTCCTGTTCTCACGTCCCTACACCACCGGCTCCATTGGGACAGTGAGAGTCAGCGCTGCTGCAGGTCAGCTTTGCTGCACGTATGGGGGTCTTGCTCTGCAAGTGTCGGAGTGTTTCCCACACTGCTATTTGCACTTGGAAGACGGGGAACCAGGCGCAGAGGCCCTCAGGAACTTGCCTGCGTTCGGCAGCTGGGAGGGACCCATCCATCTGGCTCGGCGTCACCCTCAAGGGCCCACAGCTTCTCCCCACTGCGGTCACAATCTGCCTGGGAGCGAGTGAGCTGTTTGGCTCTATCCCTTCTTAGCTCTGAAGACACGGGATCAGTTTTAGATCACAATGTCCTTTATGTCCAGGACTGGACTCTATTGTCTTTGAATACACCACACTTAGAATTAAAACTGAGAAAAAACCAAAAGCAGAAACAGCTGAGAACAGTGAGCACAAGAAGAAAACACGCACGGATGAACCTCCTCCTTCGCCCTCCAAGCTCCACGCAGGGGCATGTCGGCGCATGAGCTCCCGAGACTCTGGCAGGGCCTTGCCTGCCTCTGCCCCGCGGCAGGTGCATCTCCGTCTTGTCTCTCCTCCCAACCGGTCTCCAGTCCTTCCCCTCCTCCCATCACTGCCCACCATCCCAAGGCCCACCCCACATGTGCTCTCCATTTTCCACCAGCTGCCAGGATGCCCTTGTCCAGAGGGTCAGTTTTTGTGCAGGAACTGGGTGACGTCACACTTCTGCCTGGAGCCCGTGATGGTGCATCGCGACCTGTCGAGTTGTGGCCCCTTCACACGGCTCAGGAGGAACCGCAGGGCCCAGGCCACCCGCCTCCAGCACAGGTCACGTGGCCCCTTGCACGCCTGCCCGGCTCCAGCCACACACCCTCAGCTGGCACAGGCCTCCCCTGCCTGGCACGCACCTCCCCCTGACGTCTGGCCAGCTCTGCCCACTTCCTCCTGGGGTTCCTGGCTCCCCCTCTGGACAATGCTGTCTTCTCCGCCACCTCTTCTTGCCGCATCCTGTTCTACCTTTCACAGAGATGGGGATGATGCTTACTCTGCGTGTGCTTTTCCTTGCTCAGACTCTGTTCCACGGAAACAGTCATTTCTGTGGTCCTCCCTTTGACCTCGGGGGCCTGACCACTCTGAGCATGTTGCAGTGTCCAGTCTGTTGTTGAACTGAGCTTTGGCTACAGAAGCCGGGAAGCCGGGAACGGTTCATAGAAAGCAGTTTTCCGGAGCGAACTTGAACTTGAATGGACATAGCTAAGGGCAGGTGCAGCCAGCCACGTCTCAGGGGTAACCCTGGAGGTGGGCAGCGGTGTCTGGAAAACAGTCGCCGCTGTAGCTGAGGCGCCCGGGGCCTGTGAGTCTGACCTGCTCAGTCACAGGGGCCACAGTGTGAGCAGGAGTCGGCCTGCGTCACCCACGGCCCTGGGACGGTCAGCACACCACTCCCTCGAAGTCCCTGAGACCTCGAAGCCAGGTTCCACTAGGTTCCACCCCCTGTGGAGAGACAGGCAGCCCAGGGGGGCCCCAGTCCCTGTGGCCCTGGAGGCCCAAGGATGAAAGGCGACGGTACTTTGGGAACAAGCGGCTCTCGGGACAGATCACATTGGCGCTGGTGTTCCCAGAGACACTGGCCCAGATGGCTTCCTCAGTAGTGGCAAGGACCGGCAGGTAAGCAGAGCATGTAAGTCCTGATGAAGTCTTTACTAGTGACAAGACGGATCATCTCCATCACTGATGGTCTAAAAGAGTCCTTGAGAGAACGGTACCAGTTAAACTCACAAGAAAAACAGAAGTCTGGTGGCTGTGCTGCCTGGGAGCCCTCCCTGGGGCTGAGCTGGGCAGGCAGGGTGGCAGTGGGAGGGCAGGGCAGAGAGCCGGGGAGGAGTCTCAGGAGAGCCCCAGCGGCTGCCCAGCCCCAGCCCGGCTCATATCTGAACTCACAGGAGCAGACCCTGCCCCTTGACCTGGTGTGTGCCAGCTGGGGCCTGGCATTTGTCACCCTTGGTACAAACAGTGCCTGTGAAAGTGGCCACAGTGATAAGCAGGTTCCTGAGCCTGAAATGGGTCAGTTCTCTGATTTCTTTCACCAAAGTGGTCCAGGAGGCCATCATGAAGTGGGGACGTCTTCCTTAGGTGATTTCCTAGGCTCTGGGCTGAAAATAAAGCCAGGAAGTTACTGGACATTTGTATCCCAGGAATGGCCGCTTGACCTCAGCAACCCTGAACCCAAGGATTTTGTTGTGAGCCTCGGTTGGCCTGTCTAGGAGCAATCAGGAGGAAGGCACCTGTCCAGGAGGGGACACGGAAACAACGAGTCTTCACCAGGAGAAAGGCCACAGGGGTGGGGTCCACTGGGGACCAGCAGCAATGACACTTTGGGGACAGGTAGAGGGAGACTCAGCCTGAAAGGCAGCAGAGAAGATGAAATTCAATAGGCTATTTTTGAAAGTAGGAAGAAACATTCACTCTGGCAGATACAGTTGCTGCAAGAGGCCAGAGTGAGGCCAGAGACGCCAATCCCAAGCTCCTCACTGCAGTCACAGGGCTGGTGGTCAGCACCACTGAGGGTCGTTGTCACTGAGGGTCAGTACCGCTGAGTCAGCACTCCCGAGGATCAGTACTCCTGAGGGCTGGCACCACTGAAAGGCATTGTCACTGAGGGTTGGCACCACTGAGAGTCAGCACCCCCAAGGATCAGTACCCCTGAGAGTTGGCACCACTGAGGGTCAGTACCACTGAGAGTCAGCTCCACTGAAGGTCAGCTCTTCTTTGGTCCTGCAGGTTTCCCCTGGGTGACTGGATGGGGATGAGGAGGCTCAGCCTCCCTGCCTCCACATCCTGTCTGTCTGCTGCCTTAACCTCAGGTCAGGTTCTGCTCAGCTCTGCAGATGGACACCAGGATCATTTGAGAAATATTTTGTCCAGAACTACAATACAGAAGGATGACCTTGACCCTGACTTGTTTAGCCCGCCTCCCCCTTGAAGGTCAGAGACACCCACCATCCACCATGACTGGTGCCACCAGAACAGGAGAACAAGAGAGGTGACCTGAGAACCTGGAAGAGCTCCCATGTCCCAGGCAGTGTCTGCATGTCCCTCCCCTGACCAGCCAGCCCCTCTCCCTCGTGAGTCCCACTCTGCTGCCCCTCAGCACCCCGAGCTGGGAAGCTGACCCTGGGCGAAGCTCTCTCCATCCTGGCCTCTGAATGAAGCCTTTCCTTCTCCCTCATGTGTCCCTCAGACATGGCTTCTCTGTGGGACGAGCTACTGGACCTGGGCTCAGTGCACAATCACCCCGAAAACCTGGCTGTGTTTGTCACCATTTCCAGCCTGGGACCTGGGTAGGCCCAGTGTGTGCCCCAGCCAGTCCCAGAGGAGGCCTTCTCGTGCTCTGCAGTCCAGCCACAGCCTCTGTGGAGCCTCCCCACCCTGCCTGCCTTCCAGTCCATGCCAAGGGCATCATGGTGGCCACTGCTCTGTCCCCTAGCGCGCTCTGAATGACACGGCCGGTCCTCACTCAGCACATTACACCTTCCTCCTTCCCCCCGGGAAGGGACCTTCCCTCTGCCCGCCCCGCGCTGTGCTCCTTCCCTGTAGGACTGTGGCGCCGAAGGTGCAGTGCTTTGGGGGACGCTCACCTTGACTGCGGACCTCAGTTTCTGCCCCAGGCCAGGCCTCGAGCTCCAGAGTCTCAGGCCGTGGTCTTCCTCAGGCACAAGCCTTCCAAACATCCCTTGGAAGACTCAGTGTAACCTGATTGTTTTTGGAGAGGGAGAAAAATACACTTTTTACATTTTGATGGTTTAAAAGAAAAACCTCCCTGGCCGTGGCATATCAATGACGGGCCAGAAGGGAACAGTTCCTTGGGACTCTCAGGTGGATAAAGTTGGGTCAAGTTCCGGACCAGCACTAGGAAATTAAAGAGCCGATTGAAGAGATCTGTGGATGTTTGACCCCGAATGGTTGCGCACTTGGCCAAGCTTAGGTGGAGGAGTGGGACCATCACCTTGGGAGCCAGGTTAGCAGGAGCAGTAGGGAGGTCACCAAGCCCCCAGCAAGATAATCCACCAAACACCGCCACCTGGTGGCAGCACAAGAGACAGCAACAGCAGGTGGACAAGCGGAACTGCCAGGTCTGCACCGGGCTCAGCTGTAGGCAGAACTCAAGGGGGAGACCCTGAGATGATAATGATCAAGCAGAAAATTAAAAGACATATCCATATTTCATAATGATCTTGGGGAGCTGTTTACCTGCTCTGCATGCAAGTTCTCCCGTGAGGAGGATCCGCCAGCTAATGAGGAGCACAAGGGAATCTCTTTCTGCACAGGCTATCCTAGCTCTGTGTGGGATTTCACCACAAGTCAGCGAGCTTCCAAAGCAAGACAAGAGGCCTTCAACTGAACAAGCTTCCAAAGCAAGACAAAAGACCTTCAACTGAACAACTCTATTAATTAAACTTGAGATAAATGTTGTAAATGCATCTCATAATCAAATTTAATTATAACATTTATTTGAGGTCTAATCATAATTGTTAATGATCACTTAGAAGTTAATTTTGCATTATCCATAAGAGCAAAGTGTTTTCTGAGCAAACAAATAAGCTCTCTGAGGGAAACCTCAAAACACTTGGGATAAATGTTTGCAAGCATTTTTAGATTTGGTAATTTTCATTTAAATCTTTTAACTTTTGTTTTTCTTTTTTAAAAAATCCATTTAGTAGCCAGGTGCGGTGGCTCAAGCCTGTAATCTCAGCACTCTGAGAGGCTGAGACAGGAGAATCGCGAGTTCAAAGCCAGCCTCAGCAATAGCGAGGCGCTAAGCAACTCAGTGAGACCTTGTCTCTACATAAAACACAAAATAGGGCTGGGGAGGTGGCTCAGTGGTCGAGGACCCCTGGGTTCAATCCCCAGTACCAAAAAAAAAAAAAAAAAAAATCCATTTAGTGAATTTCTAAACTGTATTTGGCTAGGTGATAATTCTTGAAATTGATATGTGATGTATTTTTTTAATTATCTGGAAAATGAAATGGTAAAACTAAAATTTTGGAAAATCTTTAAACAATTTAACATTTGGTCATTGAAAATAAAGTACTTGTATATAAAATTTCAAAAATGCAAGCTCACCTACCCTGGTTTTTGAAGACTAATATACTGCAGGTAACCAGTCAACCTCTAGCTACTAAAACATTGAAAAGGGTGATATTTTTTTAAATGTGTGCTACAGGTGACTATTGGATTTTAAAAATGAGCAGAACAGTAGTTCCGAAGGATGCGATAATTTAACATCTATTAGAACATAGATCACATTTATAGGGACCGAAGAATTTGCTTGAGAAACAGCAAGGGAGCAGATAGCCACACATGGGAGGGACAGCCCAGAAACCAGCATCAAGTTCCACCTCTTAACAACCCAGCTCTCTGTGCATATGAGATGAAGGGTCAAGCGCTACACGTCGTTGACCTGCGGGTTAATAGACATTTCAACTTAAACTCTGGAATGCAACAGTTTTCATCTTAAAGGGCATCGGGAAATGTAAAACTAACCTTTTAGCAGTTCAGCTGTCCTGTAGAATGTCTGCAGCATCCCTGCCTCCCGCTCTGTGCCAGGCCGCCTCCCCAGCCCCGACAACCATATACCTCCAGGTCCAGCCCAAAGTCCCCATGTGCAAACCCTGGTTCAGCTCTACCATTCTGTAAGACTCAACAATGCCTGTGAGTCAAAGGAGAAACTTCGAGGCCTGAGCTGTTACTGTCCTTATTTATTATAGACGAAAAAGATGAGATTTAAAGCGGTGAGTCACTTTCCTCAGGCAAAACAGATGACTATAATGAGGTGTGTATGGTTCTTGGACTGTCAGCCCATGACTTCTGCTCACTGTGAGCATTTTGATGGATTTCGTTGTGTTTTGAGGAGACAGGTGATGAAACCAGTCCAGGAGCTCCACAGAGGAAGGGTGTGTGCGGCCATGACGGGGATAGCTGGCGAGCATGCCCGGGATGGGGGGGGGGCGTCTGCGTGTGGGATCCAAAGGACAGGGAACCCCTGGCGTCACCTGCTGGAGCAGCTGCTGGGGGTGGGTTCCAGCTGAGCCTCCCTGGGCCACTGTGGAAGTGCAAACTCAGTGGGGCAGGAGATGCTTGTGGTCTTTAGATTTTCATCTATTGCTTTTGGGGATGACTTATGTGCAGTAGGAGACCCAGAACTGATGAATATCCCATTTGGTGAGTTTTGAAAACTAGGCATCCATACAGAACGAGACACGGAGCCTGCAACGTCAACGGGTTCCCACCTCCCCTTCCCTTCCAGGCTCCCTCCAGGGAGGCCTGCCGCCAGACCTCACCCACACCTGCCTCTGCTCAGGTAGCGTCCACGGGGCGGACATCTGTGGTGGGCCTGCTCTGCCTGGATCCTTTGCTTGACATGCTGCGTTTGAACCTCTCACGTGACTTCAGACGTGTCATGCTGTGTGGAAATACCACGACTTGCCCACTGACGTCCCCTCTGACAAGCCCACAGGTCCTCTCCAGCGTGAAGCTGTGGTGGACGGGCTGCTGTCAACACTCACACTTGAGTGTCCGCTGCAGACACAGGCGTTACTTCTCCTGAATGGTCACAGCAGTGGGGCTTCACGGTCATGGGTCAGATGTAGTCTGCCCTCCACTCGGTTCACCACCCACACCAGTAGAGGGGGAGCTGCTCGCCACACCACCTGACGGACGTCAGCGCTGCCCGCGTCTCGGCTCAGCCACCACAGAAGGTCCAGAGGTCGCCACCTGCACCCACCAGCTTCCGTCACTTACGAGGTGTGTGCACCTCTTCCTGTGAACCTGTTTTCAGGCAATCTCCCCATTTTTTTCCTCTGGGGTTTTCTTTCATCATTGTCTTATAAGAGTCGAGGAGCTTTTTTCTTTAGCTACTCCAGATTTCATTCTTGGTCAGAAAAATACACGGCAGGTGTTTTTGATTTTTGTTTTCCTTCCTGCGTCTGTGACTTGACTATTTCTTTCCTGATGGTTGACAGCAGAATTGTTTAATTTCAGTGAAAATAAATTGACCCCTTTGATGTGTGTTTTCTCTAAGTGCTTTTGTCCCCCCTCCCCTTTACCAGAATTGCTATGCTTTGTTAATGCTTTGGTGTTCTGATATGTTCAACTCCTGATCCATCTCAAATAATCTTTGCATACAGAGCAAGGTGGTGTTCCTTCATCCCTTAGTCCACACAGGCACCTCACTCTGGCTACAACACTGCCGCATTCTCACGAATCACCTTGGAATGTGAGTCACCCACCAGCAGCTGGGCAGACGCAGGTGGCTCTGTGTCCCTTTGTCCCACCAATTTGCGAGTCTTCTTGAACAGCGGCAGCGCACGGTGGGCCCCTGCTGTGGTCAGAGGCCTGTGGCTTCACTCTTGTTGTCCTGACGGCGGTTCCAGATCCTTGTGTTGCCACGCCTCCTCCCAGACCCTTTAGGGGACGCTGCTGACCAAGGTGGAGAGAACGGACTTCTTACAAATAATTATTCTTCCAAATTGTGAGGGCGCAAACCATGGAACAGCCCAACTAGGACAGTGGGACTGGACAGCTCTGGGCAGCTCTGACTGTAGAGGGGGAAAAGAGGCAAGATGGTAGGAGGTCCATGTGTCCCCTGCCAGCCTAGGATGAAGGCAGGTCCTGGTGCCATGTTGGACTTGGTCACCTGTCACTCACACACTAGGGCAGGAAGCTGCTCTTGTTCAGTAGAAACCATCCTTCAAGTTTTGGATTTGGATTTTCTACCAGGTAGCTACATGTGGTATGAGACCCGTGTCTGGGTAGTGTGGTGAGCCCAAACACCCTGTTGCTGGCGCCCCACCAGCACTGCCACCAGGCTCTCCAGGCCCAGTGTGAGCTCAGCTGCGGTGGTGATCCTGCCGTTCACTCGCTGAACAGCTTAGATAGCTTGTCACCACTGGGTACTGGATTTTTCTAGAATTGTGTGCTCTGTCTGGAGATAATGGTGGGCTTGCTTCCTCCCAAGTCTGCTACAATGGTGAGTGATCTTGGTTAACCCTGCAGGCAAAGCGAGCCGGGTATCCCGGTCACCCCCTCTGCCCTTGGCCTGTCCTTTGGTAGACAGTGGCATTCCATTTCTAATGGTTCCCCAAGAATTACTGCTCTTATGCTGTGAATCTTCTTTTCTTTCAAATTATTGCCTAATTTTTTTTGTAGCAGAACTCTCCTGTTCTCATAAAATTAACTAGGGGGTAAAGGATTCTGGAAAATTCAGAATAATTCCTGAAGACTTGAGATAAACACCATTAGTACTTCACACACATACTTCTTTTGGATAAAATCTACCAGTACAGTCATATGGACAAGGTCTTTTGTGCAAAGGTTTTGTATTTATTAATTCAGTTTTTATAGAATTATGCAGATTTTTCTATTTCATCTTGTATTAGTTTGGACAAATGTTTATTTTCAAGTAAATTATCAATTTACTTTCCAAATCTACAGTCATAATTGCTTATAGTATCATGGCATTGAAACTATAAAGCTAAGCAAAGAGACAGAGATGACTTCTGACCTGCACAGCAACAATCAAGTGAGTGACAGATTTTTCTCTCTCAGAAACCAGAGAGGCCAGTAGGAAGGAGCCTGTTTTGCTCCGTTTTCTCCGGGGCTGGAAATTGAACTCAGGGCCTGTACATGCTGAGCAAGTGCTCCACCATCAGCTCCACCCCAGCCCTGAACAGTATTTTTCAAGTACTACCAGAAAAGACTGTCAATCTAGATACTATTCCAGGAAAATATTCTTTAGAAATTAAGGGAAAACTAAGACATTTTCAGATGAGATGAGGCTCAGAGCTTGTTCACAGAGGACCCTCCCTAAAGCAGTGAGTAAAAGTCCTCTAAACAGAACAGGCAGATTGTGAGGTCATGCATGTGTCATGTACTCCTGGAGCAATCACTAAGGAACATGCAGAGACGTCTTCTCAGAGAGAGCACACACACGCACACAGTAGGAGAGTGCGTTCAACACATCTCCAGGCGGGCGGCATGAGAAGCCCGTGAGAAGACGCAACACGTGGCCGAGAGCAAACGGCACAAAATGAGCTCGCACTCCAATGCATGCATTATTGATTACATCTCTAAAATCAATAGTTGCATTATTATTGCAATTGTCTAACTGAGCCAATTAAAAGACAGATTATAGAGCAGACGAACAGACTGGCTCAGAGACACGTGGCTATAAGAACCTATGTTCAAATACAGTGGAAAAGGTGGCTTGAAAGTAAGAAGCGAGGGAAAAGATCCCATAGCAATGTTGACTAAGGGAGAACAGAAGTATGGTTTATACAACGGATAAGCAGGCATCAGACAAAAGAGCAGGGGTGAGCAGGGGCGAGAATGAGTAGGGGAATGAGCAGAAGTGAGGGGCACATTCCATAAGAATAAAGTGATTAAAGCACCATAGAAAGCCTAGTGATCCTGAAGGCATAAGCAAGCATAAGACCGCAAAACACTGTGGAGGGCAGTAAGGAAACTGAAAGCAGGAATAAAAGAATCCATAGTGGTAGTCGGAACAACTTTGATCTGTCACCAACTGAAAGCACATCTAAAGACAGAAAGGCACAAGAACTCAGCAGCATTGCCAGCCTATGGAAGGATGTGACTGACCACCACCGCTCCCCACACCTGGACCCTAGAGTTAATACACTTCCTTTTCCAGTGCTGAAAGAATACATTTCAAGATCAAAATCCTGGATCATAAAACAAACCTAAGAAAATTTCAAAAAATTAAAACCATATAGAGTATGTTCTTTGACCAAAAAAAAAAAATTTGGTCTTACATTAGAATTAAAGAAAAAAATCAAAACTGGAAATATTAACAGAGAAATCTCCACACTCTTAAAAAAATAATTTGAGTAATGAATTAATCTGTTGGTCAACAGCAGTTCACAAGGGTAATTAAAACTATATTGAACTGAATGAAAATAAAAATACAACATATAAAAAATAATGGGATGCAGCTAAAGCCATGTTCAGAGGGAAAATTATAGTAGTAAATGCATACGTCAGAAAATATAAAACTTTCAAATCAATAATATACTTCATATAATTATGAATAAGAAAATTAGAAGAAAAGAGTGAAGATTAAAAAATGATAACAATAAAATCAGAAAAGATAGACAAATCAATGAAATAAAACAATTTGTCCCTTCCAACATATTTATATATTTGACAAAAGATTCAAAATAAGAAGTAAAAAAGGGTACAGATCCTGCAAGCATGAAAAAATAAGGGAAACTTGCAAAAAATTTTATGTACAGATACTTGACAGATGAGATGAAATGAACCAATTCTTTAAAAGCAAACCTATTATAGCTCATGAAGTTAAACTAGATAATTTTAAAAATGTTATAACAACTTAAAAAATTAAATTCATGATTAAAAAGAAAAACTCCCTGCAAAATAATCACTGATGCAGATAGTTGCACTGGAGAATTATATCAGACATTTAAAAAATTTACCATGACTTTGCATCCAAATTTTTAAAAACTGTAGAATAGAAGAGCTCTAAATTAATTTTATGAGACTGGTTTCAATCTAATGCCATGATCAGCCAAAGATAGTACAAAAAAAGTACAAAAGAGAAAACCACAGACTGATATTCACATCAATACACAAACAGAATCTTCAAAAACACATTAGCAAATAGAATTCAACAATACATAAAAGGAACCATTCAACAATCTCAGGTGACATTTATTCCAGGGATACAAGACTAGTTGCATATTTGACAATTAGATAATATGATTTATTATATCAAAAAGATAGAAAGATCATATAATAGTATGTTGATATTAATTTTTGAGAGAGCTTTGTTATCCCTTAACATAATTAAGAATAAATCAGGAAACTGGAAACAAGGGAACTTTCTCACTTGGTGAAGGATGCCCCCAAAACCATAGTAGCAGGTCACACTAATGACAGACACGCGAATGCTTGTTCCCAAAGCCTGAGCCGTGTGGGCATGTCGCTCTGCACTGCTGAGCAGCGCGGTCATGAGCACTCCAGAGCCACAGGGCCAGGAAAGGAAGGGACACAGAGAAGGGAGAGGAAGAAATGAAACCTCTTGTTGGCAAGTGCACGTCTGGGTAGACATTACCAAGAAATAAAATAAACTAGCCAATAGGCAAAGCTCCTCTGGAAGTAATATGTGAGCTCAGAAAATTCACACATCAGAGAATCAAATCCCAAGATCCACATTGATAAGAAAGAGTAAGAAACTCCTGTTCCTTTTCATTCCAGACAGATTCTCTAAGCTCTGGGTGGTGATGCAGCTCCGTGTTGACAGGTGAAAGGGAATCCAAGACAGTGGGATGAACTGTGTCCAGCCAACTCGTCTCGTCACCCCGCGCGGTGAGAGGCCTGGCCTCTGCTCAGAAGACAGCCAGGAGGCCACCAGGGAAGCCCAGCGGCCACTCAGCTCAACAGGGCTCTTAACAAACTGGTGGTAAGACCCCAGGCCACATCTGGGGACTGGAGAGGTTTGTTCAGGTGAGTGTCACTGAGCACGTGCATCGGCAGGCCCTGTGAGGAGGAGAACCTCAAGGCTTCCACGGGAGGGAGGCCGACTGAGCACTGGGCTCATTTCCTGGTGTGTGTCCCCATCACGTGTGCAGAGACATCTCCATGTAAAGGCATCAGGGTCCCTCGCGGTCCCCGGGGACAGCCTGCCAATGATTTCCCTAGACACTGGATGTCACTGTTGCTGTTTTTAATAGGAAGCAATTTACAGAAAAGAAGAGCTTCCCAGTCAGTCTTCTCGACAGAGCTGAAGGGATGGATTCTTGTTTTATATCTTCACTGAAAAGACAGACGTGAGCTCTATAGATGGTTTCCTCACTGGCTGCTTTAACGGTCTGCTCTGCCTTCCCAGTGCTGTCTCTAACTCATGGTGCATAAACCAGCTCCGAAGACCTGGCTTGGCAGCAGACTCCGGGCCTCCTTGGAGCTCTGGGAGGAGGTGACTGGCTCAGGAGTACAGAAACTCTGCTGTGCAGTGGTCTCCTGGAGGGGTACCAATCCCCCAGGCCGTCGCTGCCAGCGTCTGGAGTTTCAGGAGCCTTCCCCTGGGTGGACCTCTGCAATCAGGAACTCGAGCTAATTGCTTGTCACTTCCTGTCAACCGGGAAAGTAAGTTTGTGTCATATTAGCGTAAGGACAGCGAGCACACCGACCGCCCAGCACAAAGTTCAAATTGCGTCTTAGATTTGGCCCTGATGTGGGTGCAGCGCTTCCTCACCGGCGGTGGGACTGGCAGAGTGTGTGCGGTGTTAACGAGCTTGCACACGCCAGGGCACAGCCATGGGGTCAACAGGAACCTGATCCTGACCTGTGGGGTTGGCTGCCATTACATTGTTAAAATATGGTTTTCAGAAAAGCAATTTGTCTCGCCAAATTTAGTGAAAGCAGTCCATGTCAGCACACCTGTCCGCGCAATTAGCACGTTGCTGAGCCTGAGGTGGTTAATATTTATTACATAAACTACCAGTTTTAAAGGAGATGCTGCAGCATGCATTTAATTAAACCTGCACTGAATCATATGTGATCAGAGTCTCTTAGCACCTGAGGATCGCACAACCTGACCACTTCTCACAGTGTGGAGCGTGCCCCTCCCCAGGTTACCGAGGTCTCCCTCTGCCCAGGCCCCAGGTGCTGTGTCCAATGTGTGCCCAAGGCCTGGCATTGGGTTAGTAGCCCCCCTCAAGAGATGAGAAACGCCTGAAGGAATGGCCCCGATACCTCCCAAGAACATGCCTTCCAGGTTTATTTAAAGACTTTAATAACAAACATCCATTTTTGAGGTTGTGATTGGGTTAGTCTCAGAAAGGTGGTTTTGTGCCAGCTCTGATGAATCACAGGTAGATTTTCATAAAACAGGAAACAAAACTGAGCAGAAAGGCAGTGAGAAGAAATCAGGAGCTGCGCAGGCTGTGGTGAGTGGTCTGTCCCAGGGCTGGCACCGGTGGGAAGACCCAGGGTACATGGGAGAAAGACGAGGGCAGCGTCCGGCGAGCAGGGAGGCCGGCCGGCCTACTTGCTCTGGTTTTCACACTGCCCTTTGTGTTCTGCGTCTCTCTTAGATGAGCCTGCAAGTGTGTGGAGGTCGCTGGTGGCACGAACGTGTGTGTGTCCACACCCGTGTTCACGTGCATTCATGTCAGTGTGGACAAAGCCACACAAGCCCCGCCCTTTGCTAGAAGTGAACAGGGATGCTTTCCACACTGGAATTTAAAAACGGTTCTTCCTGGTGTAGTCATTGTGGGATGATTGACACGGGCCGACCACTGGCCGAGAGGCTTAGCTCTTGTCACGAGCGGTCACCGCTTAGCACCCGGCTGCATCAGGGTTCAAACCACAGCACAGCTCGCCTCAAGAGGTATCCCGTTTCAGGGGACTCACAGAGAAAACTGAAATAAATCAGATGTCGTAATACATCTGTGATAAATAATCTCACCAAGCCTCATTATGGAAATAGATTTCAACCAGAAACATGTCCGTTACCTTCTGAAACAGTAATACAGGTAAACTCTGTTTTATTTTCATTTTAATTAAGAGGTTTGAACTAAAAATAATGCAAAAGCTATAGCTGCCATTAAAATGTAAGAGTTTCCTTTCTTTCTTTCTTTCTTTCTTTCTTTCTTTCTTTCTTTCTTTCTTTCTTTCTTGGCCATAATGGATGGATATCTTGCAGAATACAGCAAGTATCAATTGCTAAGAGATTGAAGCTGTTCTAATTAAATGGAAGCATTTTACACCTGTAAGCATGCAAATGATCACACATGCTGCATCTGGTCTGGCTTAAGTCCACATTATGCCAGGTTGAGCTGTAAAATTATCATTTTAAATTTTAATTTATTTTAATAAATTCTTAAATTCTCCACACTTGTATATAGAAAAGTGTTTTGATTTTATCAAGTCTCATATTTTAAGTGCTGAAGACAATAGCTCTATACCTACCATAAGAAGTAAAATTTCATTGTTATCACTTGTGAAATGTTTGCTTTAGATTATTTTCATGAAAATACATTTATTGTGATGCAAAATTTAAGTAAAATAAATCTCAATTTAGTCATGGGTATTGCTGTTGAATCCTTAGAATCATTAATCAATATGAATCTGAAGTTTGCTCTGAACCTTTGAGCCCACTGTAGGCACTGTCGATTGGGGGTATGTGTGCCCAACAAGGACGCAGATCCCAGGGCACAGCCATCCTCTTACCACCATTGGTTAACGCCCTGAAGCAAGTCCCAGACCCTGCCCCTGTCCACTGCCCCACGTGCCAGCAACTGGGTGCTTTGCCCCAACAGGCTGCCCTTCTTGAGATGCCTGGACCCGGTTTTCCTCATGACCCATGTGAGGCAGAATTTCCTCTGTCCAGGCAGCCTAGAGGTGGTGCCTGGCTGGACAGCAGGGGGAAGAGAAGCTGTTGGAATGACTGGGCATGCAGTGACTGCAGATCCTGCTGCTGTTTCCAAAATTAGATTTTGGATTTTGAACTGAATGAAATAAAACAAGAAAGAATATACTATTAATACCAAATTTCAAACTATACAAACAAGTTTTGCCAGACAGGCTAGAAACGACCTTAGCATTACCATCCAGAGTCTGAAGCAGAGCTGGCATGAGTGGCTTTCTGTTCTGCCACCACAGATCTGTGACCAGAGATAAGGCCAGTCCCTCAGCGCTCCAGTCTGTGGAACAGCCCCGAGAGTTGTCCGGCTTCACAGAGCCAAATGCATGTCTGTAGTTTTCAGAAAACCCTGAGTGTTTATGCTAGGACTTCTGATAGGATGATTGTCAACTCCGTGACATTTGAAGACATTCTGGAATTCTGAAAACAGTCGTGTTTAATAAGCAACGTAAAGTGTCATACTACTTAATATAAGCTTGACTTTAAAGTAAAAAATATGTCCTTAAAGTTAACAGAACTTAGAGTTTGCATTGAATTAATTGTCTGACTTCAAACAGCTCTTACAGAGGTTTATAACAAATAATGCAATTTAAATATTGTGTCTCGTCTTTGTTGCATGCGCTTAATCCAAAATGCCTGCGATTCTAAGTTGAATAGGGAAATAATCAGCTTCTTAAAACATGAGATAACATATATCTGCATCCTTTTAAGTGCTTTTTTTTCGTTTAATCCATTGCATTCTTTTGAAAAACCGTGATAGACCCTCTGGCATGTGACGCCCTGAAAGCATCACAGCCAGGCAGGGTGCTTCACACCTGTGGCCCAGCTGCCTGGAGGGCTGGGAAGGAGGAAGGCAAGTTCAAGGCCAGCCTGGGCAATTTAGTGAATTCCTGTCTCAAAATAAAAATTCAGAGAAGGGCTTGGGGGTGCGGCCCAGGGGTAGAACTCGAGCCTAGCACACTCGAGGCCCTGGGCTCAGCCCCCAATAGCCGACCCCACACAGTTATACTGACCAAGGCTGGAGCCTGGACTTTATTGTGCTTGAGCTGTTTGTCTGTTGCTGTGACTGTATAATGTTAATCACAATTAAGCTTTAAGATATTTTGAAACAAGAAGTCCTAGGTCTTGGTCTAACCAATAGGCTACAATGCTGTGGCTCGAGCCTGTGATCCTTCCCAGGAAGCCCTCTAATCCCTCCCGGGAGGGTGTGAACTCTTCTCTTGCCTTTGCGGGAGTCAGCCTCCATTTCCTGAACCAGTTATTTTGATAAGTAAATAAAATTTCCTAAAGGAAACTGGCATTAATTTCAGGACACTAGATACTTATTCAGAGAGCTAACCTGAAAAGATTCTTCCTGCAAAAACATAAATAAAAAAATATAAATAAAAGCAGAGTGAAAGCCACTCCCCTCTGTCATAGCTGTAGCGTGAATGAACTGTCTTGCCTTCTGTTTCACTTTCACAAACCTAAGGCCCTGCGGAGCCTTACCTCATGGCACAGGCAATTAAATAATTTTTTTAATAAAAGCTGAAATGTGGAGGTTCAAGAAGCTTTGCTGAAGCGATGTGGGTTCCTTCTGAATAACTTCAGAGCAAGGGACGGGAGGTGGGAGCACACAGCCTGCCTGGTCCTGTGGTTGGGAGCTGAGATCCCAGTGCCCAGGGTGGTGAGTGAAGGCGGCAGCTTCTGAGGACCCAGCAGGGCCCTGGTCCCTTGCCAGGGCCTGAAGTGGCTTCTGCTTCATCCCTGCTCTGTGCCCGTCCTTCCAGCGTGGTGAGTTCTACTGCAGAATTTCGCAGACTTGGCCTCATTGGGTTCTCAAGTTCTATGCGCTGTTTTGGAAGTGTGACCACCCTGGGCTACACTTGGTGTGTGCTGCTGTCTGCAGCCCTCCTGGGAGGAAGGCACCCGGGCTGAGGCTGCAGCAGAGGGGCAGCATGACGCCTCAAGCCTGGCTGCCCTCTGCGCGCTTAGCCTGGGGCTCCTTTCCCTCTTCCCATCTGGAAACCAGGTGAGGTGTCAGCGGGCTGCCAGAGCTGGGGAGAGGATGCCTGGCAGAGGGTTCATAAATGCCAGCTGCCCACAGCTGGTGGAGAGGGAATTGCTACACACAGGACTGGGGCTGGTGGTGCCCAGGCCCTTGGAAACCTGGTCCTCCTGGACCAAGGGTGTCCTATTCTCCTCTCAGCTCAGCGTGGATAACAGAGAGGCTGCTGCCCACCTGCTAAAGGGTCAGGCTGGCGATCCCAGCTCTGAAGAAACAGGAGGGAGGTGACTTGGCTTAGGAGAGTGGGGAGCAAGACTTGGGACAAGCATGTAACTGCAGCATGCTGGGATTTCATGCTTAGCTGATGACGATGACGATGACGATGACCATGATGACGATGATGATGATGACAACGATGATTTTGGTACCAGGGATTGAACTCAGGGGTACTTAACCATGAGCATCATCCTCAGCCCTTTTTTAACATTTATTTTGAGACAGGGTCTTGCTGAGTTGCTTAGGGCCTTGCTAAATTGCTGAGGCTGGCTTTGAGTGTGCGATCCTCCTGCCTCAGCCTCCCCAGTCACTGGGATTACAGACTGGGATTACAGCCACGCACCACCATGCCCGGCTTCAGCTGAATATTCCTAATAGTTATTTTCCAAGGCATTTATTTCTGTGTGCTTGTGCTTAGATATTAAATTATAAAAGCCTCTGTCCTGATTGCATTAGATAATTTTTACAAGAATCAGTAAAAATGAAAACTACCAGTAAACATGAAAGGGAGAAAAAATTTTAAAAGACATCAGTGAGATCAAATGGACCACATTAGCCTGTTTATTTCCTGCTGAAAACAGACATCACCTTCTGAAGCATCCTCTCCAAATGCACAAGAAGAGTAGAACAGAATTTGGGAAGACGCTGCCCTTTTTAAAGAACCCTCCTTTACTAGGCTCCGGCTTATATACAGCTCATTCTGCTTCATGCAGAAAACCCTCCCTGGAAGCTCCTCTAGATCTGAGAGCTTAGAGGTTTGTGATTCTTTCTACACTAGAAGAAAAATTCTTTATCATGGATACTCCACCCTTCACATAAGCAAAGGCTGGTGTGCATTACCAAGAACAGCTAAAGAACAGGCAGAGGCTTGTTAACACCTGGGGCACCCTGGTGTTCCAGGACTGTTTGACAATAGCACATAAGTCATAATCGTGTAGCTGGGGCTCCAAAAGTCTCTTGGGGGACTTTTGTGTTTAATCTGAAATCTAGAAGATGAAGTTTCATAGCAGAAGTGTAGGAGATGGTGGGAGGAGGAAGTGAACGGCTCTGGACTAAATCAGTGCCCCCTGCACCCGTTTACAAGGAAGAGAAACAACAGCATACCAAAAGAATTCAAAAAGCAAAACGTACCTGAAATGAACAGAGTGGTGAACCTGCTCTTTTCCATCCAAAGGGAAGGCTCTAGAAGCAGGAGGCCAGGGCGGGACCTTGCTGCTTTTCAGTGTGATTTCAGGCAGATGCTGTGCTGCCCTGAGCATCAGTTTCAAGGTCGGCAAAATAGCGTCAAAGAGAAACACAGGCAGATAATGAAGGAGGAGAGCGTCTCCCGGGATGAGCGTCACCAAGCATGAGGGGACTTCAGAGTGCTGCGTGAGATGCCTTCCAGTGGTAGTTGTACTTCTCCTTAGTCCGCTGGTGGCGGGACCCCATAGAGCAGTTCTAAGACACAGAAATTAGCAAGGACTGAAACCAGGTCCGGCTGAAGCTGCGATTCCAGGGAAAATGCCCTGTGGGATGTTCCAGTGCAGACGCCCTCGACCCACCGTGGCTGGACATCCCAGCAAACTCATCCTGGGGTGAAAAGCTGTAAGCTGCAAACGAGGGACTCTGCTTAAGCCCAGTGTCCTAGCTGAGCACACAGCCCGCTCAGTGTCCAGCAGCAGTTCCCTCTGGGGTCACATGGCCCACCAGCACCTGTGGCTCCCTGCCATCACCCAGATTGCCAGCCCAGAACGAGGTCCAGTGTAAAGCATGGTTTCCTCTCTGTGGGTGCCTTTTCCTATCATCACAGAAACCACGGATCACAATGGGAACCATTGCAACTCAGGGGCCATCTACATAGAGAGAGGAGAAAAATTCAGTGAGCCCACAGGAGATCTGTCCAGTGGGACTTCACAAGGTGTGGCTCAGGTCCCAGGCTTGGGACTCCCCCTTAGACTGATGGCTTTCCCCGCGGGGGAGCCAGGAGCAGCAGGAAGCCTGAGGAGCTTCGTGGGACTCTGGCCTTGCCGCCCCTCAGGGCTCCTGTCCTACAGCGTTGGCCTCATTTCACAGCCTCCATCTCAGCACGGCAGAGTGCCGTTCTTAATTTCTTTACAAGGAGCTTCCACTCTTTGCTTCAATGTATTTTGCATCAGTCTGTCTCTAGCTGGCTCCCCCAGTGCGGTTTTCGCGATAATCAGTTTATTCCTATTGCTGGAAACTTCTGCCATCATGAAACACTGTCATGGCCAAGTGATTGTTCCACATCCATTTATTTTATAACAATGTTAGTTTGAATAAAAACCATCGCCCGTCAACATTATTTTAAAGGGAAATGAATCACCCTGTTTTCTATCTGTTTAGCATAAAGGAGCACAGAACATCTCAAAGTTTCAGTACAGATTCACGCACGGGAGTTCTCAAATGATCAAAAGTAAATCATAGCTAAAGGTGATTTGTTGGATTTTCGGCTACTTTGGAAAACACATGTACTCCAGTGGAGCTGAACGTGCGGAGTCTTAACGGACTGTAATCCGGAACGTCATTCACTAAGAGGACACTTCAAGGAGGCGGCTGAGCATTCCTGCGAAGTTGAGAAGCGTGTGGTGCGAAGAGCTCCTGGAAGTCACCAAGGTCACGTGGGAGGCCACAGGATGGGGAATCCCACGGGAGCAGGTGTGAACAGAGAAGGTGAACAGAGGGCACACCTCCGTGCCGTCACTCACGCTCGTGTGCTCCGCCAGTTCCTTCGTCCCTCAAGCTACAGAGTTCTGCAGAGTGGATATGCACAGCTGATTTGTCCGTGGTCTTGCTGAGAGCCACGTCCACTGTTTCCAGAGTGGCTCTGAGAGCAGCCCCAGGCATGGACCTGGTGCACACATGGAGCTGCTCGTGCCTTCACACTAGTGCACGGACACACACCTGCAGGAGGCTGCTTGGCCTTCACACTAGTGCACGGACACACACCTGCAGGAGGCTGCTCGTGGAGGGTGAGGCCCTAAACTCTGGGGACGCAAGTGTATGATGTTTCTGCCATCGGGAAACCAAGAGGAAAGCACAGAGCACACAGTTATTTCAGCTAAATGTGGGGAAATTTGGCAGCCGGATTCCCTCGAGGCTCTGCTAGTGTGGCACCGTCCCGGGCAGTGTGAGTGCGGGAGCGTTTCACTGGGGCAGCACAGACGCACCTGCCCCACACCACAGTCCCCAACACCTGGCGTGTTTGCTCTGCTCCCTGCCCGAATGCCATGGTTTCTAAGTTAGGAGATTCACCTTGCTTTAGGTAAAGGTTTATGAATCTGTACACAAACTTCCTCCCAAAGTGTGTGTGCAAATTCACACTCTGGTGAACCATGTTTGGAGTTAACCTCTACTTAAAATTCTTGCTTTGAAAACTTGACAATGATCAGACAAATCTTTGCTCCAGTTAGCTTTTTCTTCACTATGACCAAAAGATCTGACAAGAATAATTTAAAGGAGGAGACCCTTATTTTGGCTCATGGTTTCAGAGGTCCAGTCCATGGACACCCAGCTCTGGAGCTCTGGGCCTGAGGTGGCAGAAAGCGTGGTGGAGGAAAGTCACTCAGGGCATGGCAAACGGGAAGCGCCGAGAGCTCTGCTCACCATGGGCAAAATATAAACCCGAAGGTACGTCCGTCCCCAGTGAGCCGTCACCTGCAGCCACAGCCCCGCCTGCAGTGACCCCCAGCTGGTCCATATCAACGGGTCAATCCACAGATCATGTCACGCCTCATGGCCCAGTCACTTTGCCTCTGAACACTGTGGTGTCGTGTCACACATGGAGCTTTTAGGGGACACCACTATCTAAACCACAACCACTCTGACGTCAGATTTGGACTGACGTCTCTCCCACTTCACTGTTGAGGTCCTCTGTCTTGGCTCCACTTCTGTGACGCTCTCCCTGCAGAGCCCCACCTGTGCCGGTCCTTTCTGGAAATGTTTCCTTCCACAGCAGCTCGCCAGTCGCTCTGACAGCTGCCCTCCATGGGAAGGCCTCTGCCCATTTCCATGGTGGCACTGGCACCGCTGTGCCTGAATGGCCACCGCGTTGTAGAGCTCGCCTGCTAGCCTGGCTCCCTCTGTTCTTCCTCAAGAATGTTTCAGTTGTCACGGAATCCTCCACTTCTGTGTTAATTTTAGAATCCATTTCTTAGGTTCATTAGGTACATATTAGCTTTTTGATTACAATTGCATTGTACCCTAAAACTGAATTTGTAGATAATTGGCATTTTTAATATTAAATCTTCCAAACCAGGACACTGGGGTATCTCTTTGTTTTTAAAGATCTCTTTAAACAACCAAGTAGGATTTTGCAATTTTCTATGCAGAATTCTTGTTTGTGCTTTGTTGTAATTATTTCCTTTTATTTTTTCCTTTTGATGTTATTGAGAACGCTTTTTCTTGTTTAACTTTTTAGATTTTCATTGCTGGTAAACAGACATTTCAAACTTTGATGCAGGTGTTAAATCTATTTCTTAGATTTCGCATGTGCGATCTTGTTGTTTGGAAAGGGCTGTTTTCCTTCTTCCTTTCTGAGTTGCATATTTTGTTTGCTTCTTTTAACTCTGTGCTGGCTGGGGATGCCAGCCGGTTCTGGGAACTGTGGTCTTGATTCTGGACTCATTTCTGCTTTCTAGAGACGTGGATGCAGCAATGTTTTCTCCTGGATGCTTACACAGGTCTTTCCTGACATATTTGGTGCATGATTTTCAGAATATAGCTTTAAATCTCGTCATCCTTTCTACACAGCTGGAACGTCGCCTGGAAGCACTCGGGAACGCTGCATTCACTTCCTCATTGCTGCCAAACATCTTCCGAGAGAATGCCTTGATTTAGGAACGTAATGCATTTCATATATAGAGTTAATCTGTGTAAAAGTTACATCTGGTCACAGCTTGAAGGTGGCATGAAAAGGCTCATGTGTCGCTGTCAGCGTGATGAGAGCGAGGTTTGTGCGGACGACCCTGGTCAACTTCACATTGGATATTTGGGGAGGTTAATAGATTTTTCCTAAAACTGTGAAATCATCTTTTGGACGGTTTGTACTTCTCTAGAGGTGGGGCGATGGCAGCAGTTCCCACAGCCACGAGCATGCTACTGCCCAAAGGCTCCAGACTCGGATGTGGGAGCTGATGGCAGCTCCGTCCACCCTGGTGGAAGGGGCCTCCAAGTCTGCCAATGTCTGCAGGTGCAGGAGAAGGCTGGGCAGGAGGACACACGTTGGCCAGCACAGGTGGCTGGGTGGGGCCACGTGCCATTAACCAGGGCTTCCAGCAGTCTAGTCACATGAACAGGAGGGCTAAGTTGTGACCCTGAGGAGGAAAGCATCTTGAGCCTACACGAGGGGCGCAGATCCTGCCCTGGGTCCGGCTACCCCTGGAGCAGGTCGAGGATGGTGGGCTTGACATGAGATGCAGGTCAGAGTTCTCGTGAGAGCCTGAAGTGTGTGACGCACACGGAGGACATCAGCTCAGCCTAGTGGAGCAGCTCCAGCAGTGAGTAAGAGGCTGTGGGGAAATCAGGGAACACCCGGGGCAGAGACGGAGGCCAGGACAGGTTCTGGACAGGTGCAGAGGGAGGTGGGCGGCTGTTCCAAGGAGCAACACGCACCTCAGCAGCTGCAGCCAGAGAAACCAGCAGGGAGGGGACCAGTGGGGCCAGGACACCAGCTACAACAGGTGAGGTTGTTAGGATCACAAAACTACCAGACTAAACCCGGGGAAAAGAACATTGCACAAAGCTTCTTCAAAACTCATAGACTCGAGATTTTAGAAGTGAATTATCTCCAACAAAATGTGTCAGCAATGTTTTCTAGTTGGTGGACATGTCCCATGTCACTGATGACACCTGTGTGCTTAAGGCAGCACGTCTGCAGTGCTGTGCAAAGTCAGTGCCCAGGAAAACCACGGATGGGAGAGAGAGACCATCCGCAATGACAAAGAGGTTCTGCTAGGTTAGACCGGGCCTGCCACTCCCTGCCTCCACACCCACTCACCTCCCGTTGTGCTCCTGGAAAGTGAAAGAGTAGAGTGAGCTTGTGGAAGGCACCATGCGCTGTCACAGCACTGCTATGTCACCAAACTGAGCACAGACTGACAGCCGAGGTGCCACTGTCAGCCAGAGGTTGGAAGCACACTGCACCATGGCCGTGTCTCTATACTGAGGTAACCAGGTGAAGGCGGCTGCCCGGCCGTACCGGGGTCCCCCTGCCTCAGGCTGTGTATACATGTCCTCTGCCATCACTTTTTCCTGCAGAGGACCCCCACCAGCTCTGAGGGGAAGGTATGAGACAGGCTGCCCCAGTGGACGAGGGCATATGGGTTGCACAGACAGGCACCTTCCTATCAGTCAATCAACTTGATTGACGTGCAGCGACCCCCTCCCCACTGTGGCCCCCTGCCAGTTGGGAGCTCTGCCTTAAATTACGAGGATCTCCCACAGTTTAGCAAGAAATAACCTTTCTTTCTTAGCATATATTTATTCCTACTTGTAATAACTTAGCCTTCAGAGTCCTCTATGTGTGGTCAGTCATCACAGACCTACCTGCTTTCTTCTTCAAATGTTTTATACCCAGCTCTCATATTCTGTGGTCTCTGGTTTCTTCAGTCTCCGTGGGACCATATTAAATGGCTTGCACACATTCCATCTCTATGGAGCTTACACATTACCCATCTTTCTCTTTAGTGCTTGAAGCCCATGGGGTGTTCTAGTTGTATCCACTGAGTTTGGCTTTGTTGTTTAATAGATGTTTCTCTTCTTTCCCGGGGAAGTCTCCTCATCCAGGTGTTGATGTTTTCACTCCCTCTTTACATAATCAGTTCTCTTTTGAGACTGGAAATCCCTCACATGGCTTGCTACATTTATAAACATGATTTTATAACTCCCTGTCTTTATAAAGATAACTTTGCTCCTGTTAAGGATTGTAGAGGAATCCTTCTTGCTCCTCTTGCTCAAGAAGATAAAAGTTGCAGTTACTTTTATTGTTTATTCTGGAAATTCAGCAACACTTCCATAGAAAGCATTCAAAGTCAGTCTAAGACTCTGAACGAGTTGACCTCAAAGTCTTTGCCACTAGGCATCCACAAATTCCAAACTCTTACAAACTTCTCCCAAATTGTTCAATCCCCCAAATAGAAGGTTCCATCTTAGACCAGATCTCAAAGTCCTGGTGGGTGTCCTTCCTCTACCCTTTGCCCTCTGACTGGTTCTCAAGGTTCTGGGAGGATTGCTCACCCTTAGCACAGAAAGCAAATAAGTGAATTTTGTTTCTCACCAGCTTGTCTGGGGAGACTCTGGGGAGCCCAGCCTTGCATCCTCATGGACTGGTCGCTTTCTCTAAGTACAGTGGTCACTCTTGGCCTGAACTATATTCTGCCAAAATTCCTACTTTGAAGTCTATTATGGTTGGAGATGAGGTGTTCCCCAAAACCTCATGTGTGCAACAACGCAAGCGTATTCAGAGGTGAAGTGATTAGATCATGAGAGCTGTCACCTAGTGACTGGATTAATCCACTTGAATGGGCTAACTGGATGGTAAGGCAGGCAGGTGTGGCTGGAGGAAACAGGCTCAGGGGCACCTTTGGGGTTTATATTTTGCCCCTGGCACCTCGCTCTCCTCTGCTACTGGCCGTCATGTCTTGAGCTGCTTTTCTTGGCCACATTCATCTGTCAAGAATTCTTTTGTCACCTTGGGACCAGAACTGTGGAGTCAGCTGACCATGGACAGAACCTTTGATACCATGAGCCAAAATAAACTTTCCCTCCTCAAAGCAGTTCTTTTCATGCATACTGGTCACTATGAGGTAAAGCTGACCTGAAGTCCTAATCCTCAGTGTGACAATTTGGAAATAGGGTATCTGAGGATGTGGTTAGGTTAATTGATCCCATTAGGCTGAGCTCCAGGGGGTTGGTGGCCTCTTAAGATAAGGAAGAGAGATGGGTCACTCTCTGCATGCACAGGCCAAGGAAAGGCCATGAAAGGACACAGGGAGAGGTTGATCATCTCCAGCTGACCCCCTGGGCACCCTGAGCTCGCACTAAGACACCTGTCTGTGTGTTCCCTTATGGCACTGGGGAGGATGGAGGCCGCCCCTGGGTCATGGTGCTGTGCCTCTGAGGCAGTGGCCATCAGGAGGTGGTTGGCCAGGCAGCCTTCATGCCCCCATTAGCCACCTCTAAACAGGTGAGCACCCTTCCTTCCTCAGCACTTAGCAATGCTGAGCCAAGCTGCATCCCCAATGCTCCCTGGGCTCAGGGTGGGTGGACTGGCCCCAGCTTTCCCTTGGCGTTCGTCAGCACCTTGCATCTGCAGGGGCACTCAGGCCTGGGCCACCAGGGTGTTTTTTATGTGTTTATTTTCATATTTCATGCTGGTTTTTCAACTGCTTTCTCACTAGTGTCTTAATTATACAGAGTCCAGGGCTTTGCTGTGGCACTTCATGCCTGCACGTGGTGTGACTCGATCATGGTCCACTCTCCCCACCCCGACCCCTCTAGAGGTCTCCTGTTACTTTCATGTCGTCTTTCTTCCCTGAGTTCCCGTGGAGGAGGGAGAGTCTGCAGGGCTTATCTTCTTGGGTCTGACTTACTTTGCGTCACACTGTGATCTCTAGTTCCATCGTTCTGGGGTTAACATGGCTGTGTTCCTCGTAGGGCTGAGCCGCACCCTACTCTGTATACACACCACACTGTACCTATCCATCCCTCCACTAATGGACATGTAGGCTGCTTCCCTGGCTTGTCTATAAAGGTAAAATAGCTACTAGGAACAGCCTCTCCTCCCTTGTCCTTCCACGTCAACTGCCCACTCCAGACATGTTTGTTCAAGACTATGCAAAACCTTATTTAAATTATCTCTTCTTCCAAATGTTAAGAAAAATATGCACAGTAGGAAATAAAGCAGGAGGACACCATGACCCACCAACAGTTGTGGTTTAGCAGTGCTTTGGGGTCAAGAATTCTCTAGAGGGTCTCTAGAACCCAGTAAGCATTGGACTGGTGGTCATGTGTTATTACATAAGTCTGCACAGGTAAAGGCCTAAGGACAGGGTTCAGGAGAACCCAGGCAGAACCTTCTTGCATCTTCTCCAGGTCCTCAAGGGAGCAGTGACCAATCCTCCCAAGACACCTGAGGTGTTGCCGACCACAGAGGCAACACTGGACTTGGTGTCTGAGGTTGTTCCCAGGAGCCTCACTGGAGACACACAACACCTTGGGACTAGATGCTTGTTCCCCAAGCCCTCAGCCAACGTGATCCCCTGGGGGCCAGGGGTCCCCAGCAGGCATAACTAGGCATCCACTATCAACTAGATCATTAGCACAGTTTTGAAGGCCCAAGATCCAGGTAAGCAAAGATATTTTTATCAGGGATGATATTTGACCACAGTAGCCACTAGAGGGCTAGAACTTTTGAACTGGGCAGGGTCTGGACTCCCTGGTCCTCTGAGGTAAACTTTGCTGGGCACAGGCTCAGCAAGGACTGTCTCACCTCCAGGATGAGGAACATCAGGCTTTATTTGCAGAGGGCCTCACAGTGCACGCTCTGGATGGCAGGTGCCCTGGCCTCTCCTGACACAGCCCAGCTCTGCTGTGAGCATACAAACACCACGGAGAGCGGGAAGGGCCTTTCAGAAGCCTCCTTCATGGGCCCTGAATCCTCAAGTGCCATAACACTGCCCTTTGGTTTGCTTACTCAACTATTTGAACTTGTGAAACCATCCCAAACCCTCAGACCAGCCTAAACCAGGGGGCAGTGGGCCTGGCCCATGCTGCTTCTGATGGAGAAAAGCACCAGTGCTTAACTTCAGACCCAAACGCACTGAAGTCAGGTGTTGCCTCTGGGCCTCAGCTTCGTGGGAAAGACAAAGAAGAGCTCCAAGTTTGTGATTTCAGGGCTCAAGGAACTTGACCAATCTTCTTCCCTTAGTTATTGTATAAATCCGTCAGTTTTTCTTCACTGAGGTGGTGACAGTTGCTTTATGTGTCTGTGTCAGGGGAACATGCTGTGCCCATCTAAGCACACTTCCAGGTGTGCATCTGCAGGGGCAAAACTGCATCTGACTCTGCAGATTCAGCAAGACCGACGTGGGCAGGGCTGGGCTGGGAGGGCAAAAGGCAGAGGGAGGGGAACTTGCTCTTCACTCTGCTGCCTTGCCAAGTGACTGGGCCTCTCATGTCATCTTTTCCAGTCAGAGACCAGGATTTCCATCACTGGCTGCCCTGGTGTCTGCCCCATGCCTCCACTGAATTACACCACCGCAGCGCTGCCCTGGCCTGCAGCTTGCAGACAGACCACGGGGCTGCCCAGCCTTGTGAGCATGTGGACAGCTCTTCACTCTGTCTGTCTGTCTGTCTACCTATCTATCATCTATCCATCATCTATCATCCATCATCCATCATCTATCATCTGTCATCCATCATCCATCATCTATTATCTGTCATCCATCATCTATCATCCATCATCCATCATCTATCATCCATCATCTATCATCTATCATCCGTCATCTATCCATCATCTATCTATCATCTATCATCTACCTATCATCTATCTACCTATCTGTCATCTATCTACCATCCGTCATCTATCTACCATGTGATTTCCATCCTATCATGTCAGTTTATATCTACTATCCATTTATCATTCATCTTCATTTCATGTCAGTCATCTGTTTTCCATCCTACCTTCTATCATGTCTCCCTCTACTTTCCACCCCTTCTCTCTCCTCCATCTGCCTGTTTCCATCCTGTCTGTCTACCTACTCTTCTCCATCCTCCTTCCCTCCCTCCTCCTCCTGGCTCTGTTCCTCTGGAGAACCTGCCACACCAGTCTGATCCCTCCTTAGTCTCTCATTGGTAAGTTAAACATGATCTTAGACATGGTTTCATGTAAGTTTTTCTTGGAATCATGTTTTTGACCTTGTTAACACAGACACCAGGTTTCCAGTTTCCATTTCGGTCGTGATGAGCTGATTTGGGCAATCAAGAAAACCCAAGGTCTTACTACTTCTAAAGTTCTATTGCTTAGATTGTACCTCAGTTTCATGAGCTTGAAATGTGTCCCAATTTTGTCTAAATCTTCATTATATCATCTTGGTTCCTTCCACTCTTATATCAGACCAAGCTCATAGGACACGGAGCACGTTAAAGGAGCATTGTGTGCATGCCAGCAGTGGACCAGGAACTGATGGCCAGGGCCTGGCGCCTCCTCCAGGCCTGCATGTCACTCACTTGTCTCTCACCACTCAAAGACAAAAGCCATCTGATAATAGCTTTCTTCAGAAGGAACAGAAAACTGACTTCCACAAGCCTCTTAATCTACCCAACTCATCTCCACTCCAGGTGCTCACTCAATGCCAACACCCTTCTAAGGAGCCTACGGGAAACAAACAAAAACACTAGTCCTCCCTTTTGATATGAAGACACCCAGCAAGGTCAGCTTCAGGCTCCAAGTCTCTGGGGGCCTGGGTCACCTGGTGCTCTCAGAGCTGAGCAGGTATCAGCAGGCTCTGTAGCTCATCCACTTTCTGGACGGAGCCATTACAGAAACAAATGGTTCCAAGTTTACTACTCTTTTTTTTTTTTTGGTACTGGATATTGAACTCAGGGGCACTTGACCACTGAGCCACATCCCCAGCCCTATTTTGTGTTTTAAGTAGAGACACGGTCTCACTGAGTTGCTCAGTGCCTCGTCGCTGGCTTTGAACTCACTATTCTCCTGTCTCAGCCTCCCAGAGTGCTGGTATTACAGGCTTGCACCACTGTGCCTGCCTCCACATTTACTATTTATGTGTGAAAAGCAAAATATTTCTTGAGAAATTGAAAGCAACCCTTTTCTTTGTCCTGGGTGTTCAGTACACAAGTGGCTTAGAAGGCTGTGACTTTACAGGAACAAGGGAAATCCAGGGAGGTTCCCAACAGCCCAACCATCACCATCGGCAACGTAATCATTACCATCATGGTCTTCCCAAGGGACAAAGGACCCCAGAACAACCAGCTTGTCCCCATGCACCTCCACAGCTGTAAGTTTTTCTTGGAATCATGTTTTTGACCTTGTTAACACAAGGTCACATCTCTTGACACATCTTCTATGTGGCCTGCTCTGCTCACCCGGGCCCTTTCTGAGCTGGTTTCCCTCTATTTTCTGCAGTTCCTGTTCCTTATCAAATTGGTGCCATTTCTGTCCTAGATGATCCCAGGCCCAATGTGTGAGCAGTGATTTGGCTTTAGAAAACATCCAACCCAAATCCTTCAGTTTAGTGGAAAAGGAGGAACCAATCATACGCTTAGTTGATAGTCTTCTTCGATTTCTCTCACACCCTGGAATTTTAACAGGCAAAGTGATTCAGGCAAACTCTGAGCTCCACTGCCACATTTTCATACCACCACTGAGCACGTGTTCCCACTCTACAGAGCCATCCCTGGAGGGAAGTCCCAAGCCCTACAGCTGCCCACGCTGAGGACGGAGCTGATCTAAGGGGCAAGGCTGACATGAATGCTGCTTCTCAGGAACGGTTGAGTGGTTCCGTTATGCTATGATCCTGGAGCTGCAAAAATGATTTAAATATACTAGATAATATTTTATGAAATCTTTATTTGTTTTAATGATATTAAAAGAGAGACTATTGAACCTGAAACTATTTAGAACAAATACAATTCTTGAAGCCCTATTTTTAAAGAGACACAAAGGATGCTGTGGTTGACTGGCCATGGTTCCTGGGAACTCCATTCAGCTGGGCCTCAGATGTTTGTCAAATTGCCAAATGTTCTTGGTAAACCCAAGACTTAGAGATATGAGATGGTGAACTTGGGGTCCCTCAGTTTATCCTCCTCCAGGGGAGCTTTCCTCATCTACCAACCTGTGTGAAATGTCTTAGAAGGTGGATCCCTCCCATCCAAGTCTCCAGTGAGGCTCTCGGAAGCTTATGGGAAGAGCCGTGCTTTTCCCCTCTGTGAATACAGGGAATTAATATTTCTGGCCCATTTCTTACAGAATGATTACTTGTTCAGCTGCTCAGGTAGCCAAGGGTCTAGGATCATCTCAGAGTTCTAGGTGTGGAGAAACTTGACTTCAGAAAGTCTAGTTGCTGATTTTGCTCTCACACAAAGCTCTAATCTGATCCAAGAGGCTAATGTCTCTGAACATGTATCCATTTCTCTCTCTCTATCTGTCTACCTACCCTTCCGTTATCCATCCTTGATCTCTGTCCAGGTATCTTCCTGTTATGTATCACTGACACACTCCCATATCTAGCTGTGTCCGCACTCCCTCTCTGTAGTCACCTCTGTGCTGTCTATCTGGGCAAGTAGGGTAACATAGTCCTTTCACAGCTGCAGACTGAGACCTCTGCCATGTTTGTTAAGCCCCTGTTTAGCAGGTGAGCTTTCTCTTTCAAGTCTCTTACAATTCTGTTTACAGAATTATCCTCGTCTCAGAAAGGAGGAAAGAATCACCCAGAAATCTTGAGATATTCTTAATGGCCACTGACAGATGAGAAGTCTCCACTTAGTCCTGACTCTATCCAGTTCTGACTAGCAAAGAGGAAACAGGGGAAAATGTTCTTAGATACTGGACACCTTTGTCCATCAGGATCAGCTGATGAGAGAAAGAAGGAAAACACTGACCTAAATCACTTGCTTTGCTTGGGAGGTAAGACTTTGGCCTGGAGTATCCACTGGACCTCCCACTTTCCTCCATTTCATGTTGTAACAGCAGCTTCTCCTCGACTTTCCAGGTCCTCTCGTGTATTAGCATTGCACCAGAGCCATGGCCCAAAGAGAATTCTGGGGACAGGACACCAGGGAACAGAAGCAGGCCCCAGGCTGGGCATCTGCAGGCACGTGGGGAGGCCCTTGTAAGGCGGTCTCCTTCATTCAGTCACAGTCCTGCGAAACCTCACCCCGAGGCATCATTCACTCCAGTGATGAGCTCTCTGGGACCACCAGTATCCCATGCTGGGAGGGGCGCTGGCCAGAGGGCACTTGGGGTTCCGCATCTGGTCCTGCTGTAGGGCACATGCGCAGGAGGAGGAAGGCAAACTTCAGGACCAGCCTCCCGTTTTAAAAGAAGTCACTGCTTTTCCCTCTGGAGTGGTCACCTTCAAACCTGGCGTGGGAAGTGCCTTGATGGATGTCCACACAAGGGAAGGCCTCGTGGGCCTGGGGCTTCTGACTGAAGTCTTTCAAAGCCTAGCGATGAGCACCAACAGTGCTGGGCAGTGTGATTACGGGGCCATGCAGGGTTTTCGTCTTCCATGTTTGAAAGGGCCTTCCTATCATTCAAAACTAAGTTGGTAATGCGCCACCTGCAAATGCCACGGATTTTAGAGCGCTGTTCTTCATCTTTTAGTCCATTTTTGTCTTATTAAGGATTCTCAAAACAACAGGTTGGTGACACCGAAAATAAATAAATAAACCATATCTGAAAGAATATTGTAAGAAAATCTGTAAGAACAGGTCGAGTACAGAACATTTCAAAATTAGAGGCAGTGTTTGCAATGTTGATGACTTGAATTGATTGGTGCTGTTTTTAATGCATTATGTTTCACATAGATCCTTGGGGAACAAATGCAAATTAAAATGTATGAAGAAAAATCTAAAAATAAGTATACTTTCTTATAAAATCTAAAAATCATATTTCTTGAAAATCTAAAACTAATATTTCTCTCTTATCAGAAGCAAAGGGAATTCTGACTGAGAGGCTTAGTTTTGAACTATATAAATGGACTGCTGGGTGGGAATGGCTGGTCACCAGTGCCAATGCCCCTGTTCACAAGTGGGGCCTAATGTCCTGTCCAGTTGTGCACAGCAGTGGCTCCAACATTCCAATACGAGGTACATGTTGGGCTACCTCCTAGACTGAGATAAAGCCACCATGGAAGTGCAATGAGTTAAAGAGTGTTAGAAAACATTTGATGTCACCGTGAGGACAACATACGACTCTCCTGGTATCTTGAAGCTCATCACATCAGTATGACGTTGGCAATAGTCCTGAAGCTTAGTTGGTTTTTACACAAAACCAGAACTTACAGTTTTCAAGAATTTGAATTATGACACCTGTCAAGACTAATTTTGGAAGTCTATGGGAAAACTGCTCCACTAATGAATTATAATTTTTTCTACAGACATCATAGAGGATAGAGATTTAATATAAAAGAAGAATTAGTAAACTATTCAAATCAAAATCAGCCTGTGTTCCACATATTCCCAACATTTAGGTGCTTTGGAAAGAAACTATATTTAATTCTGTTAAAAAATGAAGTGTTTTTTATATTTCATATACATTTTTAATAAAACCATTGATGGGTATAGATTTATTTTTTAGAAAAATAAATCATTCTTAAAGTTTTAAACAATTAAACATTTTAAGTTCTACATATGAAGCTAATTATATTGACCTGAGACTAATATTTTAAAGTACCTAAAAACTCAGTATAGGAATTCTGATATTCTCCACAAGTACCAAATAGCAAGATAGAGAGAGATATCTGCCTCATCCCATGCACACTTGTGTCTAATCATTCTACTGTATGATTAAGTTTGAAACCTCTGTTTTTCTTACTGTGTTCATTTCTCCCTTAAATTTTGTTTGTTTTGCTTTACATATTTGGGGCTATGTTGTTTGGTGCATATATTTTTGTAATTATTATGATTTCCAAATGGATTTATCTTTTTATTATTATAACTCATCCCACTGTACCTGTAGTAAAAAATGTTGATCTTAATGTCTATTTTGCCTAATGTTGACATAGCTTGTTCAGTTCTCTATACTTTGTTTTAATGCCATGTATTTTTCCATCCTTTTACCATACTCTATTTGTGTCTTTGACTCTGAAGTATGCTTTCTATAAATAGCATATTGTTGGATGTTTTAAAAATCCAGCTTGTCAGCCCTACCTTCTGACAGGATTGTTTATTCATAGTTCATGTTATTGACAGGTTTGCATTTATGTTTGCCTTTTTGATTTTTGCTTTCCATCTGTCTAAATCTTATTCGCTACATTTTTACTGCTTTCTTTTGAACTAAGTGGATGTTTTTCAATTACTGTTTTATATTATTGTATGTTTTTTATAAAAGCTGAGAGAGATGAAAGCAGGTGTATATTCACAGAATTGATTGCATTAACATTCTTATTTAGCATTTATGGTTTTCTTAATTTCTTTCTTCGAAGTTGAGTGATCATTTGATGTTATTTTACTGCTCCAAAACAACCTTTTTTCTCATGTTTCTCATTTTTGGTTCATTTGTCAATGTATTACTTTTTTTGTACTATGGGCCATGTGGTATAACCATGCACATATCCTCTCATATGGTTACTTCTTAAATCACCCAAGAGAAGAAACAGAAGAAATGCAACAACCTACTTCTTTTGTCATTATTGATATAATTACTCATTCTGACATTGCTGGCTTATTCGTGGAGATTCAAGTGATCTCTCTAGTGTCACTTGCCTGGCACACTTCCATTAGTATTTCTGGTAAGGCAGATCTATTAGAAATGTATTCTTTTATTTTCTGAGAATGTATTTATTATCCGAGAATGTATTTATTCTGCCTTATTTTTTGAATGATGACTTTGTGGAATATAAGATTCTTGGTTGTAAACCAGGCACTGTAGCTTGTACCTGTAGCCCCTACTCAGAAAGCTGAGGCAGGAGGCTAGCTGAAGCCCAGGAGTTTGATCCCAGTCTGGTAACATAATGAGACTCTGTCTCTGAAGCTGTGAAGGCCCTTAGTTGTTGTTGCTTTCCCCCTCTCCACACCTGCATATGTTTCCCACTGCCTTCTGGTTTGTATCACATCTGATGGAAGGTCAGCTGCCATTCTTCTGGATTCCTTATGTATGGCAAGTCATTTTTTTCTTGGTGTTTCCAAGAGTTTTTCTTTGTCTTTTCACATTTTGATTTTCCTGGATTCTGTGGTGATTTTTTTCTGTTTATCTAGATTTTTTAATTGTAGAATAATGTCTTTTATCAAAATTGGAAATTTTTTATCCACTATTTCTTTGATGTTGTTTTCCTTTCTGTCCTCTCTTTCTGTTATACCCCTGATGCATATGTGGGTAAATTTAATGTTCCATGTTTCTCTATGGTTCTGTTCATTTTTTGTGTTTATTTATCTCTTTCTCTATTATTCAGATTATATATTCTTCATGATTCTACCTTTATGTCCATGGACTATTTCTTTTGCTAGATCAAATCTGCTTTTGGGCTTACCTGGTGATTTTTCATTTTGATTGTTATGTTGCCAAAAGTTTGGTTCTTGTCCCTGATGCCAACCCAGTAATGAGGACACAGTTCTGAGAAAAAGGAAAAAGAAGGTTTATTGGTTTGCTAGCAAAGGAGAAACACAGAGGACTCCTATTCCATAAGCTGCGATTCTATTCATCTGCAGGAACAGGGGGCTTTTCAGGAGGTGATTCAAAGGCTATATTCCAAGTGTTTTCTGTTGGAGTTGTAATTCGCTTGTGAATTTGGGAGATATTCATTTCTGGGATCTTCTGGTGCCATCCTCAGAGTCAGGACTACTTCATTGCTATGGTGGGTGTGTACTTGAGGACAGATTAATCTGCCTAAAATGAGGAAGAAAGGTAACCCTATTTCCCCTGAGATTAGGGAGGGGGAAAGATTAGGGAGGAGCAGAGAGAGGAAGAGAAAGAAATATGTCCATTTTAAAAACAAAAACAAAAAGCAGTTACAGTGGCACAGCAGTAAGAGCTATATTCAGCATAAAGTGGACCACTGTTATAGGACTGTAAAGACTAGATGACCAAAAAGAGATGAATTAAAGCCGCTGGGCAAGGCTTAATTGGAAATACACGCTCTCCGGCTGAACTCTCCTGTCCATCAGAGTGTGTACGGGAGAATGGCGCCCGCGCTCCGGCATACAGACAATTTCAAAAGGCCCAGTCAGGAAGGGGAGGGCTTGGGGGCAGGAAGAGAAGGCCAGAGTCCTTCCTGGATAGGTCAGGAAAAACTCGCTGATTGACAGGAGGCATGTCTACTGGTGACCTCAGCATCTGGCTGGCCGTTCTGTTCTGCAGCTTCCCTGACCGCAGCTTCCCTGACCAGTCCTCCTAATTGGACATCCTGGGCCCTGAACCGACCTAACAAGGACCACTGTTACAATTACACTTTTTAATTGCAGAGTTTCCACAATATTCTTTATTTATCTTTTGCTAATCTATTTGAAGTAACATTTTCATCATACCCTCCTTTAGTTCTTTAAAATATTTGTAATATCTACATTCAAATCTTTTCCTGTCAAGTTCAACATCTGGACCCTCTCAAAGGTAGTTTTACTACTGCTTTATTTTCCATGTAAAAGTCACACTAAACTGTTCCATTTTATGTATCATAACTTTTGTTAAAAAATGAATGTTTCAAATAATATATTTAACAATTATGGATAATAACACCTCCTCCATTTTAGGGTTCTTTTTTCTCCTTTGTTTGTTAATTTGGCTGAACTAATTTAGTGAAATCTACTTCCCTCACATTGTGTAGCTGCTGAAATCAATCCATTAAGATTGCATCCTTGGGCACATACATGGTCTCCACGATCACTAGGGGTTACTGTGATTTGCTTACTAGATTGCTTTCCGTTTTTCATTTGTTTGTTTGCTTGTTTTGTATTTAATCGCAATCTGGGCATGCATTTCTCCACAGTCATGTCCTATTAAATTTGGACCACTCTTAGGGATAAAGGGCTGCAAGCCTTAGAGATTTACTAGTTTCCTGGTTCTTTCTATCAAGCTTTGGTTGATCATCCTTTTCATTGTTGCTATGATACTTTGGAATTCTCAGGTATCTGCTCAGCTCCATGATCTCTCCTGTCTTTGATAAAGAACTCTGGGGCATGAATTTCCTCGGGTTTTGTTGCCACTATCCCTTAGGTGGAGTTCTAGATGGACTTGTTCCTTAGGTGTGGCTCTCCCCCTAGGCAGAACCTCTGTGCCCTACCAGAGCTGAGGACAGGGACAAAGCCCACTTTTCCATAACATCACCTCTACCTTATGAGTGGCAGTGCTGGAAGGGGAAGGTAGCCCTTGGTCTCTTCTTCATCTTGCTCCTCTAGGTGAGAACCTCTGCCGTGAAAAAGAGCTGGGACAAGGGCATCGTTCTCACTCTGCCATAGATTTACTTTCTCTGGAGTAAAGCTTCTGTCACTGCAGCTGGGGATGGAACAATAGTGATTTACAGCTTAATGTCACAGATTCTTGCCCTCCTTAGCAAGTCTTGAATAAATGTTTCTTCATTTGCTGTACATCCTGAGGGAAATTTTGAAAGATCATAATCAGGTTTTGTTGCTTCTATTTGTTTCTTGGGTTGCCCCAGGCAATGGTGGCTTTGCCAAGAAGATGGCCATCATCACAGAAGTTCCACTCCTAGTCCATCTCTGTATATGTTTTAACCTAGGATTAATTTTCCCTTTCTAAGGAAGCATTTTGTTTTTATCACTGGTATGATGTAACTTGTGTACAAAAATACATGAATTTCAGAAATATAATTTACATATTTTTAATAAAAATTCAGATTTATGTAGCCACAGCCACATCACCCCAATATGTCTCTCATCTCAAAATTGTCTCTCAAATTTGGGAGAGATTCCAAACAGACGTACCAAGTCAGGTCCCACTGTTGCCTGCTGTCTTACAGTATCTCCCGTGGTAGGAGTCTTTGAGCTGCCTCCACTGTCCGTCTTTCACTGGCAGGGTGAAAGCAAGGGGCCGTCCACTCGATGCTGCCTGCTTCCACCTAGCACCTTGGTGTCAGTGTGGACAATCTTTGCTTCAGTGTCCACAGAGGACACCTTCACATTTGTCAATTCACTTTTTAAAATTATTTTAACTTCAAAGACAAAACTCCGGGTGGGGAGGAGAGGCTGTACCCGCACAGGAAAGCCATGTGGCTGTGCAGCAACGTCCCTCCTGAAGACAAGGGCACGAGGAGTGACATGCTGTGAGGCCTCTCTGCTGGGCGAGCACCCCCTAAGCATGCAGCAGGCAGAGGTACTTGGGTCGCTGACACTTCTGAGAACCGGTGGCTGTTTCTGAAGGACTGAGTCTGCCCTCAGTAGCTGCCCAGCATGTCCACTGCAGGAACCTCAGCTACACCTTGTGCACCATGAGAACTTCTGTCCAAGTCATCCTAACCTGATGCCCTTCCCAGAACGCAGCCATTGGAAATCACTGCACACTTTTTATGAGTATTAAGAACTTTTAAAAAAATTTACGTCTCCTAATAGTCTTCCAGTAATGCTGCTCCTGTCACTTTTGATTTACGTAAACCCGAAACTATTATTCCACTAGTTTTGTGACCTCGGACAAGGTACAATTATAAATATCAGCTTCCTTGTCAGTTTAATGGGGAGAGTACACAATACATATCACTGGTTTTCATAGAAATGAGGCGACCTCATGCATGCTCCTGGCTGGGTCCTGTCACATAGAAATATTGGGTTGGTTTCCCGAAGTTTAATGCATACTCATGTCCTGGAAGGATTTCAGGACTTTAATAATATTCTTGGAAATCAAAATTATGTCCTTTACCTGCTTACAGATAATGACTCTTAATCTAGCCAAACATCAAACTCATAAGTTCAAAGAGTTACAGTATTAAAGTGGGAAAGAACCTTAGAGAAACTTGTAATAAAACTTCTGATGATATATGAGGAAAATGAAGTTTTTCATTTTATAATAAGATATAAAGTAAATGTCATTGAAATAAGTATGCTGTTATTCATGTGATGCAAACACATGGAAATTCATGGCTAGGGTGTTAAAAATGGAACTTGCATTTATTAAATATCTCCCTATGCCAGCACTAAGTATTTACGTGTGCACGTGGTGCTGGATCAAACCCAGGGTCTGGCGCCCTCTAGCCAAGCACTCTAGGCTGAGCAGGCCCAGCCCCGTCCTCACTGTGAGGGAGGCCAGCAGGCCCTATTCCTGTAGCTGTCCACAACTGACCGCCACCTCTCACCCTTCACGCACCACGAATTAAAGAAAATCTCTAGGCTTTATAGATTTCTTAGGTATAAGAGCAAAATCTTAGAAACTTCTAAGTCATGAATACAATTAACATTACATTTCCCTGCAGATATACTGAAATAGTTAGAATTTGGAAAATAAAAATAAAAGATTGAATGAAACCAGTGCTTGCCAGGATGTAGGAATAGCTGAGACTCATGCACATGATCCATCAAAATGAAAAAGGATACAGCTACTTTGAAAAGTATTTCAACAGTTTCTTCTAAAATCCACTTACTGTGGCCACTCCATAACCACATTCCCTGGTATTCGCCCAAAGGAAATGAAAGCATATTGCCACCAAAACAAGCCTGTAAATGAATGCTCAAACCATCTTTGTTACAGTGGCCCAAACAGTCAACTCAATACCAAATCCATCAAGTTTTGAATGCACATAAAAACCACAATGTGTCCACACAGTAGACAGTACTGTAATGCCCAGTGCCCTGATGCCCAGTGCCCTGATGCCCAGTACCCTGATGCACAGTACCCTGATGCACAGTACCCTGATGCCCAGTACCCTAATACATTAGATTCCCAAGGCTTGGTGCACATCACCAAGAACCTGGTGGCCATAGGAGGCATTGTAGGAGGACAGGCAATGGGTGGGGCTCTGACTGGGTACGTCTCTTTGGAATCTCTCTCAAATTTGGAGGGGGGGCTAATACGCATAAAATCCCCGCTGGTGTGGCAGCTGCAGAAGCCAGAAGGAAAAGCAAACTGACCCCGTTCTGGGGACCTGGGCGTCTGCGAGGCTGCAGCAGGCAGCAGGGCTGGGGGCTGCTGCCACGAGTCCCTCAGGCCCAGCAAAACAGGGCGGGCTTTGCATAGCAGCAGGAGAGATGTGATCGCTCCCGTCCCACTGATGCTGGGGACACGTATGTTTGCTATTGCCCGTACATCAGATGTCGGGGGCGAGGAGGCCCCACAGGTGGACAGGCTGATGCCCCCTAGCTGGAGAGCGACGGGCAGTGAGCAATGGCCTCGGGCTGCCATCCTCCGCCTCCTGCACAGGGTGGGCAGCGTCCTGGGAAGGCTGCCAGGCTCGCTCTCACGCTCTGGGTGCTGTTGCTGTTTTGGATAAAAGTGTTTTCAGGGTGTCACCATTTTCCACAGCCACTGCCAACAGGCCCCAGGGTTCGAGAACATAAAGATCTACTTCCCTGGTTCACAAACTCAAGGTGTGGTGCGGAGGAGATCCCGGCCTGCACTGAGAGGCTCAAGGTCAGCAGACCTTTAAGGAGAGGACAGAGGAACTCAGCTTCGCTGGCTCCTGGGTGCCCAGCAGGTCTCTCTGCGCTCGGCCGTTTCTCCGAGTTCGCCCTTGTGTTCTCACGTTCGCGCACCTTGCCTCACACGACCTGTGGCGCTTCACACACGCAGACACTGAAAGGGTCCTGAGGATCAGAGAAGCCCCAGACGCCCTCCTCTGGGACAGGCGATGCGTTCAGGGCTCTGTCTGTCTGTGAGGAGGCTGCCCAGCAGGCCCCCAGGAGCTCCGGTCGGGGAGCAGAGAGAAGTGTCACAAGAGGTGCCTGCAGCAGTGTGCAGACCAGATCACTGACCTACACCAGGAACAGGAAAGGGTGACTCGAGGGACAGGTGACGAAGAGGGGACACTCACTTAAGCCCCCGGTGACCCTGATGCTGTCATCTCTCAGCAGGATGTGATTCTACTGATATGTGTCCCAGGACCCTTCCTGTTGGCACCTAGGCCTGGTTGCTGACCTGGCATCTGGACAGTTCCAAAGCTAATGGCCACACAGCTGGCAGAGCAATGAGGGGCAGCCGGCTTTAACAAATCACTGGCAGACTCCTGTCCACCCGTTCTGTGAAATCAGGGAGCAGCTGCTCCGAGGAAGACCCGGAGCCAACCACAAACCCCGGAGAAGCTGGCCCACGTCGAGAGGCAGACCTCGCGCGGCAAGGCTGGGCCCTGGCAGCCGTCACTCTCCTGTGAAAAACCCTGGAAGAGCAGTCCAGAGCAGAGCGGGCGCTGAGCAGTTCCGTGGACACTGCCCTCCCACCGCCCAGCCCCGAGGGGCCCTAAGCCACTTCTCCAGCCTCAGGAATTTACGTACTGAGTCTTTGGGGATTAATAAGGTAAATTTGGATAGATGAAGTTGGAGAGAAGATTCAGTATTTAGGCACCTGTTTTCAGCTCTGTGACTTCAAACTTCAAGACAAAAATAATAAACATAAGATGTTGGTGACGGCTGGTCATCGCATCGTGTCTGGAAAGCATGCTTGCCGGGAACTCTTGTCACAGAGAACAAATGCGAGTGCCATTTTTCCAAGGTCTGAGGCCCTTAGTGGACAGTTGCTGCTTCTCCCCATGTCCAGCCTTAGGACAATGGCCCCAGCGGCTCTGTGCTGTCCTCTGATGCCCAACCTGTAGATCTGTATCCAGGTAGCTCACAGGAAGCGAGATCTGGAACTTGCAGGGAAAACGGTGCACAAGGGGACACTCTGACCGCAGCGGAAACTGCGAACAGAGAGAAACTGGCGAAAGATACGCGGTAAAAAAATATGCAATAATAAAAAGACTAAAATTCATTTGCAAACTTCAAAATACACTAGTAAGAGAAGTCCAGAAGACTTAGCCCTGGAAAGGAGGTAGCCCGCATGTGGGCAGTGCTGTCAGTGAAAGTGACATAAACAGAAATGCTCTAGGACTCATCACAGGCGAAGTGCGTCTGAGTGGCGGCCCGCGGGGCACGCCCACCCTTGTTCTAGGGGTGTGACGGATTTCCTCGGGAAGCCGGCCGCATGAGCACAGTGAGTTTGCCCTCTGTGCGCTGCTGTATTCCAGTGAGCGTGGGCCCAGCCAGGGTCGCGAGTGTGTGTTGCTGAGCCGTCTCCATCTCTGAACCAGTGCCTTCCTTTCTTTGTTGTTTTGTTTTTTTTTTTTACTTGTTTATTTTATACAAGCCACACAAAGAACTGAGCATCACTGGTCATTCATCGCTGGCCTATTGGAATTCCCAGCAATGGGGACTGGACATCCCGCTGTCCAGATGCCTGCTGAAGACGGGGCTCAGAGCACAGCAATGACTGTTGAAGAGGCAAAGCCTTCCATGGCCTCTTCTAGCTTGCTGCAAACTGGGTTTTCATTCTGAGACAGGCTCATACTCCGAGTGGTTGGGTGATTAGGCAGAGTTCTAGGTTAGGTAATTACCCATTTTTCAAATAACGCCGCAGGGCCTAAGGCTAACTGGAAAGGCAGAAAGATCGATGGCGTTTACTAAGCACAGGACAGGTTTCCTTTTCTTCCCTCCTGTTGCCCAGGATTTTCTCCAAGTCCCTCCTCAGCCCAGGTGCATTTCAATCAGGTGTCGGAAGGAGGGAGGCAGAGAGAACACAGTTCCCCAGCCAGCCAAGCCCATGGTCTGCGTCCAGCCAGGAGGCCCACAGAGGGCAGGAGGAGAGCAGGGGACCTCCGGCTCAGAGAGCGAGGAGCCCTGTGCTGGAGAAGCTGAGACGTTCTTAGTAAGAGGCAGCCATCGCATCAGTGCCAGCGGCTCCCACGTGGGCTCCCAGCACCTATTGCCATGGACAGGTGATCTCACCTTTGCCCAGGTGGGCCTCCTGTTTTGACAACTTAGACAAGAGAGGGGCAGTGGGCATTTCTGTCCCGGGACAGGCTGGT
>CM053403.1:150306196-150330775 GCA_028644305.1 Xerus rutilus | reverse complement strand
GGGGCAAGCACCCCTCTGCCCTCCACCTTTCCAAGTGAACACGTCAGTGCTGTGCATCTCCCCCTAGTGAGGACAGTGGTGATGAGCCAGTAAAGCCAACGGCTGGGGGAGGAAAGGAAGGCGGGAGCCCTAGGCCTGCAGGGCGGGCAGCGTCCTGCCTCATGTTCCCCGGTGCATCCTGTGACGGCAGGGGGACCGGAGAACGGCGAGCGGAGGAGAGCACATCCTGTGGTTCACGTTTGCAAGAACGCACGTTCTACACATAATATCCACCAGGGCATCAGTTCCCATCATTGCAGGAGGAGTAAAGCAGTGACCGTCTCAGGTCTTCCAGACACGGCCCACAGCCCGGGACCACGGCACTTGAGAACTGTCTGCCAGAGGGTCTTGGATCTGAGCTGCAGATTCCGTCCCCAGAGGTCGCATGGACCGCAGGGGCTCCCACTTTGAGTGATACCAGGGAAGTCCTGGGATTTTGCTGACTGGAGTAGTCATGCCTCAGAAAATCCGGCAGTGGTCCCACAGAATGGCCGGCGTCCAAGAGCTGATGTGTACTGTTTGGCGATGATCAGAGTTTGTACAAGCTAGTGCACATTCTAGCATCACCAGGCTTCAAATATCTAGAATTTCAATTCATATATTAATGAAGCTCAAGTGTCATTGAAATTTTCATATTGTTCCAAAAATCGTGTGCACTTCATGGATTGGAATTGGGCGGGAAGCTGGGGCTTTTCACTTTCTGCTCTTTCCTAACCTGCAAGGGTCACACGGTAAGGCTGACGCGAGTTCCCATTGACAAATTCTCCCCAGCAGCATGTCCTTCATGCAGCTGTCCTGGAGCCTGGGCACATGCACTCTTTCTGGCATGTGTGGGTTCCAGCAGGAACAGTGGGGGGACATCGTGCCTTCCAGGATTGAGGGTCAGTGGATTTGGCACCTGGATCTGCTCTGGGCACATGTGAGCTTTGTGAGTTTGAGTACGTGGCGACTTCCCTGAGATCCATTGTCATTTGTGGAATGAGGTGACCGTGTCAGGTCAGTAGTTTTGAGAATTCTTCTGACTGGGAAAACCTTTCCTAAAAAAACAAAGCACTTCTTCAGAAGCGCAGCTTAGAACAGAATTAAAACATGGGAAAAAAGAATTAAAATGTGCCTGCGTGCACCTGGGCTGGACACTGGAGGCCTGGACCTGGGCGTCATCTCCTCTCCCTGTGGCTGCTCTCAGGACCCATGCAGGGGGCCACCAGGCAGCACAGAAAAGACCCTGGCTGGGGCACTTCTGTGACTTTTCTCCCTGCTTTGCTCACTTCCCATCCGAGTGGCGGCTCTCCTGGCGCTGGCTCACCAGGCCCTTCTCAGGTGCTGCTGCAGGTCATGATGTGACATCTGGTCAGTCAGGGCCTGCTCCTTTGAGGTGACAAAATTTTGTCTATAAAACTAAGTGAATCCAGCCGGGTGCAGTGGCTCAAGCCTGTAATCCCAGCACTTAGGGAGGCTGAGACAGGAGAATCGCGAGTTCAAAGCCAGCCTCAGCAACGGCGAGGCGCTAAACAACTCAGTGAGACCCTGTCTCTACATAAAACACAAAATAGGGCTGGGGATGTGGCTTGGTGGTCGAGTGCCCCTGAGTTCAATCCCTGGTACCAAAAAAAAACAAAACCACAAAAAAACAAAACAAAACAAAAAAACTAAGTGAATCCTGTGTCAATCTGGTCCAATCAGAAGACAAAAAGCCTCCTGTGATTTAGGTAGGGGAGGGTTAATACAGAGCAGAGGTCAGCAAACATTTCCCGGGAAGGACCAGAGATGGGATTTTCCCTGGAGAACCTGCAGTCTCTGTGAGGCTCCTCCGCTGTGCCGTGGTGGGGCCCACAGTCCTTGTTAAGCAGGTACGTGGGGCCACATGCCACTAGGCCTTCGTTCATTAGCAAACCCACGTTGCAAAGCTCGCTAAGAAACCAAAGGAGAGGCATTCTGAGGATGGAGATAGCCATCGGGGTGCCCGGGGTGAGGGGGAGCACCAGAGGATGAGTGAACTGGGCAGGGGTCCAGCCCTGGTTGAAGAAGGGGCAGCTGTAGCCCACCGAACTGGGGACGATTAGGCCAGGCTTGTGGCCCAGAGATAGGCCATGTCACAGAGGAGCAGGAGCCACCAGGACTGACAGCGTGCACCTGGAGGAGTCTGCCATCCGAAGAAACAGCCGTACACATGCCCCACCTTTGTGTCTGGTCAGGGAGAGCCACGGCCGACGGCACAGGGGCAGGAATGCTGTGGGGACCGACTGCAGGCACACACGGGATGGGGTCAGGTGCCCTGGGGTGGCAGTGCCCAGCACATGCTGCCCCCCAGAGCCTGCTGAAGTCTAGAACAGCTCCTGGTGACTGCAGCCGTGGAGCCTGGCCACCATCCTCCCTGGGCAGCCCTCGCTGGCATCTCTTCCCAAGGAGATGGGGAGAGAACCCACCTGGGCCCCAGCACAGCACACACTACCCTGCCCCCCACCAGCACTGCCTGAGCCACACGGCCGCACCCTCCACTGAGCACAGGGAAGCCCTGGGCGAGCTGAGCAGGGAGGGAGGAAGGGGCGCTCAGGGCATCTGGCTAAGGAGCTGGGGACCAAGAAGAGAGACCCGCAACCCCTCTTCAGCACCCTCTGCGGACAGAGTTGCATCACACAAACTGGAACAGAAAACTCGTTTAGGGTTCCAGATGCACTTTACAGGTGGGGTAAGGTGCTGGGAGAGGGGCTGGGAGCCCAGAGGTGAAGGACGCGGCCAGCTCCAGCGCCACGTGGGCCCTCAGTCAGCGCTGACGGGCTCCACCTCCTCTGTCTCCTCTCTGTCTCCCCTGGGCCTCTTTCTTTATGGCTGTGCCGGCAGGTGGGACACCCTCCCAGGGGCAGCCTGCCTGGCGTTAGACACTGAAGCTCGGAGCCTCTGCCACCAAGCCTCTGTTGACTCAGCCTCCCTGCTCCTCCATGTGGGAATCACAGCCTCACACCTCTCAGGTGTGCAGACGGAGGCTGGAGGGCAAGGTGAGCAGGTTGGAAGAAGGGATAATCCAAGCAGCACTGTGTGGGAGACAGAGGAGGAGGCAGGCTCCAAGTCCTGAAAGGCTTGCCTTTCTGACAATTTTAAAAGTTAAGTCTCACTGAGAAAAAATATTAAGACAGGCTATGCAGGGTGGAGCAAGACTGTAATCTCAGCGGCTTGGGAGGCTGAGGCAGGAGGATCAAGGGTTCAAAGCCAGCCTCAGAAACTTAGGAAGGTACTTAGCAACTCAACAAGACACTGTCTTTAAATAAAATATTTAAAAGGGCTGGGGATATGGCTCAGTGGTTAAGTGTCCCTGGGTGCAATCCCTAGTACCAAAAAAAAAAAAAAGACAGGAAAGCTTCCTTGAGGACCGATGTCCAGGTGAGTATTTGCAGCCAGCTCCTTTCATTAGTATTTCATCTTGTGGGAAATCTGTGCCCCAGGACATTCGTATATGCACTGTTTACCTACTACAATATTAAAAGTGTAAGGGGAGCCTAATAAGATTTGCACAAAGCAATCCAACTGGATTTAACATAATTTTTGCTAGTTGTGGTCTGCACCTATGGTTTTAACTAGAAAAGAGAACACTGGAGAACAAATTGGAAAGCCACCAAAATTTACTTTGAATAAAAACAGTAGTACATTTTCAAAGGATGTATGAAAAATCCAACTTCCTGGGTGTATTCAGATCTCTGTCCTTTTGTGTCTTTGGTCCGACTAATTACGCTAGTTACTTTGGCACCCTTCCCATGCTAGCTCACAAATGGAAAGGGTCATGAATGTTTTCCAAAGAGCCAGGCCTGTGATTAACTGGGTGGATTAGTCCCTAGCCGAGTTTACAAACACGTGGGGTGTGTGTCTACAAGTTTAAGCTTAAATCTGTTTTCTGTGAGATTTTAAACATGCCCTTGAAACGTCTGTAATTTTACTCTGTTGTTTAAAAACAACGGATTCAACAGCTGTGCACTGGGCCCCACTGTGTTGAGCCTGGCCAGGCGTCAGATCCACCGTAGCCGGCCAGGTGAGGTGGGAGGACACTGTGGATAGGGCTCCCTGGGGGACCAGGAAGTTAAAGCAGCGATTCCACATGGACGATTAGTTCCTGGTAGTCCACGTGAGTACTTGAGAGCCACAGGCTCCACTGGTGTCTTGTCTGCCCTTCACCTACATCCCACACCTTACAGGTGGGATGAGAGTAGCCAGAGGCACAATTCCAAGTACTGGCAGGGCCAGGCTGTTGTAGGAGGGAGGGACACACTCAGTCCTCTCCACTGTGAGTGAACACTTACCTTTCTATTGTTCTCTATTCCCAGACAGATATTTCTATTGCAATTGAAATAAATAATACCAAGTGTAATTTTTCTAAGCAGATTTTGGATTGAAATACAATATGGAGCTTATTTTGCTAAACATACAAACATTTTGAAAAAAAAAATTGCCAAATGGAGTCTGGCTAGAAAATGGATTCGAATGATTCATGTACACTCAAGCACAATGTGTGTGTGTGCACCTGCCGGAGTGCTCGGCCACCTGGTTAGGAAAGATCTGTGTGCTGGTCATCAATTCTGCTGCCCAGCAAAGTGGATGCAGAAGATATTTGTGGAAATCAACAGCTTTGTGAGAAGCCCCAGGCGATTCGTCTGCTCTTGACTCTGGGTCCTTCCTCCTCGGGCAAACCTCTCAGGTCACATAGGGGTACAGGTTAAGGATCGCAAATACTGTTTAGGGTAAATGGGACAACATTCCAAAGAAATAACAGCTTTTGATCAGTAGTTTTTTCCGTGGCAATTTGGTTTAAAAAGAATGGAATCCTTAATTCAGACCATGGCTGGGTTGAGATGACAGAGGAGGAGGATCAGGGTGGATTTGCCAGAAGAAAGCGCTCATCCTACTCAGTCCCGAAGGTCAGAGCAGGGTGTGGGGTTTGCGCTGGCAAGCACCCCAGCTCAGCCCAGCCCATGACAGAGAGCAGCAAGGTTTATACCTCTCAGCGGCTAGCGGCCCTCTGCTCTCCTTACTGAAAGCTGTTCCCCAGGGCAAATGATGTATCTGTGCAGCCTTTCTGCTCAGTAGGTTTCTGTGCGGAGCACCGCGTATACCACCATTCATGTATGAAATAGCCAACCAACATATTCTAAGCTAATTATGGAACATTCTATTAAAGGCTATTGATGGACATAATAGAGGTAATTGGAGTATGTAGTTCACATAATAAGAGACAAGAATGCTCAGGGTGACTTTGTACCAGTAGATAAATAAGAAACCACAGGTGGGGAGGCAGGGACCCTCCAAAGGTGCATCAGAGCGTGCTGGGCATGGCAGGTGGGTGTCGGTGTGTGTTTCCCATGTTGGCACACGTGCTGGCGGACTTTAGAGGGAGAGCAGCAGATCCAGAGTCACAGCCAAGAGCAGAAGCAGAGGGGTAGTACTTAGTGTCTGAGCTCACCAAGGCATTTGGCAAAACGTAGCTCTGGCCTGTGTGGACAGGCGCTCCGGCGAGCAGGCGCCTGCACAGAAGTAGCAACGCCAGGGAGAACATTCAAACCTGCCCGAGAGCCGGAAAGCAAGTCCACAAGGAAACAGGTGGAGGGGCGCGAAGAGCAGCTGGCTGCCCACCAGAAGAAAGCAGCCGACCGCAGGAAAGCATCCCACCGTTCCGCGCAGTGGGAGTGGCGTCAGCTTCTCGCCTGTGACCACGTGCCTGACTTAAGCGACCTAGAGGGGAGTTCATTTGGGGCTCAAAGTTTCAGAGGTCTCAGTTCACGGTTGGCTCACTCCATCGCTCGGGGCCCGAGTGAGGCACAGCACCTTGGTGAAAGGGCACATGCAGGGAAGCTGCTCAGCCCGAGGCACCAGGAAGCAGAGAGGAGTGAGCACGTGGCCAGGGACAGGATATACCCCCCAAAGGCAGGCCCCGTGGCCTCCCTCCTCCACCCAGGGCCTGGCCTGCTGTTTCCACCTCCTCCCAGCAGTCCATGCAATGGTCAGCCCATCAGGTGGATGCACCCATTGATGAGACGACAGTTCACATGATCCAATCGCTTCTCAAGAGCCCCGTCCATGCACAGAGCTGCCCTGGGGACCAAGTGTTTAGGAGCTTTGGGGGCATTCCAAGTCCAAAGCACGAGGCTCTGGCTGCCGTTCACCTGAAGCCAGCGGCAGGGGCCACGAGCCCACCAGCACGGCTGAGGGTCGCCCTCTCCTCTGATGCTCTGGGCCCACCACATGGCTCGGGAACCAGGTGCCAAGGCCTGTGAGAACCTCCCTGCTGGTTCAGGACTGGACAGCGGCAGAAGGGTCTGCTACCTGCTTTCCTCCCCGTGGGGCTGTCCTCACCCAGGAGGAACAGGATGGCCTGCTGGAGGCCGGGCCAACCCTCATAGTGCCTCTCATGGCTCCTTGGTGGCCCTGAGCCTTGCATGTGCCCAACACAGGGCCGTGGATTTGAAAATAAAGAATAGACTCCAGGAAAACAGGCTCGTCTCCCTTGATATCTACCCAGAATGATGGATTTATTTCCGTAACTTAAAGAGGCTGTGTCATTATCTTGGGGCAGAACTTAGGACTGTTTAAAAGTTCACCCAAAGAACACAGATTTGTAACAGTGAGATCAAGACATTTGGAGTTTCCAGGAGTAAGATTTCAAAACAGCAGCGTAGTCAGTAGTTAAAACTTCCTGCTCCTGGAGCAGCACTAGAGATGAGCTGGCCTGCTGACCGGTGGCTCTCTGCCCACCGTGCTGGCTCCCGGCCCCCCTCCCCACCGGTCCCTCCAGCCTGCCCCACGCCAGCCTTCCAGTCCTGCACGGGCTCCTCACCTCTGTGGAATCCTCCATCTGCCAGGCCTGCTGGAAGTTCTCGCTCCCTAGTTTCCATGACAACCCTGCATCACTTCCTCCTGCTGTGGCCCTGTTTCTCTTCACCTGTCTCTCCCTAGAACCCCCGTGGACATTCTGTTCCCCTCTTCCTTCCTGTCACCCAGGATTTTCTCCGCGTCCCTTCTCAGCCCCTGTGCATTTTAACCAGGTCTCAGAGGGAGGGAGAGAGAACGCAGTTCCCCACCCAGCCAAGCCTATGGCCTGTGTCCAGCCAGGAGGCCCACAGAGGGCAGGAGGAGAATAGGGGACCTCGGGCTCAGAGAGGGAGGAGCCCTGTGCTGGAGAAGCTGAGACGTTCTTAGTAAGATGCAGCCATGGCATCAGTGCCAGTGGCTCCCACGTGGGCTCCCAGCACCTATTGCCATGGACAGGTGATCTCACCTTTGCCCAGGTGGGCCTCCTGTTTTGACAAAGCAACTTGGAGAAAGGAGGTGCAGTGGGCATTTCTGCCCGGGGACAGGCTGATCTCGTCCCAGTATCACTGTGGGGACAGTGGCGGCCTAATGATCGGAGTGCGTGGCGGGGAGAAAGGCTCCCATGTGTCCCAGCCGGTGTGCGTTGTCCAGGCCCCGTGTGGCCTCCTCCCTCAGTGCGGTGTGAACAGCTAGACCTTGTTTCTAAGCATTTGTGAGTTGGTTCTCGTGTTTGAACTTGCAGTTAGCATTTTCTACTCACAAATCTTTGGAAGGGTTACTAGGTGTGACCCCGCCGTCCATGGTGAAGCGCTTGGGAGCAGCTGTTGGACTTCTGATTCATACTCGCCTGGATGAGGAGGGTGTTAATTCTGTAAAACTCCACACTGAAATGAGAAGGATGCAGATCTCCTTTGGCCAGTTCAATCATTCATTTGAAAATAAGTGATAAACAAAAAAGAAAACGTCTAATCAAATGCACTGGAAGAGATTTATTGTGGTTGAAATCTCTAGCAAATTTCTTTTTTAAAAAATTCAGTAGAAGGAATTTTGGACAACACTACATCATCCTGGGCAAGACTGAAGTGAACTGACCTTGTTCGCCTCTCTTCCACGTTGGGGATGTCAGCTCTGCAGTCCTGCTGGAGGCTGCTGGAGGAAGGGAGGCCCAGGTGGGCAGCACCTGTGGGAAACTCCAGCTGAAGAGGGAATCACAGGGCGGTGCTGTGAAGTCTTAACTCTGAAGACCCTCTTTATTGCCATCATGTGGTTTTGATGAGATGAACGCCCACAAAGGCCAAGCCCAGCAGATGCCACTTACTTTAATCTGCAAATCAGACCCGTGAATTGACTCTTCCCTTAGTCTTATCTGTCCAAGAGTTGGTGTTACAAATGAGCAGTCTGTTGCCCGCTGCTTTGAGCAAGTTCGACGTTCTAAAGGAATTGCAGGTTTTCGTAGGTTGGGATCTGTTAGTTTGGGATGGGATAGGAACAGAGGCTGCAGCTGCAGACCCTGGGGACACGGGCTGGCAGGCTCCCCCAGCACCTAAGCCTTGATCAGGAGCAGCTGGGATGAAAGCTCTTGAAAGGCACGTGGAAGGTGCTGGGAGGAGCAAAGCGAGGACGACTTCTCAGGAGAACTGCTTTAAAAGGCCACGTCCTGGGCTGACAGCCAAACCTGGTGACAGTCACCCTCACTTGACCTCATCTAGGTGACAGCGAGCAGCCTTGACAACTGCCATGCGCGAGGCCAGCGGTGACACTGTATTCTCTGTGAGTGACGGCATGACAGATTTCCACTTTATAGAGACCCCAAGTAAACTGTGTGTTTCAGAACAAGACGTCGCGGAGGGAGACGCAGAGGCTGGGGGGAGAAAGGTCGTGCAGATCCAGCGAGGAGGGGCTTAGCCAGCGTAGCCCACGGCGAGGGCGGAGAGAAGGCAGGGCTGGGGTGCAGGCAAGGGGGCCCCGAGAGCTGGGCAGACAGAGGGAGAGGACTCCAGGGCTGGGGTGCAGTGGGGTGCCAGTGAGTGACTGATACCTTCTGAAAGCAGATTGGGGCTTGCAGGTCAGAGGGCCCCAGGAGGTTCCTCGAGCATTGGACACCCTCCCAGGTTGCCTCAGCCCTGCACCTCCTGAACACCCTCCCAGCTCACCTCGGTACCAAGTCCTGCGCGAGGTCCTGCTCACTCAGCACCCCCGTGCCTCCGAAGGGCGGTGAGTAGCTCCTCACCTCCTTACTACACTCAACAGCCTCCGGGCCTCCTAAGAATGTTTCAGCACGTGGACAGTGAGTTCTCACAGCACCGGGCTGGCGTCTTTCCTGGGGGCACCCAGGTGCAGGCGTGTGCCTGGTTGGGGACACTGCATTATCTCACTCTGTGTTTACCACTGTCCTTTAAAGTGGGAGGTTCCGTCCGCATTTGATACAGGATCAAAGCGATGCCGGTCTCTTCAGTTACCCTGGTTTTCTGCTGTGCTGAGCGCTGTCCGTCAAGGCAGCCGCCGTCTGAAAATGGCAAAACACAGCATCCCTCGGAATGTCAGTTAGCAATTGAGTTTGTGCTCACTGAGAGTGAGAAGAGCATTGAGTATAAATGACAAAGGGACAGTCCAGTACAGTGTGTGGAACTTGCAGGCTTGTGGTGAGATTGTGGGGTCTGAGCAGCAAGCGCGGCTCCGGTGCCAACACTCAATGCTCCTCGGCAGGGTCTGGGGTTTTCAGACCAGTTTCCCAGCCTCCACAGAACCTGGACACAGATCTCACAATGGCCAGAGGAGCCCTGAAGAGACAGGGGGCAGAGGGCGCGAGGCTCCGGGCAGTGTGTTCTGAGAGGCGCTAACGGCCAGCTTGGAGGCCCAGGAGTTCTGTCTCACGCTGGCCGTGCTGGCTGATGGCACTGCCACCCACCTGGGCAGACGGCGACGCTTTCTTATGCTCTGGATCCAGGAGGTTGTCGTCTGCTTCACTGGAAGGCCAGTTGGTATTCCTGAGCCACGTGTGGTTGAGGGGGTCAGGAAGGGAGCAGGGTCTTCCTGTAAGCAGGCGCTGACAGGAAGGGAACTCTGCAGACGCCCCTGAGGCCCGCGGGGTACTCAGGGGGTGGACAGATCCCAGCACAGGCATGTCCGGAGCGGTCAGTATTGACCGTCCACGCTGGGAACAGCTCCATGACAGCTCTGCTCTGGCTTCATCTCTGCCCCTTTGCTGCCCCCAGGGGTGTTTGGAACAAATCCCACCTTCAGTGAGTATTGAGTACAGCTGGAACCCAGGTCCTGGAGTCTCCTCTCCCCTCCTGTCCACATAGTCACTGTCCTGAGCAGCCTGCGTAGCACTTCTCAGATTGTTCTGGAGTAGAAAACCTACCCCGAGGGGCCCCCCAGGTGGAGCGGCGGGGAGGACTCCCGAGGTGGAAAAGTCACAGGTGTGCAATGGCTGCCCCCCAGGTGGAGCAGCGGGGAGCACCCTCGAGGTGGAGAAGTCACAGGTGTGCAATGGCTGCCCCCTGTGGACTAGGACTCCTGACCTGGGGGAGAGGCTGACGTCAGGGCGGTTCTGCTAGGATGTGACCAGTGACTCCAGACCACCTGGTGGGGCAGCTGATGCTGGGGAGCGGCTACCCCAGGACAGCACCCAGGTGGCCCTTGCACACACCATCTCCCTGGGCTTAGCAGAGGGAGGAGCCGCTGCCCCCGGGGAGGCCAAGCTCACAAGGACAAGCAGAAGGTCCAGGCCTTCCGATGGGTGGCTGGTGTCCTCAGGAGGGGCCTGTCGGCTGGCTCTCTGGAGGCAGCTGACGAGGGAGGCGTTGGGTGGTCTGCAGAGCTGGGCCACCCTGGGGGCGCCGGAGAGGAGGGGCGTGCGCGTCAGCAGCCTGGTGCCGTCACCCCCAGTCCCTGGCCAGCGATGCCTGTCCCAGCCGCCCGGGTGCAGGGCTGCCAGGATGCGTCACCCCAGCTGTCCCCTCAGAATGTGCACTCTGCCGTGAGGCCTGAGCTCCCCTTGTCCTGGAATGCCCCACGTCCACGCTTCCCCACCCGCAGTGGGAGCCGGGTCTCCTAGAGGTGCAAGCCTGTCGAGAGGCAGCCCAGAGAGGAGGCCGCTCTCTCACTGGGAGCGCCGGGGCTGTCACCTTCTCCTGGCTGTCAACGGTCATGTTTGCCTTTTTTGTTGTTGTTGTTAAAATGCTTTGTCAAAACATTTGCCTGGTGGGACGTGATGGGGCACGCCTGTAATTCCAGCAACTCAGGAGGCTGAGGCAGGACGACCTCAAGCTGGTCTTAGCAATGCAGTGAGGCCCTGTCTCAAAAAAAAATAAAAATAAAAAGGGCTGGCCATGTAGCTCAGCAGTAAAGCTTCTCTTGGTTCAGTCCCCAGCATCGAAACAACCACCACCACAGGACAGGGTGAACATTTAGAGGCAGAATTGAGTGTGCGCCTTTGACTGATTTTCCTTTAACTGAGTGCGATGTGGTTGGTGTTCCTGACCTTGTAGGGAGAGATTCAGTACTAGACGTTCATCCCAAGGGCGTCAGCAGGGAGGCGAGGTGTGCTTGCTCGCTTCTCACAAACCAGCTTTGTGCTTAACCCAGAAGCTCTCCCTGTTACGTGTTTACCAAGCGGTCACTCTGCCTGTCCCTCAATGGCATTGACCAGATGGAACTCCTCACCCGTTCACGCATCAGTTAATGAGCTCAATGAAACCTCTGGCACTAGTTCATTTCATATCTGCAAAAAGTACAAGTCGGATATTTTAAAATTAAATGAGAAAATGTTCCTTATCAAATTGTTCTAGTTCTAAGTTCAGGGTTCCGGAAAGTATTTGAGACCTGGTCTGGAGGCCCTGTGTCCAGCAGTCTAGCTGGGTGCTACCACTGGAGGTGCTGAGGCTGCTGGTGCAGGACAGAGCTGGCTCCCCACTGGGAACAGGAGGCCTCGGCTTCCGGGGAGCCTGGGATTGGGTACCAGGAGAACTGCTGATTATCATTCACATCGGGGCAGTCCCAATTCTGCATGCATATCGGCAAAGAAAGAAGCCCACTGTGAAGACCAGGGAAACCACTAAACTACAGAGCGGGTGTGGGCGCCCCGCTCATGTCTTTGTGCCCGGACTGAATAAATACTGAATGGCAGAGCCTTGGATTTTGCAACTTAATACAGCGCATCTCTGAAGTATAAGCAATAATTTAAAAGAGCATTTAGCAAAGAAAGAAAGCCTTTGTAAATATTTCCTCAGTTGAGTGAGAAATTACAAGATAAAGCAATCATGGAATCCAGGTACAGAGAGCAGGATCGGGAGGGAGCTATTGTTTGTGAACACATACAAAGACAAGAACAGATGACTCTTAAGTGCAACAAAGCTGATTAAAATGCAAATACTCTGCTCCGTTGTCTATTAATCAATAGCAAGGAATTTAAGGAAACAAACAAGGAATTAAACATGATTATGTATTTTAATTGTGTTAATTTATGACAGAGTATTCATGGGGATTACATGGAACTCTCTGGGGGAAAGTTCACCAGTAATGATGGATTAAAAGTTAAAACTATGTAAAATTTACCAAAGAGGACACAGCAAAACACTGGTGAGAATATCTGAACGCTGGCTTTTGTTAGGTCCTCAGTTAACGTTTTATCTAATTAATCAACACGACATAACTTTCAATAATAAAGAATCACTGTGTCTCACATTCACGTTAGAAATTCCTAGGTTTTCAGAACCTTCCAGTTGTTGGAGAATGGTCTCCCGGACTCCAGGCCCAGCTCCTGCCCCCCAGAGGCCATGATTACTGTCCTCTGCTGCCTTGGGGGTCTTTTCCCTCTCGACCTTTTGTTAAAGTGGCCTTGATGTCTCTATTTTGGGGTGCCTTCTCTTTGCTTTTGGACTCTTTGCTTATCACTTCCACAAGATCTTTATTTAATTTTGGCGTTTTCCCTCCACCGCCGGAACTAAACTGCGGAAGCTGCTCTCCCGTCTGCTTGGGTCTGTGCAGCCCTGCACGGAATGCACCTTTCATCTGAGTGACTGTAAGACTGATACAGTGTGGACTTCGAAATATAAGCAATAATTTAAAAGGCCTTTAGCAAAGCAAGCTTAGGTCGGCTACTCTTTTTCCAGATTTAGATTTGAGCACTGTTTACAGTTTTCTTCTAACACCTGCACTGAAGTTTGACTTCAGATATGGAGGTGTGAGCTTCTAACAAACCAGCCCTCCCACACTGAGCAACTGTCAATCCTAGACAAAATGCCCAAACCAGAAAGGACACAAATAAATAAACTCTCAACCCAAAGTTTTCTGTCCAGCAAAAAATGTCACTCGGCAATGCCTGCAAGATGGAGGTATTTTCAGGTTGCACAGATGATTTCCATTTCCTGACTCATCGCTTGCTCCTGAGATGTGCTCCCCCAGGAAAGCTTCCGGCAACAGCCTTGGCCAGGCCTGGAGCAGAGCTCCTGAGTTGACTCCATCCTACTCATTGTGAAAGTGAAACGGGCGGGATCCCGTTGTGTTCTCCTGAACACGGATGACGTTTGGTTTGGGTATACCCAGATACTGCCAATCTCCATACCTCTGGCTCCACAGTTTACATTTAAACACACACATATGTGTGCACATGTGTACCCAGTACCCACAAAATGGAATATTATACAGCCATAAAAAGGAAGACAGCAATGTGGAGGATTTTGTGCTAATTAAAATTATCTAGACACAGAAAGACAAACTGCATCATCTCACTTGCATGTGGAATTGAAAGCAATTGAACTCATGGAAGCAGAGCAGAACAGTGATGCCTGGAGCTGGGAGGAGAGGCGGGCAGATGCTGCTCACAGGGTCTCACGCACAGTGCAGCAAGGAGGGATGTCACTTGTCACTGATGTCATTTGTGCATCCTTGCACAATCCATGTGTATTGTATCAGCCTGGGTGCTTTTCAAATATATCATCTTTATCAATTAAATATTAGTAAATACGATGCATACAGAGATTTGCTTCTGAGCTGAGAGAAAGAGAAGATGATTTTGTTTTTACATCTGTTTTTTCCTTTTGATTAAAATGCTCCAGATACAGGTACAGAAGGAAAACTGCCACCCACCCATCCCTTGTTTCATAATAAAAATCCCACCACCAAGTACAGCCAGCAAATTTGGCAGAATATACTTGGAAGTTTTAAGACTTTTATATCTTGCTGTTCTTATATTCAATTAGAAGCCAAAATTAATTCCAACTTACAAGCTAGTGCAAAAAGGCTGTTCCCTCCACTTTCAGGTGTTTATCTGTAATTTCCACAATCCCTCGATGCCCAGAACGATCACAGCTTAGCAGATAAACACTGGAAGGAGAAACGGCGGGCTTGGCAGTGGGAGCGAGACCACAGTTAACCAAGGAGCCTGGGGCCCCTTCGCTTGTGGCTTGTGGCTCTCCTAGCTATGGGACTCCGGGCACACAGCAGGAAGGGTGTGGCCCTTCCGCTGCCCTGGGCCTGACCACCCTGCATGAGGGGACGGTTCAGGTGGGAGGGGCCGAAGGCGTCCACCTGCTGTGTGACGCATTGTCGAACTCCTCTTTGAAGTGTGAGTCCCTGTCTGTCCTCCCAGCCAGCCAGTCATGAACACCTGCTCCCCTCTCTAAAAGTGGAACACAGTGTGCTTAGGAGGTGCTAAATTACTGCACAAATAAGCCAAGCACTTTAATCCTGTACTTTCACAGTTTCCCTGAAGGAATTCAGTTTAAAAGCAGCTTAGGCTTATTGCTACTCTGTTACATCTGTGGAGCTAACTTTTATAATAAAAGTGCATTTTGAAAGCCTGTGGTAGAGACAGCAGCCATGCTTGGGATTTTTTTCTGATACTATACTGAATTTTGGAGGTGATAAGATTTGCAATGATCTAGGGATGGCACCACGTTCTCTGTCCCCGCATGTTTCTCTCTTATTTTTCAACCAACATAAATTCATTAATTTGGATTCCAGTGATTTTTCCCAAGGTCTTCAGTAAAATCTAAGAGCCCTCAGCCATGCTGAGCTTGCCTGCTGCATTTCTTCAGTGATATCTTATTAAGACCTTGGGCCTCAGAAGGACCCCCTGACTTGAGGGGGATTGACAGGGAAGCGGCAGCTCTCCCCAGAGCCTCTGTGCCTGAGCCATGCCAGGGCGGGCTCCTCCCCGCTGTCCTCAGGGACGGTGCCCTTGGTTGGAGTGGGCGTCATCCACACAGTACCCAGGCCCCCGAGGCCTGCGAGGATTTCAGTTGAGGTCACTTGGGCATGTTAAGGGACGTGGCCAACGGAGGTGGCTCTTCAAGCCACCATGCCTGCAGTGATTCTGAGGTTGGCCTGCTTTCCTCTGAAGGGCAGCAGTGCAAATGTCCACTGGCTCTCGATGTGCGCGAGCTCTGGGCTCCTGTGGCACATTTCCACGTGTGTGTGCTGTGACGACGCTGCTAGCAGGCGTGTGTGCGTGTGTGTCCCTGACGATGGCTTTATAGTAGCAATCAGCCACCCAGGATGCAGGGAGCAGGCCTCCCAGTGTGGGTATCGCTGGCTTCTTGATGAGCCCCCTGGAGATTTGTGGGGACACCCAGGAGGAATTGTCCAGGGAGCTGAGTGGCGGCCCTGGTCGAGAAGCTGACTGCAGGATGCTGGGGAAGGTGTGAACTCCACCTGGAGAGCCATCCTAGAGGACAAAGAAAACAATAATTAATCACTCAATAGGAATTTTAAAATGTGCCTTTGTAATAAAGATTAACACTTAGAGTGAAATACCGGGAGGGAAGCCAATTTTTAAAGAAGGGCTTCAAATAAAATTACTCCTTTAAAATAATACACTTTTTAAGATTCTGCCCAGGGAAATCAGGAAGTTGCAAAGGCTATAGTTACAAAAACATATTTATTTTTATAATAAGCCTCTAATAAAATAAATTTCCCAAGACATCGACATAGGCTTATTGTTCCATAGCTGTTGATGTTTTGCATGTTTTTCTTTAATTAAGACATTTAAAAATAATACAAAATTGATACAAACTGCAATTTCTAACAATAGTGAGGGAAAATTATTATTCATTATTATTGCAATTCTTTATCAAAAACACAACATTCTCAGCTCCGCTGGGGTGGAAAGTGCTAGGTGCAGGGACGCAGAGCGAGTTCAGAGCTGCTCAGTTCAGCCTGGACCAGATGACGCCTGCCAAGACTCGCGGCTTGGCCATCTTCCGCAGGACTGGAGATTCAGGGCAGTATGAGCTCCTGCAAACCAGGCACCGCAGGTGTGTCGGCGGGATCCAGAGGCCCACCAGGCAGCCCACAGGTCAGCCTGTCCCTGGGCATGGGGCATGAGTTCAGCCAAGCCAGTGTGCACGCTGCCAACAGGGGCCGAGGGGACAGAGCACGGAGGTTCTTCCTGTCAGGGACCTGAGCGCCAGGGAGCAGAGACTGATTCCGGCTGCAGGAATGGCTGTCTTATATAAAAGGGCCATCACCCGCCTGGGCACAGGGGACCAGGGGGCACGGCACGCGCCCTCTGAAGGAAGCGTGTGCTCTCCCTCCTGCTCTGTGGAGTCCCTCCAGGCCAGGGGAGGCCAAGACGCTTCCCGTCCGCATCACAAGAAGGCAGGACAGCCCAGCGCTGGAGAGGAGAGGCCAAGGCGCGCAGCTTCCCAGCAGATGACCGAGCTCAAGTGACACCCACAGTGGGTTGACAGCAAGAGTAAACACGCAGAAAGCAAGAGCTACCTTGGGCGGAAGGACGATAGGACTGATGGGAGTCGAGAACCACCAGGAAAAAGAGAGTTCATGAAACATGCCGGTCACGCCACTGACCGCGAACTCGGCTGCCTCCTGGGCACCCGAAATCAGGGAAAAGAAACCAAAATAAGTCCGCAATTTTTACTAGTGGTCATTAGAACTTAAAATGAGTTAGCACACACTTTGCAAAAGATTGGTTGACATGTTCTAAAAAACTGAGAACAGATTAAAGAATAGAGATTTGTTTTCAAAGGTAATTTTTAAAGTAAGCAGATTTCAGAGTAATGCCATAGTGAACTTGGAGCTGAGATGATTTATTATGCATGATTTTGGCAAATCATAACCGAGTTAAACTTCCGTATTGATAGCATGTATAATTGAATTTTAAGAGGTCCTGTTTCCTTAATAAAATGCATCTGGACATTCTCCTTCATTATTTCCTGTGATTCTATTAACCTCAAGCTTGATCTTTCGGAAGATGAATAAAATTACAATTGACATTCTCTATCTGTATTCAGCCACGCTGTGACCCAGTTCCTCGGATAGTGCTTACCAAAGGGGAATTTAAAATGCCAAGCTGAGGAGGGAACTCAGGATGGTACATTTCATCCTCCCAGTCCCAGGTTTGGCTTTTGTGGGAAAAGATATCAAGGCTGCTGGTCTATGGACCTGCTGACCTCTAGGGCCCTGCAGGATTGGTCTGTTATCGATGACCCTTCAATTTGTGGCCATCAGTTAATTCCCCCATTAGTTCAGACAACAGAATAAAGTACTTACAGTGTGAGTGTCACGTAAAAACTGCCATGATTATGGACTATCTGTGATAGTCTACTCTTTCAATTACCCAGAAAATATTCTACTTTAGATCAAAGATAATTGCATTATTTTTCAAAGGTCCTTTAAATCACAATTAGTTGCATATGACCAAATTTTTCTTATTTAATCAACAAGGACAGAAATGATTGACAGATGTCTGATAAATAAATGATATATGACAGATTATTGATAGACAATAGGTAGATGGAGATAAAATCATGTGCTAGGTACTACAATATTAGTTAAGGTTATGCAAAGATAGAAGAGTAGTATTCTCTTAAAGCATAAATTAATAGATAATTTAGAAACAGATCATTTTAAAGCCATGTGATTTTTCTGTAATAGAACAGTATACATAGCTAGGAAGAGAACGTTTTAATTGGCCCAGCGACACAGTAAGAGGTAACGCATGTGGTCAAAGCGGTGACGTGAGGGTATGAGAGAACCTACTCAGGACAGACCGCCCAGGTTGAATGTTTGGTTCTCCTCTTGAGCACATGACTTCAGGCATGTTTTCCTACTTGAAAAATGCAAATAATAGCAGAGCTCAGCTTGTAGGGGTTTTCTAGAAAACTAAGAGAGCATTCACAGTCAAATGCCCAGACGTCGCCTGGCATGGAGGGCACACACGCGTGTGCAGCCCTGCACACACAAGCAGGGCACTCGTGTGCGTGTATCCACAGCCCGTCCACATCGCCACACATAACGTGGCTCTCTATGCACACACGTGCTAGCTGGTACTGTTTCAGCTCATGTGTGGCGTCCTGCTCTGTCCTGATAATAATACTTCTCAGACATCCACAGGACACAATTTACACATCAGGTGCGTTTGCGTGCCATCGGGGAGTGGACGCGAACCTGCTTTCCCGCGTCCTTGATCCACGCTGCACACCTTCTCTCCTCATTTACACGCCTGGACTCCTGCAGTGGGCTGTGCCTTCTGCTGCCAGTGGTCCTTTTATCTATTCTAGCTACTTGAAGTTATAACTGTCTCTGGACATTGGTTTATTTTCATCCATACATATTGATGGCTTAAAATTTTATTGTTTTGTTTAAATTTTTCTATACTTCGCTTTTGCTTTTTAATTAGGACTTACTTGGCATTTCCTTCTGAGGATGAATCCCTAGTAGCACGTCGCCCAGAGCCCACAGGTTACACTGGCACCCATTCTGGCTCATTCTCTGGACTCAGCGAGACGGATGGTGATGTGTCTACCTACAACATCACACAGACGAGGGTCACCTCCTAAACCCTCCATGCTCCCTGTCTCTGTCCTGCCTGCCCTCACACCCTGGCGGCCACTGGTCTTCGTAGCTGTGCATGCTGCAGAGCGTCATAGAGTTAGGACACCAAGCGGCGCAGCCTTTCCAGACAGGCATCGGGTGCCACTGATGCTTAGCAAGGTGCAGCTCAGCTTTGTCCTTTTCTCTTCACGGCTGGATAGCCCCTGTCCATTCACCTTGAGTAATCCTCAGCTGCAAATGGACCACAGTGCATCTAACTGTAGGGCAGCTTGGATGCTTTCAAGTTTTGGTGATGGTGAGTAGAATTGCTATAGACCTCCATGGGCAGGCTCCTGTGTGGACAGAAGTTTCTGGACCCTTGGAGAAAGTACCCAGAAGCATAAATATTGGATTTCATGGTAAAATATATTACCATGAAATTACAAATGTATTACCATGAAATTAAAGGCCACAAAGGGTGGCTTTGTGAGAAGCCACACTTCCTTCCAAAGTGGCCGTTTCCATCCCACCAGTGGTGGCTGGCTCACCTGCTGCCCCATGCTGGCCTTGCCCTCTGGGTGGTGCTGGAGTTCTGCACTGGCCCTTCTGACGACGGCCAGGGACCTCGCTCAGTGAGCTCTGCTAGCCCACTCTGCCCTGAGTGTGAGAGCAGCGTGCATTCCTGTGCTCACTCACTATTGAGCATGTGCCTTAGCGAGGGCTCTTTCACCTGCTTTTTTAAATCGTTTGTTCCTTTAATTTGAAGTTCTAAAGATTTTTTTTAATTTGAAATTGGTCAAAAATATCTTTAGAAGATATTTTCTGTCAGTGGCTTAGTTGTAACTTTCTCAGTAAGTCACGGAACAGACGTTTTCAACTTTGGTAAAGTCTGGTTAACCGATTCCTTCCTCCGGATAGCAATTGGGTGTCACTTCTGAACAGTGGGAGATGACCCCTCAGCGTCTAGCTGTCCTCCTGTCCTTCTGCTGGACCTTTGCAGGTGCTGCTAACACCTAGGTCTGTGGCTCGTTTCAAGCTGATTTCTGTGCCGGGTGTGAGGTGCGTGTGAGAACTCCTGCCTTTGCATGCCATGTCTGTGGTCCAGTGCCACCGTGGACGCGCACCCTGCCGTCCACGCTGTTGCCTTCACTGCTTATCTGAACAACAGAACCAGCTGACACCATGCCTCCATTTCTGCCTCTCTGTCCTGCCCATCAATCTGTCTATTTCTTCACTACAAACACTGACCTATCATGGCAGCTCTATGGGCAGTCCCTGAGAAGCCAGGCAGTCAGCCTCTGGATGCTCTTCAGTGTGGTGCTGCGGGTCCTGGGTCTCTGGCCCCTCCACAGACATCTGAGGTAGACAGATGGCCCCCACAGTGGCCAACCAGGGCTGATGGGAGCTGCCTGCCAGCCATAACCATGTTGGGCAGCTGGCCTGGCCAGGGCCTGGATGGACTGTGATCTGTCACCGTGCTGTTGCCACTGTCTCTCCAGCGGCTGCCCATCCCTGAAGTCATGGCCAGCTCACAACCCGTCCTGAGTTTAAGGTGGCCCTTCCTGTCTGCTGTTGACTTTCTCTGGAGTTCATTCTTGTCATTCTTGCAGCCATAATTGTCTTTTTCCTTTTTTAATTTATTTATTCTACGTAGGTTTACATGACAGCGGAATGCATTTTGATTCATTGTACACAAATGGAGCCCAAAGTTTCACTTTTCTGGTTGCACACGATGTACAGCCACACCATATGTGCAGTCATACATGAACCTAGGGCATTGTTGGCCATCACATTCCACCATCTTTCCTGCCCCCATGTCCTTTCCCCTCACCTTCCTTCCCTCTCCTCCCCTCCTCTTTGACCAAAGTTCCTTCATTCTTCCCATGCCCCCTCCCCTACTGTGGATCAGCTTCCACTTATCAGAGAGAACATTCAGGCTTTGGTTTCTTGGGATTGGCTTATTTCACTTACCACAATGTTCTCCAACTCCATCCATTTACCTGCAAATGCCATAATTTTATTCTCTTTTAATGCTGAGTAATATTCCATTGTGTATCTATACCACAGTTTCTTTATCCATTCATCTATTGAAGGACATCTAGGTTGGTTCCACAGTTTAGCTATTGTGAATTGAGCTGCTATAAACATTGAAGTGGCTGCGTCACTGTAATGTGCTGATTTTAAGTCCTTTGGGTATAGACAGAGGAGTGGGATAGCTGGGTCAAATGGTGGTTCCATTCCAGGTTTTCTAAGGAATCTCCATACTGCTTTCTAGATGGTTGAACCAATTTGCAGTCCCACCAGCAATGTATGAGTGTGCCTTTCCCCCACATCCTCGCCAACACTTATTGTTGTTTGTATTCTTGATAATTCCCATTCTGACTGGTGTGAAATGAAATCTTAGAGTAGTTTTGATTTGCATTTCTCTAATTACTGGGGAAATTGAACATCTTTTCATATGTTTGTTGATAGATTGTATATCTTCTTCTGAGAAGTGTCTATTTAGCTCCTTAGCCCATTTATTGATTGGGTTGTTAGTTTTTTTGGTGATAAGTTTTTTTGAGTTTTTTATATCCTGGAGATCAGTGCTCTATCTGATGTGCGTGTGGCAAAAATATGCTCCCAAAATGTAGGCTCTTTATTCATTTGATTGTATCTTTTGCTGAGAAGAAGCTTTTTAGTTTGAATCCATCCCATTTATTGATTCTTGATTTTCTTTCTTGTACTTTAGGAGTCTTCTTAAGGAAGTTGAGGCCTAATTCGATGTGATGAAGGTTTTGGTCTACTTTTTCTTCTATTAGAGGTGCAGAGTCTTAGGTCTGATTCCCAGGTGCTTGATCCAGTTTGAGTTGAGTTTTGTGCATGGTGAGAGATAGGGGTTTAGCTTCATTTTGCTACATATGAGATTTCCAGTTTTCCCAGCACAATTGATTGAAGAAGCTATCTCTTCTCCAATGTATGTTTTTGCCACCTTTGTCTAATATGAGATAACTGTATTTATGTGGGTTTTGTCTCTGTGTCTTCTATTTTGTACCATTGGTCTACATGTCTAGTTAGTACCAGTACAATGCTGATTTGTTACTATAGCTTTGTAGTATAATTTAAGGTCTAGTATTGTGATGCCTCCTGCTTCACTCTTCTTGCTAAGGATTGCTTTGGCTATTCTGGGCCTCTTATTCTTCCAAATGAATTTCGTGATTGCTTTTTCTCTTTCTATAAAGAATGACATTGGGATTTTAATTGGAATCGTATTGAATCTGTATAGCGCTTTAAGTAGTATGGCCATTTTGACAATATTGATTCTGCCTATCCAAGAGCATGGGAGATCTTTCCATCTTCTAAGATCTTTTTCAATTTCTTTCTTTACTGTCCTGTAGTTTTCATTGTACAAGTCTTTCACTTCTTTTGTTAACTTGATTCCCAAGTATTTTATTATACTTTTTGAGGCTATTGTGATTGGGGTAGTTTTCTAATTTCTCTTTCAGAGGATTCATTGATGATGCATAGAAATGCATTTGATTATGGGTGTTGATTTTATATCCTGTTCCTTTGCTGAATGTATTTATTAATTCTAGAAGTTTTCTGGTGGAAATTTTTGGATCCTCTAGGGATAGAACTATATTGTCTGCAAATACTTATAGTTTATGTACTTCTTTTCCTGTTCGTATCCCTTTAATTTTTTCATCTGAATGCTCTGGCCAGTGTTTCAAGGACTCTGTTGAATAGCAGTGATGAGAGAGGGCATTCCTTTCTCATTCCCATTTTTAGAGGGAATGCTTCCAATTTTTTTCCATTTAGGATGATTTTGGCTTCGGTTTAGCATAAATAGCTTTCACAATGTTGAGGTATGTCCCTACTATCCCTAAGTTTTCTAGTGTTTTGAACATGAAGAGGTGCTGTATTTTGTCAAATGCTTTCTCAGCATCTATAGAGATAATTATATGATTATCCCATCATTTGTAGATGTTCTGTTCATGGTTTCTTACCATCTTCACTCTGTGGTCAACTTTATTTTCAAGATTGTATATTTTATCTTCATTATCTGAGGTTCTGTCTTCCAAGTGATCTAGTCTGTTGGTGATGCTTTCTCTCGAGTTTTATATTTGGTTTATTATTTCCTTCATTTCAAGAATTTCTGATTTTTTTTCAGAATCTCTGTGTGTTTCTTGAAGTAATCTTTTGCTGCCGGTATTTGCTCCCTTATCTCTTTGTTGGTGTGATCAACGGTTGCCTTTATTTGCTCCCTTATCTCTTTGTTGGTGTGATCAACGGTTGCCTTTATTTGCTCTCTTATCTCTTGTGGAGTGATCAACTTTTGCCTGTACTTGCTCACTTAGGTCATTCTATAATTTGCAGATCATTTTAATTATGTACATTCTGAATTTTTCCTCTGACATTTCATCAACTGTGCTGTCAATGGATTCTGTTATTGTAGGATCTTGGTTTATTTGGGGCATTTTCTTCCCTTGTTTTTTCATGTTGATTATGTGTCTTCCTTTCTTGCAGTTCCTCTCTGAGGTATTGCAGTTTTTATCCTATAATCTTGTAGTGACCCAATGGATTACCTGTACCTCACCCTGGAGTTCACGTCCAGTCTCCAGAAAGTGTCCCCAGATAGACACTACTGCCACTAAAGATGGTGGTGGCAGTAGTGGAGGTAACTCAAGATGGCAATGGGGGTGGCCCAAGATGGATGCAAACGTTTTCAGAGATGAGGCTGAAAAGATGAGACTTGCAATGGTTTGGGCTGATTGGTTGCAGATGCAGTGCTGTGGCAGGCAGCTGCCTCTAAGCCCTGTCTGTTGTCCCAAGGTGGAGGCTGCTATGTGGGGAGAGCTTTGGCGATGGCTGCAGTGTCCTAAGATGGATCTCAACTGTGCGTAGGGGCGGTCTTGGGCTTAGGCTCTCATGCCTCCAGGAGTGGTCCTAGGCCTGACTTTTCCCTGGGCTCCTGCTTCACTCTTCTTGCTAAGGATTGCAAGTTGAATTCACTAGTTGAAGTGAAATAAGGGATCCCAAGTGCTGGACCTGGGCCTGGGTTCCCACAGGTGCCTAGGCCTGTGCTCCTTCTGGTTGGCAGGGGCTCTGGCGAGAAACCGAGGGCGGTCCTGGGCCTCACTTAGGCCCAGGCTCATGCAGGGGTCCCTGGAGGTGGTCCTGGGCTTGAGCCTGGGTTCCCATGTGGGTTGGTGGATCGTCAGGTAGCAGTTTTGGGCCTGATCATGGCTGGGCTCCTGCAGAGGTCCCCTCATGATTGTCTTTGGAGGGACCTTCTGTAGTATTTGAATTGCTTCCTGAGTCCGTGGCCCGATGACCTGGACTTCAGAGAGTTTCTCGGTCATTGTTATTTCCTCTAACAGGCCTTCTCTCCGTACCTTCCTGCTGCTCCTCCCGACTCTGTGTGTTTCTGGCACTTCTCCATGAACCCGTGCCTCTTGCATTTTCTTGGTCTCTGACATCTCTGTGTAGTGGGATTGGTGCTGGTGCCATCGTCCTGCATCTGGATGAGGAGGTGCTGAGCAGCACCCCACTTCCTGCTCTCAGGGCTGCTGTCATGCATCAGCTGGTGGCCGGTGTCTGCGCACAATAGCGTGCATGCTTCCAGGCTTCGCAGATCTGAAGTGAGGAGGCCAAGTCTGGCACTGGCTACCACATCGTGGCCAGAAGGAGCAGCCTGGTGTGTTTTGCAAAGTAGACTCTGAATTTTCCATAAAAAGGAGTGAAATCCTATTATTTATGGCAACATGAACAAGCCTGGGGGGCACTAGTTGAAGTGAAATAAGCCAGTAAGATAAATATTGCATGATCTCACTCCTTTGTAGAATCTTAGAAATTTGACCTCAGAAGTTGGGAACAGAGCACTGGTCAGCAGAGCCTGGGGTGGAGGAGCTAGGGAAAGGGTGGATAGTTAGCCATGCGTCAATTAAAAATAAAAATACACCCTCAGATTGCACGCCTCCTGTACCCAGC
>CM053403.1:150290191-150305696 GCA_028644305.1 Xerus rutilus | reverse complement strand
GACCATTATTTTTAGCCTAGCCTTCCAGTTCAGTAACGTCTTTAAAATTTTCCAATCTTTGTTGCATTTATTCATTTAACGTATTCTCAAAGTTTTTTCTTATGTATTCCACTAAACTCCAGTTGATTACTTCTTAGTACTAGTTTGGTCTTTATAGATTTTTTCCAGTCCTTTGTCCTTGGTCTGTCTAGTTCTGGTGAGCACGCATGTGATGGTGTTTGCGTGTGTGTGAGTGCATTCATGTGTCTGCGCGTGTGTGCGCATGAGCACGTGAGTGTGTGCGTGCATGTGTCCAGCAGCCTGCTGATTCTCAGCGACCTCTTGTTTACCGGCACATTTGTGAGCTTTGGCTGTGAGCTCTCATTTTCTCCAAGTTTCCATCGGTGAGAATACATTGAAGCTTGGATGGAAGTTAAGATTTTCTAGAAAAAAGATGTTTCTTCCTCTTGCAGTAAATCTGCTTTGCTGTGCGGTCATTTCCTTTATTTGGTTTTCCTCTGTTGGCTTTTGGTTTAAATGATCACCTTAGGAGCACAGCAGCAACCCGCCCAGATGGTCTTCTTTGTTAAGCCGATGCGTCTCAGCCCCTTTCTCTGATCTCTGGCTGGCCTGCGGAGCTTGGTCTCTGTGTTTAAGTGACTCGATGTCAAGTGGTAGTTATCGAGCGCCCTTCTTAGACTCATATTTCCAGGTGCATTTGGCTTCTGCTTTGGGATCAGTTTTCTTCTGTAGCTGCCTGTGAGCAGTGATGTCCATTTCCAGGAGCTCCTGCACTCAGCGCTGCTGGGTTCCTAGAGCTCCAGGATTTTCTCCTGCTCACACAACTACTGTCATTTAGTGGGACCAGGAATCCGAGGTACAGGAAGCCGGTTTGCCAGCTCTAAGGACTGCTGGCTCTGGGTGTGGGGGACGGCTCTGCTAGATTTCCTTCCTGTCTGTCCAGACCCAGCCTCCCTGTTTTGAGCATGGCCACCAGAGGGGCTGGTTACAGGTTGAACCCATAGCCCTACACCCAGAGTCTGCAGCTTCCGCGAGGCTTACTTGTGGTCCTATGTATTCCACGGGTGTGGGCAGGGCACCGTGCCAGCACCTGCAGTGTTACAGTATCCACAACATCGCACCTGGTCAGCTCTCTGCATCCTATTTCCATGTCCAGAGACGCTACCAATGGCAGATTGAAAATATTTTTTAAAAATTGTGCCTATATTGAACACGTACAGACTTTTTTCTTGTTTTCTCTAAACAGTACAGTATAACAACTATTTACATGCCATTGTATTGCATGGTTTACTATAAATGATCTAGAGATGGGCTGGGATTGTAGCTCAGCGGTGGAGCGCTTGCCTTGCATGCGTGAGGCCCTGGGTTCGATCCTCAGCACCACATATAAAAGCAATAAAATAAAGACATTGTGTCCATCTACAACTAAAAAAATATTAAAAAAAATAAAATAAAATAAATGATCTAGAGATGACTTGAAGCCTATGGAGCAAAGTGTAGAGGTCATATGCAAGGCTTCCTCTTTCTGTAAATGACCTGCCCCTGCCATCCTGGTAAGCACTGATCTTTGCAGTGTCAGGTGCTGCCCTTCCCGGGACTTCAGGGCTGGAATCAGACAGTGTGTGGCCTCTCGGCTGCCTTCTTTCACTTGTGCTGTGAGTTTCAGGGTCCTCCGTGTCTCGTCGTGGCTCGATGGTGCCTGTTCTTAGTGTGGAACAACATCCCGTTGTCTGGACACACAATCTGCTTGCCCACTTGCCCAGTGAAAGACATCAGGTCACTCACAAGTTTGGCAATCATGAAACGCCAAGGTGTGCTTGTTGTGGGATCCTATGTCAAGGGTATGACTAGTTTTATAAGAAGCTGTAAACTGCCCGGCAAGGCCACACTCTTGGCACGTGAGGAACCCTGAGGGAGATGCCTGAGGTCCTGTGGTCACCATAGCTCAGTCAGCGCTCTGGGCTTCAGCCTTAAGTGCTTTCGACGGCCTTGTGTATAAAACATGTGATCATGAAAATTCAGTGTTTCAGGCTTTGGTATTGCTGTGTATTTTCCTCAACGTGAATTTGATAAATTTAAAGCCCCCCCCCACCTCCTGGTCCAGGCATGCTGGGTCCTCCTGCACGCCCACATGGAGGAGGTAGAGATGTCGAAGGCCACCAGTGATGAGACCTCCTGACCTCCAGCTTTGCTGCCAGATAGAACCAGAAAAAGAGGAGAAAGGGGAGGAGAAGGAGAGTAGGAGGAGAAAGAAGAGGAGGAAGGGGAGCAGTAGGAAGAGGATGGAGAAGAGAAGGAGGAGCAGGAGGAGGGATGACAACATGGAAAGCCACTGAGGACCTGGAACAACAGGAGCTCTCCTTGTTGATGCAAATGCAAAATGATGCAGTCACTTTAGAAGACAGTTTGGTAGCTTTACCAATATAAATACAGTCTTAGACGATCCACAGTGCAGACTCCTAGGAATTCACCTAGCTGAGTTTAAAACATGCCACACAAACACTTGTACAAGGATGTTTAAGGTAGATTTACTCATGAGCACCGAAAACTGCTCATCCACTCAGTGGGTGAATGGATAAATGCACTGTGCACTTCTGGGCAATGGGACGTCATTCAGCAATAAAAAAGGAAAGCTGTTCAGCCCTTAAAAGACATGGAGGGAAGTTCAGAGCCTCTTAAGTGAAAGAATTCAGTCTGGGAGTTACATAGACTGTGTGACTCCAACTACAAGGCATTCTGAAAAATGTCCAGCTAAAGACACTGGAGGTGTAGTGGTTTCCAGGAGCTGGAGAGGAGGAAGGGTGGATAAGGAGGTGTAGCTGAGAAATTTGTAGGGCAGTGAAGCTGATCTGCATGGTATGCCATAGCTGGTAAATGGCATTATGAGTTTGTGTAGCTCATAGGACTTTAAAACTAATGGGGTTCCCAATGGACAAAGAGGGGATGATTTGGATAACAAAGTAAAAATTCAAACGTATAAAATCAGCACTCACAGACATCCAGCTATCCACGCATTTGCACTGATGTAAGTATTGAATGAATAAACCATCAGGAGAAAGAGACAAGTCTCCAAGCAGAGGGATTCCAGTGATATCTAGGTACTCTATCCCAAAGCGGGGATCGAGACTCCTCACTCTTAAGGGTGAGCTGTGAACAGAGACTTCTTGCTGAGGATCACAGTGTGGGGTGGTGGAGGAAGGTCCAGTGACTGTGGAGAATCTGCAAAGGGCCGCTTCTGCCTGGTCAAGGGTCAAGGGTGAATCAATGGAGGTGAGCTGCGTGGACAGCATGCGGGTCCAGACACCACGAAGGAAACGGCTCCACATGTACAGTCAAGAGAAGTCACCACGCTTCAGGTAGACACTGGAGGTGCACACGCCTCCTGTCCTGCATTCTGTGTTCTTTCTTTAGAAGGAAGAAGTCACTGCAGTGATTACAGTGGATTATGTATCGTCAAGTCAACGTTCTTAAATAACCATGCAAAAGTAATACCACCCCAAAAAAAGGAAGAGATAAAAATCTACAATAGAATGCTCCAGAAAAAATAACCAATGCAAATGAATAGTTTAGGAAATATCTAATTAAGCAAACACCTAAACTATGAACCAGCTAATAGTCCAGAACATGTGTAATTGTCTATTTCAGTTTAAGACCGATTAGCTATGGATAATTTAACAATAGCTGTTACCATATTTAAAGTTTTAAATTAGATATAGAAATATACTACCACTCTAGTTTGTTGGTGATTTTCCCTTGATTTAATACTTGTTTAAGAGAAATGACTTAATTTTCTGAATACAGCTTGACAGTTTCTGACTTCAATTGTTTAAGTTTTCATGCTATGCGTGCTCAACTCAGTAAAATTGAGATCTTTCCTCAGTAAATACCACTTCACTGGATGCTCTATCACCTGGATATGTCGACATTTGATATTCTAACTGTGAATTTTAGCATTTTAAACTCTATGTTATTAGAGCTTTTCTATTGAGGAAAGTCACTTACACGTGCAAATCACTTCTCTTTCATTCTGTACCCACAGGGACAGAAGGAGATGAACCATTATAACTACATTTAACTTTAGCTTAACTATAATTGGTTGGCATCTATGATCTTTCAAATGCTATGGATCCCGAGATACTATGGTAAAAGAAAATGTTATCAATATTAATGAGCATCATTTTAGCTCAAAGGATTATTAGTGAAAAAAAATTCATATCCAAAAAAGATACAAGAGGCTTTCTAATTCAGTAATAGTCAAATTCTGGTAGTAGCACAAGTCTTTAAATAGAATTAAATCTTAGAAACATGATAGATGAAATGAATAGCTACCCTATCCATGTCTTCCCCTCCTACACTCCCTGGCTTTTATTGAAAGGACATTTAAAATCATTGTTGTGTTTACTTGGCCAACAAGGAAAGTAACCACTAAAAAAACAGTCTTTATATAGTGCTGTGTTGTGTGTGTGTGTGTGTGTGTGTGTTCATGGGCAGGTAACAGCTTATCCAATGTCGCCCCAGAAAAATGAAGAATCGGCGTCGTCAAAGCCGTGACATGAACAGCCGTGGTTTACAGCCATGATGGATCTAACGGAGTCGTTACAGGGCACTCGATGCCTTACGGGTGGCTCAGGTTGAGTTGCCAGTACATCAATGCACAGGAGAACGTCAGCCCCTCAGAAGGAGCCGTGGAAGCTCAGGTGTGAGGACCGTCAAGGACTGAGTCGTGTGAAGGTACAGGTTCCGGAGCTGCTCTTTCTGAAGTCTCCAAGTCACCTGGACAGTGTGAATGGGCTCCACCTGCCGACCGTTGAAGCCAGCAGCCATCTGGTAGGGTGGCCTGCTTCACTTCTGGGCCCCGTATTCCACAGTGGAAATGCCTGTTTGGAATCTGCGGGCCGTGGATACAGCTGCTGTGGCCATCCCTGGGGGTTTGCTGCATTATTGCGTCTGTAGTCTCAGGCTGCTCTTCACAAGAGCTGCCATCCAGGCTGCTCCAGCTCTGGACGCCAACAGAACAATGGTCAAGACTGGTGGAGCTTCTCCAAGCCCCGTGAAGTTAGTTACCTAAGCTGTTCACCCAGTGGGGACGGGACATTCACGGGGAATAGCGACATCTCATTCATCTCTGTTCTTTTGTTTCCACGTTAGGCTCGTTTATACGCGTGTGTGTCATGAGGAAATAATGTGTATTTGTTGAACTCAATAACTGGATAATTTCAGTCCCAGTTTTGAGACCTCTCAAGCAGTTGTTTTATCTCCGTGCACTCGGTGACCCAAATCAATACATACTACTTTCTCCTCCAAACCACAGTTGACTAAAACATTCACTGGAGAAAGGATATTTTTTTCAATCAATAGTGCTGAGAAACCTGAATAGCCACATGTGAAAGATGGAAACCTGACCACTACTTCTCACCCTATGCAAAATAAACACAAAATGGACCAGAATAAGAGATGGAAATTATCTAGCTGCTCACCCTCGGGTGAATGGATAAAGAGCTACATGGTATACATGCATGATGGAATATTGTTCAATCACAAGAAAGAATGGAATCTTGTCATTTTGGAGCAATATGGAGGGAAATGGAGGGTGTTCCGTGAGATCAGTCAGACACAGAAAGGCGAGTCCCACATCCCTCATGTGAATGTACGAGAGTCAGCGGGTCATGGAGTAGGGTTGCCAGAGGATGGGGAGACGGCCGGAGTGGGCAGATGGAGCTTGGAGATAGGAACCAAAGCACAGGTGAAGTAACAAGTTCTGGTTTCCATGGCACAGTGAGGGGACCACGGCTCCCAGTAACCTGGTACAAGGTCCACAGGGAGCTAGAAGAGAGGGGCTTGGAGGCTCCGAACACAGAGCATGACACAGAGAGGGGCATGCTCATCACCCTGATCTGATAAATGCGTATTCAAGACACATATTGAAGCACCACACTGTAGCCCAGAACACGTGCCATTTTATATTAATCAAAACTGGGAAAACAATGTCTGAGGTGGTGGAAACCTCGACACTCCTGGTCTGACTACTGCACAATGGTCACGTGTGTCTAAGCGTCATGCAGCTTATCATAAATGAAACTAGTAGTTAAGATTAAAGATCAAAAATATAAAACTTGCAAATAGGTATTGAGAGCCCCGCATGAAGAGACCCTGTACAGGGCTGAGAATGCAGGGTGAAGAGCCAGGAGTCCAGCTGCCGAGTGCCACGTGATGCCAGAAAGGCAGCCTCATGGAACTGAGAACAAGCCCCGGTAGGTGAGCACCCCAGCTGGCTGAGGGGCTGTGCTCAGGAGTGCAGGTTTTCCTTCTATGTCCTGCTGTGAGGACATGAGCGTCCCCAGCCCTGCAGCTTGGCCCTTCTTCCATGCCTGGCTGGGAGAAAGCACCATTTTCCCTGGAAAGGCATCTGGCTGTGGAAGGTTTCTTGCCACGGCAAACCCTTGGGCACCTCCTGACTCCTCGCCACCCTGGAACTGGGTCTTCTTGCCATTTTCTACAGGATGAGTTCAGATCCATGATTCTGGCCTGAACCCACTACAGCAGCAGCTTTCCTTGGCGATGCGGAGCAGGGCTGTCCCAGGAGGGCTGAAGGACAGCAGCAGAGGACAGCTGTCATGTGCTCCTTGGAAGACTCCCTGGGAATTCAGGCTCCTTTGTCCGGCCTAGTCTCTCTTCATTATTTTCTTGGAAAAAGAAATCGATAGAAAGTCCCAGCTCTCTGTGGTTGTCAGAACAGTTTCCATACCTCAGACGTGGACTGAAGTGCAGATACTCAGTATCGGGGACCCAAATGGCCACACCTGTCACCTTGATGTGCTGTTTCCAGTGCCCTCTGACATCTGCATTAGCCCAGCTGATCACTGTGGACATCACTGCCCATTAACCCTCCAACCTAATTCAGAACTTCATTATTGGGCAAGGGAAACTCAGCTCTTGTTTTACCTTCTGGTTGATTCCAAGTAAGAATAATGTGTTTGACAGAAAAAGACCCTGGAGATGGACAGTGCAGGGAAGCTGCCCAACTCCTGAACATGTTCAATGCCAGCAAACTGCACACTTAAACTAGCAAAGAGGGAAATTTTGTGTTATGTGCCTTTTAACACAATAAAAAATCTGGAGAAGGAAATAAAAAGAGTAACAGAGAGACAAAACTCTCTCTCCATAAGCTCTCATGCTCTGCCTGATGCTTGGAGCTTCAGAAGGGTCTCAGTGGAAAAGCAGATGTCTCCTTGCAAATAATGCAAAGCATCTAGATCCTGCTCTTAACAACTGAAGGCATTCAGTGCACTAGCTGTTAGCTTCCATCATTTGAAAATAAGTTCATAAATTAAAATGAGTGCAAAGAAAACAGAGTTTAGGAAAACCCCAGGTTGCTCTGCTAGTGGGAGTGCTTTCTGTGTGGTTCACTTAGGAGCTGGTATAATCCTGACTGTAGGAGTCGCCTGACTTCTATTTATCAAATATATTCCACCCAAGGTACCCAAGTAACGAACCGAAAAGAAACGGAGGTTTTCTTCCTGTTTCTAGCTGTCAGCCAGCAATCTGATTTTCTTTCTTTGGCAGAACTCTCCCTTTTTCTCAAAGCTCTTTGCAAAACAGAAAAAGATGCTGCAAAGTGACAAGCTTCCTGGACTGCACTCTCCACCGTGTCCCCACCCTGAGACGCGGAGCTACACTTCCTAACACACGTGCAAAGTGGCAGCTCACTGTGCGAGCTCACTTCCAAAGTCCAAGGAAAATGCACGGGTGCCTTCCAAACTGTTCCCAGTGGGCTCCGCGTTACGGGCTCCAAGGACTGGGCTCTCTCATCAAGAAACGCAGCCCAGGAGAGACCGTGGTCTGCGTGGGTGGTGGTTCTGCACAGGATTCCCTTCTACCCACAAAGGCAGATCGGGGCATGTGGAAGCTTCCTACAGGGCTCCGTCTTGGAATTTTTTCAAATATCATTATTCTTTTCAAAAATAGTATATACCAACTTAACAAAAGAAACACCAACGTGCCAGGTCATCTGACATTATCGTACTGGTAATCCGAATTCTGAGAGACTGTGTTTTCACTTTTCTGGGGAACGCTTTACAAAATACTTCCTGGATTGATCTACTAGAATACACATAAAATGCTAGCAGAAAAATTATAGGACCAATTCTGAAGAAAGAGAAGTTAAAGTAAATTTATTAATTTGCTTTAAAAATAGATACTTTATTTTAATAGTAATACTAAGTGCAATAGACCCCGGTAATAAATGAAGGGTCAGGAGTAGACAAATTAGTAGGACGCACTTTGGAGTACTGAAATAAACGTGAGCAAACGTAGAACCTTAGAGGGTGACCAGGCTGCTCCAGCTCAGCCCCTGCCAGCAGTCCGTCACATTCTGCCTGCACACCAGCTGGCCTCCGCTCTCCCTCTTCCTGGAGCCCCACAGTGCAGGCTGTCCCAGGCTGGCCCTTTGCTGTCCCCACCCACAGTGCATTTCCCTGGTGGGGAGTGGCGACCCAAGGCTCACGCCCCCAGGGAGGCCCTCATGACCCGTGGCCTTGGGCTCTCTCCTTGCACTTCTCACAAGACAGTGAAACGATAAGCCAGCGATGGCCTTGGCCACTCTGAGCAGCTGCTGTCAGGATTCGCCAGATGCGATTCTCACTGGATGGAGAAGTCCCAAAATTAGAAACGTGCTTCGGTTTTCTCCTCCTAATGTCACAATTTTAAATAGAATTCAAGATGCGAGCAGAGTAATCTGTGCTGCTAGATTTGAGGAAGTGACCTGCCGTCAGGACCAAGTGGATCCCAAAGCCACCATGCCCTGGAGAGTGCAGTAGCCATGGAGGGAAGTCCAGGCCAGCTGCGGCCACTTCTCTACTGCAGGGTGTTTTACTTTCCCGACACAATGCCAGCAGGCAGAGCGTGCCCCTCCTCACTTGAGCAGCCCCCAAATTTCTAAAGAGACACCTCTGAACCAAGGTTTGAATCGGGCGATTTTGGCAAGAAGTGTGGGAAGGCCACAGGAGGGGCATTGCGGGGAAGCAGCAGGGTTTGGAAGGCACAGGGACCCACACCGGTCCAGACGCACCTTGTCGGGTGACTGAGTCTGACCTTTTCCTGAAGGTTTGAATGTTTTAAGAACAACTTCAGACGGAATGTGATCAAAACGCACCGTGAATTTCACATCGCCACCACTGTGCCAGGGGGATGCGGGGCCGCGAGGCTTGGTTTCTGGGAGACGGGGACTCCCCGTGATCCTGCTGATTCTTTGGCTCAACCTTCCGTGGATTCTTGTGGTGCTTTCTCCCCAGAACTCCCCTCTAGATGTGAGCTGTGGCGAGCCCTTGAGGGAAGGCCCAGGCCTTCTCCTTGCTTCACTACAGCACCTGCAAGTGTGGCAGGAAGGCCTTGGTGTGCAGCTGAGAAGTCCCTTCCTCCAGAAGTGACTCGCCCTCCAGGAACACCTGGTGCTGTGCAGTGAGCCTTGCTTGGGGAAGATGCTCATTGTGCAAACGTCCCCAGGGCGTATTTATATCACCAGCACAAGTCCAGAGGCTCGTCCCACAGAAGACCCATGTCCAAGCACGTGTGTGGGAGGGAGGGGCTTCATTAGAGGCCCAGGTGGAGGAGAGGGCTTTGCCCACTGTGGGCTTCCAGCTCCAGGGTGCTGAGGGGCTGCAGATGCGGGATTCACGAGGCAGAGGGGCTGGCTGGTGAGGGGAGGCACATTCAGGGCCTCTGGGCATGTGTGGGGCTCTTCAACAGGTACCACCTCTTGTCACTCCTGTCTTGGCCTGGTGTTTCCGGCTATGGCAGCTGGTGGGCGTCTCTAGCCACAAAGCAGGGGAGGGGGACCAGGCACATCTAGGTAAGTTCATCCTTGTGGTTCTGGACAAAACGTTTCTCAAATGATCATCGTGTCCACCTGCAGAGCTGAGCAGAACCTGACCTGAGGTTGAGGCAGCAAAGCAGACAGACAGGATATGGAGGCAGGGAGGCTGAGCCTCCTCATCCCTATCCAGTCGCCCAGGAGACACCTGCAGGACCAAGGAAGAGCCAGTGTTTCCAGCAGAGGCACCATCAGGTCCCTGAGAGTGACTGCGCCACCGTCACCCTCATCCTGACCCCCAGGGCAGAGATGCCATCTATGTCAAAGCCAGCGGGGGGGCTAACAATGCCTCTCCCAGTTGCATGACCTCCAGAGTTAGTGGTCTCTAAGTCAATTAAGAGCAAGTGAATTGGACATAGCTTTCCCATGTTCGTATGTGAATACACGACCCGTGAAACTCCACATCATGCCCAGCCCTGAGGGCGGGTCCTGCTTAGAGGAAGTTACACCCCATGTGCGTATAGTATGTCAGAGTGTATCCTACTGTCGGTGTATCTAGAAAGAACAGATAAAGAAAAGAGCAAGTGAAGCCGGAGGGGTCCTTAGGGTTGCTGGACGGTGCAGGCCACTGCACACCTACGCTGTACGGCCTGAACCCCTGGGGCCGCCGCGGGCTAATCAACGCGAGAATAAATGCAGCCCCAGAGAAGACGGTGCAATCAAGAGATGCAGAAGTCCAGACGCGGGGCTGCTGGCCGACAGGCACAGCGACTCACGGCAAGCCGCGATGCCCGGGGAAGGAGCACGCCTCAAAAGGACCCTGGAAAGTGCAGTACGGGGGACACCCGAGCCAGTGACGTGGCCACTTGTCGTCACTCCAGGTGTCACAACGGCAAGTGCTGTACTGAGATCTGAGGGCAGCTCTGTGAGTGTGTTCGCACCAGCGTCCCCTCAAGCCTGCGAGGAACACCTGCACGGTGACACCGCGAGATTGTGGGTTTCTCAGGTCCCTTGTTCTGTGGGACCGTGATTGTAAACAAGGCCTGTCATTGACCTAAGCGTCACGTGAGGCTTTCATCAAGAGCCTTCATGCATATAAATGTCCCAGTGGCTGACCTCCGCCTTGGAGGGGCGTGGCTCTGCCTCGGTAGAGTGCGTGGTCACATTAAGTTTAAGACAAGCCCACATGTCCTCACAGGAGCTCTGTGTTGCTGAGAAGTGCCTGAACTGACCTCCAACACGTGGAACACTCTTATGTTTTATAAGTAATGATAACATGTCTTCCATCAGAAGAGAATATGCATTGTGTGAAGTCACCTTTGTAGAAACAGTTCATCCAAAGAAGTAACACTGGGGTCCCGGAATGAAGGTGGAGTTCACCGCAGAGCCTCAGGGGCAGCCTACAGGAGCGGCCTGCAGAGTGGACAGGCAGGGGCAGTGCTCTGGTGCCTCACAGCCTGGCCGGCAGCACAGTAACAGCCAAAAACCAGAAGTAAAGAACAGTCAGCTTCTTGTGGGAGAGAGCTGGCCTGGGGGTTCCTACAGTAATGTGCAACAGTATCAGGTTTCTCAATCACATGGCTTGACCATAGTTCCGCATTCCTGCAAGATTAGTAAAGTAGTAACACTTTGTAAGACTTCGGTGCATCCGGTTGTACCCTGTGGCGCTTCCGGGAGAGAGGGCATCCTGAGATATATATACCCAAGTCAGCAGAATAAAGGGACTAGAGACTTGTCTTGTCCTTTGTGTGTGTGTGTGTAATTCTTATCCGCAGCTCCCTCGCTGATCCTAGTTTCACTTTGTGCTGGTGCAGGCGCCGGCAGCTTCTGACATGAGGAGTCTGCAGAACCTTAATACCCCGTGTAATGGGAGTTCCCCATGGGGGACAATGAACAGTGTCACCCAGCCTAGGGCAGTGGGTCCAAGCGTGGTCAGGGCTGCAGCCCCACAGCCGCCCAGGGCACATTGAGCAAGCCATCCTGCCTTTAGCAAGCCTCAAGCTCTAGGGTACATTGAGACGAGAAGCCTTCTCAAACTTCACTCACAGGGTCAGAACTGGAGATGATACTGAAGGTTGGCCCTTGGCTCAGCGGCCCTTGGTGCGGCTCTTAGTGCGAGTCCCCTCTACGGGGGAGTTGTCATTGCACACACCCCTGATCTCACGTGAGTCACCGTTACCCTGGGGCAAGCGGCAATCACCAGGATGGCCATAGCAACATCTCACTCCCTTGTAATAGAGAGCAGCTGCGACTCTTGCAAAGGTTCTGTCCTGATTCATAAGATAAAGTTACAAATTTCCCAACATATAATTTGAGGGAACAAATTGTCTTTAGCAATTTACATAGTTACTAATTTTAGGAATAAATTTCTAAAGCAAGATACAGGTATTGAGCAGAAACTGGGAGGAGATGAATGGGTAAACTTCCAATGCTTAAGATGTATGTAGCACTGTGATTTAAGCTCAAAGTCTGTCACTAAACCAATTAGAAAATAAACTTCCAGTGTCGGGGAATGGTCACTGCTAGGGCTAATTCATATCAGGTCCTCTGGAGCAAGCGTGGGAACAGAAGCCACTGTCTGAGATCACAAGAAAACCCCATCTTACTCCTAAGAACAAAAGACCTCAGTGCTACCAAATGCGTGTTCAGCATAATTTACAGAATTATATACAAAAGTCAAAATCCATTCTGAAGCTAGAAATAGTGAGAGCAGAACTGAAAAGCCTGACAGGGTTGTTTCTGGACTACCCAAGGCGAGAGGAAAAGCATTAAAGAGAGCACCCAGGAGCCCACCCGGATGCTCCCGGGGCCGGGAAGCTGCAGAGCCCCGGACCTCCCGCCCTGCCCCCATCCTCTGCTCATCTTCACTGTGCGGGTCCTACCGATGACTTCAAAGGGGTCTTCAAAGAAGAACGGCTGATACAATCAACTCTTCCTGCCGTCTGTGTTTCCAACCAGCTTCTGCTTTGACAACTTAATGTCACTAGGGCGCACATCCCCCCAGTGGGCATGAGCCCTTTTGTCCTAGAACTTAGGAGAGTCTACTAGAGGAAGATGCGGTGCAAGTGGGCAGCAGAGAGGCAGCAGGGACATCCGCCCCAGGGTCGGCGCGGGTCCGGGCTTCTACCTTCACCTAGGAGTGGTTCATGCTAAACAAGGGTGATGGGGTGATGGGCAGATTCCTGTTCCTGTGCCATCCAAGGCATGACCTATAGGAGGTGTGCGGGCAGTGGAGTAGGTCCTGTGTGGTCCAGTCTCCGGTGCAGTGAGACAGTTAAAGTGGAGACACAAACAGTGAGAGCAGAGCACCAGGATCTGGCAATTCTACACCGGGGAGCCTCCGCAGGTTCTCCTGCCTTTTGAGATGACTTCTCCATTTGGAACCCGAGATGACAGCGTTTGAAGGCTGTCATTGGAGTCTTCAGTCCAAACTCTGTCCCTTAGCATTTAAAGAACTTCAGTGGGAAGTTCTGGTCATGCAGCAGTAACGAGTCCTTACTAAATCTATCCCGAGGGAGGATCAAAACAGGTCACACACAGGACCTAGAATCTCTTTGTTGTTAGTGAAGTGAGTGGTGCTGGAGAATGCTGATTGAAATAATGGACATACCATGTAAAGGACAACTGCAGAGCCCCGTCAGCAGCACTCCGGGCCAGAGGCCCTGGGGCTTGCCTTCCATGCCATGCCTGACCTGCTGGTGGCTTCTGACCAGTTCATTGGCTTTGTAATTACTATTGCATCTGCTTTCCAGGTCCCTTGCAGGTCAGAGTCCCCAGGACAGAGCTGGGCCTTCTGTGACTGCTGTTGCCTTTATGGATGATTTGCTCTTTCAGGATTCCCTTGGGTCTTTCGAGAACACTTTGAATGATAGGCGAGGCTTCGTCGATAGTGCACTCAGCAGTGTGTGTTTAGGAGAGACCTTCCCAGCATAAGCCTGATCCTCCAACACAACGGCAGGAAGGGGTCAAGACCACTCCCTGCTGATGAGGTGCCCTGGTGCAGAGGTCCAGGAGGAAACCGGTGGAAATAACGGCAGAATGCACCATGTGCCCAGGGGACCTGAACAGCACTCAGGCAAGCAGTGAGGGACGGCATCACCCCGTGGAGGCTCTGCAGGCTCACCCCCAGGACCTGGCTGCCCTCCTGCCAGCGGCCCTCCGCCTGCCCAAGGTGGGCAGTTCTGCAGGCTCCGGGACAGTCGCACTGTCCTTTTCCTCCCCTGGGCTCCTTTTCTCATCCATCCTTTCCTTTGCTGGCTTTGCTTCATCTCCTCCAGGGTGAGGGGAAACAGGAGGCGCAGCCCTCAGCCTCTTTCAGAGATGCCACCTGTTGTTCTCTTCCTTGGTCAGAAGAGCTTCCTGATGAGGTTGGCATTTAGGAGCAGAAGTTCCCTCTGAAGTCTGACTTGGAGGAAGTGAGTCTATTCAGAGCAGGCCTTAACTATGAGAGGACTCCCCTGAACCACTCCTGTGCACAGGAATGGGGGTCAGCACCTTCGTCCTGGGAGGGCACGCCGACCCTTCCGTGGGCCTGATGAGCATCCTCTTTCCTGATGCCCTCCGGTGTGTCCACCTCTAGGGTGGGCATCAGTGTTCATAAGAAACATCGGGGGTCTTTCCAGAAGGAAAAGGACACTTCTACTTCAGAATCAAAACCACGGGCCCATCAGGCTGGACCTGGTAATGCTGTCTGAAAGGGCAACAGAGGCAGAGAGCTCTGCATGGGACAAGGGCCCCAAGGACCAGGACTCAGACTGAGGACAGGAGTGGCCTGTGGCTGGCGGATTCCTGCGGCAGCTCAGGGCTCCGGTTGCAATAGCCTTTAAAGGAGCCAGCCAGGCTAGACCCTGCTGTGAGGAAGGCCAGTTCAAAGTAGGCCTGGAGATAGCCTCACAGGACAGCCAGACACCCAGGAGGACATCCATGGACAGCCTCACAGGGCAGCCTACCACCCAGGAGGACATCCATGGATGACCACACAGAGTGGCCAGACACCCAGGAGGACATACACGGATGGCCTCCAGGGCGGCCAGACACCAGGAGGACATCCGTGGATGGCCTCACAGAGTGGCCAGACACCCAGGAGGACATCCGTGGACAGCCACACAGAGTGGCCAGACACTCAGGACAACATCGGTGCTCTCTGCCTGGTAAGGAAACAGGGCTGGCATGCTTCTTCCTCAGTAAAATGACTTAATTCTCCCTTGAGGGCCAGGAACTTGTATTGGAGGAAAGAGACTAACCCAGGAAAAACTCATTGTACTTAGAGCTAGTGACGGCAGAGATGAAAATATTTATTAAAATGAAAACTTTTTATTTTTCCCAAGAAAAGATATGGTGAAGCCCTTAGAGTATTTTACAAAAATACCTAAAAATTGATTTGACCTTTTGGAAAATTTAGATATTTATGTAATTTCCCTGGACACAAATTTTCAGTGAGTTTTATTGATAAATAAACAATACCAAAACATCCTAAAATTTGATTATCTATAGGCAAACTTTTTTTTTTTTTTTTTGGTACTGGGGATTGAACTCAGGGGCACTCGACCACTGAGCCACATCCCCAGCCCTATTTTGTGTTTTATGTAGAGACAGGGTCTCACTGAGTTGCTTAGCGCCTCGCCGTTGCTGAGGCTGGCTTTGAACTCGCGATTCTCCTGTCTCAGCCTCCCTAAGTGCTGGGATTACAAGCGTGAG
>CM053403.1:150163831-150289691 GCA_028644305.1 Xerus rutilus | reverse complement strand
GAGTGCTAATAAATTTTAACAGACAGTAAAAGGAGAAAATAGAAGTCTAGTCATTTAACGAGGCTAACAAAATCTGGATGTCAAATTAAATAGAGTGATACATAAAAGAGAGATGATTGATTATTTTCATTTGTGAATGTAAGAGTAAAAATCTTAACCAATAATAAATAGAAGTAATGTACTCATAGATCATGAATAAGTTGGGTTTATATCAGAAATAAAAGTTAATATTTAAATTCAATGAATTAAATTAATTACATTAATTTTTAAATGAGAAAAATCATATCTACCTTGAAAAATCATTAAGTTATTGGGTAACATTTAATACCCTTTGTGAAATAAGAAAAACAAAGCTCTTAGAAGATGAGTAGTGGTATGAGATTTCTTTATTCAATAAAGTACATAGATAAAGAAATGTACTGGTCATCGGGATTATAGGTGAACTGGTGTTCGGGAATGAGACGAGGATGCCGGCATTGCAGTTTCTATGTCCCAGGGCACTGGAATCTCTCCATGTGGTGAGACACGGCAGTAAACATGGCTATTATGGAGCTCACCTGTGCTCATGCGCCTCATGGAAACAGCCCAAGGGTCTATCAGCAGGTGATGGATGAAGAAAGTGTGATAGATACGTGTAGATAGGGACGTATGCATAATGGAATTTTACTCAGCTTCAGAGAAGAACAAAATCATGTCTGTGGTTGGGACTGAAGAACATCATGCTAAGTGAAATAGCCAGTCTCGGGCAGCCAGAGGTCAAATGTTTTGCCTCCTATGAAAAGTGGGAGAGAAAGAGAGAGAGAGGAATTAATAAAAAGGGGGTCTCACATAAATAGAGGGGGACCAACAGAGTAGAGAAGAGTGGAAGGAGCGGGGACTGGGGAATGACCTCTGTCAAACTGTGCCCAGGCCACGCAGGAATACGCCCGGTGAATCCCACTTCCCTGTACAACTGCAATGCTCCAACTAGAATAATAGGAGTGGTACTAGAAGGGAGAGCCGAGGTGGAGCTACTGGACGGGGCGGGCGAGGGAGGAAAGGGGGCCCTGGATGGGTGGATCCCACCACGTGGGCATGTGACAGCTGCACAGTGACGCTCCTGTGTGTGCCCCGTGAAAGTGCGTTCAGACACGAGGCGCCAGAAGAAAGGTATTGTCTGAAAAAGTAAAACATTCTCACAGAAGTCAAGAATAATTTCCATTTTCAATTAATACGGGAATTTGAAGATACAGAAAATACCCTGGATGAAAAGTCAGTTTCTTTTCTGCATGTAATACAACATCAGCTAGAAAAAGTAATTTAGAAAATTAGGCATTTACGATAACAGTTTTAAGGCTTCGGGTAATGTTTCTACTCTTGGCTGAGAGCTCAACCAGGAGACCAAGGAAAGAGAGTCCACCAAGGGGATTCATGGTTCCGCTGATACATGCTTGTCAATTCCAGGACAGGTGCTGAGGGGCAGCCTCTGCACAGCCTCAGAAAGCTGGGGAGCAAAGGCGAGCTTCAGGCCACAGAGGAAGGAGAAAGGTCACAGTCCTGCCATTTGAGAGGAGATGGAGAAGGACGAGCCCCTGAGGAGGAACACCAGAGAGAGGCTTGTCCTTGAAGTAAAAGGACTGGCTATTCTTGGTAACCCCTGGCCCTGGACTGCAGCCATCTGCCTCTACTCCTGTGCTGAAGCACATGTGATCAGTCACCTCTGGAGGCAGAGCAGCAACAGAAGCACTGAGCTCTCTATTGTCTTCCTACAATTACCAGCACACATTCAAAATACCCAGGCATTCAAAGGCCAAAGGCCAACATGATTTAGAACAATCAGAAAAAACAGTAGTGACATTCAGATTTATTTCTAACACATTAAGAGCTTGAGAGTCATTACTCCCCATCTTACAAGAAAAAGTAGAACAAATTGAAAATCAATGGCATTTCTTAGCCACAAGAGAGAATTGAGATTGAAGGGCAAATTGCCACCTGGAATCTGGAGTGACAGCAGAATGCAGGAATCTCAGCCAAGATGGATGTGCAGGAGCAGCAGCCAATGGAGCTGTGACTGGTAGGAGCACTTAGTGGTGACTTTGATGAATTGCTGGAGGCCGAGTGTGGACGTGCAGTGTGAGAAGCTGGCGGGGCTTTGATCCGGGAAGACAGCACACAGGCAAGGTCTTCCCTCCTCAGAGAGCAGAGCCGAGCCCAGCGGAACAGTGAGCGCAGCCCAGACCCTCGCTGCCGCTGAGCTGCTCAGCCGAGGAACAGATTCCCCAGAGCCTCACCTGAGCTGGGGAGCGGAACCCCACTTCCAGCCTCTGCAGGAAAGAGAGGCTGAGAAACATTGCAAAGGTCACAGCGAGGGGCACAACCAGGCCCAGGCCCAGGGAGGGAGGAAACTAAGTCAGGATTTAGACTTCTGTGTGCCCCTCCCCACTCTCCCTCCACATCCCAAGGGTACATCTCAGTGCCAGTCGTCACAGCTGCAAGGACCACACACCTTACGCCCTGTGAGGAGTCTCTGGACAGACTCCAAGACAGGAAGGGCCACAAATACAAGCACAGCAGAGGAAAGCGCGGTCCCAAGGGCACAGCTGCAGCAGAGCGTAAGCCCAGCAGGACTCGCCATCAGATGGGAGCCCCGCGGCAAAGGCCCTGCCCAGCTCCCTCGCCGCCTGCCACGGTGGCTTCAGCAACACCAGGGCACGCCAAGAGCCCACGAACACCACGTGCAGACACCGGGAGCAACAGAACCAGACTGGGAAGCAGGAGAAGGATTTCACCAAGCACGCTACTGGGAAAAGCAGACAGCACGCACCAGCAGAGGTGAGCAGGGCCGACGGTGGGCGGCCACGGAACAGCAGAAGAAAGGCTAGAAATACAGAGCACCTCGAGGACATGGGGAACACGCGAGGTGTCCCGAAGGTCCTGCCAGTACAGGAAGTGAGACGATCAAATCAGGGGAGTCCTGACCGGATCATTGGTCAATCAGTTTGATGGACTGAGAATCTGAGTGGATTGCGGGGCGGCAAGTGCAGGCAGGTGGGGCGTGGCTGAGGAGGTGGGTCCCTGGGTCGTGTCCCTGGGGATGCTCTCCTGTCCCCAGCTGCTCCTGTGCTTCCTGCTTCCCGACTACCACGCACTGCCGGCCTTCCTCCTCCGTGCCCTCTGTCGTGATGCTCCGTCTCACTCGGGCCCAGAGTGGTGAGTAGGCCAACCATGGACGGAACCTCCAAAACCATGAGCCAGAATAAACTTTCCCTGCTCTAGGTTGTTCTGGTTGGGTAGTTTGGTCTAGTGATGGCAAGCTCGCTTGCAGAGATGACCCCTCTGCCGTCCGGATGTGGCTGAGGAGACAGCCAGCAGCTGTGAGTCATGTTGACAGGACCTCTTCATGTGAAAAGCAAAGAGAAAGGAATGACATTCTGAACAGAAAACCCAGGAACTGGGGGGACAATTGCAAAGCCTTAACATGTACGTAAAGAAAATATGGTCTCCGGGAAAGACACAGTTAAGAGAATCAAAGGACAAGCTGGACGCAGACAAAATATTTGTCAACCATTTTTCCAAAACTGGACTTCTACTCAAAATATACGAAGAGGTTTAAAAACTTACCAATAAGAAAACAATCAGCCCAATTTAAAAAATGGACAAAGAGTCACATCGCAAGAGACCTATGTGTCTCACCAAAGAAGACACAGATGGGAAACAGCCTGTGGATAGGTGATTAACATCTTTTATATCAGGGGAGTGCAAATTAAATTAGCAATAAGACCTTACCACACACCTGTCAAATGGCTGTGATCCAAGTGCCCACGGTTGTAATGCTGCCAGGATGTGGAGCAGCAGGAACTCTCGTCCCCTGTTGGTGGAGTGCCTAGCCACTTCAGAAGATAGTTTGCTGGTTTCTTACAAAAGAAAACATACCCCATGCTGTGCTCTAGTAGTTCTGTTTCTCAGCATTCACCTAAGTGAGTTGAAAACGTCTGTCCACACACACACACGTGCACATGGGTGTTATAAATGCATCATGGACGATGGCCCAACCATTAGGTGTCCTTCAGGAGGTGAGTGGATAAGCCAGCGGTGGGACATCCAGGCAATGGGATGTTACTCCATGATAAAGCAGGAAAGCTATCAAGCCTTTAAAGACTTGGGTCAAAGAAACTTAGATATGTATTGTCTGGTGTAAGATGTCAATGGTACACGGACTGTGATTCTATGCACAGCATCCTGGAAGGTGAAGATCTGGGGAGGCAGTAAGAGATCAGTTATTGCCAGAGACTTTGGAGGCAGTTTGCCAGGACAGAGCACAGTGATCAAAATCTTTGTGGCCTTGACTTAGGCAATAGGTCCTTATATATGGCACAAAAAGCAGAAAGAAAAAGAAAAAAAAATAGATAGACTGGACTTCCTTAAAATTAAAAGTTCCTGACAAAGGACACAATAGAAAGAAAGTAATTATAGCTTGAAGACAATGAGACAACCCAGGGGACCAATGAAAACATTCGTAGATCATGTGAGGAAGTTTTATATTCAGAAGAGTTAAACAATTCTTACAACTCAACAGCAAAACAATCAGCAAGCAACCAGTTAGACCTTGAGCCAAGAACCTGGCCCGGTGTCTCAGAAGAGTACCTAGGAGTGGCCAGTAGGCACATGGCCATGTGCAGTGTTTTAGGGTTCAAGGACACACCATTAAATCAGCACTGAGATATGCCCCACAGCCAGTAGCATGGCTGGAATAAAAAAGACAGACTCCAAGAGCTGCAGGGAAGGACGTGGGGAAGTTGCGGTGCTCAAGTTCCTGGGGGAGGTAGGAAGGACCACCCCATGGAAGATGGCACCCCAGTTTGCGGACTCTTGGCACTGACTTCTACCTGACCCGCAGTTGTGCTCCTTTGCATATGCACCAAAGACAGAAAACATGCCCACACACAAAGTGAGAATGTGAGAGTTCACAGCACACTGTTTATAATATCCCAAAGTGGAAAGAACTCTAATGTCCAAAAGCAGCTTTTAGATGAACCGAATGTTGGTATTTGTCCGATGGAATGCTACTGAGCTGTGAAGAGAGGAAGTGCTGACCCACGCTACGCTGTGGGCGCATGCGTCATGATTTGCCAAGGGGAATCAAGTTTCCTATGATCCCATTTACATGAAATGTTCCCAGTAGGAAAATCCATAAGCACCAAAAGAGACCTTGGGTTCTGGGGCTGGGCAGGGTGGGGGTGTGGGAGTTCCCCATGCATCCGTGGATGTGCTTCGGTTGGAGTGCTGGTGACCGCACACACGTAGGACTATTAAAAAAAACTGAACTACAGACTTTAAGATGGTTAAATCGTTAATTTTGTCTTAATAATTGTATAAAGATTAAGAGATCATCAAATTTAAAATGTCCCCAAAATATCTTCTATGTACCATGAAAATGTCATGTCATTATAATAATGTAACATTGATAAATGAAAAGCATTGCCACAATATAGGGAAATGTTTCATAATGATCAATGTTTCTGTTCACCCAGACTATAATTGCATTAAACTCTAGTGCATTTAATAATATAGCTGCAAAATCATGGAACACACCACATTACTGAATAACAAAGGAGAAGTGAAAAATCCATATTTCAGTAAGATGTTAACAAAGGGTGCTTATGACAAGAAAAAAGATTACTTTAAACTCATTAAAGATTTAGAAATGCAGAAGATTCGAATAGTCTGGTTAACCTCATGTTAATTAATGGCCTCAATGGAATATTCGATACCTCAAGTACGACTGATTTTAAGCACCCTCAGGGATTTGCACATGCACACACAATGACCATGTGTTGGAGACAAGCAAGCCTCAGCATGCTCCAGAGGATGGAGACGAGCAGAGGATGCTCTCTGAACACGGCAGGGCAGACTCAGACATGCAAGACCAAGAGCAGCACACGGCAGAAATCGATTGCTGGGCCTGAGAACCCCTGGGTCAGCAAGGAGTTTAGAATGGGTCTCAGAAGACACATTTGACTATATGACAGTGAAAATATGCCTTGTTGCAACAAATAAGCATAAAACATACTAATGCTTAGAGGAAAGGTTAGCATCAGACTGTGTATATTTTTCAAAATATGGTTAAGAAGAAATGAGCTTGTTTCATCTGTAAGTCAGGAAAAACAGCAGCTGCAAAGAAAGCTTAAGACAAGAATCCCAAGGGACAGGCAAGAAATAAATGAGGTATCATAAAAGAAAAAAAACCAGAATGAAAGGATTATTAAAAATAAGACTGGAAGAATATTTTCTTACAAAAAAGAAAACAAATGAACAAATAAAAGTAATCAGGAACGTAAACATAGCATCAGTGCAAATCCTACAGACGTTAAGATTCACCAAATGTACTTGAATGGCTTCCTGCCAGTAAGTTGGAAAATGGGGGTGAAATTTAAAAATTAGGCAGCAAGAACAAATCCAACTGATGAAGGCTGGAGAGTCCTGATGACCCCTGAAGAGGCAAAGCCCACGGTTTAAAGTCTCACTCTCCTCCAACACACACACGCGCGTACACACACACACTACTCTTAATTCTCCCACCCCAGGTGGTTTCATTGGTGAGGAAGGACAGACCATCCAGAGGTGCTCAGAAGCCTCACTGGGGGGTGGCCCCCTGTGTGAGAGACCACACAAACGTAGCAGAAAGGCTCAACTGAGGTGCAGTTTCAGACAGTGAATATCATGGTGGGCACCTGGCCAAGGAGGCCTGCTCGCCTCATGCAGCCAGGAAGAAGAGACAGTGGAGTCCCGCTCTCCCTTGAAGGGCATGTCCCCAGTGACCTCACTATCTCACACTAGGCCCCATTCCTAACAGTTCCACCACCTCTCAAGAGAGCCAGACTGGTCACCAAGTCTGAACACAGGGCCCTCTTGAGTCACTATTCCAGCCACAGTACCTACGGTCCAGGGGCCTCACAGGAGGAACAGGTCTTGTGATGCTCTGAATGGAAACAGAGATAAAGTTTTGCACACCCTTTGAGAAAGGCTTTATTATGGTTTCAAATGCTGATGAACAGGAAAGCAATCAATTTAGAGGAAACAGACTGTACCAAGAGATGAAAACAGAAAACAAAGCCAACAAAAGCATCTTTAGAGGCACCAAAGAATGCATGTCACACACACACATTGAGGATTTTGAATATACAGTTAATTCTGTTTTCTAGAAACTAGCAAAAAGAGACAGATAAATGGAAAATAATCCAACAGTAGGCCAGTTCAACGTCCAGTATCAGAAAAGTTCAAGACAGCAGCTAAACAGGAACGATAGTGCTCCTGATTTGAAGGACCCAGCACAGTGTGAAAACAGACTCACTCTAAAGTGCAGCAGCACCAGGGCCCCAGGTCTGCAGAGCCCACTAGGCAGAGGGGCATGTGGCACATAAACTATCTGACCTTCAGATGGCATCAGAGTCCCAATAGCACAGAGAGATGCACAGGGTGGGACGATACCTTGCAGCTTAAAGAAATGTCATTCTAAGCTGGAATTTAACACATACCATCAATTGATGTGTGATGATACATGGATGACAGCTGTGGACGACAGCCTCTGCAGTGACTCCTAACACTCACTTCTGGAGGCTATGAGAGACATATGCTCCCCACATTGGTGCACAGACTAAGAGGGAAGATGATGTGAGCTGAGAGAGGCTGGATATCCAAGACTGTGAAAAGAGGAGCTGGCCCTCAGGGTGATGTGCAGAGGTCAGACACACACAGGAAACATGCCAAGGGGTCCAGCCAGGAGCCAGTGGACCCCGCTAGGGAGGAGTTGAGCAAACAGCTATGGATAGAATTCCAGACTGGAAGGAAATGGACAGTATCTGGAGTGGGAGGAGAAGTCAGAACCTAACATCCGCAGGCTGGTCCAGCAGAGGAGGATCCATCTTGCTGTGTGGAGATCAGCTGTGGGATCATCCACATTAAGAGCAGTGAGGGCTTAGCATCAGACTGCACAAAGTCATCACTGGAGAGAAAAGGAAGAGTAGAGTAGAAAGGATGGCAGGGGAGAGCAGGGCAAGGTAAATGGCCCCTTTTGGTAACTAAAATGCATGATAAAGATTGCCACAAAAGGAAAATAATGGGGAGACCTACCATGGCCCGACAAGTGGAAGAGGTGGAGCAGATGACCTCTGCCCAAGGTGGAGGAGGAAACCACCCTGTGTCCCCTTATCAACTAACGGGCGGCTGTCCCAGCCTACTTCCATCTAGAGACAACAGACAGGATGGGGAAGACCATCACCAAGGTCCCTGCAGGCCCAGAAGTGAGGTATTGGTAATCGCAGAGACACTAAAAGATTATAGGATAGAAACTGTAATACCTCAGATTGGCATTGCTAGAGGGAAAAACACATGAACAACATGAAAAAACAGGGGGAAAAATGCCCCAATCAATTCAAGATGCTACAATAATAGAATCCATTGACAGCACAGTAGATAAAATGTCAGAGAAGGAGCTCAGAACGTACATAATTAAAATGATCTGTGAAGCACAGAATAATATAAGACAGCAAATACAGGCAACAATTGACCACTCCAATAAAGATATTAGAGAGCTAATATAGGCAACAATTAATCACACCAACAAAGAGATTAGAGAGCAAATACAGGCAACAATTGATCATACCAACAAAGAGATAAGAGAGGAAAGACAAGGAGCAAAAAATTACTTCAAGAAAGACATAGAGATTCTGAAAAAAAAAAACAAGCAGAAATTCTTGAAATGAAGGAAACAATAAACCAAATAAGAAATTTAATAGAAAGCATCACCAAGACTAGACAACTTGGAAGACAGAACCTCAGACAATGAAGACAAAATATGTAGTCTTGAAAATAAAGTTGACCACACAAGATGGTAAGAAACCATGAACAAAACATCCAAGAATTATGGGATAACATCAAAAAACCAAATCTACAAATTATCGAGATAGAGGAAGACACAGAGACACAAATCGAAGGAATGCACAATCTCTTCAATGAAATAATATTAGAAAATTTCCCAAACAATAAGAATGAACTGGAACATCAAATACAAGGAGCTAACAGGACACCAAATATTCACACCAAGGCACATTACAATGAAAATGCCTAACATACAACATAAGGATAGAATTTAAATGCCACAAGACAGAAGAAGCAGATTACATACAGGGGGAAACCAATTTAGATTTCAGCAGATTTCTCAATCCAGACCCTCAAAGCCAGGAGATCATGAACAACATATACTAAGCTCTGAAAGAAAATGGATGCTAACCCAGAATCTTTTATCCAGCAAAATTAAACTTCATATCTGATAACAAAATAAAAACTTTCCATGATAAACAAAAGTTAAAAGAATTTACAATGAGAAAGCCTGCACTAGGGGATATTCTTGGCAAAACATTCCATGAGGAGGAAATGAAAAAAACAATGCAAATCAGCAAAGAGAGGAACTACACTAAAGGAAAAGCCAATCAAAGGAGAAACCAAGTCAAGTTAAAAGCCAAAAATAAAATAAAATGGATGGGAATACAAACCATATTTCAATAATAACCCTGAGTGTAATGACGCAAACTCATCAATTGGAAAACATAGAATGGCAGATTGGATTTTTTTTTAAAAAAAGCCCAACAATATGCTGCCTTCAAGAAACTCATCTCATAGAAAAATGCACACACTGAAGGTGAAAGGATGGGAAAAAATATACCACCCAAATGGACTGCATAAACAAGAAGGGGTTTACATTTTCATATCAGATAAAGTGAACTTTAAACCAAAGATAGTCAGAAGGGATAAAGATGGTCATTTCATACTGCTTAAGAGAACCATATGTCAACAAGATATAGCAATCATGAACATCTATGCTCCAAACAATAGAGCATCCACATATATCAAATAAACCCTTCTCAATTTCAAGAATCAAATAGACCACAACACTATTAATAATACTGGGTGACTTTAACACACCTCTCTCACCACTTGATAGATCTTCCAAACAAAAACTGAAGAAAGAAATGATAGATCTCAATAATACAATCAATAATTTAAAACTAACAGACATATACACAATATTTCATCCACCAAGAAGTGAATACACTGTTTTCTCAGCAGCACATGGATTCTTCTAAAAAATAGACCATATGTTATGCAACAAAGTAAGTCTTAGAAAATACAATAAAACAGAGATACTACTGTGCATTCTATCAGACCATAATGGAATGAAATTAGAAATCAGTGATAAAATAAAAAATAAAATCTACTCCATCACCTGGAGACTAAATAATATGCTATTGAATGATGTATGGATAACAGAAGACATCCAGGAGGTAATAAAAAAAATTCTTAGAGGTAAATAGGAACTCTGATACAACATATCAAAATCTGGGGACACTATGAAGGCTGTATTAAGAGGAAAGTTCATTGCATTGATCTCATTCACTAAAAGAAGAAACAGTCAACAAATAAATGACTTGACATTACATCTCAAAGCACTAGAAAAAGAAGAACAAATCTACCCCCAAATAAGTAGAAGGCAGGAAATAATTGAAATCAGAGCTGAAAACAATGAAACTGAAACACAGGAAACAATCGAAAAAATTGGCAAAACAAAAAGCTGGTTCTTTGCAAAAATAAATAAAATTGATAAACCCTTAACCACTCTAACAAAAAGAAGAAGAGAGAAAACACAAATTATTAAAATTTGAGATGAAAAAGAAACATCACAACAGACACTATCAAAATACAGAAGATAATTAGAAACTATTTTGAAAATCTATACTCCAGTAAAATAGGAAGTCCTGAAGACACCAAAAAATTTCTAGAGGCATGTGATCTTTCCAAACTGAATCAGGAGGACATACACAACTTAAACAGTTCAATTTAAAGCAAGGAAATAGGAGATGCCATCAAGAGCTTACCAACCAAGAAAGGCCTGGGACCAGATGGATTCTCAGCTGAGTTCTACAAGACCTTCAAAGAAGAATGAATACCAATACTCCTCAAATTATTCCATGAAATAAAAATGGAGAGAACTCTTCCACAATTTTTCTATGAGGCTAGTATCACCCTGATTCCAAAACCAGACAAAGACACATCAAAGTTAGAAAACTTCGGACCAATATCCCTGATGAACATTGGCACAAAAATTCTCAATAAAATTCTAGCAAACCACATACAGAAACATATTAAAAAGATAGTGCACCATGATCAAGTGGGGTTCATCCCAGGCATGCAAGGTTGGTTCAATATACAGAAATCACTAAACACAATTCATTACATCAATAGACTTAAAGAATCATATAATTATCTCTATAGATGCTGAGAAAGCATTTGACAAAATATAGCACCTCTTCATGTTCAAAACACTAGAAAAACTAGGGATAGTAGCAACATATCTCAACATTGTAAAAGCTATCTATGCAAAACTGAAGGCCAACATCATCCTAAATGGAGAAATATTGAAAGCATTCTCTCTAAAAACGGGAACAAGCTGGGGATGTCCTCTTTCACTACTTCTATTCAACATAGTCCTTGAAACTCTAGCCAGAGCAATTAGACAAAAGAAAGAAATTAAAGGGAGATGAATAGGAAAAGAAAAAACTTAAACTATCATTATTTGCCAATGACATAATTCTTTACTTAGAGGATCCAAAAAATTCCACCAGAAAACTTCTAGAATTAATAAATAAATTCAGCAAAGTAGCAGGATATAAAATCAATACCCATAAATCAAATGCATTTCTATATATCAGTGATGAATCCTCTGAAAGAGAAATTAGGAAAACTAACCCATTCACAATAGCCTCAAAAATATTTGGGAATCAATTTAACAAAAGAGGTGAAAGACCTTTACAATGAAAACTCCAGTACAGTAAAACAAGAAATAGAAGAAGACCTTAGCAGATGGAAAGATCTCCCGTGCTCTTGGATAGGCAGAATCAATACTGTCAAAATGGCCATACTACCTAAAGCGCTATACAGATTCAACATGATTCAAATTAAAATCCCAATGTCATTCCTTATAGAAATTGAAAAAGCAATCATGAAATTCATTTGGAAAAATAAGAGATCCAGAGTAGCCAAAGCAATCCTTAGCAAGAAGAGTAAAGCAGGAGGCATCACAATACTAGACCTTAAACTATACTAAAAAGCTATAGTAACAAAGATGGTATGGTATTGGCATCAAAATAGACATGTATATCAATGGTATAGAATAGAAGACACTGAGACAAACCCACATAAATACAGTCATCTCATATTAGACAAAGGTGTCAAAAACATACACTGGAGAAAAGATAGCCTCTCCAACCAATGGTGCTAGGAAAACTGGAAATTCATATGCAGTAAAATGAATTAAACTCCTATTTCTCACCATGCACAAAACTCAACTCAAAGTGGATCAAGGACCTAGGAATTAGACCAGAGACCTTGCATCTAATGGAGGAAAAAGTAGACCCAAATCTTCATCATGTCATATTAGGCCCCGACTTCCTTAACAAGACTCTTAAAGTATAAGAAAGAAAATCAAGAATCGATAAATGGGATGGATTCAAACTAAAAAGCTTCTTGTCAGCAGAGAAACATCAATAAGGTGAACAGAGAGCCTACATTCTGGGAGCAAATTTTTGCCACACACACATATATCCTGATCTAGGATATATAAAGAACTCAAAAACTTAACACCAAAAAAAAAAAAAAAACCACCCAACAACCAAATCGATAAATGGGCTAAGGAGCTGAATAGACACTTCTCAGAAGAAGATATACAATCTGTCAACAAACATAAAAAAATGTTCAACATCTCTAGCAGCTAGAGAAATGCAAATCAAAAGTACTGTAATATTTCATCTCACGCCAATCAGAATGGCAGTTATCAAGAATACAAACAATAATAAGCATTGGTGAAGTTGTCGGGGAAAAGGCACGCTCATACATTGCTGGTGGGACTGCAAATTGCTACAACCAATCTGGAAAGCAGTATGGAGATTCCTTAGAAAACTTGGAATGGAACCACCATTTGACCCAGCCATCCCACTCCTGGGTCTATACCCAAAGGACTTAAAAACAGCACACTACAGTGACGCAGCCACTTTAATGTTTATAGTGGCTCAATTCACAATAGCTAAACTGTGGAACCAACATAGATGCCCTTCAATAGATTAATGGATAAAGAAACTGTGGTATGGAATATTACTCAGCATTAAAAGAGAGTAAAAATTATGGCATTTGCAGGTAAATGGATGGAGTCAGAGAACATCATGCTAAGTGAAGTAAGCCAATCTCAAAAAACCAAAGGCTGAATGTCCTCTCTGATAAGTGGATGCTGATCCACAGTGGGGGAGGGGGCATGGGGAGAATGGAGGAACTTTGGTCAAAGGGGAGAGAAGGGAGGGGTTGGGACATGGGGGCAGGAAAGATGGTGGAATTAGATGGACATCATTGCCCTAGGTACATGCACGGCTGCGCATATGGTGTAACTACATGGTGTACAACCCCAGAAGTGAAAGCTTGTGCTCCATCTGTGTACAATGAATCAAAATGCATTCTGCTGTCATGTACACCTAATTAGAATAAGTAAACTTTTTAAAAATTTTTAAAAAGGAAATTAATGGATAAAAGTTACAACTACACAGAAAAATATGAAAAGGTTAATTTGAATACTTGAATGTACTACCTGTGGGAGGAAGTCTAGGGGGCCAGTACCTTGTAGAAGAGCGTGACTAAACCATGAGCAGGGGAACCTCTACTGCAAATAAATAGCAGTGTGAAGCAGCCTGGGAGGGCAGGAGCAGGCTGTGAGGAGCCCGCGAGTCCTCCAGCTCACATTCACTGCCACCGAGTGGGAGAGCCAGCTCCAGTGTTGACAGAAGGAACAACCACGCCTAGCAAGCCTGCAAGCTCTCTAGGGTGTGGTCAGGATGGCGAGGTGGGCGGTGGGGTAAATGCACCTGTATTTAATCGACAGGTCAGTGAGACCGGACGCAAGAGGTCTGAATGCTAGACTATAACTATGATTCTGAGGCTGATTTCTGGGAGCACAATGTAGCACTATATGGAACGGCCTTCTGTATTTGGTATAATACGTGACAAAATCACATGGTTATCAGTTTGTTTCTACTAAATGGCAGAGCCATTAGGACACCTTTAATGTCATCAATTAGAGTTTTATGCATAATTACACTGTACAGCTAATTAGAGCACAATGAAATAGAAAAGGTCAGCTGATGAATGATGGGGATTCTCCACCTGAAGAGCAGAACAGCGTCCTGAAGGTGCTGGCTGCTGTGCACTGTTGTTCAGTGCTAAGCTGGAATCCTGTTTCAGGCCTAGACATTTTCATTTATTTCTAATTAGCTACTCATGTCGTGGCTTTGCCAGGAAAGGAGCAGAGAGGTGACTTGTGTACACACCGAGGCCCTCCGTAATCAGCCAGCGCATGTGGGGCCTGAAGCGGCCCGCGACAGGTCACAGTCAACCCACACGTCGTCCATCCCGGTTGTTACTGGACAACCGGAGGCTTTTCACGAATCCTCCACAGGTGATCTCTCATCCCACAGTCGCACCGAACCACAGCTTCTCTTTTCTTTCGTTTCCCACACTTGTCATTTGGATCGAGTAGGAATTGTTAGTCTTTTAAGATATTTTTATGAGAATCAGATTCTGTGAAATACAGTAGCACGGCGTCCTTAGCACAGCTGCGAGCCTTGCTGGGGTCGCCAAGGGTGCCTGTTCCCAGACTCGCCCAGTGGGCAGAACGTCCTGCTCCTCTGCAGCCCACGGGGAGCGCAGCTTTGGCTCCTCTTGGTCATTGTTGGGAGATTCAGTGTCCGAGTGACAGGGCTCTGTTCTAGGGTTCCTAGCACACTGTCAACTGATTAGGGACAGTACTAGTTATCTGTAAAGTGTATTCAAGCTGGAAAGACACTGGACTGATTGTACTGTATCGCTTTACGTGGGTAATGTAAAATTCGAGATTTCCCGAGGGCATGGACTCCGCGGTCGAGGGTTTCATTTGATCTGTAGTGTGCTCGTTTATTTTCTCAGTTTGACAAGCTGGAAGTTGAACGATGGAGCATGTCTTGCCATAGGAAACCTGTGACTTTGCCATAGGAAACCTGTGACTTCTGCTTTCACTTTCGAGCAGCACATTCAGGGAGTCTCATCTCAGAACCAGCGTGGACTTAGACGCATGGCCCTCAGCCAGCGGCCTGCCCAGCTCTTGGCTGAGAGAGGCTGGTGCAGTTTCCTGTGCCGTGTGTGACTCATCCTAGCCGCACGGCAGTGATAGGATTCTCTCCATGTTTGATTTATCCAGCTTTACTGAGCTGTGATTGACAGATAAAAAGTGTCTGTATTCTAGGTGTACAGCGTGCCCTGCAGCCTCTGCCACCTGAGACACAGGGACTCACCAGCCTGTCAGGGGTCATCCTGGTGTTGCTTGCAGAGAAGGCCTGGGCTTCAGAAGCAGAGTGCATGGACTGGATTCTGGCTGGCCTGGTGGACGTGTTCCTGAGTCCTGTGCACTGAGGGAAGCAGGCGTCTGTGGGGACAGGTGGGCCATGCAGGTTGGGCCAGCCTGCAGCTTCCAACTGGTCTCCTTAGAGGATGGCAACTTTCCTGGGCACCTATACGTGACAGCCAGCTGGTATGTCAGCAGACCAGATTATTTCCAAATCCGTGGCCTCTGGGACCAGACAGGTCCTAGGCACACACTGTGCCTGCAGGGAGCACTGATCAGCCCTTACCACAGGGGCCATCTCATCCCTCCTGGGGTCTTTGTGGGCAGATCTGGGGCTGGACCACCGTGACAGCCAAGGAACTCCCCAGACCAAGCTCGGATGATCCATCTCTATGGAGAAAAACTCCATATATCAGGGGTCCCTTTGAGCCAGAAGTTTTGTTCAGGCAAATAAAAATCCTCCAAAGGAACTGATGTAGAGACTTCCATGGAAAGTCATGGTGCCACAGGGCAGGGCCACTGCATTCTTGGGCATATTGTTTCCATTTGAGAAATGTGGCCTCCTGGGCCTTCTTCCTGGTCAATCGCTGACTCTGCAGTGACCCACTCAAAAATGGGGAGATAAGAACCCAAGAGCCAATTGCCAGCAGAACCCCACTGGGACAGCACTTCCAGGGCAGCTGCCTCTTCCCAGAGTCTGCAGTGGCAGGATCGTGGCGACCACTGCAAGGCCAGAGGGGCATTTGAGTGGTGGCCCAAAGGCAGAGCTCCTGCCCAGCTCAGGCCAAGCTGGACTTCTCCAGGTAGCTGATGTGGTGGACTGTACGAAGACCACTCAGGCGCCACGAGGGGCGCACACGCAGACTTCCCAGCAGGGTTCCTGTGATGACTGGAGAGTCTCCAGAGTCCCCAGAAGCACTTCTGAACTTTGAGCACTGACCAGCAGCATCACTGTGGGGCATGGGAGTCACTCCACACAGTGAAATCTTTCAACATCACAGAGAGGAGCCCTGGCCCCACCCTGACCTCTCTGCTGGTGACAGTGGGCAGTGAATTCGTCCCACCAGGGTTTCTCTTTATGGCGTCTTCCCAGTCACAAGATCCCTGCCACTTACGGGAGGAGCAATCCTGGGTTCAGCACCGTGGTCCGCCATTCCTTCAGTGGTCCTGGTATCAGGGTTTGTAGGGAAGCAGCCAACAGCACGTGTGGGTGGACAGATGGCAGCCGGAAGTGAGGGTAAGAAGTGCTCACAGGGTACGTTGGGTGACGTCCAGCAGCAGACAGGAGCCAGGAAAGCCAGCGCTGTGCTCCCAGGTCCTGGGCTTCACCCCAGCATCACGACAGATAAGTAAATAGCAAAGATGAGCTGGCGAGGTGTGAGCAGCGGGGTGCAGGGGAGGAGCTGGGAGGGCCCAGGGTCCGCACCCTGCCCGCCTCAGCATGGTGACAGCTCCATCCCTGAGCACCCGGAGCAGTTCTGTGCCGCTCCTCGGAGGCAGCAAGCCCCATGGGCCTGTGCAGGCACGCCTGGGAGAGGCTCACATTTTCTCTGAGGCTCCCACATGAGCGTCCTCAGAGTGGACACTGGCTTCATCTCAAAACCCAGCTGGGGGCTCTGAACATGGTGGGCATTAGCAGCGCTGCTTAGCCAGCGAGAGCACGCCGTGGTCACCTCATGGCCTGTCCTGGAGCTTGCTACCGCCCGTGCAGCCTCAGAGGGTGTCAGCTGCAGAGCCTCAGCTTAGGTTTGGGATGAAAACTGCACATGACATGCAAGAGCTCGTCTCACGGGGCTTCCCACCCGACAGCGAGCGAGGAGCTGGGGTCCAGCAGAACCACCAGAGTCACGGCGACTCCAAAGGAGCACCACAACCAGCCAAGCCATGGGCATCCAGGGAAGGTTCTTAGCTCTGCTCGGTTTTGTTGTTCGCAGTGCTGGGTCCAGCCAGGGCCTTGGGCATGCCGGGCATGTGCTCACACTGCGCTCCGGCACTGGCTCCGTCCTGATTAGAATTCCCACACGGTTCCATAGCTCCGTTTGGAGGCGCTGTTGAAGGGACATAAGTTGTCCAGGAGGCGAGAGCACCACTGCGACATGGCTGAGCTGGGGTTCGCGGGCGGGGGCCAGTGCCATGCCACAAGGAGAAGGATGCGTGGTGGTGCCAGCAGAGGGCCTTCGGGGTAGGTGACCCGCTGTGAGCAGGGCAGTTGGGCACAGGAGGCGGGCTCTGGATGCCCCTGACCTTTGTCTTAGCAGGACATTCCGTGACCCCTGTTCAAGCACACACGCACTCTTCCCTCTGTGTGAACGTGTGCGCCCCTGGCCCCTGTCACACTTCTGCGTTGAACCCATCGCAAAGCCATGGAGTGAGAAGGTAGGGCCTGTGGGAGGAGAGTGGACCAGGAGGCTATCCCTGGACACTGGGACCGACAGCTTAGGAGTGGCTTCACAGGGCTGCCAACCCTTCCATCCCCTGCCACGTGCAGACACAGCACGGCCCTCCTCCCTTACCCACGGTGTGGCAACGTGCGCCATCCTGGGGGCAGAGAGCAGCCCTCACCAGACATGGAATGCTGACCGTGAAGGACTTCCCAGGCTCCAAACTGTTGGGGAAGAGAGCTCGTTTGCTTATACGTGCTCAGACTGGGGGTTTGTTCCAGTGGTCTAGATGCACTAAGAGACAGGCAGGGTTTACACATGAGTGTTTTGCTTGTGCTGGTCTTTGGACCACATCTCACTTTGGAGAATGGACTGGCACGGGCAGTGGCCTTCTTAGCAAGCAGCGGCCAACTGTGGTGTGTGGCGGTGTTTTATTTTCTCTAACCAGGACCTTCTCCTTAGTAAGAGACGTACTGTGCCAAGTGACATGGACTGTTTGCTAAGCAGCCCTGGTAATGAAATGGTTTTGTTGTGTTCTGCTGGAGACAGGCCCCCTGCACGTCTTGGAGCTTTGCATTTGGCCGTGAGACACAGGGCAGCTGGCGGGATTCCTGGTTCTTCCTACTAACGGCCTCCTGTGGTCACTGTTAGACTCCAGTGGAGATGTATGGTCTGGGATAAAGAGGGTAAGTGATGCGCTTTCCCTGGCACAGCCTCCTGCTTAGGTTACTTTATATAAAATGGACAGGGAATCATTCTTTCCTATAAACATCACTCCCAGCAAAGTTGGGTTTTAAGTGCCTGTTGAACATTCACTCGGATTTTCGAAGACAGAAATAAATAGAGGTTAGCTCTACAGCCCATAGTGTTCTTTCCAAGCAGCCCTGTAGCCCTGCTTGTCACGGCTGTGGACGTGGCCGTGGAGAGCGGTGGGCGGGTGCTGCTCTGGCAGCTGGCTCTGACTCCAGCCGTGGTCAGGCAGCTCCTGCTCCTGGTATTCTGTGCAGCACTTTGTTATGGAAGGCCCTGCTTTACATCCCAGTTAGGCCAGTATGCTATTTCAAATGGTTTGTTGAGTATATCAGTTAGGAATCCTTTAAGTTCACATAGTAGAAAATATCCACCTACAGAAACCTGGCGACATGGGGCCGTGGACCTCTAGGAAGGACTGGGCCTCCACTCCAGGGCCAGTAGGGCCATCTTACTCCTGGGGGCCTCCTCTGCCATGTGCCAGTGGCTGAGTGTCCTGGGAAAAGCCTGCAGGCACCTGTGCAGAGGTGCCGTCCAGGGGAACCTCCACCAGCCCCTGCTTCCCTTGCTGTTGGTTTCCCCCAAAGTGACCGATTCTGGGGGTCGTGCAGCTGTGCCACAGAGTCCACCCAGCAGCCTTGCTGCGGGTCACGCGAAGCTGCTCTTGGCAGAGGCTGCAAAGTTGCCTTCTGCTGTCTGCCCCTTGTGAACCTCAGGAATGCCCTGCAAATTCAGCTATTCCTGGAAAAAAGGAGCTTCCCCATCAGTAGCTTTCCTTCAGTTACAGAATCCAGAATATCTAGCCACCTTCAGACAATGGGAGTAAGTGGGGTGGGAAAGCACACCCCACATTCACGCCCTCGCAGCACCCTGCCCCCCACCCCAAACACACCTCCTGCAGGTCCCAGGACAAGCCGCGCACTGTGACCCAAAGCAAGATGCTCCTTGCAAGACACACCTCCATCTTCCAGCTCGCCGGCCAGTTGCCAGGAAAGCTCTCCCTGCCCCATCGCTCTGCTGCTCTGATTATTGGCTCCATCAGGGGCAGTGGGATCAGGCTGGTCGAGGATGCAGAAAAAAATTTTTTTTTCATCAAAATTTAAAGAAAAGGTTAGCGTTAATTTCTGTCACCAACCTACCCTGAGGCAGTGACGGTGAGTAATAAGATGGTCCTTCTGATGATTCAGGCCTGAGGCCCGCAGGGCAGCTCTATCCTGGGTGTGCAGTCTTCCACAGTGGAGCAGGGAGGCAGAGGCCCTGGAAATGAATGAGGGATGCTCAAGGCAGCAGAAGCCCCGGGCCAAGGGTAGGGAGCAAACTTGCCCTATTTACATCACGTAAGCATCCGCTCACTGGGGACCTGGGTACAACCTACCATAAAAAACAGACCCACACTCCCCGCCGTGTGCACTTCAGGTGAGCATGTGAAGACTCTTGCATAGTGAAGTCCTCACAGCAGTCCAGCCAGCTGACCCACCCATCACCTCCTGTGACGACAGCTTCTGAAACCGAGTATTATCGATAACCAGCGACACTGTAACATCAGGGAAAGCATGGCTCCTCGAGTCTTAGAATTTCTTCTCATTTTACCTCCATGTTTTCAGAGCAGATGACGACAGGTGACAAATACAGCTACATCTTAGTCACATCTTTGCAGAACTCACTGAGGAACAGTGAGATGGGTCCTTTCACTGTCAGGCTCTGCTGCGTGCCTTCGCGTAATCGAAGAGACCATTCAGAGCAGGGCATTTGACACGAGCGGAGAGAGGTGGAGGCGCTGTGGCATTTTCCTCTCTGCGGGACCCGATGTGAGAGGCTGACGAGAGTGTGGGCTTCTGCGTGCGGGGTGCAGTTGGTATGTGACCAAGCACGCACGCGTCTGGGCGGCCTTGTGACCTCCCAGTTCCTGAGAGTCTTGTGCTGGACCTCCCTCCTTGTCCAGCACTGACACGGAACACCGTCAAGTGAGTGGGAGCCTCATAGAGGTTGGCTTACTTCTCGTCCAGTGAGCCGGGATGAGGAGTAAACTGCATTTCAATCAGAGACCGCTGAAGAAGGGAGGACTTGGATATTACATACTGACCTGAGGCACCCTTGGCCTGCTACAGTAGGAGGGGCTCTGTGCTGCCATCTGAGGGGCTGGAAAATTAGGTGTAGAGCCCTAACGGGCCTCCAGCCCCCACAGGTGCCCAGCACCTACAGGCGCTCAACACCCCCAGGTGCCCAGTGCCCACAGGTACCCAGTGCTAAACAGGTGCCCAAGCCCACAGGTGCCCAGAGTTAACAGGTGCCCAGTGCCCACAGGTGCCCTGTGCCAAACAGGTGCCCAGTACCCACAGGTGCCCTGTGCCAAACAGGTGTCCAATGCCCATAGGTACTCAAGCCAACAGGTGCCCCATAGTAATAGGTGTCCAGTCCTAACAGGTGCCCATCCCTGAAAGGTATGAGGTACCAACAGGTACCCAGCAAAACAGATGCCTAGGTTCAACAGGTGCCCAGGCCAAGGAGCGGGAGCAGGGCCGTTCTCGGGATCATTAAGCAACCCCTAAAACTTTTTCTTTTTTTAAACAGCAAAGGTGATTCCGGCCTCGTCAGTGGAAGAGTCTGAGGGTGTGGGAGTTGGAGGGGTGCCTCTGGTCCCTGGGGCCCAGTACTGTCCCACTCGTCATCGTCCAGCCTTGAGGACGGCACCAGCTGGACATTAGCACTGTGACATAGAGCACAGGCTGGGCAAGCGCCCAGTGTGTCGACGGGAGGCGGGTTTACCTGGCCCACGTGCAAAGCATGAATTGCCCTCGTAAGATAGCCCCTCGCCTGCGTTGGGGAGGCCTGGAGGTCCACCGCTGGACATCTGCCCCCTGCTCGGTGGACTGACCCACCTGCACACCTCCTGCACCCTTTGCTTTCTCCGCCTGAGTGCGGAGCTACAGTGCGGGGCTCTCTCTCCTCGGGGCCGACACAGGCAGGTGGTTACAGGGAGAGCCCGATTAACTCTCAGGCTCAGCAACAGCTGCCCTGGGTCCTCTCTTGTCCCCATAATGTGTCACCTGCCCGAGGGCCAGGGAGGTCACTCTCACGCAGGGCAGGCACCGCGTTCTTCTACTCTACGTCTCCCGATTGCTTCTGACCACCGTGGCACATCTGTTCCCCTTGCCACGGCAGAGCCCCCTCCGGACACCCTGGGCCCTCCTGGCCTCCCCAGGCAGTGACCTGCTGTTGCACTGTGAGCACCTGAGAACAGAAGGTGGGCCGTGGGGTCCCCGCGCCAGCAGGAGGAGTCTTTTTCTGGGGAGGTCGAGGGCCCCGGCACTGGGAGGCTGGCCCTCCTGGGAGCAGGCCCTGCCCTGAGCAGCCCACGTGTCAGCAGCTGGGTGTCCTCCCGCCATGCGTTTGTGAGGGGTCCGCAATGGCCAGCTCTGCAGAGCAGCTCACTCTGCGGGCCTGGTGCCCTGTGAACCTTTGCACACTGCCAGCATCCCAGCAGCAGCGCACAGGCGACAGGCCGTGTGCTCCCAGGCGGCCTGCTGAGGGCCAGGCTGCTCTGGGTGGAGGCCGTGTTAGAGTGGCTGCCCGCTGGGGCACTCAGCTGTGCCCCTCCAGCCTCAGCCCGCAGACCTCCCGGTTCAAGGCATGGCAGGGGTGAGATCCTCGGACGGCCTCGCTGTTAAGGCCAGCCAGGATCTAGGAAAGGTTTCGGGGGCCTTGAGCACACCCTCCTGTGTGGTGGGCTATTTCCCTTCGGTCACAAAGTCCCCCTGTGAGGACAAAACCTCAGCCAAGGGGATGATTTCTGACTGGCTCTGTGCACTGCATGCGTGGATCCCACCCCAAACCTCCTCTGAACTCCTCACTCGGTGATGGGTGTGGGCGGGTACAGACACGGTCCCCATAGCAAGTGCCCTGGGGTGAGACGTGGGGGTGAGAGCCCGGGAGGGGCAGAGGACCGGCTGGCAGGGTGCAGCCCCAGGAGGAGCCGGGCATGTGTGGCGCAGCACCAGCCACAGTGGACCCCACCCACCTGCTCTGTTCGGTGGAATTCGTGGTTGGTCTGGAGGAACTGACTGCCATGTGACCTGCTCCCTGGGGCTCGAAGGGGACACCCATAAGACACATTCTCTCGACTTGGTCATTATTCTGTGGATCAAATGCTCTCCCTGGAAGCGCAGGGCCATTTGCACTGGCAGCACGTTCTGCAGGGGAGGCCGCGGCCAGGCGGGTCCTCTGGTCAGTGTGGGCTCCTGAGCTCCATCCATTCAAATGGGGCCGCTCCCTCCCAGGACTGCAGTAAGTCAATCCACACACACCAGAGGTGAGACCATCGCCATCACGGCTTTGGGTTCTCTGCATCCAACTCCTACCGACACAGTAACTGGGGACTCCTGAGACTCCTTCGTCACCTCACCAGCTCAAGGCCCGGGCAGCACTGTCCTTCCGTTCCACGTTGGCGAGGGCCTGAATTCCTCAAATCCGCGTTCGGAAACTGGCCTAGGGCCTGGGGCGTCTCCAGACGTATCACGAAGATCAGGTGGACGGCCCCAGGGCTTTTGCTGTCCTCATGCCGACCCCCACTCTGTGGGGAGGCCCCATGGTCAGGCAGATCTGCACAAGTTAAAGGCCAAGCCCTCGACAGCCCTCAGGATCAGGCACAGAGGGAACTTGTGACTAAGATTTCTCCTGCTTACTGAGAGTTCTAGGTTGGCCTGGACCCCAGAACGTGGTGTCCATAGCTGCTGGCCGGGACTTGCCCCGGCTGTGGCAGCTGTTGCTGCTGCCTGGAAGCTTGCCGCTCCTCGGGCACTAGCACCTGAGAACATGGTCAGCGCGCTTGCGGCTGACAGGCGAGTTGTCAAGTTGGGTTGCTGAGACTCCAAAACAAATTTGTCCAAACTTGACTCTGAGCAGATGATGCTATCGCCACATCTTGGTCCCCCAGCTCGCAATGCCTTAGACAGCTTCTCACAAGTGTGCTCCGTCCACACCTCAGGATTTGGAGAAGCTTTGTGCCACTTGAGGAATGAGATTTTTGTTGCTATTATTATATATTATTTTCTTTTTCATTTTTATTGATTTTCTCAGCATATCAATGCAAACACATCCTCTACAACTTAGGGTCACCTAGTGTGGATGAGGACATGCTTTTAACCTGTCCCCCACCATCTGGTGTCCCCATTGATGGATGAGCCCTCCTACTGGGCACTGATGGGCCATTGCATCTGGATGGATTGACAGACAAACAGCATGTCCTCTCACCAGCAAGCTGACACCTAGAGGACCTGAAGGTGATACTCAGCCACAGAGGAAGCAAACTGATCCCAATCCAGCCCTGATCTAGGATACCCAGGCATCTCTGGTTCTCAGGAAAACAGCAGAACCTCAGTGTCCCTGATTCAAATCTGGGTTCTCTTCCCAATGCCTGGTCCCCTGGTGAGACCTTCAGATGTCACAGCTACTTGGGAGCCAGCTGGAACACTGGTCTAACAGAAAGTCGGCAGACAGTGACACTGGAAGATTCCTAGTGACTTTTGGACCCAAATGCTTCTTGTGAGGCTCGCTTCCCTCCCACCACTGAGTTGCTTCGTTTGTATATGGCAGTGTGCAAACAATTCGGAGTGCAGAGGTAGGCATCAGGCGCCGGCCGGAGAGCTCTGCAGTGTGCGCCCCACAGCCAGGGCCACCACGCTGCTCCCAGCCTCCCGTTCCAGCCACCACTCGTTTAGAATGTTCCAAAGAGCCTCATGGAACTGCAGGCCTATGCTGATTTGGAAGGTTAGAATCCATTGACTGCTTAAATGAATGCCAAATTTCCCCAAGTTAGACTATAGATATTATTTAATCTCATTTAACTCTGATTAGAAACTTTGTTTAAAGCTTACTAAAATTGATCAAAACTATCTTCAGACAAAATGCATGAGGCAGGATCTCGCAGCCGCCCCCCAGTGGAATGAAGAGATCAGAAAGTTTTTACCTTCTTCACCAAAAATACATACAAATATTGACCAAATGATGAAATCCAAACAGTTCAGAGCTCTGGAAATTGACCAGGAGCAAACAACAAATTGAGAAGTGTTTACTGAAGGCAGCTGCCAGCCTGTGGACCAGAACAGAGAGGGGCTGTGGCTCATGTCATGCCATGTCTGTGTGGCCGCTGCCCCGCAGAGGGGAGGCCGCTTCACTCAGACCTCGCTGGCTTGGAAAAACCGTCAGCTTCGACACCAGCACAGGCCGACTGCTGTGGAACAGAGGAGAGACTGTGCCCCGCCACACTGCACAGGGTTAGCAGGCTCGAGGGAATGCTGGGGAGCCCCCAGGTGGCCCTCGGGGGCTGCCGTCCCGTCCCACTGAGGGCAGCAGAACACACCACCGGAGCCACGGAGAGGAGAGAGGGGTGCTCAGGGCTGGAAGCAAGGCCCGCCTGCGCAGTGCTGGGAAGCCAGGGGTAGGTGCAGGGGACGCTGGGTTCCCTGGGGTTGCAAACCCGAGGCACACGTAAAAATGTGGGAACCTGGAACCCGCCCACCGTGTCCACAAAGATCAGCCAACAGAAGGTGGAATGACCACAAATCCCAGGCCTTTGGGCACAACACAGCCTGCCATGGACTGACCACGGAGGGCCACAGACATCGCGGGAGGGAAGAATGAGTAAGAAGAGAACAGCAGGGAGAGGTGAGCAGAGGCACACCACAGGGACCGAGCGGGCAAGGTGAGACCAAGTGACCAAAGGAGGAAAAACAAGACCGCCGAGCAGGCACCAGCTGTGAAGCAAAACCCCGGGGAAGCTTTATTTGGAAAGCACACTCCCCGGAACCCGCAGGGCCCACGGGAGAAATGCACGTGTGTCCCGCGGTACAAAGAATTTAAAGGAGGCCGTCAGGAAGGGGCAGGCTTGAGGCCGGAAGAGGAGGGCCTCCCGAGTCCTGGACGCCCTGGTCCTGGCCAGAGAGCTTTTCTTCCTGCTTCCTGCTCACGGCCAGCTGCTCCTCGCGCATGTGGGCTGCTTGCTGCTTCCTTCCCTGCAGCCCCGTGTGCCGGGCCCTCCGCGGCCCGCTTCCTGCAGCCCGCTCCTGCAGCCCGCCTCTGCATGGGCCGACCGCCGCCGTGACCTCCCGAGCAACTCCAACAGGAATGCAGGTGACTTACTTACCCACAGAGAACTAAACTCCAGGAAAGAAAAAACGACTCCAGAATCAGCACAATGCATGAGAGGAAGTGTCCTGATTTCAACAACGGGGGGCGGGGATCTGTCACAACCCGAGACCCCAAATAGCCCAGAACATTTTGGAATGAAGAACAAAGCAAGGTGGCACCTGTTGATTTCAGACTCACCGGCCACAGTCCTGACAAGCTGCGTGGTGCTGGCAGAGGACACACGTGGACAGAGGGACCCCACGGACCCGGGAAGAAGCCCTGGATGCACCGGCAGGAGCTTTCCGTTCTTCTCTGGAGGTGCTGGAACCCACGGCCGTGCACTGCCCAGCGCTCTACCACCAGCTGTGCCCCGGCCAAGACCACCTTTCAGTGGGGAAGGCACAGCCTCCACACCGGTGCTGAGAACACTAGGCACTGCCCTTGTGCTGCCCGCCCCTCACGCCACAGATGAACTGAGGGGTGGGAGGCCTGGGAGCGGAGGGCCTGAAGCAGGGAAGGAAGTGCAGACTGACCTGGGGACGAATGTCTCACTCTGACACTAAACACAAAAAGGAGGCGCGTGTCTAACATCAAATAGACAGCCTTTGTGCACCAAGAGACACTGTCCACAGACTGAGAAGGTGACCAAAGAACAGGAGATGTCTGGAAATCATACATCAGATGAGGGATGAGCATTTGGAAAACACAAAGATCATCTGCATCCATACGACAAAGTTTGAATGAGATCGGACAACATGCAAATAGACATTTCTCAACATTCACATACAAATTACAAAGAAAACACACAGAAAGATGCTCAAAATCATAGACATTCGGGAAGCACATGAAAACCACAGAGACCCCATGGCCCATGCATTGCCATGGCCATCGCCCATCATGCGGAACCCGGAATCGTGAGCAAGCAGGTGGGTACCCACGCAGCTGGCGCTGCTTCTTCATTTCCTATCCCCGCCCACATTTTCTTATTGATGCATTAAGTAGTACATATGGATGGAGTTTGCTGTGACATGTTCATACATGCCAACAACATGACCATATCTTTGGTCAAGTCACTCCCTCGTACTCCCCCTCTCTCCCCATCTCCTATCCCCTGGTCCCCTTCCTCCACATAGCTCCTTTTGATGGTAATAAGACTCCTGCCTCCCCACCTTCCTTTCCCTTTTTTCTCTCTGTCTTGTGCACATGAGAGAAAACATGCAACCCTTGACCTTCCCGGTTGGACTTATTTCATGCTACATAATGGGCCTTAGTTTCATCTGTTTTCCTGCAAATGACATCATTTCACTTTCTGTGTGGCTGAATAAGACTCCATTGTGTATACATACATCTCCTTTATCCGTTCATCCCTTGATGGACACCTGGCTGGTTCCATAGTTCTGCTATTGTGAATTGTGCTGCTATCAACACGGTATGCCTGTGTCACTGTAGTGTGATGAATGTAATTCTTTAGGATAAATACCAAGGAGTGGTCTAGCTGGGCACAGGGTGGTTCCGTGCCTAGTCTTTTGAGGAGCCTGCATAGTGACTGCCATAGTGGTTGAACTAATTTACAATCCCACCAACACTGTAAGAGTGTTACTTTTTCTCCACATCCTCTCCAGCCTTTATTATTACTTATATTCTTGATGACTACCATTCTCACTGGTATAATATGAAATCTCAGGGTAGTTTTGATTTGCATTTCCCAAATTGCTAATGACATTGAACTTTTTGCATATATATTTTGGTCATTTGTATTTCTTCATTTGAAAAGCATCTTTTTAATTCATTTGCCCATTTATTAGTTGGGTTATTTGACTTTTTAGTGTTAGGTGCTTTTTGTTGTTGTTATTCTTTATTTATTCTAGATAGTAATCCTTTGTCAGAAGAGTAGCTAGCAAAGATTTTCTCCTTGTGTAAGTTCTCTTCAGATTTCTAATTGTTTCCTTCAATGTGCAGAAGCTTTTTAAATTGATGTTGTCTTATTAACACTTGACATTATTTCCTGAACTTTAGGGGTCCTATTGAAGAAGTCATTGCCTGTGCCTAAAATATGGAGTGTTGGCTCTATGTTGTCTTCTAGGAGTTGCATAGTTTCTTGTCTAATTTCTAGACCTGTGATCCATTTTTTGACTTTGGGACAAGGTGAGAGATAAAGGTTTAGTCTCATTCTTCTAAACATGGATCACCAGTGTCCCAGACCCATTTGTTTAAAATGCTGTCATTTCTCAGATGTATGTTTTTGGCACCTTTGTCAAGGATCAGATGACTGGATCTCTATGTGTTTGTTTCTGCATCTTCTCTTTTGTATCATTGATCTATGTGTCTGTTTTTATGCCGGTACCATGCTGTTTTTGTGACTATAGTTCTGTAGTATAATTTAAAGTCAAGAGCTGTGAAGCCTCTAGCATTGCTTTTTTGGCTTAGAATTGCTTTGGGTATTCTAGGTATTTTATCCTTCCAAATGAAACTTAGTATCTTGTTTTTTTTCTAGTTCTGTGCAGGATTTCATTGTTATTTTTATGGGGATTGCATTGAATCTGTATATTGCTTTTGGTAGTATAGCCATTTTGAAAATATTAATTCTGCCTATATAAGAACATAGGTGGTATTTCCATCTTCTGAGGTCTTCTTCAATTTCTTTCAATATTCTATAGTTTTCATTTTAGAGGTCTTTCATCTCATTGGTTTTTCACCTTTTGGTTAGATTTATTCCTAGGTTTTGTTTGCTTGCTTATTTGTTTTGAGGCTATTGTGAATGCATTGGTTTCCTGAATTCTTTCTCAGCAGATTCTTTGTTGGTATGTGGAAATACTATTGATTTTGTATGTTGATTTTGTAACCTACTGCTTTGCCAGATTTGTTTATCAACTCTAGCAATCTTTTGGTGGAGTTTTATGGACCTTCTAGGTATAAGATTATATCATCTGAAAACAGTGATAATTTGACTTCTTTCTTTCCTATTTTCATCTCTTTTATTTCTTTCTCTTGCCTAATCACTCTGCCTAGAATTTCTAGCCATATATTAAATAGGAGTAGTGAGTGTGGACATTCTTGCATTGTCCCAGATTTTAATAGAAATGCTTTCATTTTTTTCCCCAATCACTATGAAGTTGGCCTTGGGTTTTTCATATATAGCCTTTATGATATTGGAGTAGATTTCATCTATCCCTAGTTTCCTCAGAGTTTTTATCATAAATGGGTGCTGAATTTGTTGAAGGCCTTTGACAAATGGTGATGACTAAAAAAATTCTTGTCCTTCATTCTATTTATGTGATGAAATACATTTATTAATTTGTGTATGTTAAAACATCCTTGCATCCCTGGAATAAAACCAACTTGGTCATGGTGGATAATCTTCTTAATATATTTTTGAACACAGTTTGCTAATATTTCATTAAGTATTTTTGCATATAGATTCTCCAGGGATATTAGTTTATAATTTTCTCTCCTTGACATGTCCTTCTCTGGGGTTGGCATGAGTATGATTGGCTTTAAAGAATGAATTTGGAAATATACCATCACTTTCTATTTCAAGAAATAATTTGAGGAGTATTGGTATTAGTTCATCTTTAAGAGTTTGGTTGAATTCGCCTGAGAATCCATCTGGTCCTAAACTTTTCTTTTTTTGGAACCCTTTTTATTACGGCTTTTACCTCATTACAAGTTATTGGTTAGCTTAGGTTTTCTATGTCCTCTTGATTCAGTTTTGGCAGATTGTATTGGACTAAAAATATATCCATTTCTTCTAGGTTTTCCAGTTTATTGGAGTATAAGTTATCAAAATGTTCCCTAATGAGCTCCTGGATTTCTGTGATGTCAGTTGTAATTTCTCCTTTCTCATTTATAATTTTACTAACCTGGGTCTTCTCTCTTTTACTTTTGTTTAATTTGGCTAAGGACATATCAATCTTGTTTGTCTTTTCAAAGAACCAACTCAATTTCAGTGATGCTTTGTGTTGTTTTTTTATTCTCAAATTTATTGATTTTGCCTCTGATCTTAATTATTTTCTACTGGTTTAGGAATTGGTTTGTTATTGTTTTTTAATGCCCTTGAAATGCATCATTAGGTGATTTATTTGGAATTGTTCTGATTTTGCTCATATGTGAGTCCTCATAGCCATAAATTTCCCTCTCAGAACTACCCTCATAGTATCCAGTGATTCTGCTACGTTTTAACACACTTCTCACTTGGGGCTAAGAATTCTTTAATTTTTCCCTTGATTTTTTTCTATCACCTTTCTTCATTCAAAGAGTAGTATTCAATTTCCATGTTTTTATGTAATTTCTGTAGGGTTTGTCATGTTGATTTCTAACTTTTGATTTTTAATTTTTTAAAATCATTTTTAATTTTTAAAATTATGTTGATTTTTAATTTTTCTATAGGGTTTGTCATGTTGATTTCTAATATTATTCCATTATAATCTAATAAGATGCAAAGGATTCTACTAATTTTCTTTTTTGTATTTCCTAAGTTACCTTGTGACCTAAAATATGATCTCTTTTGTGAAGGGTCCATGAGTCACTGAGAATAATGAGTATTCAGCTGTTGTTGAATGAAGTATTCTATGGATGTCCATTAATTTCATTTAATTTATAATATTTTTCTTGTATAAAGGGTCTTAGCAGAGTTTATGTCTGGATGACTTATCTAATAGTGAAAGAGGTATGTTGAAATCACCCAGTATTATTGTGCTGTGCTATATCTTAGGCTTCAATTTGAGTAGTGTTCTTTTTTATAATTAATTCTACCACATTTGTTATATAAATATTTATTATTGTTATATTTTCTTATTAAAATTTTCCCTTTATCATTATGAAGTGACCTTTTTTGTCTCATCTGATTAAGTTTGGTTTGAAGTCTGCTTTGTCATATATGAGTAGCTACTCCTGCTTTTTTTTAGTCTCCATTTGCATGGTATATAAATTTCTACCCTTTCATTTTTAACTCATGGCTATCTGCCTGTAAGGTGGATGTCTTACAAAGAACATATGGTTGGTTTTAATCCATTCTGTCAGCATGTGTCTTTTATCTGGAGAACTGAGATAATTTACATTCAATGTTATTATAGACAGATGTTTATTAATTCCTATTATTTCAATTTATTTACCATGTGTAATTTGGTCCTGCTTCTCATTTGCTTATACATGCTTCAAATGTGATTTGTTCATTTGTGAGTTCTAGGGTTAGTTTTATGTTTCTTCTTTGTGGAATATTTGCTTAGGGTCTGTGCTACTGGTTTAATAGTCATGAATTATTTTAGTTTCTGCTTATTGTGGAGGGTTTTGATTTCTTCTTCAGTTTTGAGGGATAGCATTGCTGGATACAGCAAACTTGATTGACAGTTATTTTCTTTTAGGACTGGAAACACATCATTATAAGCCCTCCTGGATTTTAGAGTTGGTGCTGAGAAATGAGAAGTGATTCTGATTGGCTTGCCTCTAAATGTGATATGACACTTTTCTCTTGAGGCTTAAAAAATATATATATACTGTTCTGTATATTAGGCATTTTAACTATCATGTGTCATATTTTTTGATCTTGTCTAATACTATTCTCAAGTGTTGGAAATTTTTCTGTTATTATTTCCCTGAAGAGGTTATGCATTGTACTGGCCTGCTTCTCACTTCCAATGAATCTCACTTCTCAATTCCAGTGATACTTAAATTTGATCTCTTAGTGTTATCCCAGAGTTCTTGTGTATTCTTATCATGGTTACTTATTTTCTTTCCTAAAACTATCTGGATACTCAAGGTTGGCCACTTTGTCTTCCAGCATTGAGATTCTATCTTCAGTGTGGTCCATTCTATTAGACAGAATTTTAACTAAACATTTTATTTGGTTTATTGTGTCTTTCATTTCCAAGACTTTTGTTTGGTTCTTTTTCAGAGTTTCAATCTCCTTATTGAATTTCTTATTCATATCCTGTACTGACTTCCTTAATTTATTCAGTTGTTTTTGTGTTCTCTTGGAATTCATTGATTATTTTTATAAAGATTATTTTGAATTCTTTATCTAATATTTTATCCACTTTAACATTTTGGTATCAATTGCCAGTGAATTATGAATGTTATGAGGTATTGTGTTAGCCTGCTTTTCCATATTTTTTATATTACTCTGTTGAGTTTTATGCATCTGTTGGGAGGGATTTCTCTTCCTTCTTTGTGTGGGCCTTTTAAGGGCAGTCTTCACTTTGAAAGTGTCCTGGAGTGATCTAGATTAAGACCTTTTCACAGGTGTGATATCCACAGCCTTCGTATTGATTCTGTTTTGGCTCTTACAGTTGATATCTGTAGGTGGGACATCTGAAGGAGGGCTATTTCTACTTGGGTCCTGGCTGTTGGTTTGGGTTTTTGTCTCTTCTACTATTTGTATTAAAGTGTAGGTGAAGATGGAGAGTCATTGATTTTTGTGTGGATAAAGGTGTGCCGTCTCATGGGTACATTTGGTTCCACAGTAGAGTCTCTACTCTATGAACTTGTAGGGTCCCTGTATGTTCCCAGCATTTCCCAGGATAGGGAGAAACAAACAATAGCAACAACTGATGTGAACAATATACAGCATTAAAACACACATCTGGTTCCTCCTATGACGTACATCTACCTCGTGAATTACCTTAGAAAAAGTAAAATGAAATCATGGGGTCAGTGACTGCCAAATATTAACCATAAACTAGAACTGATATTAAAGTAAACAGCAGGTGTCAACTATGTCATACACAAGAGTAATAACTGCAATGGCACCAATGATGGGGGCAAGAGTTAAATAAACCAATTAGTTCTAAAAGGTGGTAAAATATAGTTAAGAGAAAAAATGTGATAGGGAAGTAGAAAAGAATTTAGAAAGTGAACAGAGAGAAAATGCTGAAGAGCTGCAGCAGGTGATGGCTGTAAGGAAGGAGGAGAAAAAACAGAAGCAAAGTAAAGGGAGAGAGAGAAGAGAACAGGAGAATGAGGACATTAACAGGAGAATAAAAGGGAAAGAGAAGCAAGAGAAACAAACAAATAAAAACAGAACAAAACAAAACCCAAATATACAAACCAAAATCCCTAACCCTCGGAGACAAAGCCAGGAAAATAAATACATTAAAAAATGCTAAAAATGAGAAAAAAATGTGTATATGTGTGTGTATGTGTGTGTGTGTGTACTTGAACAGATCAGCACACCAAGAACACACACACACATACACACAAAAGAAACAAAAGAAAAATATTCTTTATGAAAAGGAAGGAATCATTTCCACTGAGGTCATCAAGATAGCCGAGGAGGGTAGTAATCACTGTGCCCACTTGGCTTTCCTTCTGACCTCCTTGAGCTGTGAACTGAGAACAAAAGCAGGGACTGGGGCTGCTAACCCCTGCCTCTTTTTCTGTTGCTCTCTGAGCTCTCAGTTGGAATGGCCTAAACCTGAAGCTGGTTGAGATTATCCTCGGCTTCTCTTCTCACCAGAATGATGTAGGATAGAGTGGGAAGTGCCATCAGCTGAAGTTCTGTCTGCTTAGCTAGATCCACACGCTCCAGGGGGGCTGCAGAAGGGTTCTAGAAGGGGTGTTCCTGTGGCTGGGGCTTAGGTCTACTCAGGCCTCAGGGGCTTCACTGGGAAGTGTCTTCCCTGGAAAGATTAGATCATCATCTCCCTGGGGTCATGCAGTTGCTGATCTGTCAGGAGTCTGGATCTCAGGAGGCTCCCTGGGATTCTACTCACAAGACAGGGAGCCAATCATTCACCCCATCTGCTGCCCATAAACACAGATTCCTCAGGCTTCATGGGCTTAGTCCCTGAGGATATTCACACCTGTCTGTTCAGATTCCCAACCCACTTTCCCTGGACTCGTGAGCCCCCACACTCAAAGGAGAAGCAAGTTGGACACCCCTCACTCTCCAACTTGAACCTCCTAGGTACAATCTTCTCTGTGCCTGCTCCATGCATGTTCTGCTAGGTTCACCTTAGGCCACAGGGCAGGTGCTTGCCTGGATAACATGGCAGTGTTTGCCCAGATCTCCTAGCTCCAAAGCAAGCAGCTACTGTGTGGCCACCTTGAGATGGCTCTGCCTCAGCTCTCCGCAGCCAGCTGAGAAACACAGAGCCCTTTTTAATCACCAGTGCACAGTGCAGACTCTGGATCAGCTAAAGGCAGGCTGCTTCCTGGATCTCAGATTTTTCTGCACTAAATCCGTCAGTGTGCATCTCTGAGTTATCCCACCCTTTGAGTCCTCCTACCCTCTGAGTCCTGCCCTCTGTGCCCAGCCACTGCCACTACTGCTGTCCTGACAGGCTCGGCTCCAATGTCATCTTTGTTCTTTCTTTAATGCACCCAAATTTCTGAGTTTCCAAGACCCTCTGACTATCCAATATTGAATTTTAGTAAAACCTCTCTCACCCACCTCGCTGAGGAGCAGGAGTCCACTGCTTGAATCCTGAGAGTCGGAGCAACTAGGAACGCAGCCTTCCTCTAGCCCACCATCTTGAATCCTGGCTAGCACTTCTGACCTCTCAGGCGTGAGGCCTGCCCAGCACAGACATGCACACAATTGTAGCTGGACTTTTCCAATTACTGTTGACAGCCATTATGTTAGAAGTTAAAGTACTGTGCATTTCAAACACAAATAGACATAGACTATGATGCTATCGGCGTAGGAACCTAAAAACCTTTGTCAAAGTTAGTTATGTTCATTACCTTCTTCAGATTATATTTTTAAAATAAAGAACAAAATAGATGATACATCTGTACATCAATGCTCCACAGAGATGATTAGATGATAGATGGTAGGTAGGTAGATGATAGATGATCAGAGATAGGTGATTAGGATAGATGGTTCAAAATGAATAGACAGATGGTTGGCAGATGGTAGATAGATAGGTGACAGGCACACAGATGATAGATACAGATAGATGATAGATGGATACTACTGTGCACTAGGCTTTTTACCGTTATTTTCACATATTTTCTCCATAACGCTGTGAGATATATAATATTGCTGTATCAATCTTAAATGGCACTGTATCCTGCCCGTGTCCCTCTACTGGCCACAAAGGCCTTCAGTGCCACATAGTTCCTTTTCCTTGCTCCCTCTCAGGAGTAATTACTAATCTTGTGTAACATTTGTCTCTCCCATGCATCTCTAATAATTTTACATCATGTAGTATCCACCTGCATGGTTTTGGTCATTTTGACCCATGGACTCCCATGTGCCCCTGGCCGTCCAGTGCCCACAGAGGACTTGGCCCTCTGCTGCGGTTGGAGAGATATGGTAAAGCTGCACTTGGCAAGCTCTCAGCCACCCCCAGCAGCTCTGGTGGCAACGTGGGGCTGGGGTTTGCCATTATACCCCTGTAGGAGCACCTGAGTCTGGATTTGGGAGGAGCAGGCTGGAGGTCCAGGCTGCGCAAAGCCAGGTCGGTGGTGGCACACCTCTGGGACTCACCCGCAGCCTGAGTGGGAATCACAGCTGTTTAGTTCCTTAACTGCAAGAGACAGTAAGGGAGGAGGAAGAAAGGATTTTCTAGAAAGGCAGGGGCAGCGCAGATCCAAGGGAACGGTGCCACAACCAGGTGGGGAATCAAGTGTCATGTGGAGCGGGAGGTCTGTGGTGGGCCAGGTTGGGCATCAGGAAACTGCGTCCAGAGGTGCCGCGCTGTGTCAAGCAGCTGCAGGAGAGGAGGCTGTCCTAGCTCATCCACAGGCACGTCTCGTCACCCCTGGCCCTGGATGGGAGGGGATGGGATGGATGCTCACTGGTGATGATCATCATGGGGGCAGTGGTGGCTGAGGGACGGCTGGGTGCCATTACCACAGAAAAGAGGTGACATGCTGAGATTCAGAAGCCACAGCATCCTGAGCTCTGGCTGTCATTCTTGCCTGCATCCTGCCACTGAGCAAGCCCAGTGCTCACGGTGACCTTCTGAGCTGGGGAGACACACCCAGAGGGCAAGCCTGTCCCCACGGTGTTGCTGCAAAGGGCCGCTGCTGGGGACAGATGGTGTGGTTGTGCTGGGCAGCCACTAGGCCGCAGGGAGTCTGGGTCAAAGTCATGGTCCTTCAAGACAGTCCAAGCACAGAGCCACTGAGGCACTGGGCTCAGATTCAATGACGTTTTGGGGAGCTATTGGTGTGTGGCTTCCTACCTGTGATAAATATTCTAGGAGGAGGAGGCAGGTGAGCTGCCAGGCAACTTTTGGGATTCCTTGAAGAAAAGCTAAGAGTAAAGGTCTTGTGACTGTGCTGCGTAGCAGGCAGGACTCGTGGGTAACTACGGGACACCACCTTCGTCTGTCACGTAGGCTCGAGGGCTTGCTAACGTGGGGATTGTGGGGAGGTGAGGGTGAAGAGCATAGCGTGCGTTTTTCTCTTAGAAACCTTGGCCAGCAGCGCTCACAGGATTCACCCTGTGAGGGCGAGTTTACAGGTAGGAGGGAATAATTGGCAAACAGTGTGTTACAAAAACTGAATAATGTGAGGTTTCTGGTGATGTTCAAGGAGCAACCTCCAATGTTAGCTCTGCCTACATGTCTGGTTTTGGGTAAAGTAACTTCTCCAAATTTCTGCTTCGTTTCCTAACATAAGAAAAGCGAAGGACAGAGGCTGCAGCTCAGGGGTAGCACTTGCCTCGAAGGAGTGAGTCCAGTCCCAGGACTGGGGGAAATGGAAGGGTGGGGGCATGCCTTGAGTATGAGGGCCACTCACATCCACTGCCAGTCACTCTTGCAGTGCCGTCTTCAGTCGCTGGCAACTGGCCACACGTAGAGCAGGGCCCAGATGCCCAGGGTCCGCGGGCGTGGGGCTCTTCATCTGGGGCTGCTCTCCACTGTGCAATAACTTGACTTCCAGGAAAAGCAGTGCATCGCTCAGTTTAACCGCCCACTCTAGGCTTCCTGGAATGCCGAAGTCACAAACCACTGTGCTTCCTCTCAGCTGGGAAGGGACGGCGGACAGCGGCCCTCCTCTGGGACAGTGTCGGCTGTGCGCTGGGTAATGTGTCTGTGACTGCCCTGCAGGTCACTTGCCCGCTTACAGAGACTCCCCAAATGAAAAACAATCACAGAGCTGGAATTTGGACTTTGGCTTTCCGTGCGAGCCAGAGAAAGCGTCTCTTCTACATTCCTGCTGTGTTTCATGGGTCCCCAAAGTGGGCAGTGGGGTACGAACAGTGACTGGATGTCTTGGGAAAACCTGAGCTTGGTTCTAGGAACAGTAAAGCCTTTTAACCAGCCTTGTTTCTTCCCTCCCCCACACCAGAATTGTGTGTAGATACTAAAGCTAAAACAGATTCACACGGAAAGTAGAAATCTAAAATTAAATATTTAATTAGAACTCTGATTTGCTTTAAAGATAGGTGGCATTGCACAGGCTATATTACACTCTCTTTATAGTTTTTGACAAAAAAGATACTGTTCATTTTAACAGGCCACTTTAATATCGATACGTGTGGAATGAGACAGGAACCGGAGATCAGCTAGAGATGGTACATTTTACATTATTGGGAAAATTACAGTTTTGTATTGTAAAAACATGTATTTTTAACAATTTACCTACATTAATCAAAAAATTACAGCATATTTAATAATTTTACAAATTCTTCATAAAAAATATATCTCTGTACAAAAAGGTCTTCGCACCTACTTGGTGACAGCAGCGTGTGGAGGGACGGCGTGTGGGGTGGCGATGACGTGGGTTTTCCTGATCATAATGCCAGCTTTCCTTTTCCCCTTTTTATAATAGCTTTTTGTGGTTGTGTACAAAATATTTTACAGAAGAAAAAAATTATTGCAGCTAGCCTGGAGGAAGGCAAGATGTATGACACAAGCAGCGGTTTGAACAGCTCTGAAGCACGTGACCGTCGCAGCACGTGTCCCCCTGCCCGCAGGCCTGCAGGAAGTCCTCGAGCCCTCACTGAGCGAGCGTGCCTCTGACTGCCCTGGCGTCCTCAGCGCCCACGGAGACCTGGGGAAGCACCACACACACCCTAGAGGGGACTGGGCGGATTCTCACCTGAAAATTCACTCAGCTCTTGTCTGTTGCTTTCAACAACATGCTCCAAACTGGCGACCACAGGACAGTTTGATTTTGCACACAAAGGAAAATAGTGCTGATCTGATGGGTGGTTTCTGGTGTGTATGCATGTCCTGCCACCAGGACTTCAGGACATCATTGACCAGCAGGCAGGTCAGGATGTGGGGACAGAGACATTGATTCAGACTCTGAAGTCAGCGTTTTGCACCTAGTTTGAATGACTCAAACTTAGATATGTACAGTATATATATATGTATATATATATATGTATATACACTTAATATATATATATAATAACCCTGTTCTCCCTTGCACACAATGATCCTCATACTTTCTGACATTTTCTGTTCGTTTCAGTTCAACACGTGTGTTAGGAGCACGGCTCCTCCCGACTTCTTCCAATCTGCCCAGAAGAAACCATGGAAAGATCCCCATCTGCAAAGCAATCTCTGGGAAAGCAGCCAGCTCGTCCAGAGAAAGACAGATGGAGTCCAGCAACATGGAGCCTGAAGGACAAGGCGGCCCCAGCAGAGGCCAGGGTGCCCCGAGCACAGGTACCCCTTCCCCTGGGCACAGAGCTCAGGTTGCCGAGTGCAAGACCTACTGTGTGCTCAAACCGGAATACATGACTTCCAGAGAATGAGCAGCCATCCCACTGGGTCCCTTGCAGTGTCACTGGTGAAGTCCTGCATCGAAACACTGGGCAGCCAGGCGGACATGTCAGTCCTAACGCTGGCGTGGATGTGGCCCTTACAGCGAGCTGTGGCTGGTGCGACACCCTGACACTTCACTGGTGCAGAGCTGGAATGTGCAAAGGGGAAATTCTCGCCAGATGGAGTATGTACTTCAACATCAAATAATAAAATAAGTGTTATCTTTTCAAAAATACTTTTATCAAACAAGTATAAATAAAAATAAACATGATCTTCACTTTGAATTTCTTACACAACATTCTCCTAGTCACATCTTCTGCCCATGTTTTTGATCTTATCCACTTCGGGAAGCATAGACTATTTTATTTATAGTGTAATGTGTGATCTCCTACAATGGAATGTAAGCCTGAAAAATCACTGAGATGATCCGTCTGGGATCCTAAAGCATGAAACAAAAGGGAATCCAGCAAATGAGACGGATGGTCCTGAGGAGAGCGCGCGCACTTCCCTTCCTCCAAAGGGACACTTAGGGTTTGCTCCTGAACGACTTCTGCTGAGCTCACGGTGCAGCTGTGGTGTAAAACTGTCTTTGAACGCAATACCAGAGAGAGAGGTCACGGAAAAGGAGAGCCAGCAAGGCCGAGGGAGGACTGCAGTGAGCTGGACCCACAGGCCACGAGCTTCCTAAAATAAATTACTACTCACATCTGTACACGGCAAATGGAAATCTCTGCAGACTCCTGCCAGGAAGTGCATACGGCAGACAGTGACTGGGTGACGAGAGTGCCGGGGGAAACGGGAAATAAAAGGCCTCTTTGTCTTGTTGGATATCTGCAATGACTTCAGCACATACATGTAGCTAATAGAAGCAATAATAAAATAAACTTCTCCAATACTGCCTTTCCCTTCAAATCCTGCGCCATGTGTGGCAATTCTCCTACGCTCCAACTTAACGATGGTGGCATGTCTGGTTTCACAACAGGAAAGGATGCTTATATACAACGGACAGTGTGTGTAACCCTGTGTAAATAGTTATCAGAATCTTAGTCATTCCTAACACACTAGTGCAAAAAATTGTGCATCAAAAATTCTGCAATAGAACAGCTGACTGGAAAGTGCGTCAATGTGCCTAGTGATGGATACTCGGGGTTGCCATGGGGAATTCGAGCTCGTCAGACCTCAGGGAGGACAGAGTGGAGCGTCAGTGGGTGTGTGCGTCTATCGGAGAGCTGTCCCCTAGGAGAAAGCCTTTTCTTTTTAGAGTATTTGTCCATGGAGGTGAAAAAGAAACCAAAAAACACACACAATATGGTGCAACCATTTTGTCACCGTGCCCGAGGGATGTATCCACGTGCCCAGAAGATTGCATTGAGAGGCATCCCAGCCACACTGAAGAACAGAAGTCTGAGGCATCCAGTGGGACATGTCCGCGAGACTCGGCAGTCTCCCTTGCGCGGGCCTTGGTTTCGAGCCGATGCAGCCAGGTGCTTCGAATCCACTTTCAGGATGAGATGTGTTTGAAGTCTGGTCCTCGGAAGACCCTGCCACATTTCAGGGGAAATCCCCACTGCCCGCACTCCAGTGGCCGATGGGAAAGGTCGCTGCAGCAAAGCAAGTGAAGGGAGGGTGGCGTATGGCACCAAAGGAATCTGCTGGTCCGTCAGAGGTATGGCTATGGATCGGTCCTGTGGGCACTGAGGGCTATACCACTGTACAGACTGTGTTCAGAGTCGTGTCAAACCGCACAGCCTTTGCCTCTGTGGGCTTTAAGTGTGTGTCGTACATGGGGTTCTCGAACGACGCCTGCCCGTTGCTGTTTTCATGCCCAGCGTAGCCGTTGTACTGGACCTTGGGTCTTGTTCTGAAGGGAAGAGAGAGGAGGCACATTAGAGGCTGTGCGGCTAGGCCGGGCGTGGAGGGGCCCACAGGCACAGGAAGTGGGGTGTGCAGGACGGGGCTGGGGCAGCACTTACCAGAGCTGACTTTTTAAAAAATTGATGGTTGGGATTTTAATGGGCTTTAGAAAATGGAAGTGATTTCCAAAATCAAAGAACTATTGGTGCTTCCTAGGAATGCTCCCGGAAATTGGGATGCTCTTCCAGGCTGCAGGCAGGTAGAGTTTGATTTGGACAGTCACCGTCCCTGAGCAGTTCCGAGGCCTCGGGGAAGCCAAAGAACTTTTTATTACTTGGTAGCAAAGAGACAACTACGATGCCCACCCATGGGATGCCCAGACTCGAAGACTTTTAAATCCACCAAATGTTAATTATTTTGAAAGTTTGACTTTATCTCTAGTGAGTTAAAGATTAGTCTGTTTATAGAAAAGAAACTATACTTATTATAAAAATATTTCTATATTTTGTGGTAAAAAGACCACCCCAAACATATAATCTATGATACAAGCATTGAGGTGTTCAGATTGAAGAGGTCTAAACAGATGTGGTCTGGCTTATGTGTTATTCCAGAGAAACTGCACAAGACAGATGTGCCAGGAACTTCAACAACCAAGCCAGCCAAAGAGACAGTTGATACTGGATATAAAAATCCTTCTGCTTGAGCGACTTACTAGTCGATCTTCTCTGAAGTTAGAATGAGTTCGTTAAGAAAAGGACACATAAAAACTGTGTGACCCTCAGAAAATGGGTGTCTGTCAGCAAAATGCCAATTTCAACAGCCCCAGGAGCCAGAGAAGTCACGGACACTGAACTTAGAAAATGCTCAGGCAGCAAACAGATCAGTCGGATGTTAAGGAATTGAAGACCTGGGTGAAGTTCTCATCCCTGACTGGGAGGGAGACGCAGAGCCAGGCTTGGAGGAGAGGCAGCTGCTCTAGGGAAGGAAACCGGATGGCCCACCAGGCGCTGAATCAGGACCAGGGGCCCTGACTGAGAAACAGCTTCCAGCTCAGGGGCAGAGAAAGAGACTCCATGATAAGTGGACACAGGTCCTCCCTGGAGACACAAGGACGTCAGGGATGGTTTTGCGCTGGGAAGGCGGGAGAGGAAGTGCGAGGGCTTAGCACCGCCTCTGGGCTGGGAACAAGAACTCGGAAAGGAGGCTCCAGAACAGCAGGCCACACAGCTCAGGTGCCCTCCAAGAGCAGAGAGGCCAGAGTGGCCTGCCAGCCCCAGGCAGCAGCCTCTGGGAGGGGTAGGGGGCAGTCAGGGTGACATCCCATGCTCCACCCACCTGAGATGTCAGGCCCCAGGGAACACACGCATCCATGGTGAGTCTGAGGCTGTGCACACACGGCCTCCATGGGAGCACTTAGCCATTGGGCATGGGCAGGGAAATGTCCAGGGTTAAAGATGAAAGCTGTGGTATGCACTGAATACCCCCAAGCTGCACTGCCTTATATTTGGGTGCAACTGGAAGTTCCTTCTACACACACCCACGTATACCTGTGTGGGGTTATTGTTTCTAAGGACAGGAGACTCAGGCCCATAGCAAGGTGAGCATCTCTGGGCCACACTGAAGCCTGCACTCTGAGGTGCGGGGAACCATCGAGCAGGGCCCGTGGGCTGGGGCAGGGTGCAGAGGGCTCTGACCACTGGACAGCATCAGAAGTTGGGGACACTGCTCTAACAGAGTAGACCCTCTCTCCAGGCGATGTGGGTGCCAACCCAGCAAAAGTGAGTTGGTGTGAATTGTCTGTCATGTGACAGTGCCTAGAGGAACTTGGGAAAGAAGAAACTCGATTTAAGAAGAAAACATATTACACATAAGAAGCAGTGTATGAGGAGAGGCCTGCACTGCCACGGCGTTGTGTGGGTAGGTGGAGGAGCGTGCGTCTGCCTGCCTGCCTGACTCCAGCCCAGGAGCACTCAGTAGGAGGCTCACCAGGTCTGTGCACAGGATGTTATTTTTTGCTTGCTTGCTTTTTTAAAGGGAGGGTTCTGGAGATTGAACCCAGGGGGGTCTTTACCACTGAACTATATCCCCAGACCTTTTCAAAATTATTGATTTTGAGACAGGATCTGGCTAAGTTCCTGAAGCTGGCCTCAAACTTGTAATCCTCCTGCCACAGCCTCCTGAGTCTCTGAAATCACACAAGTATGCCACCACACTGGCTCAGGATTTTTTTTTCCAAAATAAAAAATAATAAAGATGTGCCAGTCATTTTTTGTGTATCTTCTGGGTATTGAACCCAGGGCCTTGTGCATGCAAAGCACACACTCTGCTACTGAGCTACACCCCAGCCCACCAATCTTTAATTTTGTAAATATTATCTGAGACTTGTTTTACTGGGCTGCGTTTTTAAAATACAGACTTTACCAACCACAGGTGCAGCTAGTACACCTGCGAAAAGCTGGTGCGTGCAACTTGAAGCGACATTCTTACTATTTTGTATATGTTTTTAAAACTATAAGAAAGCACACATTTAAAGAAGTTTCCCTTCAAGTTACTGAAAGTACCTTTCTCAGACTGGTTTTCTTTTGATTTAACCAGGATTAAGTGAACATATATGTATTATATAAATGAATATCTGACACAACTTACCTTAACCTTATTCCGGGGGTTGCTACATTTTGTTGTTAGTTTAGAGAACGCTGCTTTTCATTCAGTAGATTAGAACAATTTTGCATAAGCCAAATTCCTCAGAGTAACATATTATCCCCTTGGAGACACTTTCAAGGACTTTATAATTCCTCCACAACTTTTTTTTTTTCTTTTTTGGGAGTGTGTCCACATTAAACCCAAGGAAACAATTCCATCCAATAAAATTGTTTTACTCCAAGTTTTGACACTTTCCAATTAACTGGGATGTAAAAATTAATAAATATGCAGAACTCTCTCTAGGGACGGTGACATCGTTCCGTGTGTATGAAGAGCTCAGCTTTTACCCGCTGAAGGAACGAATCCCTCAGTTTACGAGGCACAGATTCATGGGGTGGAACTTGGTCGCGGAGTTCACTCTCCCCCTTCTGCCCACAGGCTGGAGGCCACGCCAGGAGCACATGCCCCTGCCCGGCCTGCGTGCTGTTCTCTTAAAGCGCATGACTCAGACGTGTCCTGCTGGCACAGAGGACAGCTGACAAGCAAAGGAAAAGGAGCAGAGGAAGGCCTGGCGTAGCGTCCCCAGAACCAGACAGTGCAGCTACGAGAGCGCACGCGAGCAATCCCAGCGCATGCCCTGCTCAGACGTACTCCCCACCCAGCGCGTCTGCCATGAACCATGCCCCCGGTACCTGTGTTTGTAGAGGTAAAATGCAAACCCTGATAAAATCAGAGCAAAGAATGGAACCAGGATGGCCGCTGCCACGGAGCCGCTGCTGGTGCCGTGGTACTGGCTTGAGGGGTCTTCACCAGAGCCCAAGGGATCTGGAAGACAAGAGGGATTGGCAAAGTGCAGGTACCGTACCAGGCTCAAACAAAGCGATGTGCATGATAAATTTATCAGTGACCACAAACTCCATAAGCAGCAGGAGTTTCAGTTCCACCTGAATCTAACTGACACTCTTTTCTGGAGATTTGATGTCCATGTTAAGGAGCAATACACAACAGCTGCCTACTCCTCACCTACTGCCACGGGTGCTGTGAGGGAATCTCACATTGCAGATGTGAGAGAGACGGGTGGGTCACTAGACCTTCTTTTGTCTTAGTGGTAGGTGTCCAGATGTGCATAAAAACCACCCAAGTATTGCTGTCTCTATGGAGAGATGTGCTGCTCTCTCCTGTCCTGAGGCCACTTAGTCAAATATCGGCCGCTGAGGTTCTACAAATGTCCACTTCTCAACATGGGACACTGCACTCCCCCCACGAGGCTATGGAAATGCCATGGGCTTTTGTTTTAGGTGTGTCCCAAGATTCATCTCACAGTTCCACTGAAGGGAAGCTGCAGCTGGACGTCACAGTGCAAGTCAGCATGGGGACACCAGAAGTTTTGAGCCACACACTGTGCCCAGGAGGAGGGCAGGCCAGTGCCAGCAGCTCGGAGGCTGTGCAGGCCCCCCCTGCCCTGGTCTGCAGTGTGGTGCTTGCGTGGCACTGGGGCGAGACAGGGGAAAACTCAGACCAGCAAGCATTTATTACCTGGCTATTGTCCGAGAGGGATGTTGGTTCTTAAAGAGTTTCTTTATAAATTATTATTTTGAAATGTATTTGGCCTCAATGTCTGCAGTCACTTAAAGAAAAGGGAAAATGCCAGGTACCTGTCCCCTCCAACCCTGAGCATCCAGGGATGGGCATGGGATAGTCAGCCTGGGGTGCTTTCACCCCGGACATTAGATTTGGGTGGTAGAATAGTTTCCACTTGTTCCTGTGGCTGGAGTGGGCCAGAGCCTTGGGGACACAAGAGTCCTCTAATGGTTCTGGCTGTAATGTGCAACATGGGGAGGTTACTGGGCATTTGTTGGTCATTGGCAGATCTTCAGAGAACGGTCCGTTCAAGCCCTGTGCCATGCTGCTAGGTAGGCGTCTTCCTCTGCATGGTGGAGCTAGAGCCCTTTGCCTTCTGGATAGAGGTGGATTCCAGATTCATGATTATCACACAGTTTTGCTCCTTCTCTGTATGTGGGAGTCATTCAATTTTAATGAGGAAATTAATTTATGGTGAGTATCTCACGCAAGATTTTGTACTAAAGTTGCCTTCAAATTAACTGGACTTTAGTATCCACTTCAGGATGATACCTCTTTTTTCCAGTTTATCTAGTGACTAGAGACAACCAGGTGTTTATTTTTATCCACAAAATAGGTTTGTAGCCATCACTCTTAAATGAATCATTTTTTCCTGAAGTGTTACTTAAACATAGACTTTTCTAGTTAGCTGAATGCAAAATTTGTTTGAGATTTAAATTATTTTGTGAAGCAAGTTGTTCTTCCTGACAATAAGCTTATCACTACATGAGAATAAAAATTACTTGTTAATTCAAGCTGTTATTTAGTTAGGCTAAAATGAAATACAGTAATGCAAACAAAAGTGGTGATAGCAAAGTGATAGCCTGGGCCAGCTTTGCATAAGTAAACTTAGCCATGCACAGGCTCTTGCCGGGCCTGCGGGGTGTCCTGCAAATGACCAGAGCAGGCACTGGTGGAGAAGGCGGGCCAGCAGCTCCAGGATCTAGCTCAGGGTGAAAGAAAGTGTCACCCATCATTAGTGCTGATCAAATGGGGTTCCTCCACTCTATCACCCCAATACAATCCTCTCTGAAAGATGGCCTCAGCCGTTGCTGGCATCCTTATCTGCAGTTTCTCTCCTCCACGGTCCCCTGCATTTGGAATGGTGGAGAGGGCGCTGCATGGTGAGCTTCCTTTCTGTTCCATGTGCTGACTCGCAAGCTGGCCTACCTGCCCTTTGCCTCCCTGGGGTCGGGGTGGGTCCTGTGAAAGGAGTTCATCAGCGATCGCCATCACGGAGCTTTGCCCTCCCTCCTGTTGCTCTGCATGGCCACCTTCTTCATGAATTAGCACGTTTGTAGCCTCTTCCAGGACAGCATAAGGTAGCCCCAACCATCTGGCAGGACGTAGTGCTAGCCCACCACAACCCGCCTCTCCCCTGCGCTGGGGCACGTGGCCTGTGGCTCAGGTGGTGGCACCTCGGGGGACCACTCTGCCACGCAGCTGCACCGCGCTCCATGTGGCTCTGTGGCCCCACCGCCCTTCCTCCCTCACCTGGACAGGAGGGAGGCCGGGGTCAGCCCTTTCCCTGCACCTCCCTTCTCTCTTCGTCAGGATCAGAAGGTGAGAAAGGAACACCAAAGGCAGGCGGCTCTGGCCGAGCGAACGCTTCTCCTGTGTGCCGGGAACGTCCTCCACCCCGACGCGGCCACACGCTGGACCCGAGATGCCAGATACACTTTCCTTTCAGTGCCATCCAGCCCTGAATGCATTTGCCAAAGCAACCCCTAGTGGCCCTCGGGGAGCTGCACGGGCTGCTTCTAACTACTGAACGAGCCTCACCAAACACACCAGCCTGGGCAGGAACGAGGTTCACACTGCCAGCCAAACATTTTGGAGAGAGACTGTTGGAGGACAGGACTCTCAGTCAGACACGCTGTCCATGCCCCAGAACGCAGGCCTGAGTGCCCAGGGCTCAGCCCACACCATGCTTTAAGCTGCATATTCCGGCAACTAAACAAGGCCGTTGATACTTTGTAGAGATACATACTTTCTTAAGGATCTTTCATAGCTTTCTTGGCCCCTTTGAAGTACTCTATTTTATTTATTTTTTACTCTTAGCAACCCTTAGTTTTCTTTGGGTAATAGAGTTTGCTCATTTTCCACTTGAGTTCCATCTTTGGTTTTGCCCTTAATTTTAAACATTCTTGACCCAGAAGAGTACGATTCCACACGTAATGTACATGTGCGTCATTCCTGGTGGCTTTGTTTGTTTGTTTTGTTCTTTGTTTTGTCCGTTTTGCTCTTCAAAGCAGCCTGTTCCACCGTGAGGGGGGCCCGGCCCTGCCGTGAGTTTTGCTCACGTCCTCTACGCTTCTCTGTGGCCTGGTCTCTAGGACGGCCGAGAGACACTCGTGCAACTTACCTTGCCGCTCTAGCTTGAACTTCCCGAAGTCCTTCCCATGAATGTCACCTTGGAAAGTGAATCCTCCCCTTTCAAGTCCTGAGGACACCTGGTAAGTGGGAAGAGGGAGGACATGTGTGAAAGGAAGGCCAGCAGGTCCTGTCTGACCACGGTGTACCCGCTGTCTTGAGTACAGATCACATTCTGTGTTTCATTTTCTCAAGTGCCCTCTAACGACATATTTACATTTAGAAGCTGAAAGTCAGTACAGGGTGGACTTCAGCTAACTTGGGTTCATATTAACTCTCAATTCGACCCCTGAGGGGGCAGCGTGGTAACTGCCCTTCCGGCAGGGAGATGGACAGGGAGATGGACCTATGAATCAATAATCACAGCCCATCGAGTGAAACGAGCTCGGGCCCAGCGATGGGCCTGTGCGCCTCACGCAAGGCTGCGCACCCTTGTCCGACCGTGATTAGCACGCAAGCAAGACGACTGGCAAGGAAGGGTGCTGAGGAAAACCCCTCGGCTCCCTCTGCGTGAGAGGAACTCAGGCTTAGAGCTCTCGGGGCAGCTGCACGCAGTCTGGAGGACAGGTGGCTGCTCTCCCGGGAGACGGGACCACGAGATAGAACCTGGACACAAGGCCCTGTTCTGTCCCTGACAGCACAGCGGCTTTGCTCTTGGCCGATCGATTCTCCTTTTGGAGTTTGGTTTCCACCACTATAAAATGAAGGGTAAAGTGGCCCTGCTGCCAAGGGGCGCCAGGTCCCCAGGGGCAGAGGGACTTCTCTGCCCAGCGTCCTCGTGGGAGGCCCTCCTCTACCCAGAGTACGAGCTGCAGGAAGACCTCAGGTGTGCACTTACGTAGCCGTCGAGACCCCAGTTGTCGTTTTCAAACTTGCTCACAAAAATGTCTCCGGGGCCTTTGATGTGAAAAGCCTTCAGGAGCAGGTGGGCCTCCTCCTTCTTGTAAACACCTGTGGAAAGACGGAAGCGTCAGTCCCACCCTGAGAATCCACAGGAGGCCACCTGCGCCCACTGCAGCCATGCACTTGAGCATGGCCATAGGGGCGAAGCCCCTGCTGGCAGAAATCCAACAGAAGTCCTAATTTCATACTGAGTCTTAGCCTCAGTGTTTCCCCCACAAAACGACAGCTCATGAGAGTCCTTCATGAACCTAATTCACCTCATTAAACCAGGCCAGGAGAACGGGAGTCATGGCATTTGATTCTTCTAACAGAAAGATCCAGAATGTTTTACCCATATTTTATTGACTTTTGAGCACAGGAAAATGTAGGAAAAAAGACCAAAGCCCATAACACAAAGGCAGCTACGTGTCGGGATGGTGGGGGCCATTGTTGCAGGGGCACAGGGAGCTGGCGAGGATGCCTGGCACAGCCGCAGAGAGGGGCACAGGAGGACCTGTGTCGCATCTTCCAGCTACATGGGTGGAGGAGGACCCTGGCATGTTGCTAGAGGGACGGCTGTACCTGCAGCTAGCTCCCACCACAGGAGGAGACGAATTGGCACACGGACAGGGGCTGCGTAAATGGGCCTCAGCCACCCGCCCTGTGCGCGGGAGATGGGTGGCTCAGAGGCAACGGTGCTAGAAGTTTCTGAGAAAGGTTGAGGTGGTTCCCACTAACTCAGACCAGAGAAGCAGATCTGGAAAGTGCCAGGAGCAGCGTCCACTGGCACATAGCCAGGAAGAAAGCCCATGTCCGCCGATGAGAAAGAACACCCAACCCTCTCGTGGGGGCGGCTTTTCCCACCATTACACCCCACAAAGCCTCTGGATCTCTGGACCCAACTCTGGGAACTGTAGGTGAGGTAAAATCACCTCCTGAGAGTGTCACAAGGTTAAACAGCAGCATCAAAAGAACCCACTGTCCCAGAGGACACGCCACAGCATCCGTCTCCCTTCCTCCCCCTCTCATTCTTTCAAGCCAGGCTGTGTGGAGTGTGTCCTAGGACTCACTCCCGCAGGTCCGGCCACAGGCTCCCAGTGCTGATCCACGGAGTCTGGGTGCACTGAATCCCCTGGGGCATGTTGCTTGCGGGAAAATTCAAATCTCTGATTCTGTGAGGAAACAGATCCAGTTTAAAGGTTTAAAAGCTCCTCAGTTTATTCTGACACAACTGGATGTTCAGCATCTGGTCTGAGTCATTTGTTCATTCATGTTGGCAAAGCATAAGGAGGTAGGGGTCCTGAGCCTGGGAGCCACAAGCCCCAGAGCACAGCCTGCGGACATCTGGGGCTAGGAGCAGCTTCTTTTTCCAATGCAGGGAATATGGGCTATTTGTACATGATCCCCTGTCCCAGGAAGCGGGAGCGTGAGTGTGAGGGATGGGAAACTTGACGTGCTGCCATACTTCCCAAGATGTCATCTATTGGTGGTGGAAGGGTGGCATTTAGGGACTGCCTGGCATTCAGTTCAGAATCAGGGCAGCATCCTGTGGGTAATTCAGGGAGACTCTCAAGCCTTTGGGAGTCTGTTTGTGGCAAATAGTTTAGAGTTACAAGAAGTGGGGTGGGGGTAAAAATTACTAGAATTAAACATAAAGGAGGTTGAGCATATCTGTTACCAGCAGGGCTCAGATTCTGACTGTTTAGTTTAAATATGCCTCTGACAACTACTTAACATATCACCTTAGGACAGCTACTTAATGTTCCTGAGACCACTTCATCTCTTTCTGTCTCCTTTTAAATCAGTGTGTGTGTGTGTGTGTGTGTGTGTGGTGTGTGTATATGTGTGTGTGTGTGTGTGTGTGTGGTGTGTGTATATGTGTGTGTGTGTGTGTGTGTGTGTGTGTATATATTTCAAATAAGGGAACTTGCAGCATAGGATTCATGTAAGAATGAAAAAGCTAATAGATATGAAATGCTTCAAATATAAACAGGTATGTATCTGGAATAGAAATTAGAGCTTGTTTTTCTACTAATGTTGTCATTTTATTGATTGTGTGGTAACAAAACTCAGGAGGAGCAGGTGAGTAAGAAAAAGGTAAGAAAAAGGTATGAAAAAGGACATGAAGAGAATGAAAGTCAGAGTTGTGTACCTGGCTATGAACATCAGATCCTGGATTTAATGCTCTGCACACGCTGCTGAGAAAATCCATGCCTCTGCTGTACTAGCTCTGCAGTACCCACGAGGGCGATGTGGTATCAACCAGCCATGGCTCTAGAGTGCCATGAGACGCAGCGCTGGCAAAGCCCTCACAGCAAGAGCAAGCACTTCCCGCCCGCGAGCCCCGTGACAGGCAGTGCCCGCTGCTGCTCCTGATGCCTGACCAAGCCCCTCAGAGCCTACCTGTCAATTCCAGCTGCACCTGCGAGGCTGCCGTGAAGGTTGTGTTCACCTTGCTGCTGGTTGCATTGAACCAGTCAACAGTTAGAGTTGCAGGCTGTCTTTTCCCTAAATATTCATAATATCCCTTCCACACCGAATTGATGAAAAACACGTCTGAAGGAACTGTAGGGAAGGGAACAGATGGTATCAGCACACACACAGACATGATCTCTGGACATTTCAAGCTCAATGGCCTAACCTTGCTCGGTGGAGATCACCGGCAACAGCAAGGAGGTAACCTGGCACACTGTGCCTGTGCAGTGAGTGGCAGTCAGAAGAGACCGCCGTGGCTGTGTGCAGGCGTCATCTGCTGCCCTCCTGGAGGCAGGGGAAGCCCGGGATACCTGCCAAGGCTGACCTCCAAGGCCTGGGTGTGGGATGTGGTCTACACTGCTAGCTCTGCTCTGCTCATGCTCAGTAGGAAAGGTGTGAAGCTACTCCCTAGACTCGTCACTGACACTTCACTAGCATCCAGGCCTCCTCCGTGGAAGACACGGACACTCAGGAACTGACACATGTCAGCCATCAAGTGTGCCTACCTTCCACAAGCTCGGGCTTCCAAGCACATGGACAGGCATCAGCTTGTGAAGTAAAGGGCCTTCCTTCACCCAGGGGAGCCGACCTCTCCCCATGCTCCTCTGCTCTACCTGAGTCTCCTTGTGCAAAACATCCCAATGTTAATCAGAAAGAGAAAAGTGGTCACATCAGCTGCCCCTTGTGTATGTGTCTATTAAATTCAGAAATACAAGGCATGAAGTCTTCGGTAAACATATGAATCTGGGTCAGAAATGCATGCAGAGGTTCCTGATGTATTTTATTTTCACAATTTGTGAAAAGCATGACACTTATCTTTCACATCTTAGCCTGCAATTGTGCATAAAATCCTGCCATTTTCACAAAGTCAACCTGAGAATCAACAGCATCACAATATGAGGGGCCACATCAATGGTCCCACTAAGGTTCTATTCCCTGCTGCCTCATGATGCACCAAAATTATTTGATTGAACAAGTTCCCTGTGAGTGGAATTGGTCAACATGCATTGAGTTGTTAGGTAGAAAGAATGATTCTTTTCTCTCTAAAAATATTTTCAGTAAACCAAATTAAAGTGAAAGATCATGACATCACAACTGTGTCCCCACTTCTCTTTGCAGCCCACCAGCCCCTTTCCTTTCTCCCTGGACAAGCTTGGCCTGCCAATGAGAGCACAGTGAAGCTTCCCATGGCTTTGAGTAAACCCAGCTACAACAAAGACCAGCAAATAATAAAATTAACTCAAAATGAGGTCTCAACACAAGTGTCTGGGATACTCACAGACCACTGACATTAAACATGGGGACATCCACAGCAGGTTCCAGGGGCCCTGATTTTAACTGATGATCCCCAAATGCTTTAGTTTACTAAAATCAACAGCTTCTAGAATAGCATCCAGATTGCTTTCCAAGCCTGGTTTCTGTGACACTCAGCTGAGAATATCAATGTGTGTGTCCAGCCCTTCCTTCCAGCCCTGCGGGTGTCTCAGAGTACTGGGTGTGCCTGACTGGGTAGACTGAGGGAGCTTAGGAACTTCTTAGGAAGTGGCTTAGGAACCACTTCTCTGGATTCAGTTGTGACCATCAATCACAGGGCAGCATTCTCTCCTTGGGTCCTTGCCACTGGACTTCCTGCTGATAGTGTGCCAGTATAGCACAGCAATGGCAGATCGGTTCCAGTGGGGACCACCATGAGCAAGACCCATATCTGGTTAGCACCTTCCTCAGAGAGGAGAAAAGTCACCCTGACAAAGAAGCACATGTAGATATTTCAATGTCTTAAACACAAAATAAGAAATACAGCAACAAAACACTGTTTCCTTCTGTGAAAGTGTTGCCTGGACAGTATTGATTCCTGTATTTGATTTGTGATATTTAAATGAAATAGTGAGGAACCATGATTTTTTTATTCTTCATTGGGCAGGTTGGAAAGAGTCCTCTATTCATGCAATTTGCCTCATCTAAGATTAACTGTGCAGCACAGCATTATAAGTTTCCTTCCACACAGACTTTGAAATACAGCATCATGTCCAAAAATCCAGGATTCAAACCCAAGTAAGGAAAATACTCGTCAAATGACCTCATATATTTACAAAGACTTACTATTTCTGTTTAAAGAAACACACTTGGCTTACATGAATTTAATGTGGACACATGTTAATTTAAACAGTATCCAAATCCGTAACACAGAAAGAACCACCTTGCCAAGCGGCGTCAGGTAAAGAAGCCCTCTCTTAGGATCAGGACTGCGTCTTCTAGATTCTCTGCCGATGCACTGAGCAAGTGCCCCACAGGGCAGCAGCTATCGTTAGCTTGCTGGAAGGCAGAGGGTGCCTGGATCATGCAGATACTCGGAAAAGGGGGCTGCACATGTGACCTGCTGCAAGGGCAGCGCATGCCGTGGAGGCGTGGCTCGGGCAGCTCCCTCGTGCAGAGGAAGGACCGCAACCCTATTTATAAGGCTCTCCATCATACCACACGTGGGCTCGGCCTGCTGTCCGTCTCTGCGGGAAGCGACTCGTGAGCAGGCTCACCCAGGCTTCCCGTGCACACGGTGGTGTCCCCTCACAAGCCACTGTGGCGCACCAAACAGCAATCTGCGCAGGCATGGAGTGGCCGATCATGAGAACGCCACTTTGCCCAGTGTAATGGATTCAGAAATTTAAATGCTAAGAATTGTTTCGCTGTGCAGAATAAAAACAAATCACTTAATTGGATCGAAATCTATAACTGTTCTGGTATACAAACCTGGAGTTTTAGTAACTGTTTCATTAACTTCTCTCACTCCTTTACCTACAAGTAAAAAGACAAATTATCATTTTCAAAAACATTTATTTTTTAATAAGTTTGAAAAAATGTCAAATTGAAGCAATTTTCCTTTCTCCAGATTTTTCAAATGTACCAAATATGCCTGTCGTAAAGGTCTGCATCTCACGCCCACGTGTGAACAGCAGTGTCCTGTGTGTCGTGGAGAGCTGCCTTCCATGGGGGGAGCCGTGCACACCCACCTCACAGGCAAATCCACTCAGGTGCTACAACAGAGAGCCTTGCAAATGAGGGTGGCTTAGGTCAGCTGTGACGCCCTGCTGGGGACACGGCCTCACACTAGGGGGAGCTACCTGAGGTATCCAGGATTCCCACCCACCTGTGTCCCAGGGCCCCAAATCAGCTGGCATGGAAGAACTTCAAGTCCATTCTGTCTATGAGTTAGACTTATTTTACAGTCTCTTAGCTTTTATAGTTACAGATTGAACTACAAATGATGAATTTTAAAAGCTCGTATTCTTCTGTCCTGACAGGGAAGGGCAAGGGGGTGCATTTAAACATCCCTAACGTGAAACTCGGAGTAAATGGGCTCCGGGAAACCAAGCTGAATTTGCCGACACTGTGCTCCACAAACTCAGTTCCTGCTGTCCAAGACTCAAGACGGACACCACATTGCTTAGAAGGTGACAGGTTTGCTACCACCAGTTGTGACCTACGTGCTATGAATCTGTAAGCAAAGCATCCTTTTCATGCTGATTGCTTTTGTAATTTCAAAACGTAGAACAAGTGTTGAGAATATATAAACATACACTGTACCGCTGAACGGCTTATGGACTTAAAAATAACACAGGCAGTTTGATTTACGTATTCTCAAACACTTGGTAATATCTATTTATGCATCTTCAGTTTTAAGATGAACATTTTCAGAAAATATTTATTATTTTTCTTTTAACTCAGAATACTTTTCTTTATTCAAATAGCATTTCTCTTTTGCTTAAAATGTAGATAGCAAATTACCAAGTCGTTACGTCCACTTAACCCTGCTGTATGCAAACACTCCCTATGTGCACCTCCACACGCAGCTCAGGCACGGGGAGTGTGCTGGCCGGGCGAGGACACCTCTCCTGCTGCCACTCCAGGGACTCAGAGCTGCTGGTTCTCATGGGCAGGGCACGCTCGCTCCCTGCTCCCAGGAATGGGCCTTCACACCGTGATCAAAGACTTACTTTTACACACAGGCGACTTCCCCGTCCACTTCATATCTGCTCTGCATGTCCTGTGTTCAGATCCGCCTGCAAGGAAGAACCCTGGGTGGCAGGTGTACACCAAGGTGTAGCCGAAAGCAGGAAGGTCGATGGCCCTCACGTCCGCGTGCGCTGGGGTCTCTGGCTGCCTGCAGGCGTGAGCTGAAACGGCATTCCTTTCGTTAGGAAGCACTGAGATCTCCTCTGAGACCCCCCCCCCCCCCCGGGAAGCTGACACGTGTCCCAGGAGAAAACAGCAAGCGAGTCAGGAACGGCTGTGAGGCAGGTGGTTTTGTATGTGACCTATATGTATATTATATGGGGAGATTTAGAGATCCTAGCTCTGGCATAAACAGGACACTTCTGGTGTGCGGTTAAGAGAAATAATACTTAAAAAACCCTTAAATGACCAGTCTTATGAACTAACACACACAGAATGACACCTACTCAGAAATACACCTTGATTCTTGTCAGGTGGCAACTAGCAAATTTATTGTTCAATTGAGTGGGTGGTAAAGAGTTGATGGGCTCTTGAAGACTTAATTAAAATACAAATTCTTATTTTCTTTACAAATATAATTTCGGAATAGATGAGATTGTCATGCTCATTATATATGTCAAATAGCCTCACTTTTTATAAAGTTTACCCGTATGTCTCAGATTAAAAACCTTGGTAGATTATTATAAAACAAGTTTACGATTTTAAAATTGTGAATGAAATTCCTTTAACTATTTCCAATATTTCACATTTTAGCAGGCTTTCAAACTTCCAAGACAATGAGTTCTCGCAAGCTCCATTTCAGATAGAGAGGCACAGCTGAACGGGTAGGTACGTGAGTATACACATGCGCACGCACACACACACATACACTAGCCACATATTCGAGTAGTGATGTAGAGATGGCAACTTTAATTAACTACACATCTGATAATTCTGATAAATACATAAGAAATCACACCATATATTCTAGTAAAATAATTTTTCATAACATTTTCCTGATGCTTTATGCTTAAAGCCAGAGTAAGATGTGGTATTTCATTAAATTAATGGCAGAGGAGATGAATGACTGATTTTCTTTCTACTCGTCCACACAATACCTTTTCTAATTCTAATGATTACATCACAAAATCAAATTTGGTCCTCAAGAACCTATTTCAGCAATCCATTCTTATATTCTTCATATCTATAACAAAAATAGCAGCCTAAGCATTTATACTTGTCCTCTGACATATCACAGGATCTACTAGATACCAGGTAAATTTACAACAGGCGTCACCTCAGCATGAACGCTCTCTCGGGACATGGAGGAGGTGGTGCCACCCTGTCTCAAGGACTTCTGATTCAGCCTGCTGTCAACTGGAAGGCTTGCTAAGCGCAGACCACTGGCCCCCACCTCCCTCCAGAGTTCCTGACTCGCAGGTCTAGGGCTCAGAACTGGCATCACCAGCCAGATCCTGGCCTTGCTGCTGCTCTAGGACCCAAACTGTGAGACTTGCTCAGTTCAGGACTAGGAGACTCTGTCCAAACAGACACCAACACTGACCCCGGCCCCCTGAGGGCAGGCACTTCCGGACAGCAGACAGGTATGCCCGGTGGCGCAGAGGCCCACTTACGTATGCACTCGGTGTGTAGCCCACTCCACGTCAGGTTGGCGAGGCAGGTGCGTGTCGTGGAGCCCTGAATGTGGTACCCTTTCCTGCACCTGAAAAACACTGTGCTCCCAACCTGCAGGGAGATCGGGGAGGCATCAGGAGCAGAGAACACGTCTGGCATGCAGGGCCAAGCCTAGCTGCCCACACCACGCAGCCAGCCAGCTTCCACTTGGCCCTAAGCGGCTGCTGGAAGCCACATGCGCTTCTCACTGCATCCAAGCGTCCTTCAGCACAGAGGCCACTCAGTGAGTGCAGTAAGATCTCAGAGCCACAGCAAGTTGGGAGGCTCTCTGGGCAAAGAGCATGCTTTCTCTCTGATTTCAGGGCTCTTGCTCCTTAGGTTGTGATAAGGATTAGTTTCTTTTCCTTTTTTCCTGCCACACACATTTTAAACAGCTGATATTGATTAGAAAATCAGTTTTGCTACTCCCCCAGGGTGCCGACTTCCTCCTGCTCTCTGGAGTCCACTGACCATCTTTCTGGTGCTTCAGAATAGCCAAGAGCCTCAGGGATCAGCAACTTTTATGGCTTTTCCTAAAGCATGAGCTATGGGCAAGTGCTGAGGGCACCAGAGGTCATCTGTGACCCTTCACACCTGAAGCCGAAGAGCAGGCAGGGCGGACAGGAAAGAAGTACCTGGCAGGAAAAGGCAGCTCTGCCCTCACGGCTCCTCTGCTGGGACCAGCTGCTCCCCAAGTCTCTCCTTAGGGACCAAGTGAGAGCCCAAAGACAAAAAGACGCACCCTGACCTGTGCTCTGAGAACTGACACCAGACCTTCGCTCCTCCGTGTGTCTTCCCACAGGTGTGAGACCACACCCCTTACTGGGGGTTGGGGACAACTGTACTAGAATGTGAGGAGATGGGTGTACACGGAAGGGTAATGGGGGTGCTGGGTAAATACAAGTAGGAGTTCACAAAGAAAAATTTCAAAGTTATCTAGACTTCAGATGGACAGTGTTAGTAGTGGTGAGAAAGGCTGGCCAGTCACACTCCTCCAGGGGCCTCTACCAAGTCTCCCTGGGAGCCTTCCTGTGGCCTCTCTCAGAGCTCCTGGTGAGCTCGCTGCAGAGTTCACCAGCTGGAAGACAAGGGTGTGTCGTCACTGGCAGAAAGAAAGTACAGTGCCCTTCTGAGCAGAGCAGAGCACCTCAGCAGGATGTCCACGCCTCCCAAGTTGATCCCAGGCACCAACGGGGGAGCTCGGGGACTTGTGGGACGAACGGGTCTGGCTGGGCAATGGAAGCTCGTCCCTTAGGTGGCGTAATTAACAAAGTATATTGGGATTGTCCCAGAACTGAAATGGCTCGCTGTGTGGGGGTCACGGTCCAGCACACAGTTCTAAAGAAGACAAGTTCCCCTTCCCACGGCACGTGCTCTCCTGAGGGTCCACGCTCTAGAAGATAGCATCTTGCCCTGTCAGTTAGCCAGTCTTGCTGCAGGTCTGCCCAGCACTCTGCTGCTGTAGCTTCGCTGTGCCATAAGCAGGGTGCGAGTCAACCGTCCCTTACACATTGCCAACCAGCAGGCCCCGCGGGCTCTCACCCACCGTGCTGCACACTGCAGGTCAGGAGGTCCTGAAAGCCACGTGATCAATGGCGATCGAGAGAGACTCCGTTTTTTGTTGTCAGTGAGAACAACGTCCACATATGGTATTTGACAATATTCCTAGATATTAGTCATTAAATGTTTATCTACCAAAACACCGGCCTGAAGTTGAAGGCCATGTCGACACGACAGAAGATGCACTAGATTCCTCCCGTCGGCTCCCTGAGAGAGCCTTCTCTGTGGGATGCTGGGGAGCTGTCGGGACTTAGCAATGTGGCCAGAGCTAAGGCAGCAACACACTAGTGTCCCTGAGAGATGGGAGGGGGGCTGAGGAAGAGCAGTCCATCTACGTGGATGTGATCCCTCAACGTGGGCTTCCAAGGCAACACCCTCCGAGAGCCAGGAAGCTACTGGTGACTGAGGATGGTGGAAACGCGTAGTTCAAGGCTCCATGCCTTGTACCTCAAGCATCTCCCCATACTAACTGTGGCGCCAGTGCACACTCCATTAAAAGCCAGGTGGTCACTCAGAAGTGCTATTCAGGTGCTCATTTGCCGTGGGGTGCTTTGAGAGTTCAGGCAAAGAACAGGTATCACAAATGAGCTTGGACTGAGTTTTTGTTTTTCCCTCTAGAATTTGATATCTACCCATTCCATCTAGCCATTCAGTGGAGTCTTGAATGTGCAATTCATCAGTAAAGTCACCCTGATTTGAGAACTGCTCTTTGAGCATAACAGACAAATAAATACAAAATTATGCATGCTTACAAATAGAAGTTAATATAGCCATTGTTACAGTGTGACAAAGTCCTCTATGGTCATCCTGAACTTGACAGCTCAAACACATGCAGAAATCTTCTGTGAATGGTTTTCATTTGGGGAAATGTAAGATGAATAAAATATGATATAAAAGTGCACACATGTGTTTAAGAATCCACTCCATTTTATATTTCCACTAAAACATGCAAAATAAAAATGAAGTACCTCATATCCTCTGGAGCTATTCTGTATTCCAAAATGTGGAGTACCTGGGTCTGGGCAGGCGTTGTGTGCAGGATCTAAAATTTACAATTAAAACATCGCAGCATTGGTATTAAAAGATCTTGCAAAGCTGATGACACACTGTTTGACAATTTGCAAGATACTTCTCGTGAAACTTAAAGTAAATTGCAAATTTTATCTATCAGACCTCTTCAGATGTTAATCTTTGATGTTACCAGATTGTGAGTAGCTCTGTAGATTCTTACTAAAAAAGAAAAAGTTGTTCTTTCCCCTTCTCTGGTTTAATTTCTTCCACTGACAGATAATCTTTGATTAATATTATGCTATCTTCAATAATTATCTATTATGATCTTTTGGTTTATAGAGTTTAATTAATGGTCATCTCAGTTGGTCATCCATGACATTTTTCCAAACTCTTGTGATAAATTTTCAAGATTTCAAAAGCAGAAATACATTTAATGGTCCAAAAGGAAGCATAAGGTAGACCAGCAGGGACATTTTCTGAGCATGTAGGAGAGGAGAGGCCAGACGCTGCCCTGCCACAACGCTGTGCTCCCTGCTGCTCACAGAAATAAATAAATAATAGACAAGTTTCTAAAATTTGTTTTCTACAGCAACTAACCCATAAAGGGACAGAAAAAAACACTTTTAGTATTGAAATATCTACCTTGCAGCCATAGTTTAAATCAAATGAGAATAAATAAAATCAGGAAAAAATACTTCAATGAAATTTTTCTAATACTGTCTTGATTTTTAAGTAGATATTATCTGGCCTCTTAGAAAATAACCAAGATTATAAGCCATTATTATTATTATTATTATTGTTTTTTACTATAAATTTGCAGGAAAATAGCTCAGTAAAACTGGGTGATCAAAATCAACCCAGCACTGGAGTGAGTCTGCCTGGCTGGGGGCTGTTCAAGAACCAGAAGGCTTCCCGGCCAGGATGACACAGCTGTGGCTGGGGACGCCATGGTGCCTGGCCAAGGCTGACTCAGTGTAGACTGCAGGGGCTGCAGGCGCCTGGCCGCTCAGCACCCGCTCAGAGCAGCACCTTCTGTGGAGCACCAAGTGACCCGGCCTGGGGAGGCGGTGTCCTCCCTGACCCTCCCCGCCAGGCTCCTGCGCTCACCGATGCAGGTAGGCTGTATGCCACTCCACGTGCCGTCGGCCTGGCAGACTCTCCTTGAGGACCCCACAAGCAGAAATGGAGCTTTGCACTGGAAGAAGACTTCAGACTTGTAGGTGAAACTCTTCCCACTGAGCCGGCCCTCGGCGGGAGTGCCAGGGTCGCCACAGAACACAGCTGCGGAGAGCAACCGGGAGACGTCACCTGTGTGCCCTGGTCAGCTGGACCTGTTAGATCTTAGAGGACAGCACCTGCCCTCAGGTGAGGCAACTCCCGTATGGGATTTTGCTTGTGGTAACTTGGCTACGACTGTGGTCACTGTGGCCCTCAAATTGCCCCCATGCTGTGCACAGTCACTGTGGTGCTGTGAGAAGGGAAACTGTGTTGCTGCAGAACTTACGCAGGCACTGGGGGACCTCTCCTTTCCACACCCCGTGACCTTCGCAGGAGAGGATAGCCGAGTGGGAGAGCTGGTAGCCGTCCGCGCAGCTGTAGCTGATGCTGGAGCCCCAGTGGAAGTCGGTCCCCTCCACCTTCCCGTGCGGCACTGGAGGCGGCTGGCTGCACAGGACAGCTGTGCCCAAAGAACAAGAGTGAGACGTCCACAGCCCCACGGCTTTCATGCACAAACAGCCCGGACTGTAATTCTCCCCAAATTACAAATGACGTCTACGTAGGGTTATTTTCTTTTTCAAATGGAAGAACTACTGAGGAAAACGGTAATGAAATAACACAATTTTTCTCTGGTCTGTCTTCATTAGTTTAGGTCAAATGTATATAAACAACATCAAGTCAAACTATAATAGGCTACAAAAAAAAAGGGTTAAACATGGCACTCTGCATATGCACAGGGCCAGAGGGAAAGAAACATGCTAATTTCATTTATGTCTTTTTGTGCTGGTTTCCAAGGACAAATCAAATGAGGTCTTGGTCATACCACATGAATAAAACTTCTGGTTTCATAATAGAGATGGTGAGACTTTCTCCCTTCACTTGTGATTTTCATTGATTTAAAGATGACATATCATTTCCAAAAGATGCAGCCTGCTCATCCATTTGCTGAACACTTAAAATGAATGCACGCGGTTAAACGAGAACCTGCAGAACACCCCTTGCTGTGCTTTGTCACAGTCTTGGGGCCTGAGGTCTACTTTCTTGGCTCCTGGGGACTCCATGGATCTGCTGTCCCCACTCTAGAGATTCAACAGATACTTCCTGAGATCCACAAGTGTGGGTTTGGTGGACAGGTGCTGTGTGCAGAGGAGCATCCAGGGACAGGCCCACGTGGGGAGGGCATGAGCACTACAGTTCACAGAGGGTGAAGGGTGAACCTCAGAGAAGACTTCAGGGGAAAGGGACGGAACGGTGGGGAGTGTGGTCTGGAAGGGCCTTGCAGACCACAGTGCTGACTGGGAACGTGACAGCTGTTGGGAAGAGGAAGGAGGTCTGCAGGAGCACCCGTGGAGCCCCATGGCCAGGCCCCTGCACTGGCGATGCCCCATCATCTGCCTACTACCAACATGGCTGTGCACCAGCGCACACTGATCCACACTGCCACCAAATGGACCTAGCGCTAGGAGTCACAGTAGTAGGAAGGACCATGGGGAGACTCTTGGACTCCAGGGTGGGGAGTATAGGGTCGTCTGGGAGCCTGTGGGGTCCGGGGAGGATGGCAGCCACTTCCTGGGCGTGAGTCTCTGTGAAGCCTCACAGCAAACCCCACAGGTGCACCTGCCCTTCAGGGCATCCAGGCGCTGGCTCTGCCCCCACAGCCACGCTCTGCTCCTGTCTCCTATCTGTGCTGGACCCCTGCAGCTCCCACACCTCAATGCCTGCTCCCCTCCCACCCTTCCGGGGCCCGCAGATGGCGGGGCACTCCCTCTATGGTGCAGGAGGGGACATCTTCACCACATGACCCCTGCCCTCCCACACGGCTACTCCCTTGCCACCGTGAGGTCCACCCACTCCCTCTGCTGCCTGGGATCACCTAGAGGGGGGTGAGCCTGTCCTGTCCCCCAGAGTCCAGTGGTACGGGCCATGGCCACCTTGCACATGTGCTGTCTTCTCTCCTGGCATCCACCCTGAAGACCTAATCACACCTGCCTCGCTGCCATTTCCAGGTGACTGGCTGTGTCCTAACCTGCCCTCTGCTCCCAGTTACAGCCACGCTCTCTGGAGGCAGGATGACTGTCATGACAACCCTCCTGCCTCCATGCCCCGACTTGTGACCCCAAGCCATCCACGACTCCTCTCTGTGGTGACAGCTGCCCCATCTGCAACAGCAGCATCAGCCTGCTGTGAAAACCTAGCCCCTGCAAATAGGTTGTCAAGAGTCCTAGAATTTCTAGCTCCCAGAATGGCTTCATAAATACTTGCAGAATTAAATGAAACACAATTCTATAAAGACGTCTCCACCTCTGAGCAAGACCAAGAAACAAGAGCACACACCTTTGCAGACAGGTTTGCTCTGATTCCACGCCCCGTCTTTGGTGCACTGAATAGTGGCTGCTGAGGCGGGTTCCATGAGGTAGCCGGGGTTGCACTGATAGGTCACTGTCTTGTTGAAGGTGAAATCAGCCCCAAACTGGACGCCATTGGGCAGTGAACCTGGATCGCCACAGCTTATAACTAGAGGCAGGTAACAAAGAAGAACCAGAGACATATACAATTATCTTAGCATGAATCAGTCCTGGTTTCTACTCAAGTTACTCCTGGAGCTGCTACTCAAACTGATTAAGCAGTGAATTGCTGGCCTCGGGCTGATGACCGGCTTGACCACTGATGGCAGGCCAAGTGTTTGGAAGCACCGCTGGCAGCTGCTGTGTGGACGTGGCTGCCATCCTCAGTCCCCTGATCGGGCCTGCTGTGCAGTCACACGACGCCAGCCAACCACTCAAGGCAGGCTGTGGTCGGAGAACCAAACAGCTGATTTCTTTGCAGACTAAATGGTCTACAGAGAGAGCACTGCCTTTTTTCTTTTTTGCATGTTTTACAGCACAGAAGGTAATTGGCCATTTAAAGTAACTTGAACTAGATAAGTAACAGTAGATGACAATCTTAAGGTACCTAAGGAACTGAATCATAATATCAAGGGAATATTTTTCCTTTTTTTTTTTCTGTATGTACTTTAAAAATTCAATAGAACATTTTGCAATCATGCTCTTTTTTCTCGGCACATGGGCTTCACAGCACACCAGGGTCCACACAAGGGTCTTCCACTAACTTGTGCAGTCGGGAGCTGCGCCTGTCCAGGTGCCGTTGGCCGTGCAGTGCCGCGTGGTCAGCCCTGAGGTCTGGTAGCCCTCCCAGCATGCGTAGATGACCGAGCTGGAGAACAGCACACCATCACTGCTGACGATCATGCCGTTGGTGGGCGTGCCGGGATTCCCACAGGACACGGCTGTCGGGAGAGCAGGTCAACACAAAGGGATGAGCCCTGGCTGAGGAGGCAGGGTAGGGACCAAGGGCTACGAGTCCAGTGGACAGCACGCTTGCTACAACACTGCACGTGTTTCTATGGAAGGGCAGTGATGTGCATCTTATCATGACTCGTGGGTCAACTGCGTAGATCAGAGGCAAGTGTAGAGACTGCATTTCAGCTGATGCTTCCTGAAGCTCATTGCTTTCAACCTAATCAGAACCTGAGTTCAGGCACTGAAGATGCAAAGCCTTTCCATTTGGGATACAACACATTTTTATGCCAAGATAGAGCTATTATGGATTTTTAAAAGCATCTTTATGCTATTAGTAGCTCTGGAGCATGCCCCCTTCACACATTGGCTGTGTTTTTCAAAATCTGGGCAAACTGGTCACATATCACACCTCCGGGACACTTCACTTGGAGAACCCTGTGCCTGGGGAAGGCGAAAGATGAGCTCAAACTGTTTGGTAGAATGAGCTCCCCAGACAGCCAGACCCAGACGCCTTCACTGATTCCACTATGACTCCGGCAAAGCTGCTTTTGGCCACTCTCAGACACTGACTTCTCACTCAATGGTGTCGGTGTGGCAGGTCGGCCCTGAGTGCTCACCACCTGTACCCCTTCACCTGCCCACTGGCTCACCAGGCCACTGTGGCTCACTTTAAGGAGGTAAATTCAATCCAATGCTTTTGCCACTTTGGTTTGGACTGTTCACCAGATGATTGTACAGTGCCCCCACCCCTGTCACATTAACACACAGTAGGCGGGCGAATGAGGGCTGCAACCCTTGTTGGATTAAAGGACGAGAATGTGCCCTAAGACTTCCTGGGAATGATCAATACATTTGAAGTTACAGTTGCATATTTATTTGCTCCACCTTCAAAGCTAGCTTTGAGAACAAAGATACATTGCTCTTAAAAATATGGAAGACAACTCACTGAAAATTTTGCGTAGGACTCAGAAGTCACTATTCTGCAATACAAGCAGGTTACCTTTCTTATTAAATTGAAAAAGTGCACTTGTGAGCCAAGCTGAGCTGCACCTTATACAGAGCACACATACTGGTGCTTCTGTTTCTGAGCCCACAGCAGACATAATCAATCAATCACGACCCTCTTCCCTGAAGGATCTGGGTCTGAACTTACAGTCCTTCCTAACACAGATCTCTCAGCAGGTTCCTGGTTGGCCTGTGACTTGAGAAATATTGGCCAGTCCAGAAGCAGATGACAGCTAACATTCTCTAAAGCTCCAAGGACATATGATAACAATGATGTCAATTAAAATTTCATATTGCAATCCAGCACTTAGGGAGGCTGAGACAGGAGAATCGTGAGTTCAAAGCCAGCCTCAGCAATGGCGAGGCACTAAGCAACTCAGTGAGACCCTGTCTCTACATAAAACACAAAATAGGGCTGGGGATGTAGCTCAGTGGTCGAGTGCCCCTGAGTTCAATCTCCAGTACCCCCCTCAAAAAATTTCATATTTCAAAAGACCAAGGTGTTGGGCCGTCCAGGACACCTACTCATGCCGCAGCATTTCTCCTTCACTTAGTGGGCAGTAGGCATTGTGCACAGGTACAAGTAGAAGTCTGTCAGGGGAAGGAGACCCATGTGATCAAACTCTTAACCTAACCAACAAAACGGCAGATGGTTTCATGTTGTGCTCTGGTATTTCCTACTAAGATCTGTGTATAAGTCTCCATGTCACCCATGGGGCCAATGTCAAAATCAGTGAGATAACTGCTGAAAAATCTTCCACTGAATGTATAAGCAAATATGTTGCTAATAAGTGAATTCTCTGATGACAACATCATCCTCATATGGAGAAAGTCCCCCCAGATGTTGTATGGTATTCAGTAAATTTGTGATTACAGTTGTTTCTTTCCTTTTTTGTGCATGTCAGGAAGTACTTTCACTGGTAACTGTAACAAAGTAAAACAAAACCGGAGTCCAGGTACAGTGGTGCCTGCCTGTAATCTCAGCTATTCAGGAGGCTGAGGCAGGAGAGTCACTAGTTTTGCTTAGGCCAAAAAAAGAAAAAGGAGTGTGGATGTAGCTCCTGGTAGAGCATCTGTGGACTCAATCCCTAGTGTGAAAAAAAGAAAGAGAAGGGGTGGGGGAGGGAGAGCAAGCACAGGAGCAAGAGAGAAAGAAAGAAGGAAAGGAAGAGGTAGAGAAGGAGGGAAGAAGAAAAAAGAAAGGAAGAAAAAGCAAAAAAGGAGACTTACAATCACTAGAAGAGAAACATGTTTTGACATTGGAAGTTCAAATTTCCCCATGTTCTCTGTCTTGATTCCGTTACTATTTTAAATGCAACCCCTTTTAAGCACATTTAATTTATGTGACTTGTTTTGGCGATTCCACTCCATTTGCTTTATCCTAGAGTCTTCTATCAGTATACTGATTTTAAATGCATTGTCGTGTTTACAAATATTTCAGTCCTATGCCATGTTACAGGAGAAAGGCTGCAGAGAAACTGTGTGCAGGAGATGTGGATCTCCATCTGTGCCAAGGGAGCAGCTCAACTGCATTCTTCAGATGTCATGGTTTAAACTGTAAAACGGCAGGACAAAGGTGCTCACGGTGGCCTAAGATCACACACTGCACAGGTAAGCACCTCGTGCGAACCCTAGCGTGGACTCCTCAGTGATGAGATGGCTTGTGGCTGCATCATTATCACATTTCCATTCACCCGAATCAGCTTAGGCATTATCAGACTCACATGGAGAAAAGACTGGCAGTTTGCGGAGCCACTAGAACTATTGACGTAGTTAACATTTGAGCAACTTCATGAGACCAGGCCTTTTGGAACACTAAGTTAATAAGCCTATGATTAAAGATTAGATTGCTAACAAAAGTCAACATTACCTACACTTAAGGAAAATGTGTGAATTTCCAGCCTGCAGAAAGCTGATCAGTTATTGCAAAGCTCCTCTCACCCTCCCCGCATTTTACAGGATGAGGCTAGTACTGTGGGATCTCTTGGACGGGCAGGGTAACTTCAGGCGCTCACTCATGATTTTTAAGGGTGCTCTCATCAATTTGGGGGAAAGGGTTTAACTGTACAAATCATATGTCCCTAGGACTGTCAGGGGATTGTGCTTGCCATTTTAGAACGAGCTAATGGCTTAAAGGCTCAAGGTGGATTCCACAGCTTGAGCGTCTCACCCTCACACACGGGCTGCACTCCTGACCACGATCCGTTGAGCAGGCACGTCCGCTCAGGGGAGCCCCTCAGCTGGTGGCCCATCTCACAGGAGAAGCGCAGCAGACTCTTCGTTTTAAACTCATCCCCAAGGCGAGACCCATGTGCTGGGGTCCCTGGGTCTCCACAAAATCCAGGAGCGCTTCCTGTGGAACATAAATACACAAGCAAGGCACAGTTCTGTGAGACTCGTTTGAAACAAGTTGTTATACTTAAAGACAATGAAAAATTATCTAAATGTGTAGTCGACCTGAGTTATGGTTATATAGTATTCTGGCAATCTTGTAAGATTGTTTAACCATAGCCCTCAAAATGGAAGAATTTAAGACATTGTTTCTGTGTTGTTAAGGAAAATAACCTATAAAAATATGGTTATGAGAACAAATGAGGTTCTTTTGGAAGAAATTAAATTCTGCTAATGGTGAGTGCAGCCAGCATTCCTTGGAAAGGTAAGAATGGATAGCAAAAGGGAGCCAGGTAGAGGTGCACAGTGTCCTCAAATGTCCCTTGAGAGGTTCGAGCCTTCGCTGTGAGGTTCAGAGTTGCAATGCATTTTATTTAAGAAACATTCATAGAGCTATGAGATGATTATTTTTTTCAAGACGATTTTTTTTCAATGTAATTACTACTGCTAGAGGTGCTAAATATGGGGAAGAATTCAGAGGAATACAGGAGAGAGTAAAGAGCAAACAGGGGCACACTGAGCCAAGGTGAGCAAGCGTCCCAGCAAGGAGACACTCCTACAGAGTAAAGTGAGGGGGCCACAGACCATGTGAAGATGATGAGGATGACCATGTAGGTGAGGGCGCCATGACAATGTGACGATGCTGCTGTGTGTGACAGCAGTGATGGTGGTGAAATGACCATGACAGCTATATGGAGGCATATTTGGCTGGAAGTGGAGTCATGCAGTCCCAGATAGCTGTATAATCGTACGACTTTCCCAGGGACTGGGCGATCCTGCAGGTGCTCACCTGAACAGTGAGGCAGGGTTCCACTCCAGTGGCTGTCTTCTTGGCAGACTCTGGTGCTGTTGCCTGTAAGACTCTGGCCCCCTTTGCAGGAGTACTGGACTGTGGCCCCATATGTAAATAGCTCTCCAGTTAGGACAGCATTAGCAGGGACCCCTGGGTGCCCACATGATATGGCTAAAAAAGAAAAGATTGGAATAAATGAGGACATCGTGACAGCGAAACTGCTTTGTACTGGTTGAATCTCAGTTACAGATACTCATACCAACATCACCTGCTTCAACCAAAGCCCTAGTCATGTTACCATGTCTCTGCTGTGTCCTATGGGTGGGACATGCCAATTTCTTCAGGCCCCCCCCCCCAACATTTACTACTGAAGAAAAGGAAAGCTTCTGTCAATATATATATATTTTGAGGCAGCTTTGCTTAGGGTTGGAGTCTGTATGTGGCTTCCAAGGAGAACACTGTGCTGCCTGGTTTCTCCACCTGCCTTATTGTAGCCCTCGTGAACAGAACCACGGGGAGTCTGAGAAGCTGGCATGGGTCCGTCAGAACCATTCCCAGTGGGTTTTCATTTAACATGACAATCATATACTTTGCTTGGAGACAACATTCTGTCAAATTGGTTTGATCTTCAAGTTCATCCATCTATGAAAACCACTCTAGCATGTTTCTCTTTGACTAAGTAGCAATCTAAAGTGTGTAAGTAGAAAATCCTATTAAATGATTGATGAACTTTTTCAGAATATTCTACAAAACAACTCCGTATTTCACATTTCCTTAAAATAATAAGTCTGGTTCATAATCTATTCATAAATATTCCTCAAAAAGGAAAATACTAGAATCCTGATTAATATAGGATAATGAAGATTTATCTCTCTCTTTCCCATAAGTTACCAAATTAAAGTTAAAAAAAAAACAACAACACACTTTCATGCTACAAGCAAAGAACTAACTGGATTAAGGCCACCAAGGCCACCTGACTGGATCTAGGCCACTGACTTAATATCCTGGGCAACTCTATTTGGTCAGTAGCAAGCTCCAAGTGGTCTCCACCAGAAAGGCAGGTTCAGAGGGCTGGAAGGCGTGCCACCTCGGTCACGTCAGCCTCACCATCTGTCTGGCATGGACATTCATTCCCTAAAGAATCACGTTTTACCTGCAGAGCCCTAAGAAGAAGCCAGTTGGACCCAAAACACTGAAACCCTGGTCAATGGCCAGTCCAGGTGAGTGCAGAGAGGAGGTGAGATGCTCTCAGTGGCTCCACAGTCTGCACAGCAGGGGACCCTGAGCCCCTCCGTCCCCACAGCCTCCTTGTCAAGGATGGCCGGGGTGAGGACAGTGCCTGGGAACACTCAGTCACTCCAGGCTCGGAGGCCCGGGCACTTTCACCCCAGGAAAGGCTGCTGGGACAGAGCACCCCGCCAGGGAGGCTGCAAATGTCTGGGAACAGGAGGAAAACCAGAAGCATCCCCCTGAAACGTTGCCTGGCGTGAAAGCATGCCAGTGGGGTGCACACCCACTGGGGTGGGACTGGCACACATTCCCACGGGAATCCGCTGCGCCAGGAGGAGCACTGTCTTCATGAAAGTTGCCACGCTCTTTCTTCGTGACAATCACTCGCCGTTGAGACGGCGTCTGTGCAGACTGCAGGGGTGGCGAGGCAGCCCCCTGAGGGAAAGAGGTGTCCAGCACCAGTCTGTCCCCAAGATAGGCCTGGCAGTGGTGCAGCTCAGGGGTGAGATGGCCACCTGTGCGGTGCAGAAGCTCAGCTCACAGTCCTGGCCACACCCTGCTTCCTTCGCCCTGGAAACGCAGTACTAAGGAGACCAAAAGAACCAATCTCCATTTTAAAGACCACCGTGTTTTGTCCTGATTTTAAAAAGGCCAAAGAGAGTAATTTCATTTCCTAAAGTTGCTGTTATGTTTTTTTTAAAACAATGATTCTCTTTGAAGCTAAAGTACAATCTGATCTTTCAAGTGAAAGAAAATAGGACTGCAGCTATTTGGATGAAATGATGCACCCTTGCTATATGCATCTTCTCACACGCACCGTTCACCGGGTCTTGAGGGGCCAATGGTCACTCGCCACCTTGTCCTTCCAGAACCTTCTGTTCTTCCCAGCAGGCCCCATCCCCTGGGCCACGAGGTGGGCTCTGTCGAGGTGGGCTCTGTCGGGATGCTATCTTAACTGCAGCTACAGTGACCTCACCAGCAGCGTCCTGGGAGCAGGCCAAGTGCCTCGGGAACCCCACCCTTCCAGCCACAGCAGCCAGGCAGGCAGCTGGAGCTCCTCCCAGAGCCCCTGGCCACCGTTTCTGAGCCTGGAACAGGGAGATGGGGCTGAGGCAAGGCGGGCCCGCTGCTGATACCATGTGGGAAGCCTCTGGGGTACACAGCATCCCATGTGGAGTGGGCAGATGGTCATGCCAGAGGCAGAGGACAATGGGTCCAAGTGATGACCAGGACCTGGGCCCATTTCTCTGGGGCCCATGTGCACATGTCAACCTCCCCTGTTCAGGTGTATGAGGGGGACGCGGCCTATCTAAGTGATCATAAAACCTGACAGAACCGGTGAGTGAGACTCTGCTTTTCTGAGTATGTCAGAATCAACCTGTGTTGCCAGGGACCCTCAGGACTCAGGCACAAGACTCCAAGTTGGCCTCACTCACCCAAGCATCTGGGTAAAGAACGATCCCACAAGCCGTTTGCCATGCAGGTCAGGGCCGAAGATCCCAGCATGTAAAAGCCCTTCTTGCAATGGTACAGGACGCTCACTCCGTACTCAAAGCTCTCTGGGAAGTTTTGCTGGCCGTGGCGGACGGCGTTCTCCACAAAGCCTGGATCCGAACAGTTCACCACTAGGAAGGAAGACATTTCCAACGTCTCTTAGCAGGAGCTACACATTACGGAGAGTAAACACCCACACTCACAATGGAGCACAAACAAGGGGAATTTCTCATTGTTTTAGGAAGTTCACCCAAGGCGAACATCATCGCAGAGGCCTCTCCCAGAGTCCTACCTTGTGGTGAATTCTACCTGTGCCTTGGGCTATTAAACTCCCCAGACTGCCAAGCCTTCAATCAGCTACTACAACAATTTCTACAACATGGAGTTAATTTCCTTGAACTATTTCCTAACGAGATGCTTCTTCAATTGAATTTTAAAATGAATTGCTTGGCTAAGTTTTTATGTTTAAAAAAAAAGTGGTAACTGGAACTGGCTGATGTTAGCTTAGTTTAAATATTTTCACTCAAGCACAGTATCTCCAGGCAGTGATGGTAATTGGTTATCCACGCCCACCTACACATGTTCAGCATGTGCCCAAGGTGGTTTCTATGACATGTGGAATGCGAGGAGACGGCAACTCTTCCACCAACGCTTCCGTCAGTCTCTGCCGAGGGCCGCCCCTCCCTCAGGACACCTGGCCTGGCTGTGGTGCACAGGGCCGGACCTTTCGGAGCTGGACGACAGCCTGTTAGCCTGACTGCCTGGGCACCTGCGAGGAATGAGCACTGTGCCTTGCCAGGTGCAGAAGGCAGAGAGCCCTGATGACCTCATGTTTCCGCCACCAGGCCATCAAGGGACAGATGTGTACAGGACTCTCAGGCAGGCTCTGGGTGTCCCCGTGCCAGAGCTAGCCCAAGCCCCACTGCTGGGCGCCCGTTGGCCTCCGTGGTGAGAAGGCAGGGCAGAGCTGGGCTCACAAAGCTCCCTTCAGTACCATGGGATCGTGTTCTGTGCGTTTCTCAGCAGCCCTGAGATCACAGAAGGCACTCTCGAGTCTCTTGGAGCACAGGGGACACCTTCAAGGCCCACGGTGCGTCACCGCTACAGTGAAATGGAAACCAACCCTCTAAAGCAGCAGGACTGAGCCAGAGACCAGTTGCTGAGCTGGAAGAACTGCAGCACAACAGCCTCCTGGCACTGGGGTGCTGCCAGCCCAGGACACAGGGACAGTTCCCCTGAAGGGTCGGGGAGAGCTGCTCCAGCCCAGCAGCACAGGGCACTTGTGATGGTGTCTGTGTGGTGCTGCCCTTAGGAGGCTGTCCAGGCCACACCACAGTGTGTGGACAAAGGAGGAAGCTGTGGGTATGTGGACGACGCCCCGAGCGAGCCTGGATCCCCAAAGTGCCCAAGGCCCCACCCTGCATCCAAAGTGCGCTCCTGCTGCATGGGGGGTGGGCTTCAGCCTTAGGAGGACCACTGGCGAGGCAACGAGGGGATGAGCAGAGCCACTGCCATCCTAGCGTGGAGCCCTAGAGAAGGACCAGGCTGGAGATGAGAACCAAGAGGGGTCGAGCAGAGAAGCAGGGTTGGTGCGGTGACCGTGAGATCTGTCTGTGTCCTCTCCTGAAGGCCCACGAGGGAATGCTCTGAGCCCCCTGTGGCTGGAAGAGGGGGATTCAGAGTGTGAGTCCACAAGCTTACTCAGAAGAGTAGACCAAGAGCTCTGCAGACCTCCAGCCAGGGAGAGAAGTGTGCAGGGGCCAGGGGGCCCTCGTGGGTGGACATGAGCCTGGACATCAGATCCCACTGGAATTACCTGGAAGGTGCATTAAAGTGCTGAGCCAGAATCCTCTCTCTTCTTTTACTTGGATTAGGACACTTAGGATGTTGAGCAGTAAAGACAGCCAGGAAGATCCTGGAGCAGGAGGCGGGGGTATGCAAATGCCCTGAGCCTGCTCTGGCCTTTGCTCAGTGCTGCATAGAGCTACAGTTGGAACATCTGCTTATATCCCTTCCTATTAACTCTGAGGCTCCATTCGGAGATCAAGCTGTGTCTAGCTGGGGGAGGAGCAGAGAACACTTGGGCTCATCTGTCCACCACAGAGCACTTTCAAGTATTCCATGTCACTGCTGCTGACTGCTGGGCCTCACCAAGTGCAGAGCGGCCCTGCCAGAGTAGCCCGTCAGTGCCCGTCCACCCACAGGAGCGGCTCTGCCATCCACATCCTCCCTCCCACTTTGTGGGTGACTCCTACTCAGGGATCTGGTGAAAGGCTCGCGTGATTGACAGGAGCCGTGAGTGGAGAGGCATGAACAGAAGTCAGGTCCTCAAGCTGTCACCCAGCATGTGAAATGACCCGAGGCCACCAGTGGTGAGAGCTGTGCAGTGGGCCCAGCCTGCGGGAACTACCCCAGCAGCTCTGCCCCTGGCATGGTCACCGGGAGGCCCACAGCTCATCTTGACACCTGCCCTCAGGACACTCAGACTGCACTTGCTTTCCAGGTGGGAAAACTTGACCCGGGGCTGGACGCCTGTGGGGAGGATGAGAAGTGCTAGTGCCTCCCTCTCGGACAGACTCCCATGGACACACCAAGCCTGCCCCTGGAGACCGCTGGGCCTGCTGGAGAGTGAGGGAGAAATTCACAGGACAGGAACACATCCAGGCACAAGTCCATTGCCCTGAAGTGTGGGGGGTACAGTGATCACCCCCCTGCTTCTCCAGTCAGTCCCAGAGGGCGCCCGCCTGGTGTTCTGGAGAGCGTGGCTGGAACTCCGGGTCTGCCTACAGCGACCCGTCCTATCTACACCTTACCCTCAGAGCTGGGCCTTTGAAACGCCCGTCAGCCTATGAACACAGATGGGGAGGTAAGCACCCAGGAGCCACGCCTGAAGCTTCCTCCTCCAGACACCAGGAGGGCTGCTGAAGTCCCGGCCTCAGCACAGCCCGCGGCCCCTGCACACAGGTGCCGACGGCCGGTGCGCGGGGTGCCGGAGCACGGGGTGCTGAGCGCGGGGTGCTGGTGCATGGGGTGCTGCAGCGTGGGGTGCTGCAGCGCGGGGTGCTGGTGCGCGGGGTGCTGCAGCACGGGGTGCTGGAGCACGACGTGCTGGTGCATGGGGTGCTGCAGCGTGGGGTGCTGCAGCACGGGGTGCTGGTGCGTGGGGTACCCCAGAGCAGGGTGCTGGTGCGCGGGGTGCTGCAGCGCGGGGTGCTGGAGCGCCCAGCGCCCAGTGGGACTCTAATCGCCCGGCCTCCGCGCCAGCCCTGCTCCCACTTTCCCTCTGCAGGACTCTACAAGGTACCAGGATCCTGTGGCTCCTGGGACCAGTGTCACCCCACAGGTGCCCTCCTGGCGTCTTTGTCCACCCCATCCCTGCCCAAGCTCTGGAAGCAGCGTCGGCGCCCCACTTCTCCTTGTGTTCAGAACCCAGAGCGCTGGCCACGTTCTCATGAGAAGCCCCTGAGGACAGGGGCGGACATGGATCAGTCCCGGGCTCCTTCCGCTCTGCCCCAGAGATGCTTTCTGCACACGCATCTGTCCTGGGTGCCAGCTGCAGGCTGAAGGGCAGTCGGGGCCTGTGCACTGCGGTCCCATTCAGGGACCACACGGGGACACTGGGTTCCCGGGCACCGCAGCTCCCCACACAGCAGCGCGGCTCCCTGCTCCTGGACTGCAGCCTGCCGTCCCACCGGGAACCAGAGAAGGCTTCAGCTGGTGGTCACTGAGCTGCGCAATTCCGCGTTCCATTTGTAGTTCTCAGAAAAAAGATTTTTATAATAAATTCTTAGATTAAACAATGTATTTCCCATGTGCATTTTTAAATTTCATTAATTCATTGAGTATATATTAATGTATGATAAGTTAAAATGTTGGTAAAGTTTTACTTTCAGGGCCTCTGAGAGGATCAGAGCAGAACCATGTAATTAACTTGCATATCCAAAATCTGGTTAAAAATGGGGAATCCAAGACAGAATCCAAAGAACCTCCTGATCTTTGGCACAAAGCCTACTTCCGACAAGCATGGTGGTTTCTGAAGAAAGTGGAATGAGGTATGAATTCCCTTTCCCACCTCCTCCAAGAGCTGATTTCTGTGGAAAAAGTGCCTTAGGCCAAGTTGGCTTCTGTGTTTGTTTGGAAAAGCAAACTGTGAAGATAGTTTATCATTTTTTAATTTCAATATAATTCTTACACAAAAAAAGAAAAGTACATTGAAACTGTCAAATTAAACTTTAAAAACGAAATGCTGGTGGCTAAGCTTTTATTGAAATTAAAAAATAAAAACTAATATGCAGTCAAAATGGCAAAAATACACTGGAGTAATATGAACTGGTAACTCCTATTTTTGGAACAAATGTTGTATAGTCATTCACCTTTACCCCCAGCTCTACTTCCCAGGGTTTCAGCCTCCCAAGGTCAACTGTGTTCTGGAAATATTAAATGCAAAACTCTAGAAGTAAATAATTCGTACATGTTAAATCATGTGCTGTTCCAAGTAGTATGATGAAGTCTTGTGCCATCCTTCTCCATCCTGCCTGAGGCATGATCATCCCTTTGTCCAGTGTATCTACTCTGTATACACTACCCACCCGGTACTCACTTTATAACCATCTCAACTATCTAAGCAAGTGTGGAGGCATCGAAATGATGTGTTTAAGTAACCCTCACATGGCAGCCTAGCCATATGTCTCATCACCAGAAGAAGAGGAGTGGGTACAGAAAGAAGATACGCTCAGGGGAACAGAATACATTCATATGACTTTTATTACAGAGTACTGTGATAATCATTCTATTTTATTAAGTTATTAGTTTCTCAATATGCCTAATTCATAAATTGAACTTTATCATGTATGTGTGTGCTGTGTAGGAAAATTAGCAGTGTAGACAGTATAGGTTAGGTACTTGAGTTTCAGGCATCCCCTGGGGGCTCAGGATGTTTCCACAGTGGATAAGGAGGGCCTTCTATACTAGTAATTGCAACAGAAAGAATAACGCATACAACACAGTCCTGTTTCTGTGTGGCACTCTTTCTCAGAGACAGTCTGAGAATAAAGGTAACTACAAGGCCACACGCTTGGGAGGACATGAGAGACCCTCTCTTCAGATCCCCCTGGGTTTCAAAAGGTGTGAGGAGCCCATCAGCCTCTCCTGGCTGGGACACACTTAGGGAGCAGCGATGGGGGCAGGATGGCGGAAGGACGTTTCATTTGGGGAAATCTATGCAGTTGAAACAAAAAATTTAGTGTCTTTCCCTCTGTTACTACAGAGCAGCAGGCCAGGGTTGGGGTGGTGGGCGCAGGGCCTCAGACACAGGGTGATGTGGGACTGGGACGTTGGTCCTGGTCCAGGGAACAGGGGACACGGGCTGTGAATACTCCACTGGCTGCACTGGACTTAGCATGCAGGTGATGGGAGAGTGTGTGATCCACACTGCCAGGCGCTCGGGCCGGGGCAGAGGGCAGAGGGCAGAGGGCAGAGTCCTTGCTGCAGTGCCAGGAGAGGCCTGGCCCCAGGGACCCCGCTGAGGAAAGGGTACCAGGAGCCTGGAGAATTCCTAACCTCACTCTGTGTTCTCAGCACTTTTTGATAGAAAATGAGAGATGGAGACAGAGAGAGAGACAGAGAGATGGGAGAGATGTGGAGACAGAGAAGCAACCAGGGAGACAGGGAGAGAATGTAGGAAAGAGGAACAAACTCAGTGTCCATATCTTTTGACTTGTTTTGTGCTTAAATCTGTGTTTTTGCCTTTACTCAATTTCTTTCCTCTTTCTCTCCTTGTTATATAAGTCATAAAACTTCAGTCATAAAATGGTAATTTCAAAAAATGAGCTATGCCCTGTAGTGCAGAGCGGTCCGTTTAAGTTCTCTGTGACTGGGAAAGGGGCAAAGGCCGGCCTGCCCGTGTGGTCAGGCGCGCACCCTGGCTACAGTCCTGCTGGCACTTTGTGTCCACTCTTTCAACAGAAGGAATTACAAGAAGATCAGAGGACAAAGACGCACTGACCGCACAGCGGCAGCGAGCTGCGGCAGTACATGATCCTGCGTGGGGCCTGATCCGATGACCCAATGACAGGGCAGAAGGACGGCTGGCACAGAGAAGGGCAGCCGCCAAGGCACGTCAGGACGTTCCCAAATGCGTGCGCCCTGCAGATGTCCACCTTTTCTCCAGGACGGGTGAATGGGTGTAGCTATGGTTCCAGCACGTAGAGGTGATCAAGGAAGTGCTGTGCTTGCCCGTCACCCATCCTGACAACCCCTGATGCCCTGCTTGCTGACAGGTGCGCATTTCCTGGGAGGAGACCCACCATCTAAGGGCTGGCTCTTCAGCACGCCCAGGGCCAGCGGGAGGCACTGTTTCCTTCTCCCTCAGGCATTGTGCCTGCCAGGCAGGGGAAGAGTGGGCACCAGCGCCTACCCCCAGGCTCCAGACCCCTTGTCCCCACTGGGCAGATCTCCCAGCTTCATGTGCAGACACTAAGGGCTTCCCAAAGTGACTTCTTAACAAACAGACCGCGCCCGAGGTAAAGGAGGAGGACCTGTGCAAAGGGCCTGCCTGCGTGAGGACGTTTCCACCGACTTCGGGGCCCTCCGGGGCCCACATTCTCCCTCCGTGCTTTTCACCGAGCTGTACACAAAGTCAGAGAGACGCGTTCTTCACTGTATCTGTGTGGTACTTGCAAGCTTTGGATGTGTTTGGAAGACACACTGTATTGACAAAAAATAAACAAACATTCCATCTTCAGGACCTCTCTGAGCAGCGGCAGGTCATGTGTGGGACTTAGGGGACCTTTACTCCAGGCAGCTTTGGTGTCAATTAGAGATAGCAGTTTTAGATGAGGACGATTTTTTGATGTGAACTTCTTCATGATACATGGTGACATGACGATCCAGGTTAAAGCAGACTGTCGAGGTCAGAGGCAGACTGCACACACAGCTCTTCTTTAGCCTCCACCATAAATGGCACATTCCTCAATGTCTGCAGGAAATTGGTTCCAGGGCTCTCACAGATATCAAAACTCAAGGGGGCTCTAGGCCCTTATGAAAAATGGAATAATATTTACACATAGCCAGTGCACACCCTTCTACTTAAAGTAATCCCTGTGTTACCTAATACAGTGTAAAACTGTGTAAATCAGTGTTATACTATATTGTTTAGGGAATAAGGACAAGAACAAAGTCTGCACATATTCAGTACAGATCCAGTTTATTTTTTTCAAACATTTTAAAATCAGACATGTTGAGGAAAATATTTTTGATCGATGGTTGGTTGAATGTGCAGATGTGCGACCCCTGAATCGGCGGAGCTGTGTACATAAGCACACGTATGATATAAAATCATGGACAGATAAGATCATATGTAATGGGGCTGGGATTGTGGCTCAGCGGTAGAGCGCTTGCCTCGCATGCGTGAGGCCCTGGGTTCGATCCTCAGCACCACGTACAAAGCAATAAAATAAAGACATTGTGTCCATCCACAACTAAAAAATATTTAAAAAAAAAAAAAAAAAAAAAGATCATATGTAATAATTATATGAGATTATACAGAAAATACTGTATAATTCTCTTTAAAAAGCAAATCTATAGCCACTATTGCTTTCAAAGAAGATTCAGCAATCATTTCTTCTTTCTGGATATAACTTGCAAATTTTGGTGTAATAAATGTGCAGTGCATATGATAAATGTAAATCTGATTTGTAATAAAACAGAGAATGAATGCTACCACAACAATGGCTTCTCCCAGCACCGAGCACTGTAAGATAAGGTTCCTCTTCATCTGCCCTCTGCACGGCCAGCTGTGCCCTGCCAGGGTGGATGAGACAACTCAGGAGAAGCCAGCCTGCTGGGCCCAGGCCACTACCTGTTTCTGATGCATCCCCAGCGGGGTCTTCTGCAGTGAGGCCACAAAGCTGAGGCTAATTCCTGCATCAGCTCACACTGCATCTGTAAAATTTTATGATTTTAACATTTTGAAGCACGGACGCTTGAATGCGATTTCTACATAATGAGTGTTTAGTGAAGGCTGTTCTTTGATGTTGCCATTTCTTTTTATTTCTCTCTGGCCCTAACACAACCTAATCCCGTGTTTTTTTAATTACTCCTATGTTCAGGTGTACAGTCACACAAGGATATCTATTTAATATCTTTGGATTTGAACACTCGATTTTACAAAACTAAAGAAAAGAAAGTGTCTCCTGAGGTTTGCATGCGATACAAAAATGATCAGATGAAGAAGGGAAACCTAGGTCAGTTTCAGAAGACGTGGTCAGGTGTGCGGCGGCTCACGTGTTTCTCAATGAACTGGCCGAGTTGGCATGTGCTTTAGAGTTTGGGGATAAGACTCAAATGCTCCTGAGAGGAAACATGACCCTCCGAGAGGCAATGGCTAAGCTGATTCTGGAATGTGGGGGTGCTTGTTTTAATTCCTCCTTGTGAAATTTGCCACTGTATAATTTGCTTCCTCCAGAGAGAGATTGCTGCTAATAAAAAGGATACCTTCTTTATTTCTCTAAACCTGTTTGCAAAGACAGTTACTAAGTTGGAGAAAGGAGCTCAGCTGGCTCCTGGATCTGAGCTCTCTGATCACCAACCTGCAGGTTGGAAAAAGCTTTTGTCTGTTAAGGGCTGACTCTGAGAACACAAGCATCCCTCAGGAAAGAGGCAGGCTCTGTAGAAAACTGTACCTGACTCACTCTCGCTTCAGCACGGATGTGCCTGGGGTTCCCACCCAAATTTCTGATGGCTTTTCTCTTTCCATCATTACCTAGGGAATCTGTGGACTGTCCAGCACCCCACACTCAGTGGCACGTTGGAGAATCCTGCAGGGGACAATGCACACAGCTCCCTGGTATGAGCTGTGATGTCCTTCAACCTTCCCGAGAGGTCTCAAGGGACCAACAAGGAGCTTCACTGCAGGGTACACTGAGAAGCCCTGGCCATTTTGATCATGGAGCCGCTTTGTTTTAACTTGAGTTTCGGAGTTTGATGCCATTTATTTTCCTAAAGCTTCATCACCTCCTGGGCCTCCCTCCTAGCAATGTGACCTTTCTTTTTCAATCACATGCATGCCGGTCCCGTCTGGGCTTTAGCTGCGGTCGCCTGCCTAGAAATGAGACCCAGCAAAGCCAGAAGAGTGGAAAACTCGGGTAAGCAGGCAGTCAAGAGATGACCAGGGGTCAGTGACGACAGGTCAGTCCCCACACTGCCGAAGGGCACAGGAATATGCGGTAGCAGCTTCCAACAGCAGTGCACTTCCAGGAAAGAGAGGGAGGTGAGGGAAGGCTCAGCTCCTGCAGACGGGGCAGGGCTCTCCAATCTGATGAGGTGCAATGGGTCCCTAAAGGACCACGTGGGACCAAAACACGAAACAGAATCAGTGCATGACGTGTATTTAATTTCCTCTTCTTTCTTGAGGTATATTAGAGAAAAACAGGATATAGATAGAATTTCTGATTAAGAATCTCACGTTTTTTAGTCCATTTGACCTTCTGTCCAACACGACTGGTTGGCCTGCCAACTGGAGAAAGGTCCTAGTGGCTGGTCAGCATTCTCCCGGGTGGCATTCTACTTGGGGACATCCTCTTTGGGGATGTTCTTGAGTGACATTCTCCTTGGATGACAGAATCTTGAGATTCCTCCTGTCTTGGCAGCTGCGCCCTGACCCTGGATTGTTAACCACTCAAGACATGAGTTGCCACATGGACCATGTCCAGCATGGCACTGAGCGTCAAGTAGAGGCTTAAACGCGATTGACTAGAAGGTTCTGTGGGGACGGTTGCAGGTCCTCTGAGACACAGAAGGCACTGAGGCGTAACTGTGCTGAACCCGAGGGAAGATGCATGGGACCATCGCTCTGGGCACACACCGGTCACTCGTCAGTGTGCTCTGCTGTGCTGGAAGGGCAGTGCTGTCTGATTAGGGTGGTGTGATTATTTTCGAAGTCCTCAAGCTGAAACTAGAGATGGGCACCAGCATCTGTGCCTCTCCATTGCCCATCCAACCCTCAGGGCATCCATGTTTTCCCGAGAGTTCAGCAGAGCTGAGTGAGTAACCAGGTTGACATCAGCTGTTGGCTCAGTGTTTAGTTTATCCTCAGGGAGAACCAATGAGTCCTGGTGCCAGAGTCGAGGGAGAGATGCCATTCAGAAATGCCAGCTTTCCACTCTGAAAGACATGCTCCAGGGGGCTATCAACCTGGCCCCTACTTCCACAGCCCCTGGCTGTACAACTCAGCCTCATGCTCACTTGTTGCATAATAAATAACAATAACATAAAGGGTCCAAGTCCCAATTGTTCATTTTCAAGCTGGCCAGAATACCCACACTGTCCAGAGAGCAGCCAGAACTTGTGAACAAGCAGCCAGTGGCATCCTGGCAGGATGTCCCCACAGTCACTGACAGGATGCTACCAGTCTGCCTTCCAGGGGGACAGAGAACAAAGGAGCTTCGGTGTCTTGACTCTGAACTGCAGGTCTTTATGTTGGAAAAGTGGGATTCAGTTGCATCTGCTGCCTGGTCAGTGGCTGTCCACCACTAGCACCCAGGCGGCCCGGAGGATGAGCGTGGGGGTCGTCTCTTGCACTGCACACCTACCCTTCTGCCCCGCTGGTGGAGGCAGCACCCCAGGAGACACCTCAGTGGGTGCAGCTCTCCTTGGCTTCCACGCAGGATAGCAGCAGCCATAGGGGACTCCCTCGGACACTGACGGTGAGCGGCGCTTGCTCTCTCAGTGACTCCACCCCAGGTGATACTGGGCTTTCCTGCTGGTGTGCATCAGTGGCTACGCCCCTCTGACACCCGAGACCCTTGCTCACCACGTGTGTGTGCACACTAGCACAACGTGTCTCCCTGGGAGCTGCTCCAGGGAGTGACTCTGAGGACCAGCCTGATGAGTTTAGTGCGTGGGCACAGTCTCCCTGAATGCACACCTGTGGATAAACCTACACCAGCAGAGATGTTTTCTGGAATGCGACTGATGAGTTGATGGGCGCAGCAGGTACAGAATGGAGGTGACCAAAGCTCCCAAAGCACAGACACAGCCTTACGCTAAGAGCTGGCAACTCACGGAATATGAACTGTTTCCCTAAGAAACCACCCAGAATTTCAGGAGCTTACAACCGAAATGGTGTGACTGCATTTCCTCATGCCTAATGGATTTTAGAAGGTACAACTTGTAAATCATTAGTTAAAATGTCCCCTATCTAAGAAGCAAAATCAAGAATGAAAAATTAGAAATAGTCAACCACTGTGGAGACAGCGAGTGCTCAGAAGAGAGACCGCACAGACAGACAGGCAGCCCCCGCTCCTGATGCCTTCCTACCTGGGGTCTCAGCAGGCGAAAGCATGGGGGGCACTCATGGAGAAGTCCCACTCATGGAGAATTCCCACCCATGGAGAAGAGGTCACGAGTGCAGACGCCACAGGAACACTGTGGAAGGGAAGGCCTGAGTGGTGTCCCTCTCTGCTCTCAGTACGGAAGCTTGAAAGACATGTCTGTGTGTGTCCTCCTACAGAAGCCGGTGAAACAGGTCACAGAACAGAACACCACATGTGTGCTGTGAATGGGCCTGGGCCTCCTTTGGCAGTGATCACTGTGCTTGGAGCTAGACATAGGGGAGGGCCGCCTACCACTGTGCACTGTACCCTCTAACATGGGCAATGTCTAACATCATCATATATGAACTTCACCTTAATAAAAATGTAAGCACAGGAGCAAGGCATGTCCGGCACTGTGCTGGGATTGCATGCAGTACCCTGGCGTTCCAAAGCAGGATCCTGGCTCCCTGACACTGCCTCCCTGGGTGGCTGCTTCTGTGAGCTTTCATGTGGCTCCAGAGTGGGGCAGCTTTGAGAGACCACCTCCAGTCAGGGAGCTCTGTTTAAATATTAAGCTGAACTCCTTTCATACTCTTTTTCCAAAGTGTGAAGAAACCAGTGGTCTGTGCTGCCTGTCTGGGTTTTAAATCCTCTTCGCCACCCTGGCCAAGCGGTACTTCCTCCTTGGACTCCCAGCACCAGCATGGGCCACCTGCTGCAGAGGAGGCTAGTCTCTGACAGCCACCACGTCAGCTCTGTATTCCGCTTGCCAGGAGGGTGGCACAAAGGCAGGGGCAGTAATAGCACAATCCTGGGACCTCCCAATGCCTATGAAATATGTATTTTTAAGGAAGTCTCTTTCCAATTATCTTAAAAGGAGGATACGTCTTTCATCTCTACAAGCAAAGGGTGAAGCTGAATTTTCCTGAAGTTAAATAGAGGCTCAAAGCGCCCTTTGAATTACAGATCTAATGCTCTATTTTAAAATACACAGGGAAGCTTTGCTTTTGTTTTTAATGTTTAAAAGATGAGTGTGGCTGGAGCGTTAGGATGTGGACTGAGTGTAGCTCTGAAGAATCCAGCACGGCCATGGCTCCTGCCACCTAGTGCTAGCCTGCAGCTACTCCCTTTCATTTCAGAGAAGAAAACAGAGAACTCATCAAGATAGTGTCAACTGTGGCATTTAAAGCCAGAAAACAGTATTTGTACAATAACATAAGAAACTTCATAAAAAGTTGAACTGCTGTGTATGATGATCACTGGTCCAGTTATCTGGGATTGTTGTACTGGGTATAAAATTACTGGCAGGTTAAATGAGCAGCCAGGACTTTCTGAATGCCTGCTAGGTTTATTAATGAATGGAAGGATAAGAAGTATTTCCAGAGCCAAAACCTCTGGCACGGGTTCAATCCAACCCCTTAGTCTATTCTTGCAGTTTCTATTTTTGGGGTGAGGCCCAAAGCACTGATCTCACTTTGAAAACACAGCCTGGAGTATAGAGGAAGGTTTCCCAAGTGAATGGTATTTCCCCATGCTGCACAAACACTCATTTGTGTTATCATGATGACATTTTAAAATGAAAACATGAGCTTTCTGGTTAAAATCAATGTAAAAAATAACCCACATGTGTGGAAAAGGTAGAACTTTTTACACATCGACAGTGGATCTTCAGACAGGAAGTGGCTAAGATCACACAGGACCTCAGAGCAAAGTTTTTACAAGATCAATTGAAGAAAAAAGTCAAATTTAGAAAATTTGTTATGGACTCTTTAAAGATTTGATTTTTAATTTGAACTTCTTAGGTCGGGTTAGAAATATGGAAGCCATTCCTGGTAGCGTATTTAATTATTGAAGCCAATATCCCTTGTACCTTCACAGACAAAAAGTTAGTGGGGAAGATCTGTACCAAAATCTTATACCTGATATGAAAATAAACACAAAATTGACTACAGACTTCAAAATGTGTAAAATACAGTTTGTTTGTTTGTTTGTTTTTAAATAAAGAAACATCTTCAAGGTTTAGGTTTGGGCTTGACATCAAAATCATGATCTATAAAAGAAAATGTTGATCTTTAAAACATTCGATGATCCTGTCTAACAGGAGTATGGAAAGCCAGGCTGCAGATGGGAGAAAGGTTTCCGTCACATACCTGACCAGTGACAGCTACAGAGAAAGTAGAATACCCAAGACTTGACCTCCACAAACAGACTGAACCCCGAGTAACCAGATGAGAGCCTGCACAGAAGCTGCAGGAGGGCTTTCCCTAAAGGAGATGCGGAGACTGCAGGAGGCACAGAGCGAGGCGCCCAGATTACCCGCCATCAGGAAGTCACAGGTTAGGACCACAAAAGAGTCACTGCACAGCTGTCCAGGCAGCTTGAGGAACACAGGCCAACACCCAATGCCCACAAGGACCAGAGGAAAATGCATTGTCCAGGGACCAGGCACCGCTGGTAGGAATGTCAGCCACTTGAGAAAGGGCTGGGCGGGTTCTCCTGGTAGCACACCAGCAAATGCCACATGGCCAGCAAGGTATGCTCTCGGGCATTCTTCCCAGAGAAGCGAAAACATACGATCACTTAAAGGCCCGTGTGTGACTGTTGGCAGCAGTGCTAACGGCAGCAGCAAAAACTGTAGGGACACAGAGGTCCCTCAGCACAGACAGCTGAACAGAGGAGCAGGTCCACGCGGAGGTGCTGCCTGACGGAAAGGAAAAGAGTGGAACTCCTGGCGTGGTGAGGACTCCCAGGGAATCGCGCAGAGTGAGGAGGACCCCCGGGTTAAGGCTGCGGGGCCACGTACTGTGCAGCAGGCCTGGAGGGCAGGTCCTGTTCCAGGAAGGAGGGCTGGGGGCAGGAGGCGGTGGCAGTGGGGGCCCTCAGGAGGAGACCCACATCCAGCTTGTGCTCTTACTGCAAGGTGTTGCCCTTGAGCAAAAGCAGTCAGGGCCCAGAGGACAGCCTACTGTTTCCAGCAGCTGCCTAAGAATCTGCAATTATCTCAACAAAAAGTGTCACCACAAAGCTATCTACTCATGGGTAACACAAGAGGAAAACCTTATGGGAAATGAGAAGCGATGGCATTTTATCCTGATAAAAATAATATTCACGACATTGCATATATTGTAAAAAAATAACAAAAAACGACTTACCATATTAAAATTAAAGCGTTTGGGCTCACAGATTCAATCAACACTGCCTGAGAGCCGCTGCCTAAGAGGTCTGCAGCTGAGGACCCCACTGGGAGGTGCTTTCGCTAAGACACTAGCACACGCTGGGTTTCGCAGTCCTGGCAGGACAGGACAGAGCACACAGAGGAGCCTGGCTTGGGGAAGACACTTGCACCTATGGTGTGCTGATGCCTGGGCAAGGCCAGGTGGGTGTGGGGACCCTCCACTGGTCTCCACTAGCTAAAGCAGCCTGGGCGGCATCTCCTGTACTAGTTCAGCTGCCGAGGGGCAAAGGCGCTGCTCCACCCTCCCCTGACCGGCTTCTAGCCTGTGGCCTCTTTGGTGCTCTGACCACACCTGGGGCACGCCAGCCCTCACATCAGCATTTTAGGGCAAGGTAGAATTAAGTGGCTTCACTTAGCTTTGAACCCAAGCCAAACACTGCACTGAAGGCTGGTGCCAGAACTCCGAGCCAGATGGCCAACTTTTACACAAAACCAGCAATTGTGAAGGTCAGGTTTCCAGTCTCCTGAGGTCCCGGTTGAATACAGCTGCCTTGGGAACCCAGGGTGAGGGTGCTTGTGAAAGCAGGGGAATTCGAAGGCTCTGCCTCTGCCTGTCACGTCATTTTACCACCATAAAAAGGCCTCGTCCCCATAGCAACACGCCCTGCCCTCCGTGAGGGAGCGTCTCCATGAAGAAACGGAAGCAAACTCGTAAGGGTTAGGAATGGATGCAGCACACATGCCACAGCCACGTCCAGAACGTGCTTCAAAACTCCTGGTTTAGCCAGGTGTCTGGCTGTCTTTAAATAAATGAATTGAAAATAAGTAACTGAACTTTAAAAACAATGAGAACTCCATAAATACATTCATAAGTCTAGAAGCTGAAGACCAGAAGGGGCCAAAAGCGTAGGGTAGAAGCACATGAGTGAACGCATGAGGAAAAGAGACAGGAGGACAGCTGGCTGTCAAGGCGAGGACCTTGGCCGTTTGCGACTTGCTGTCTAGCCTTGTGATGGGACAGTGGCCACGGAGAGGTCGGCGCGCTGTCTTCAGTAATGTCTTCCTGACAGTCCTTTATCCAGCCCACCACACCAGGGCCAAGGCCCTTTCCCAGAAGCTTTTCCTACCTCGACAGGTGGGCAAGGGGCTACTCCACTGGCCGTTGCTCCGACACTGGGCCCGGGACGCACCCTGAAGCAAGTAGCCCGTGTTGCAGGTGAAGTTCACCAGGTCGTTCAGGTTGAACTCGCTGCCGTTGGTGAGCCCGTGGGCGGGGTTTCCAGGGTGTCCGCAGGTGATGGCTGCAGGAAGACAGGTCTATGTCACTGTCTGTGCTCGGCAGGCCAGGGCCGACAGCCGGCACCTCCAGCACAGGTGAGCAGGGTGAGAACAGGCCAGGTCTCCACTGCAGCTGTCCAGCTGAGTGTGTGCTTGCAGGGGGCTCCGGGAGATAGCCACAGACGGGACTTACAGGCAGGTTTTTACCACAAAGTTGGAAAACAAGCAACACCTGCCACATAGACTTTCTTTATCATGATAACTATTATTTTTTAGTGGAACCATGACAGAATAGCAGTGATTTAAAAACAAGAGATGCTAAAAATGTTTGTAATAATCATGCATTTTGAATATTGTCCCCTGCTCCACACCGGTTTGAAATAGCACGGGGTTTGCTTGAAACTTTAAATGTTCTGTGTAAAATTTTTTCTAGTACCAATTTAAATATCACAAAATTGGCAAACTAACTGCACACTCAAATATTACTCTCACTGACAGTGCCTATCACGTGGTCCTTAGAGACGTGGCGAGCTGTCCTTATGCAGTATCCCCATCACAGCCACACACAGCAAGGACCACAAAGCTGGTGTCTCCCCCCCATCTATCCTGCCAATATTCTTCCTTCTAAGTAAAGCTTTTATCACCAAGCCTTGCACATCTCCCCAGCACTGTCACAGATGACACGTCACTGCAGTGTGGTTACATCAACGTCTCATCTGCTTAATTCACAGGAAAATAAAGAATATCTCTGAAGAACATTTGGTCTAAAGGAAATTTGGCAGCCAAATTCCCATTCTAAAGATAGCAGTCAATACTCGTCTTCAAGGTCCTAGAGTTGGAGAACGGTCATTACATGACACTCTGCCTCTTGCTATTAAAGGATGGCTTCCTGCACTCTGGACTCGTGGGGAAACCGTGGCCAATTCAGAACAACACAGAAGAGTAAGGGGTGTAGCCATTTGAGGGCCCTGTGAGGCCGACCTGCAGCCCAGACACGGGGCTACACTCCGACACGGAGGTCCTTTCCACCTCCTGCACTGCGCCCAACTTGGGGGAGCAGACATGGGACACCTTGTCCCTGGACCCATTGAAAATGAGCTGGTGAGCCAATTACCTGTGGACAAGAGGAAGGGGATGGGAAAGGGAAGCAGGCAGGTGGCACTCGTGCCCTGAGGGGACAGGGGGTAGAGAGCATGCTCTTCTGCTTTTGGAAGGAACACTGTGAAGTGTGGCTTCACAGCAGAGGGACGCAGGAAAGGGAGCGTCAGAGCAGGTCTAAGCTGTACTCACGGACACAAACAGGGGTCTGCCCCGACCACTTGTGGTCCTGCAGGCATATCCTAACGGAAGTGCCCACCAGCCGGAAGCCAGGCTTGCACTGGTACACCACTGTGTCCCGGTAGCTGGAGCCGTCCCCACTGATGTGGCCGTTCACGATCGGGTCCGGGGATCCACAGTGGCCAGCTGAAAGACAGAAGCAACCAGCAGGAAAGGCTCAGAGATGAGGCTTCTGGAACAAGCTCCATGTGACTGGTTTTCAGTGCCAAGGTGGGTACTTAGTTGTTGGTGATGCTCAGCTAAGTATTTTACACACTGAAACTCAAAAAAACAAACAAACAAAACAAAAACCACCCTTGCAGAGGGCCTGCTGAGACTCACTGAGGATGCACAGGAGCACTGTGAAGTCACACCGCCTGGCTGGACATGCACTGCGAGGAAGAGGTGGGTTCCAGGGGTCTGCACCTCCCACCCAGCACGTCCTGTCTACCTGGTTTGCCCAGAGACTCGCCTACCCTGGCTTTGAAACTCACTGTCACTCTATTTTGGTTAGAATAGAAAGAGAATTTATTTTAACACTCTCTAAAATTGGTTTAGGAGGACGTAAAATCTGCCCAGTAACTATTTCACCATGGCTCTGAGATCAGTGGCAAGATGGATGGATGCTGAAGTGTCTTTCAAGCAAAGATGTCAAGTGACAGGAAGGCCAGAAGCCGGGTGCTGGAGGGCAGAGCTGGAGGAGAGCCTCATTGCTGATCAGCCGGGCTTCCCGGGCCTGTAGGGAAGTGGTGGGGAGGGCGCAGGAGCACAGCAGGTGGCTGTGAGTGCTCCTGTGCCTCTGCAGTTCCGCTGTCTGAAGTCCCCTTGAAAGGACACGGGGAAGACCACAGCTCCACTGACCCTGGGCAGCTCAGCCGGCACTCCACCAGGGAGCAGCACCTCTGGGGTCTCCAAGGGCAGCCCCGCTAAGCCCTTGTTCTGGAAGCTCTGAACCTGCTGCCACGTTTTGAGGTAGGATGGGCCTGTGAGAACCGGAGGCTTCCTGTCCACTTCCCTCCGGTGGAGTGAGGCCCAGAAGGCCAAGTCTCTGGGTGAACTTGATCCCTCCCACTCTCCAGCGGGCTCCCCTGTGGGAATCTTCCCATTCTTTCCACAATGTGGCTCCGTGAAGCCATGTTTAATTGAAAGGATCTTATCCCCAGCATTTTTCCATGCCATTTTGGAACCCTCTGTCTTGATGGTGCAAAGAGTCAGGCCACTGTTCTTCAGTGGTGACCTTCTGAGTGGCTGTCACAGGGAGCCTCTGGTGCTAACCGAGGACAGGTAATGTTTTTAGAGGATTTGCCTTAACCTCATACCAAGGGCAGATGGGGCACTTCGAAGGCTGGACGGCAGGTGGGAACCCCTACAAGTACAATCAGCCTCTCGCCCCCCACATTCTGCCTCTGCAGCTTGAACACCCAGGATAGAACACACACCCAAAAAGAACTTAATTATCATTCCCCAACCGACAGAGTATAGCAGCCATTGCCACGGGGCTGCCTACCACCAGGCACGATAAGCCATCTAGAGACGGCTTGGAGTGTACCGGAACCTGCAGGCTTGTTCTACGTCTTACGTCAGGGCCTGAGCACTTGTGAACCTTGGGATTGTGGAACCCGTTCCCATGGATACTGTGAAGACACGGGGTTTCAGAAAGGAGCACTGATTCGGAGATTATTAGGTTCCTCTTGCTCCACAGAACCTCACGGTGCCAGCGGCTGTAGGACCACGCTCCCCCAGGGGCAGAAGTGTGGGGTCCATGCCATCAGTGGGAGCCGTGGCCGGGGCTCCCTCTTCTCCAAGGCCACATGCTCACACACCCACCGGATCTGCCCCCTGAAGGTCACCTTCTCCACGTGTCAGTTCCTATCAGAACACATACTAAATATTGGTGTGGGGATTAGAACGAAGTCTATTTTTAGAAAATCTATAAACCAAAGGTTCAGCCTTAGTATTTGCTTTGTGATTATGGGGCTCTTTGCTGACAACACGGTTCTCAGCATTACAAATACCCGGCACCTTAGCAGAATTGGAAATGCAGCGAGCTCCACGGCGCTCTTGTTGCAACATGTGTCTGTGGCTGACTCAGGCTTATTTGGACAGTGAACGCCACAGCTGATTTACAGACTCTTCTTGAGCATTAGTAAACGGCCACAAAATGTCAGCTGGATCAGACTCAAGCGTGTGCAGAAAACCTTACGGGCATTGATCATCCGCGGGCACACTTAATCTCCAGGTCGGAGCATACTAAAGGAACACTGCAGAGTAGTGATGCCTGAGGCGTTCTCCCTCCAAGTGCCACTTGCAGGGGCGATGCCCAGCAGTGTCCTGTGTCACAAAGGCTGAGGTGACCGAGCAATTGAGGATATGGCTGTCCTGCACAGTGCTGCTGGCAGCCACACCAAGCTCAGGCCCGATTCCTCTGCCACAACAGGCAGGTCATCCAATCTCTCTCACTATGGTTCCGATGTGCAGTGTCCCCCAAAGCTCATGGGAGGCAATGCAGGAGGGTGCAGAGGAGAAGTGACTGGGTTAGGAGGCCTTCACCCTGGTGGGATCAACAGGTGCTGGCTGAAGGCAGAGGGTGTCCTGGAGCAGGTCGCTCCCTGGGGGCGTGGCTTTGGGGTATCTGGTGGGTAGGGTCTCTGCTTTCAGATCGTCACGTGAGCCCCTTCCCTCCACCATGCTCTTCCGCCATGATGTCCTGCCTCACCTCGAGCCCCGGGGAATGGAGCCGGCTGTCTATGGACTGAGACCTCTGAAACCCTGAGCCTCCAAATAAACATTTCCTCCTCTAAAATTGTTCTGGTCAGGTCACAGCAGCGAATAAGATGACTAAAACATGTGTCCATCACAAGCTGGGACCACACAAATATTTTAGGCCATAGTGGATACAAAGAAACTTTTAAGCCAGTACCCGCCGTAATCTGGACGGTCTTTAGGATTGTCAGAGAATTTTAGTCTATTCATTTTTTGTATGTAAATCCTAAATATTTTGTGTTTTGACCTGTGACCCTGTGTAAATAATGCCCATCGAGCTGGATTTCCTCCCAGGCTTGTCTGCCAGTCGAGTGTCTATGTGACCCTATGTGTCTATGTCTATGTGACGCAGCCCTGGACAAACCTAAAGGAAATGCTGCCCTTCTCTGTGGAAGACAAGCATCCACCCGCGTCAGGTTTTCTCTGCATTAGGGGAAGCTGTCTTTAGAATGCCCATTTTAAACACCCTGCTTTTCTGATACATTTTTTCTGTTCTTTTGCTCTGAATTCAGCAGATGACATTGCGTGCTCCTCCCGTATCTCGCCACCGCCACACTGATCTCTAAGGGCAGCATCACGTTTCAGTTGGCTTTGCGTCATGGTGGCCCAAAGTCCTCACAGGACAACTTGGAGGAGGGAGGGTTTATTCTGGCTTGTGGTTCAGTCCACAGCCAGCCCGCTCCATATCTCTGGGCCCAAGGAAAGGCAGAGCATCATGGCAGAGGGCAGGGCGGAGGGCAGTGGCTCAGGACGTGGCCACCAGGAGGCAGAGAGAGCTCTGCTCGCCGGGGACAAAACACAGACCCCAAGCCTTTCCCCCAGCAACACCCCGCCTCCAGCCACACACCACCTGCCTGCAGCACTGCCCCGTCAATCCCCACCAGTGGATTAATCCACTGATCGGGTTACAACTGTCATAACCTAACCACTTGCCTCAGAACACTCTTGCATTATGTCACACGTGAGCTTTTGGGAAATGCCTCCTGTCTAAAGCAGAACAGTCACGTGCTTCGCAGTAGGGCTGAGCCAGCCCCTGACCTCACCACAAGGTCAGCTGAGTCCTCCACCTTTGTCCAGGCTGGACTTTCCCCCTGACCACAGAGAGTTCCATACCAGGTATGCTCTGTCCAGGCCAAGTAGACCTCTGCCCCACTGAGAACCCTGCTTCCTGCAGTGACCACAGTGCCCAGGAGGTCTGACTTCTGGAATCACTGCACTTGACCTCTATGTTGAGATTCCACCGTAATCCAAGCAGCCTCCTCCAAGCCTCCTCCATTGGCCTCCTCCCTCAGTCTCCTCTATCCTGCTCCACATCTCCCCCAATAGTGGTTTCCCTCCTCTGTCTTCATCAGCCTCCCTACTCAGCCTCTCACCTCCTCCACCTGCAGAAGTGCTGTGCTCACACATCCTGTGACACCCATCGTTCCCAACTTTGTATTGAAGGTATTTGGTATTTCCCTTAGAGATTCCACAGAAGGAAATACCTTATCTCATTAACCTTCACACGCTACTCGACAGCTCTTGAGGAACTAAAAGGATATCATTAGGTAAAATTCAGAAGTATAGATGGAAACTTGTTTCTCTCACTACCTAGGCGCTGGCCAAGTTGGCATTGGGTCTTACAAGTATCCCCCACCCCCTGCTGACACGCAGCACATGTTTTACACGGGAGACCATAAGATGGAAGGGGTAGTAGGGTTAATCTATCTACTCTAATATGATGTTTTTGAGGTAATACAATTATGATTATCAGTTGTTTTATAAAACATTTTTACTTGAAAATCTTAAAAAATACAAGGCATTTGAAGAATGCATTCCAACTTTATTCTCTAAGAACAATGGAAAAAATTTTTTAGATGTCCTTTTGCATCACATCATCCAGCTATTTTAGCCATGTGAATGTCACCATGATGTTATATTAACTGCCTCTCCTTGCGGCCACCACACTGCAGGGAATGAAAAGCTCCTTTAGATAATAGCAATGATATGGAATCAGAAGATGATGCCCTCTGCAAGGGAAGGCTCTGAGAGACAACTTGCAAACTACAGATTCAAGAGGAGTCACGGTGGTAGGGGTGACAGGCCATCCTGCAGGGAAAGTCCAATGACACAGGCGTGGTCCAAGACTCAGGTGAACTGTGGCCACAGGGCACCTAGATTCCACACATGCCCTCCTTCTAGTGCTGTGCTTGTGTTGGGCTCAAGGCAAATCACCACAGGAAAGATACACACAGGAAGATAGTTAGGGGAACATCGGGACCATGAAGCTTCCCACTGGATCAGAAGGTGCCTGGTAGAGCAGATGTGGGGCCAGCTCCTTGGAGCTCAATTCCGGGCCTGGAGAGATCAGCAGCATTACCCAGGATGGGTGGTAAGTGAAAACATGTCGGAGGTGACTCAGCCCCAGGAGAAGCCTGCCCCGTGCAGCCAGGAGAGCCTGGACTCGGCACCCTGGAGCTCTTGCTAGCGTGCACTAGGGGCATGTGAGCGAGCTTCGCCTTAACTTATCTACGCTGTTCACACGTGCACGTACCCCTCCTCTGACAGAGGCTCTGGCGTAGAGAGCACACCAGAGACTGCCAACATGGCAGAGTCAGCACTTGCCTGTGAGGCCAAGAAAACAGCCTTCCCCTCCCTAAACACAGGTCCCATGCACTTAGCCTCCACAGGACTTGGCCCGTGACAGTACCATCCACCACACACTTAGCCATTCCTGCTGCACTGCTCAAAGAGTCTGGGACACCCACCCCTACCCAAGTCCTCGGGCACACCCAGGGCTCCAGAAGTGTGATGCACCCTGCACTGTAAACAGAGGTGCCATCTCAGGAGTGAAACACTCCTTCCCACACCTGGGGACCGCGCCCTGGCCTCCTGCCGCGTGCTGGATAGCAGAGTCAGACTGCACAGCTCAGGAGGCACACCTTCGGAACAGAGTGCCAAGGGCCAACGCCTTCTGCTCTGCACCCCTGGGCAGCTCTGCCCCGCAGAAGAAGTGTTCCAATATGAAGACGGCCTCACCTCAAGTCAGAAAGCTATTCTTTCCCTGCACACAGTGACGGCAACTATAAACTGAAGAAGAAAACGTGCCTCCCTGAGGTCTGTGCAACCCCAGTCCTCACCTCGGGAGATGTGTTTCATCAATTACGTTTTCTTCCACCCTTTGACCCCTAAATGGCCTGCAGATCTTAGCACACATCCTCATGGTAGCTCTGGCTTATTCCATCTCTTACCTCATAGCATTTTAAATATTTGAAAATAGCTATTGATCGTTTCCTAACTTTACTTTCAAATTAATGATCAGAAGCTTTCCAAGCATCCCCCCAAAATCACAGTCCCCTGTTCTTTACCAGAGACGCTCACCCACCCTCAGCAGCCCACGTAGGCCTTCGCAGGACCTGGATCACAGCGCTGCACCTGGAATACCGAGGCCCAGGGAATCCTATGGCATCCTGGGGAGCACAGGGGATGGATGTGGACTACCAAGGCATGGGGATGGGGACAGGGACTGTAGGGAGGCTGGCACAGACCAGCAGAGCAACTCACTGCATAGGCAGCCTTATCTAACCCGAATCACCCAAGTTGTTGCTCCTACGCTGTGATTTAAAAGGTCTGAGTAAAAGTTCGGGGTTCAGAAGCACCATTTCTAAAGAATACTTCCAAGCACCTGCCTCAGAACCGCATCCAACACACACCAACAGCAGTCCCCAGGAGGGACCAAGTCAGTTGCCACCAACCTTGTTAAAACATTCAGGGAAGCACAGGAGAGCTCACAGGCTCTGTGGCTACAGAAAATACCAGGGAAATCCCACGGTCCACTGAGGACCTCAAGCACTCCACCTACCAAGACATTAGATGAGGAAATTATGTCAATAACGTGCACTGGGTTAAAAAACTTAGAGGGTACCTCGTACACACAGAGAACTCGGGCAGCGTTCCTGTAACTGCTGCAGTAATTAGAGCAAGTGGATGCTTCCGTGGACAAACGACACAAACTTCTGGAGGAGGCTCTCCTCTGGGTTCCTACTTGACCTTCAGCCTCTCTCTTCAGATTCTCCCAACTCAAAAGAAGAGCAGACTCACAGTCCCTGGCCCTGGTCCCTGCCCATCCCAAAGTGATCCGAGCTCCTGGGGGAGCTTAAACCCACCACGGCCCAGGCTTAGTGGTTATAAGCTGCTGAAGGTCAAGGGGAATCAAAAGGCTGGCAGCGTTAGGGTGTGTGACGTGACCCCCAGACCTGGGGAGCTGCTGGGGACCACTGTGCCCTCAGTGCTACCCCGACATTTTCATAATCCACAGTCCATTGCTAATTATCTCGTAGGATATTCTAAGCTTTCAAAAAACAAACAAACCAACAAAATTGTTACACACATATTCCATTTCAAATAACCCCTCATGCTTATATAAATTTAGGCTAATGTCACTTCAAATTCTCAACAAAATTTTAAGAAGATAAAATGTATGATTATGTTTTAAATTCGTGTTTGTGTATCCTAGACTCATGCCTGGTGTCTCTGAGTGCGCTTACACTCCCAGCCTTCTGAGACGTCACGTTAGGTGGCATGTGACCATGTTTCGTGGCTCCTATTAAGAACACATTCTGTTTCGATGCTCCAAGAAGCCCCCCAGAGATGGTGGCACAGAAACCCAGCAGGACCCAGTGCCTGCCAGGGCCCCTAGAGTAGGAAATGGTGCCAGCCTATCCATCTGGGGTCACTGCACAGTATGGGAACTCAGAAGGACCTACCCAGACACCGAGTCTCGGACCCACTCCAGAGGCCGTTGGCCAGACACTCTCGGACGTGGGAGCCCACCAGCGTGTAGCCCGTGTTGCACGTGAAGATGGCCGTGGCGCCGTAAGCCGTCAGTGTTCCAATCTTGTTCCCGTTGGGGGGAAAGGACAGGCTTCCACAGGAGATAACTAGAAGAAAGAGAAGGGGACACGGTTTCAGCTCTGCACATCACTCTGCTTCAAAACCAACAAAAGATCTTGAATGTCAACCCTCAGTAAGGACTTCACAGGGCCCGTGGCGCCTTTCCGAGGGTTAGCAGGCACTTGGCTGGTCCTTCTGTGGTTGTAGGCCCTGTGGCTGTGAACCCCAAGGTCTGCCCTGGTCCTCAGAGGCAGCAGATCCAGGGTGCCCCGAAGCAGTCCATTTTGGAAGGTAAATTAATAGCCACAGTAGAGGCACTTAGGGTACCGCATGCATCTCTGCACTTCAACCTATAAACACTTGAGCACAAAAGTCACAGACCCCAGGGAAGGAAGGACATCACGAGTTAGCAAAGACCGCTGACCCTCAGAGGCTCTCACGTATTTTAAACCAGTTAGCATGAAAATCTCAGAAAAGCCACTTGGGGAGAAGAGTCCAAAATGCTGACTGTGTTCAGAGGCACACAGCAGAAGGCCACAGGGGCAGAACGCCGAGTCCTCCCTCACGGTGAATGGACAGAGGCGGCAAAGCGCCCACCACCCAGGCTGGCTCTGCCTCTCACAGGTGAGTGTGTGTCCCTGCTAGGGTGTGACAGCGCCTGCCACACAGGGTACACAGAGGACCCGGAGAGGAGACAGGTGCAGGTGCATGAAGCCTGCACGGGACCTGTACAGGACCAAACTCAGCAAGGGCTAGTGACCAGGATGGCCTAAGTCAGGACCCATTCAGGGCATGGAATCAAAGTGTGAGCACCCATGGATGGTCAAGAGAGGACAAGCGTCAGGTGCGTGGTGTTGAGGCAATCCTGTTAATAAGGCTGCTCTTACTTCAGTATGTGGCCACCAGCTCCGTTTAAAATGGAAACACAGCCAGCAGCTTAGGTGTGGCCTGCAGGGCTGCTCACCAGGAACCTGGGAGATCAGCCCCGAGGGTGTTGGCTGGCAAGCTGCCCCTGATGGCTAACCTTCCAGCCAAATGTTACAGTGTGTTAGGAGCTCTTCTCTGAGACTTTTCCCAAACACGGTGAGGACTTTCCCTTGAACTATGATATTTACGATCCTTTGTAGACATTGGGTGATTGGATCGTGTTCTGAGAGTTGAGAGTTTGCTGGAAACATGTTAAATAGCAATGAGGCTCACCAGCCTTCCCTCATGGAGGCCTCCACGCACAGCCACGGGAGACTGGGGGGCTCCCTGTATGTCTGCATCTGCCACTGTTCTCCAGCTTCAGTGGCACCGTCCTGGGGACAAGGCTCTTCTGTTTGTCCCCTAGGCAGGGTCATGCAATTGTCAAGAATTAAAGCAGTGAATCTGAGCTTTCAGCAGCTGGGTAACAGGATTTCAGACAGTTTCCTTTGGCTGTAGGCCCAATTTGTTAAAATGGACAGCAGTGAGGGTTTGGAAAGCTAGTCTAGCAGGAGAGAGCCTTTGTCCAGCAGCAAGGAGGGAGTGCCTTCCACACTACTGTCCTTCCACACTACTGTAACAAGAAAGAAAAAGAGTAGCTGCCCTCCTCACTAAGATCCCGATCTGCAGAGACCCGTGGGTCGCCGCTGCCTCTAGGGGAGTAGGACTGCAGAGCTCAGGCCTGCTGAGCTGACCCAGAGGCCAAGGACACCGAGGAGTCTCACTCCTACCTGGAGTGGGAGCATCACCAACCCTTCAACCCCTGGACAGCTTCTCAGCTGGTCTCCAGTTGCTATGGCCACACTCGATAAGTGGCCGAGGGTCAGCTATGCACTGGGGCTAACTGGACCCCAGAATGGGAACTTCTAACCCTTCTAGCTCCTGACCAGACAGGTAACTGGGAGCAATCAAGTTCCTGAGATCCGGGGGCAGGGCCGTCCTGAGATCAACCACAGGCAGCCCACCAGTGGGGTGGAAGGCCGTGCACTTGAAGCCTCTGTCGTCCTGATCGCAGGGTGGGGAGCCGCCTCCTGTTTCTCCTAAGCAGGAGTCTCCACAGGCTGGCCAGTGGGGCCCATGGAAAGGTGTCACTTAGTTACTTTTAATTAAGTGGCGTTTGAACGTGCAGGTTTCCACACAGCTGTGCTACAGTAAAGCCTGCTCACAGGGCCACGTCATGTGCTCCTGCATGCAGGCGGGCAAAGCCAGGGACCCTGGGGACAGGGAACTTAAGTACAGAACAAAGCACAGATGTGTTTCAGAGGAAAGGAACCCATGTGCTCGTTGATTCTTCCCCATAGAGCCCAAAGGGCAGCAGACATCGCCAAGTTCTAAAAATATTTTTCACTTAATTTTTTGGGTAAAGTCTTGAGGGTCTCCAGTACTTCTCAGCATCATATTGGCCATGTGTTATTCTGATATTTTAAACTGAGTTTTTTTGAAGGGTGGGTGGGTGGGTAACAGGGATTGAACTCAGGGGCACTCGACCACTGAGCCACATCCCCAGCCCTGTTCTGTGTTTTATGTAGACAGGGTCTCACTGAGTTGCTTAGGGCCTCACTGTTGCTGAGGCTGGCTTTGAACTCGCAATCCTCCTGTCTCAGCCTCCCACTGGGATTACAGGCGTGCACCAGCACACCCAGCTTTAAACTGACTTTTGAGAAAGTACAGGGTTATTGATTTGAGGCTATTGACCAGTATTGAGTGTTTGTCCTGAATAAATAAAACCAACGATATTCAACGTTGAGGTAAAAGTGGATCTGAAAATCATGGTGACTGCAGCATCCTGCTGAAGGGGCGTTTGGAGGAGAACGTTCCTGCTGTTCCTGCCGGGGCTCCGCCTGTGGGCTGTGTGTGCCCGAGGCGTGACCCGGAGACTGGCCCCTGCAGTCCTTCTGAACAGTGTTTCTCAAAGCACGACTGGAGAGCCCCTGGGCCCGCAGCCCTCAGGCTCCAGCGACACCTCACTGTCCACTGCACAGAATGGCCACCTGCCCAGGCTTTCCCATCCCCACTGAGATGACATGGTGGAGTACAGAGGTGTAGACGAGAACCCAGCACCTTCTGCCCAGCCACACAGTACGGAGATTTGCAAATTTCTAAAATAAAGACAATCTTCTCACTCTTTTTTGTTTTGTTTAGGGAAATAGATCCTTACTGTTTATAAAAATGTGTCATTTACGTTAGCATGTAATTGATTTGTTACGGCTTTTAACAACTCAATAGAAACTTAATTTTTTTTCTAAGCATAAGCAGAATTACTACCAGGCTGTGAGTCAGCTCAATTTGAGTTAAGTAAACATGAGATTATCTGGGTGGGACAGGCCCTGTGAGGCGAGTCCTGAGAGACCACAGCCTGCAGCCCAGGAGGGCCGGCATGGGGTACACACCCAGACACCCAGAGTAGCCCCAGCACTGCACACCCTGGGGCCTCAGCCGCCCAGCAATGGCAGGGAGCTGGCCTAGACAGTAGCACATGGACACAGCCCTTGGAAACCCCAAGCAGGGGACCCGCGTGGAACACAGTGAACCCCCAGGCTAGAATCTGTGGCCCAGCACATCTGTGTCACACCAAGTCTCTGAGTTGGTGGGAGCTGGGCACACAGCAATAGAAGATGTAAACAGGCCACGCTGTTGCTCTCGGAGGCTGGGCACACTTCCCACCGCACTCACCCCATGGGTAAGGCCGTTCTGGAGGCCGCTGTGCCGGCCTCACTCGCATAGCACTTAACCAGAGGGACTGGGGGCTGATAAAGGCTTTGAAATTTAGCAGCACCACAATCTGACACACCATTAAGTCCTGTGATTTCTACTATGGCACTGCCAAGTTTCAAGAAGAGGAAAAACCTTTGACAAGCTCTTTTGTTAGTTTAACATTTAAAAAAATTCATTAGAAATAGAAATAAGTTCACAGTATCAGTATCAATCTTCTTGTGAAAAAGAAAACAGGTAAGGTTGGAGGCCTGGCTCAGAGGCCGAGCTCCCGCCGGCAGGCACAAGGCCCACGGTCGGGCCCCAGCACTGCCAAGGCAACATGAGTTGGGGGCACTAGGAATCCGCTGAGTCCAAGAGAAACTCAGTCCCCATCAACGTTCCCTCCCCACGGCCCCAGGCCCAGCATGGTGCCCCCACACGGGTGGTCTGTGGGACGTCTTCACCAGGCACCTCAGAGCACGACCAACTCCATATTTGGGTAAGGAAACTCAGGATGCACACACAGCAAATCTAATTTTTATGAGAAACAAGGATTTGAAAGTTGTCTGGGGGACAAAATGAAGAAGCTGTGTGAAAAGGACTTCCCTTGACCAAGTTATGACAATTGGAACTACAGACATTTATTTAAAAAAACAAAAAAAAAAACAGCAAACAGTGATTTGGGTTGGATTCCACTGTTCATAGAAAACCCCCCACACCCGTGGTGACATCTGAAGGAGACAAAGACAAAACTGATACGACAGGCCACAGTGTGCAAGATGGGGGTGTCCCCCTGGTCTCTGCCCTTGGACCAGGCTCTGCAGGAGCCAGCAGAATCAGTGTGTTACCATAGAGACCGGAAAGCAGGTGGCCTGGATCTCAGGCAGAGGCGGCCTGGGCTGCCCTTCCCAGTGGGCACAGCCTGCTGCCCCGGGTCTGGCTGCAGTGTCTGAGAGCCTGCAGTGAAGACACTGCCCAGAAGGCTCTTCCTCAAGTGTAGTTCCTCTGGAATGGTCACTGGAGCCCTGAGCACTGGGCACTGGGTGTAGCCAACTCCACCCAGCATGACACTGCCTGTGCTGACAGGGACACAGTGCTGGCTGGGCATCCCTGGGGACCAGGAGGCAGGACAGACCGTGCTGGGCCGCTGCATCCATGGGAGCCCAGTGTGATCGCACACCTCAAGGAGGCCCTGTCTGTCTCCAAGCTCTGACTTCTGGTCTGAAACCCACAGAAAGCTCACTGGCTCCACCCACCTGCAGTGGCCAGAAAGTCAACGCTCCAACCCCTCAGTCCCTCCCAAGGTGGGGAGCTGCAGGGTGACCAGCACAAGCGTGGGCAAGCAGGCCCTGACCGTATGGCCCAGGGCCATCCAGGGGAACCCACTACAGACTCCGTGACAAAGTCATCACTCATCCAAACCAGGCCCCAGGTCAGAGGCAGAAGGCACAGGGAGCCAGGACGATTGTGCTGGACAGCAGGCTTGGGGGCTGCCCTGGGGAAGAGCTGCCTCCGCCATGACCGTGAACTTGAGCCCTGACATCTGCGTCCCTCGTAACCATCCCTGGGCTCCTGCTGAAGAGTCTGCAGCACAGGTTTAATGAACTTTTGTCCTATTAGAGGTTGACTCGAAGTCATTATCTAACAGGCCTACGCATCCATTCTTTTGTCTTTTCTTTGTGATTATGGTTTATTTTTACTAAACCGTATATTTCATGAACTTCACTCTGGTCTACCTACTTGTTTCTATGCTTGATAATTTCCCGTGAACAATCAACTACAGATTGTGTATTAAAGAACCTGAGTCAAATGGTGCTCTCAGCAACACGAGTCTTATTTCCTATTTATTCATATTTATTAGGAAACTCGCTCGAGGCCTAAGCTGCTTATCTTGTACCTGAGAGAATAATGATCTCCCGTTTCAAGGCAAGGAGAATGCTCACTGAGCACAAATGGTATTCCCAAGTGCTTTGTGACAATTTCTGCATGCCAGCGTGTGGAGTGACAGTTACCATCTAGAAATAGGCAGCTATTTGTTTTTGAGCTGATAAGAGATATTTGAGTACTCTAACATGTTGCAGTTTATGAAATATGGTCGCTAAAAGGAAGACACGACTTAGCATTTAACAAGCATCATTTGTTCAAGCATGCCACATGAGCACACACTCATCATCCAAGTGGACTCCGTGCTCTTCATCCTGTCAATCATGGGGCGGTGAGGGTGGGGTCTTTGCTGGTGGACCCCCATGATCCAGAATGCCATGTCACTCACCTCTACAGCTGGGCCTCTCCTCTCCTATGCTCCATGTTCCGTTAGCCTGGCACCGGAGCAGCCTCTGGCCCTCTAAGTAGTAGCCGGGGCTGCAGCTCAGCAGCACCTGGGCTCCGTACTCGTCCAGCGACCCCGAAACCAGCCTCCAGAGGACGTGTTCCGACAGTTGAGCTTCGATGCTCGGGCAAGGCACCGCTGGAAAAGAAACATACCCGGCCAAATCAGCACTGCTTCCTTGGCGCCCAGACCCCCTTGCTTCAAGAAGGGAGGGCCAGCTGTGTGACATGTACTGTGGATGCTGCCAGTGTGTCATCTTGGGGTTGCTCTGTTGCACAGTGTCCCATGAAAAGATCCCATGTGCAAAATGCATTCAGCTGTCTCATGATGGACATAATGGAAACCTTGCCGCCACACAGAGGTCAAAGGGTAATTCTTTTACATAAGGGTAGATGGGTCATTTGGTGCTGATCAAAATCTGCGTGAGGGGACTCAGTACATGCACGTCAAATTCTTACAAATAACTGTCCAGCACCCTCTGAGGGCGTTGGAGCGCTGTTGCGTGACTGGAAAGCCTGGAGAAGGTTGAATCTCAGAAAACCCAGGGCCCTCGTTCCTTCCTGCTGTGCAGCACACGCGCCACAGCCGTGCGTCCCTGGCTTCACGAGCACACAAGAACACGCAGGCACGCTGAGCAACTGCCGTCGAGGAAGATGTGTCCCATGTGCTGAGGGAGACAGTCTTCCCTTTTCCTAGGAGAAGGCCCAGAGCAGCGAGCTTCTGCAGAGAGGGCCGAGGAGCAAAGCAGCAGCACCGGGGCACTGGCCCAGCTGGACAGAGCCGCCAGCCGGACATCAGGGGACGGATAACACGCTGAGGTACATAAAGATCATGGGGGCATGTGACTAGGTTTTTCTGAAAAGTACAATAAGATTTAACTGAATTTTATAAGTGAGAAACCAGGAGCTTCCTCAGCGAACACGCGTCACAGCCAACTACCCACACACCTGACCCGCCGGAGCCTGCAGCCGGCCAGGGGAATGTCGTCCATACAACAGTCAAAACGAGTGTCTCACGCTTAAATTCTACTCGGGTTTGGTACAATGGAGTCAGTTACATCCAAAATGCTACAAGCTCATCTGGTCCTCTCCTGGCAATGCTCCCGTCCATGCGCAAACAGGCCTTTTTGGCCTCATTACAACCGTAAAACCAGCAAGGTGAAAAGGGATGAAAAATCTGGTGATTTAAAAGTAATTCTTGGGCTTATTCCCCTTAGGTGTGTTTTAGATAAAATAATTACTGTACACGTAAGTGGATCTTCAAGTGCTTACCTAGTGATATAAATGATGTCTTTCTCTGGCCAGGGAACCTGTAGAACTTCAGGTAAGACTACCACCCCAGAGAGGCCTTCGTCTGGTAAATCCGTAACTTAATTAGTATATCACTGCATATTTCACATTAAAAGCTTTTCATTTCACAAAAACTACGAGCTTACAGAATTAGTTGGATGGTGTTAATTATTCAAGCCCTTTTTGATAAACTCTCCTCTGTCAAGGATTTGGATTTGGCTTACATAATGGAATAAAAAGTTTCCTTTGAGCTAATTCCATCTATAGCAGCAGATCTCAAATTCTCCATGATTAGTCTTTCTTCTTGAAAATGGCATTTGCTTTGCTTCCTAATTATCTTATTCTTGTCTAACTGTGCGTTTGCATCTCTTCCCCTCTGCAAGGCGACACATTCTTTTGTCATAAGTGCCGTGTCTGTTTACAACACTCCTGGAGTATAACTTCTAGGAAGATAAGAGATGAGAGCCGATACGTGAGTAGATGCATGTGTGCACACTTGGAAAAATAACATGCCAAGAAAACATCACGGCAGGAGAAAAAGCAGAGGGAAACTGGGGAAATTCAGAAACTAAATGTGTGGATGCCTGAAACTGAAGATAGTGCTAAATACTGAGCCCTGCACACACCAGGATAAAATTCAGCCTATAAATCAGGCACAGTAAGAGGGTAGTGATGATAGCCAAGAAGAAACTAAGACGACAATGACGACAACTACAACAGAAGCTGCATGAGCGTGGTCTCTCACCTTAAAACAGTCCAGACGCACACACATATGTGGGGCCCTGGTGACCGTGGGAAACTGAAAGCCCTGGAGGAGTTGGCTGTGGGAGAAGAGAAAGAACTGGAGGGGGACAGCAAGGTCCACGTCCTCATCTGTGAAGAGAGTAGGCATTCTCAGAAATGGGAACAAATAAAGATTTTAACACGTCCAGAGACCAGCTGAGAGGAAGAGAGGGCATACAAACATCAAGGACATGGGTTATCTGAATCAGCTACGGTAGTCCCGGGGAGATGCCGAGGGACAGAAACCCAGATGGTGTGCGGAGACCATTTCCCCAGGCAGAGGGGAAATGGACCAGGCCTCTCAAGTGGGCTCCACAAGCGCCCTTGATCCTACAAGAAGTGCCCGGGCATCACATGACCACTGGGCCTGACGGGCTGCTGCCCAGGGACACCAGTCAGCTGCAGAAGGAAGTGGCCTTGCTGGTCAGTCACCACAGGGTGGGCCGGGAGGACACCATGCTAAGCGGTTCAGCCAGATGAAGAGAGGAAGCCACCGTGTGGTCTCTTGTGTGGAGTTCAAGATGAGCAAGCCAGGTGCACAGAAATAGAACCAAGCAGGTTCCCAGGAGGCAGGGGTGCGGAGAGGGGAGACCACGTCAGAGCAAAGAGCCGCCACAGGCGAGGTGGACCAGCCCACGGGCCTACAGGTGGGGTCACGTGGAGTCATGCTGAGCCAGAGGGTGACCACATGAGATGACCAGCACGTCAATTTTCCCCCTCATAGTAACAATGTTACTCTCTGTTTATATCCCAAACATCATGTTGTACCTTAAATACACAAGATAATATTTATTTTGAAAAAATAATTGGAAATTAATCTTCTTAGGACTTTCCTTGTTCATGGACACTTTGGAGGTAATTTGCATCCTGCAGGTCACACTTCCTGGCCTGGGTCAGTTACACAAAGACCACTCAGGACCCAACCTGTCCTGTGGGACACTAGCTCCACAGCCCCAGCACGCCCTCTGCCAGCTGCCCTCCAGTGGGCTGCGGCGCCTGGGCTCCAGCATCCCCTTGGCTGCAAATCCTTCCTTCCTCATCCAGTCCCACTTGTTCTACAGCTGTCATGGCAACGTCCTGATGGGATTCACGAGGACCGACAGGTGCCACGGTGAAGAGCAGCTGTTGTTCTTGCCTGCTGACCCCATCTTCCCAGCTTGTGGTGCCTGGTGCTGCAGAGGCCATGGACGGCACCGGGTATTCTTTTAGTGTTTGCTCTGGTTGTTGGGATCGTCTGTTCCCGCTTCAGGGAGGAGCTGGGAATCCACAGGACACTGCACGGAGACTGCTGCCGAGCTCAGACCAGCCAAGAGACAGCACTTCCTGCTCCAAGCTGTCCACACTCAGAACTGTGGACTCCAGTAAAGGCCACTGTTGTGGTTTAGATATGAGGGTGCCCCAAAGCTCATGTGTGGGGCAGTACATGAAGACTTAGAGGTGAACCATTGGGCTAGGAGAGGCCTCACCTAATCAGTGCATTCATCTCCTGAGAGGGATTAGCAGCTGCAGCTGCAGGCCCTGGGGTGTGGCTGAAGGAGGTAGGCCCCGGGGGCGTGCCTCTGCGGCCTTTGTAAACTGCCTTTAAGTCTCTGCTTCCGAGTAGGGATGTCCTGAGCCTCTTTCCTTCTCCACATTCTTCCCTCATGATGAAAGATGCCTCACCTCAGCCCTGGGGAGTGGAATCTACCTTCTATGGACTGAGACCACTGAAATCCTGAAACCATGAAACAAACTTCTCCTCTCTAATTGTTCTCCTCAGGTGTTTCAGTCACAGCAACAAAAAAGCTGACTAAAATAGGAGCAATCCAAAAAGATAGAACAACAGTAATTACTTAACTCCTCCTACCTTGCTGCACCTAATTACACAAAACAGACTCTACCCAAATTAAAGGCTCAGAACCCAGTACAGTAATACTGGGTGATCTCAACACACCTCTCTCACAAATAGGTCATCCAGACATAAACTCAGTAAGGACTTAAGACCTGAAAAGTATAATAAATCAAGTGGATTTAAAAGCCATCTATAGAATACTTCATCCATCCAGAGCCAAATACACTGTCTTCTCAGCACCTCACAGAATCATCTTCAAAATAGATCATATTTTAGGCCACAAAGCAACTGTTAGCAAGTATATGTATATAAAATTCCTTGCATCTTATGGAATCACAGTGGAACCCTATAGAAACTGTATAAACACATGGAGCTTGAGCGATACACTTTTGAATGATGAAGGGTGCCAGAAGAAATCAGGGGAGAAATTTAAAAATTCCTAGAATTAAATGAGAACAGTGATACAACAGATCAAAAGCTCTGGGACACTGTGAAGGCATTTCTAGGAGGAAAGTCTGCAGCTGTGAGTGCCTACACAGGAAAATCAGAAAGCTCCTAAATGACCTAATGATACATCTTAAAGGCCTGAAAAAACAAGAAAAAATATCAATTCCACAACAAGTAGAAGGAAGGAAGTAATTAAGATCAGAGCCAAAATCAAAGAATTTAAGAATAAAAAACATATGAAGGAATAATAAAGTAAAATGTTGGTTCTTTAAAAAGATAAACAAGATTGATAAACCTTTAGCCAAACTAATCAAAAATGAAAAAGAAAAGACCCAGGCTGGGGCGGTAGCTCAGTTGGTAGAGTGCTTGCCTCAGAAGCACAAACACCGGGGTTTAATCCCCAGCACCACACACACAAAAGACTCATATTAATACAATTAAAGATGAAAGATGAGAAATCACCACAGACATCACAGAAATCCAGAGACTAATTGGGGATTATTTTGAAAATTTATAATCCAATAAACTGGAAAACCTAAAAGAAAGGTACACATTTCTAGACACATATAACCTGACAAAATCGAATAAAGAGGAAATAGAAAAGCTAAGCCAACCAGTAACTAGCAAAATATAGAGGCATTAATAAAATCCATTCAACAAGAAAAGCCCAAGATGGATCCTCAGCTGAGTTCTAAAAACCTTTAAAGGAGAACTCAAGCCAATGCTCCTCAAATAATCCCATGGAGTATAAAGGGATAAACACTTCCAAATTCATTCTTTGCATTTGAATGAATTCCATGAAGCTAGTATCACATTCATGCCAGAACTAGATAAGGACATCAAGGAAAGAAAGCTACAGACCCATATTCCTGATGAATTAGGATGCAAAAATCCTTAATAAAATATTGGAGAATCATGTTCAACAACATATTAAGAACATCGTACATCATGACCAAATTGGTTTTATCCCAGAGATGCAAGGATGGTTTAACATATGCAATCTGAATTGTAATTCACCACAAAAATAGAACTAAGGGCAAAAATCACTTAGTCATCTCAATAACTGTAGAAAGTCTCTGATAAAATTCAGTACCCATCCATGATAGGAGGAACTTACCATAATCATAATGGCTACATATAATAATAGTTTGAGGAAAAACTGAAAATATTTCCTTTAAACTTCAGAACAAGATAAGTATGTTTATTCTTACCATTCCTATCCAATGTAGTACTAGAAATTCTAGTCAGAGAAATTAGTAAAGGGAAGGAAATAAAGTAGATGAAAATAAGAATGGAAGAAGTCAAATTATTACTGTTTGCAAATGATATGACCCAATACTTAGAAGGCCCAAAAAGCTCAACCAAAACATTGCTAGATCTAATAAAATCTCCAAAGTAGAAGATCATAGAGTCAACATATAAAACCAATAGATTTCCTATATATAATAATAAATCTTCTGAGAATAAAATCAGGAAAACAATTTCACTCATGATAGCCTCAAAAAAAAAAAAAGGCAAAATATCTAGATAGAAATCTAACTAAGAAGGTGAAAGACTTCTACAATGAAAATTGTAGAACACTAAAGTTAGATACAGAAGATGGAAAAACGTTCTTGGTTAGGCAGAATTAATACTGTTAAAATAACCATACTACCAAAAGCTATATACAGATTCAGTGCAATACCCATCAAAATACCAATATATCCTTCATAAAACTAGAAAAAATAGTCCTCGAATTCATTTGAAAGAATAAAAGACCCAGAATAGCCAAAGCAATTCTAAATAAAAAAAAAAAAAAGCAATGCTAGAGGCGTCACAACACCTGACTTCAAATTATACCACAGAGATACAGTAACAAAAACTGCATGGTACTGGCATAAAAAGAGACATGTAGACCCATGGTGCAGATAGAAGGCACGGAGACAAGCCCACACAGATCCAGTCATCTGATCCTTGACAAAGGTGCCAAAAACATCGGAGAAAAGATATCCTTTTTACCAAATGGTAACAACAAATGGGACAACTGGTTATCAATATGCAGAAGAATGAAAGTAGACCCTCATCTCCCACCTTGCATAAGACTCAACTCAAAATGAATCAAAGACTTCAGCATTAGACCAGGAACCTAGTAACTGCTAGAAGTAAACGTAGGGCCAACATTCCAGCATCCAGGCTCAGGTAACAATTTTCTTACCAGGACCCCTAACGCACAAGAAATAATGTCAAGAGTTAATAAATGGCATGGCATCAAATTAAAGGGCTTCTTCTGCACAGCAAAGAAAGTCATTAGAAATGTAAGGACAGAACCTACAGAATGGGAGAAAATCTTTGCTAGCTACACTTCTGACAGAGAAGTAAAATCCAGAATATACAAAGAACTGAAAAATCTTAACACTAACACCACAAATAACCCAACTAACAAATGGTCAGACGAATTAAGCAGACACTTCTCAAAAGAAAAAATACAAATGACCAACAAATACATAAAAAAATGTTCAACATTGTTAGCAATGTGGCAAATTCTTATCCCAGGTGCGTGGATTTTACCACCCAGGATGGAGATTCTGGACTTAGTTTCAGACTTGGTTACTGATATTTGTTCAGTATTGACAATGAGCCATATCAACAATATGGATATTGGTTTTAAAACAGGTCATTAAGGTATTGAAAGTGACTCCTCTGGAGAAAATGCCACTGACCAGAATTCAGTAGGGCTTTCCTGGGACCTGCCAGCACCACCAGCTACCTGGAGTCACTTCAGAACACCTGCTTCCGCCAGGCCTGTTCAGTGGCTCTTGGAGACGGCCCTCGGCACACTGTGGGCACACCTACTCCATGTCACGCTGAGCTCACCCTCACTGAGGCGGGCAGGGCAGCTGTTGGTCTTCTGTTCACTGCTTACTGATCATTGGCAGGTCAATAAGCCCAGATGCTCACCCAGGGGTCTCCTGTGTGGGCTCACTGCTGTGCCTCTCCCTTGTAACTCCCTGGACCAGCAGAAGCCACCTAAGGAAATTAGACTCATTCTACAAATGACTACAGCAGGAGACACCAGGCATGATTTTCAGAATTAAATCCAAGAGAATTAATCGACAGAATTAAGTAATAGCAATTTTTTGAAGAATGCCTTAAAACTGTGTTTTATCTTGAAAATGTAGGAAAAGAAAACATTATGTTAATATAAATTTTATAAATCAATATTTTCAATAATTATAAGTGAGTAAATTTCCAGGTCAAGTTTAGTAAAGTTAAATGTTTTCAAAAACAAGGGTTCTGCCAGCTTGACAGAAAGGCTTGACCTGCTGGTGTATCTTACGTTCCTTCTTTTTTATTGTTAAAGAAATATCGAGTCCCTTCAAAAGAAAACAGCTACCGTGGAGCCATGTCTTCTCTTTCAACAAGTCCAAGCACTGGATGTGGCAAGTGCTGTTCACTGTTTACACAGTTGGCACATTTTTGCTCTAAAAATCCCTAAACATGCCCCTGGAATCAGATCAGTTGAGAGCGTAGACACCATGGAGTTTCTGTTCACATTTGCTCTGACCTGAGAACGTTTTGGTGATAAACAAGATACTTTGCATTGGCTGTGAAACACTGGCTTTGGTTTTTCTAGCAGTGATTTTGGTTTCTTTGGACTGGAAGGCCAGCGGTCCTTTCAGGGGACCACCCTATGCCCGCGTCGCACTGTGAGCAAAGCCCTGTACACCCCGTGAATCACAGACCTGTCAGGGTTCTTGCTGCTCTTCCCAACTCCTGATGTGCCACACCAGGGTCTCCTGGGTTTGAACAGCGAATTCCCCATCACGCCCCAAGTGGTAAGAGCTTCTCATTGCCGAGCGTGGTTCAGGCACGTTTGTCTAGATTTCCATCATGTCTAGGTGCCACTGGATCCATCCACTCACCCAGCCTGGGAGCTCCCTTCATGCTCACCCTGAAGGAGCTTCAAGTGCACCACGGCCGTCTGTGCTCACGGGCCATGGGGTGAGTGCTGGAAGATCAGAGGTCTGGCCAGCAAGGCTACTTTGGTGGACAAGCGATGGACAGTCCTTGGGAGAAAGCAGGGTGGTGAGACTGTGTGCATGTCCCACCTCAGTTTCAATAATGTTCCACAGAGAAACCTGCCACAAGAATGGATGCAGAGCAGGAGATTCTTAAGGACAAGATTGTTTCTGGAATTTTGTCTTAAACTGAGAGCTTAAGCCAATGGTCACTATATGAGTGGGCACTCAGGGGGTGTTAAGGTGAACACTGAAGAAGTAATGGCGGCCCCCGGCAGGTGCTCATCCTCTCGGAGGCATCACACAGGGCCGTGCAGGCCACGAAGCTCCTGGTTCTTCCTCCCCGGGCAGATTCCTGCTGGGACTCAGGCCCTCCTAGCATTGCGTGGTCTTATCCTTAGGAGCACTGCCTTCTCTACGTGTGACGTTTCAAAATCCTGGTGAGACTGAGGATCCCAACTGACCTGCTGTGCATTTCAGGACTTTGGTAAAACGTAAGATACAGAAAGACCTTCCAGAAGCCTGTTTTTCCTCCTGCATTGTGTGAGTTACACTGTGGCCATAAATCCCAGAGAGCGTTTTAACTACGGAGATTGACTTAAAACCTTAGGGTTATTTCATGTTGGTATATATTGCAGTGATCAATTACCACAATAGATTTGTGATCTTCCAAGCCAAACTAAAAAAAAAAATGCGTTTGCTTCCTAAAGCGATAATTCAGCTTATTAAATAGAGCCACTTCAGGCATTTTTCTTAAAAGAAGGGTAGTTTCCAAAGCAGAATTCACTGAATTTCTAAAAGTGGCCCTGACCTTCGACCCATCCTTCAGATGGTTCCTGGTCAGGAGTCACCTCTGAGCTATTGTCCACTGGGGCAATCACACAAAGGGTGAGAGTCGCAGGTGCTGGGCCCCAGCACCTTCTCCAGCTCCGTGGTCTGTGGGCTCCTCCGAGGGGCAGAGACCAGGACGGGGGCTGGGCAATGCAGGGAGAAGCCCTGGTGAGCTCCCATGGCACAGGGACCCGGAGCTCTGGCACCAACTTCAGTTCCTAATCCCCTTATCAACGCAGTTGTTATCAGCTTTAGTTTTATATGTCATAGAGATGATTGCCAGAATTAGATGTTCAGATACAGCTTAAATGCCCGCTTTCAAACCAGCATCCCTACTGTGGATACCGTCCCTCATCGGTACTGCAACAAACAGCAGTAACTAAATCTAAACTACTCTAGAACCTCAATCTCTAGACGGTAAAATCCACACACCTGGGATAAGAAATGCCTGCCTGTGTGAACAGAGTCCACACGCCAGAGGCAGAGCACTCTCTCAAGAGAAATAAGCGCACCAGTCACCCGTGCCCTTAAAAACCAGGAAAATCGCCACGCAGACACAAGGGTTCTCACTAGTAAACCAATGATTCTTTAAGGACTTTTCAAAAAGAAATGACATTCACACAGCTCTTGTCCCCAGTGGAGACCCAAGACCCCGCAGGGTGCACAGAGCTGATGACGGGCAAGAGGAGCTGCTGGACAGAGGCGGTGTACAGCTGCTCCAGGTCCCCAGCACAGAGGCACCCGCAGGCCCACAGCTCTCCGCCTCCTGCTTCTCCTTCGCCAGGTCAAAGTGAGAGAAAAGTCTGACAACTGGGCAGATGGAAAGAAAGAAGCAGGGCCATTCAGGGCTGTGGTCCTGGTTGCTTCCTGTCCCCTGTCCAGCAGGGCTGGGCTGCTATGGCCTGACTTTCTCACCAGACGCTTCCAGGCACCCACGCATGCAGCTTGGGGGAACTTCAGTTTCTCACCTGAATTTCGGTTACTGAATGAAAGAAAATCAGGGTGGAGAGAGCAAACCAGTGCACCCACATTTTTAAGTAAAAATAACACTGAATGACAAATCAATAGAAGAATCAAATATTTTATGGAAAATGATTGTCTCTTAGGACATTTACAAGTATTATCTTCACGTGAGAAAAATTCAAATAAATGTCCTACAGCTTCTTAGTTTAACAACTGAACATTTTTACAGAAGTTCCAAAGTCATAATATTATTTTCTTCTTTCTAGAATTTTAAAGTGTTTTTACTGATATCAGCAAATAAAGCATGAATCTCTCTGTACAATGTAGCTCGGTAGTGGAGCACTTGCCTAGCACATGTGAGGTACTGGGTTTGATCCTCAGCACCACATAAAAATAAATAAATAAAATAAAGGTATGTGTCTATCTACAACTAAAAAAATGTTTAAAAAACAAAATAAATCAAAAAAATTGTAATTTTTTTTTAACTGAGATGAAAATGGCTTAGTGAAACTTGAAAGGAATTAGCCTCTGACAAAGTTGCTAGTATCCAGGTCTTTTGGACTTGACAATAGAAATTTCATAAAATTCAAACAAATAATCTTGAAAACTTTCAAAAGAACACCAAATGTTTTTAAGTTAAATATGTATATACTATGCACCAAAACTACATGTCTTAAAAATATATTCAATTTTTCCGCATCTTTTTAAATATGTGATTTTACATAAAACAACCAAATTCCGTGTTACATGTATTTCCTGTTCTAAGGTCAAAGGAGAAAGGATCCTGTGAAATACCAAGAATCTGCCTGAGAATTTGCCCAAGTGAAAATACTCACCTTGAAAACTTCCCTTCTGGCAATGTTTACATTTTTTCTAAATCTTTACAGATTGGTGCATAGTATGATACGTAGTATCAGATTGTTTTTCTTCTTCTAAAACATGGGCATGAGTGATGGATGTGAGAATTGAATATTTTGGAAGGTTCTGTCTTGTAACATGTCAAAGACAGTAAATGACACCCTCACTCTCTGTGGAGATATTTATTTCAAGAACTCAGATGTAGATGAGAAATGCATGCATTTTCCTATCTTACTCAAATGCATCCTTAGGATGCATTAGGATGCATTGTTCTATGGAAGATTTAGACGTCAATATACCTATGTTTAGTAAAAGAAAGAAACTCCGTAGCACAGTGTTCTGTAGAACAAGCCTAAGTCTAGAAGCCAACAAACGTACAGAATGCAGAGGGCCTTTAATCCTCACAAGAGCAGGCGTGAAACTGCACACACACCTAAGTCCTCAGGACCATTCTGCCTTCCGTCAGATGCATGAGGTGCACCACTGCCAGGCTCAGGCTCGCAGCAGGGTCGGCTCTCCCACCTGAGGCGGGCAGCTGTGACGTCCAGGAGCTGCTCTGTGAGCCCTGCCACAGCTTACTGACTATAAAAACGGCTTCCTCGCATCTTCTTTGAGAGGGGTCGTGATATCCATTCGCCCACTCTCCAGCTATTGATGAAGATCCAGCAGGGTACAGGACCGACAGGCACACCACCTCTCCAGAGCCATCATCCACAGAAATTAAGCAGGAGCAATAACCAATGCATGCCCATACTCATGGGCCATAAATGACCACGGAAGGCCAAGCCCCTCGTTCACTCCTGAGACATGTAAGTGCAAACTTCACTTTCCCACCATTATCAGGGAAGCAGGGGACCCTTCAGTTGACAACACTGATTAAAACACAAAAGGATGCACCAAGCCCTGTTGGATGTTGCAAAATGAAATAAAGATATGGTGAGTCTTCCTGAGTAGAGAAGAGCTGACTCTGAAAGCCCAAGGCTGAATCTGGCCTAGAATGGCGAAGTCCGGGTTGTCTAAAGGTCCAAAGAGAGCACTGTGGTCTAAGAGGACACCCCAGACATGTGCAGGGCACCTAGACACCTGTGCTGCAGGCTCACGGCCCTCACACCTGCAGGGCATCCTTTCATCTCAAGTCATCCTCCTCAAGGAATCCAAGGAAAAGCATATCACATACTCTACCCAAGACCAATGAAACAGAAAACCAGAGCACATTTTAGGCCGTCATCTAAGGGGATAACAGACTGACTATGTATCCCCCCAACTACGCATTTATTTACATGTAGAAATATGGGTATAATTTGCTTCTGCATATGCACAGACCCCCAAGCATCACATGTGTGTGTGCTTGTGCACATATGCACACAGGCATGTCCCTTTGGCCCTCCATCTGCATGTGTATTTAACCAACCACAGGTGAAAAATACCAGAAGAAAACACATCACATCTGCACAGAATGTGAGACTTCATCTGCCATTATCCGCTGAACAGTAGTGTATGATGACTATTCACACAGAATTGACATTGTATTGGGTATTACACACGTTCAAGGGATGGTTTAAAGTACATGGGAGGATTTCCTTGGTTCTGTGGAGCATCTGCAGATGTTGGTGTCTACAGGGGGTCTTGGAGCCAAACCCGGCAGGGAGGCAGGATGCCTTTGAGGCCAGGGGCAAAAGGACATTGAGAGTAGGTCATGAATGGTTGGGTCAGGAAGATGGGGGCTGATTCAAAAAGAAATAAAATGCTGATACCTCCAGAGCGCTTCCCCCTCCTCACCTGCTGCCAAGGTGACCTGCCTCCAGGGAATTGTTCCTCCCAACAAGTTGTTAATGAATGCCCCCTGGGCCACTCCTTCCTGCCCATACCCCTGGGCAGCTCATTCTGCCCTTGGATCACTCCACCTTTTGGTCCTGGAGGCAGAATAGGAGGAGGGGGTGTGAGAACAAGGAAGTCTGAAATCTATAAAAGGGGCAGGACACCTCCACTTCCTCAGGCACCCCCTTCTCTGTGGAAGGTCCTCTGTCCCTGTCTCTCCCTCTCTGTTCTATGCTTTAAGTTAAACTTTTTGCGCTTGCATTTCTTGGGTGATCAGTCTTCAGCAGCCAGATACAGGACTCGGCCCTGATTCTTAAGGCTGGCCTCACCTGCACGTATATACACGTAAGTGAGCACCTACCTTTCTCATATGTAAACCTCCCTCTCCTCAGCTCTCCACAGGTCCTACAAGCTGCTTAGTAAGAATTTAGCTGGCCTTCCCTTCCCTAAAATATGTTCACACTGGACTTAATCCATGGCCTCCTCATGGTGCCTGCCCCAGAGTAGGTCCACACCAACAAATCAATGACTGGCTTCCTACACTGACTACTGGCTTTAACTGGAAAGAAAAAGTGCCTGTGTCAAGGGACTACAGCCCCACTCAGCTTTCTATTAAAAGGAGCTCACCGGCCTTGCTCCTCCCTGAGCACGCAGCACACAGCCAATGTGCTCCTAACCCTGTCAAGCCACGGACCCAGCACGGGAATGCCAACAGCCCTGCCTTGCTTTATTGTGGCACCTGCGTGCATCATAGCATCAATGATCCAAATCCAGTCTCAGTAAATAATTAAAATGAAAATTAAAAAAAATAAGCCTCAAAGATCTGCCTTGGAGGTAGGTGTCACTGCAGGAACACTGGGGAGAGGCAGTCATCACAACCTGGCCAGCCCACCTGAGGGTGGCAGGAGCTGACCGTACTTACCGTTTACATACACCATTTATCAAAGCTCACGTGCTTCTTATTTCCTGAGATCCAGAGCACTGCTCCGCACATAACCGCAATTGTTAAAGAAACAAAAATTGTTTCCTACCAACATAGCACACAGAGAAATGAGCTCCAGGGACATGGATAGACTTCAACATCAAATACTAACCAAATTTTCTGACTCTGAGGAAAAGTTTTATGCTTAGTCTGCATGATTTTTAAATTTAAATTAAGTGAAGAAAACATCCTCTCCCAGTAAAAATTAAATAGGTTTTTCAGTCTTTGAATGCCAAGGAAATTCAATGAAATGTCTGTATATACCTTTTATAGTTGAATAAACAACGGGGAAAAGCAAATGCTTGGAAGTTTGTGATGATGCTCAGAAATTTTTAAAGTGGATTTTACATTTTATTATAAATATGCTTATTTTTTTGTGTTACTGAACCAGTAGTAGTCAGTATCAAAATACGCTTTAAAATGCAAATTAACATTTTGCTATTTAACAAGCATTTAATTGAACATACTATAACTTCTTTACACAGAGAAGCAATTTGGTAATTTAATTCTTGTATTATAACTTTAAAGTAATTGTACCTCTAGATATGTGTTTCATAACAGAAAAATTCAAATGTATGGATAAATTAAGCTACTTTATGCACTTTAACATAGTGTTTTAATAAGCACAAAATAGCTCTTAATTGATTCAACGTCATCTCTGAACTGCAAACAACCTCTCGTTCCCGACTCATGCAGAAACCTGCTGGACTCATGCAGAAACCTGCACACGTGGACAAGTGATGTCCTTGTAGCCGTCTGCTCCCTGCTTGTCCTCCATGCAGGGGCACCGCCACCTCCTCATTGCTTGACAGAAGGCCTGTGCTAGCTTCTTGGTTTCCTAACATGTGAGCCTAAGAATCCTGAGAGCTAGTAAATTCCTGGAGGCAGGTAGCCTAGAGATCAGGGACAGGGGCTCCCCCAGGTTCCCTTGAACCAAATCCTGAGAGTTCCACTTACTTTCGTCCTCCCCAAACCCCTCCACCCATTCCTTCTCTGGTGCTGGTCTGTGTAGTCATGAGAACAAAGTCCCATCCCTCGTATGAACTAAATGAGTTGATTTGCATAAGCCACTGGACCCAAGGCTAGACGGTGGTGGGTGGGATTAGTTCTGATCTAGTTGGAAGGACCTGCAGGACCAGGCTGATCAGAGTGAGGGGCCCAGTCTGGCCTGCCACCACATCTGGCTGTTGTTCTCCTTTGGAGGGAGAAGGGAGCTCAGTACAGAGGCTGGTCTAGGACGTCCACCACACTGCAGTGAGGACTCCGGGTATTCAGCAGAGGAGGCTCCTGCTTTGATTCATGCTCTAGAAGACCCGCCTGGCTGCTGAGGAGGCAGGACCTGGCTGCCCCATGGGAGTGAGGCCAGTGCTGGAGGGATGGGGAACCGCAGGCGAGGGTTCCGGTGCGGGGACAAGGCCAGATTCCAGCCCCAGTCTTCCTCCCCCTTTCTCAGATGCCAGCCTGGCTCCCTGCTGCCTTCCCTTCTGTTTCTTTTTGCCCCTCTTTGTGTGTTTCTAGGGGCCTTTCAGGTCACCCGTCCTTCTACTAGGTTCCCTGTCACCACGAAACCCGATCAACACTGAACCCCCGCCATCCTGGCAGGGGCACCAGGCAGAGCCCCTGGTGGAACTGCATCGGGTGCAGCCAGGCCCAGGCGGACCTTGGGAAAGTTCCACCCTCGCGGAGGCACCTGCACGGGGTCAGGGTACTGGCATTCAGCGTGGCCGGGGGCAGTGGGACACCTAGAGCGCTTTTCCAGAGGTGGGTGTGGTGACTGGGCCCATCTGTCTGGTTGCAGTAAAAAAATTTCTGAGTGTTTATTTTTATTAAACCAATAAGACAAGGAAGCAGTCCCTCGTCACATGGTCACTTATATCATTGAGCAACGTGGCTGTGATGAGATCTGATGAAGGAGGACGTCTGCTGCCACTCCTCTGCAGTGTCCTGGTTTTCGCTTGGGCTGGCCATCTCTGTGAAGGCTGAGCCTGGGCTGGTCCGTCCCATCATCACCTCGTCCACAGCGGTCACCGGCTCCTGCTGTCCATTTTTCTGCCTTCCTGGTTTTGAAAGTCTCTGCTCTTCCTCTCTCCAGGAAAGGGTTTGAGCACTATGCTGGGTTTCTTTTCCTCGTGATTCCCACACAGTGGGCTCTTTGTGCTGGAGTCCACTGACGTCAGTCCATGCTGTGACCCACGCGAATTGCTTCACTGGCATTCTGGAGACCACTCACTGTAACAGAGCTGAGAATCCGGGTGTGCGTAGCCGCTTAACCCAAGGTGTGGGTAGGCTCACGTGGGCGTAAAAGGTGGCTTGTGTTCTGTGAAGGCTTCGGGTCCCACATGTATTTAGAGAAAACTCAGCATAAGATAGGCTGAAGGTTCCTGGTCGCTTGTGGACCTGGGAAGTAACAGGCCCGTGTGTGAGATGCTCTTTGATTAGTGAAAGGATGGCACTTCATTAGTTAAAATAAAATGTCACCTGAATGTGTTGTGATCACCAAAGAGCCAGGTTATCTTCAGCGCAATCCCCCATAGGTTCGAGGTACTGGACTGTTCACTCCCTGTTCAGCAGGGCATTTTTACTAAAAGTAAATAAGACCTCACAAATATTAAGTGATAGGAAAATTCATTTTATGAAAAATCAGAAACTATTCTTTTGATTAAATTTCCAAACTATTGAATTTTTTGAATGTTTTTTGGAGGCAGTGTTCAGTTTACGACACTCTGTTTTCAGCCATGTCCAACGTCTGCAAGGAGCACATGATGCTGGCGGGAGAATGGACAGAAAGGTGAATGAAACAGAAGAGAGAGCCCAACACAGAGCCACAGAAACACAGCTGCTCCTTGACAGAAGAGCAAGGTAACAGGCAGAGAAAGGATAGCTGCTCCAATGAACATCCCCAGAACAACTGGACATCCATGTCGAAAGTCTCTGCCGAGCCTGGGCCTGTGCAGAAGCCCACCCAGGGTGAATCTCAGTGCCTGATAAAGCACAACAGGCATGGCTCCTCCAAGACAGGCAGGGAGCCAGCCAGGCAACCTCGGGCCTGGCAGGGACTTTGTAGACGCCGTGCTCCAGGCCCTGCCCAGGAAGAACCGCTGAGAAGCTAGACCTCGCCAACGCTGGAGACTGTGCTCTGAGGAACACATTGCTGCAGACTGGCCAGGACACTTGCAAAGGCACATCTGATGAAGGACTGCTGTCTCAATACACAAAAAACTCCTCAGCCGCACGGATATGGGAGCGAATCCCTGATGAACAAGGGCAGAAGACCTTGTCAGACGCCTCACCACAGAAGACACGCAGACATGGGCAAAGATGCCCAGCACAGGTCACTGGAAAGACGCACATCAGAACCTCAGGACCGTGCCCTGCACATCTGGGAGAAAGGCCCAATTCCAGGCTCACAAGGAGATGGGTGACAAGAACATCCACTTTCCGCTGCTGGGAACGGAAAGCGGCAGAGGCATTTTGGAACACAGATTGGTGGTTTCCCACGAGAAACAAAAGAACTCTTATTCTCTGATTCCACAATCACACTCCTTGGTATTTACCCTAATTATTTAAAAACCAATGTCCCCACGGAAACCTGTACACAGATGTTCACAGCAGAATTATTTCTGGTTACTCAAACTTGGAAGCAACTAAGAGGTCTTTGAGTAGGAAGATGGGTAGATAAACTGGTTCTTCCAGTCAATGGAATATTACTTGGCAATAAAAGGAAATAAGCTGTCCAGCCATGAAGAGACTTGAGGGAAACTCAGTGCATACCGCTCAGCGTAAGAAGCAGAGTAGACCAGGTGTACACTGTGTGATTCTAACCCCACGACGCTTGGAAAAGGTGAAACTATGGAGAAGACCCGAGGTCGACAGGGCTGGTGGGAAGGGGGGATGCACAGGTGGGAGCCACTTCCTGCAATGGCAGACACACACCCAGAGAGAGTGCCAGGCCAAGGGTGGCCCTGAGGAACGTGGCCCTGGTGAAGATGCCATGTCTGGGCAGGTCCACTGGTCATGACAGGCACCCCACACTGCAGCAGCGTGCTGAGATGGGGAGCCGAGTGTGTCAGGGAGCAGAGGGGACACAGGAGGTCTCTGTCCCTGGAGCTCAGCATGGATGTACACCCAAAATGACTCTGGAGAAACAGACTATCGAATAACCCAACTTGTGTACGTTAAAATGACATCCGAATACTTGGTCATTGGTTGAGTCTGTTTAAAAGGGTTTCCTTTATAATTTAGTACACTTGACATTTAGCACAACAACTAGAACAAAGGAGAAAAAAGTAAAAGACGGGAGAGGGAGAGGAGGGAAGGAAGGAAAGAAGAAAGGAAAGGATGAATGGATGAAGGAAGGAGGGGATAGATGAAGGAAGGAAGGAAGGAGGGGATGGAGGAAGGAAGGAAGGAAAGAAGGAAGGAAGGAAGGAGGAAGAGAGGGAGGGAGGAAGGAAGGAAGGAAGGAAGGAGAAAGGAAAGAAGGAAGGAAGGAAGGGAGGAAGGAAGGAAGGAAAGAAGGAAGGAAGGAAGGAAGGAAGGAAGGGAGGGATGAAGGAAGGAAGGAAGGAAGAAAGGAAAGAAGGAAGGAAGGAAGGAAAGAAGGAAGGAGGGAGGGAGGAAGGAAGGAAGGAAGGATGGGAGAAAGGGAGGGAGGAAGGAAAGAAGGAAAGGAGGAAGGAAGGAAGGAAGGAAAGAAGGAAGGGAGGAAGGAAGGAAGGAAAGAAGGAAGGAAGGAGAAAGGAAAGAAGGAAGGAAGGAAGGGAAGAAAGAAAGGAGGGAGGAAGGAAGGAAGGAAAGGAGGGAGGAAGGAAGGAAGGAAAGAAGGAAGGAAGGGAAGAAGGAAGGAAGGGAAGAAGGAAGGGAGGGAGGAAGGAAGGAAAGAAGGAAGGAAGGAAGGAAGGAAGGAAGGAGGGAGGAAGGAAGGGAGAAAGGGAGGGAAGAAGGAAAGAAGGAAGGGAGGAAGCTAAGAAAAATGGGAGCCTGGTCTCCACCAAGACCAGGAGCTCAGGCTCTGAGTGGCTTCCAGACCCCCCAGAGCTCTCTGCCGCTGCGGGTGCCAGCTGGCGTGGAGAGCCCTGGTAAAGGACAGGACACGGGGTTCAGACCTGGAGGCAGGAACATTGCCACCCCGGCTGCCATCTCTCGCGCTGCCTCATCTGGGAGGCCACCTGCGCCTCTCATCAGGGATCTTGTAAGATTCGCAGATAAGCTCTGAGTCGCCCAGAGGTCTGGAACACTGGAGCAGGGGCGGATGCTGCCCCCGTGCTGTGGAGGCCCAGTCGGCCGCAGGCGGGTCAACCTGCCTCCTTCCTGAACTCCTCCTTACCAGTGACCAGGACAGGTGGGCTGCGCCCTGTCAGGGCCCGCTCCTGTTACCAGAGGGTGATTCTGTCCAGGATGGAACTGAGAACACAGGTGGCGAAGTGGGTGCATCCAGCTCCCCGCGGTTTACTTAGGTGTAGTAAAACCGAGCCCCTTGTTTAACAGCAGGAACCAAGACACATCTCTGCTTTCCAATGTCGCCTGACTCCTGGGAAATGTGACGAAGGCGAGGCCCATGGAAGCGGAGTGCACAGCACCTGTGGGGAAGCCCCTGTCCCCCCGAGCGCCTAGGTGTGGGCAACTAAGGAGCCGAAAATGCTCAACATGACCAGTGTGCCGAAAGGGGCCCGCCGGCTGATTCCATGGCTGGAACCACGTGGGTCTTTGATACTCACAGCATTCAAGCAAAAATAGCGTCGCATATAAAGACAGCGTTCTGGGGAAGCTGGAAGGAGAGATCATCTACAAATGAAGGCCAGTTCCTCATGCCTGGGCTGAGCACTGTGAGGCAGACACTGCGTGTGCGTGTGTGCACACGTGCACACCTGCGCTTTTGCTCTACATGGCTTTGCTATTTGCTAAGACTAGAGCTCACATGGACCCAGATGTCTGACCCTTGCAAGAACATCACTGCGTGCTGGGAAGAGCTTTCCGGGAAACTCAGCCTCCTTCTGCAGTCAGCACCCGTGCTGAGCGTCAACGGGCCGCGTGTGGACATGCGGGCAGAGGTGTGCACAGAGCCAGGCATCGCCTGGTCCCACAGAACTCACAGGGCCAGGGCTGACACGTTTCAGATCTCACGTGCAGGGCTGGCACTGGGCCCGATGCCCTACATCCTCTAGACTTCCTCTCGCCCCTGAGAAGGGCTGCCAGGGACAGCTGCTCAGTGGGGATCACGTGGCCTGGGTGCAGACAGAACCTGTGGGTCTCAGCCGCTGACCCCACAGAGCACGCAGCTCAGCCCCCGTGAGGGTCTGTGTGCAGCAGAGCCGGTCCTCACACGGCTGCAGGCTCCCCTGCAGAGGCCGGCTCCCCCGTCTGGAACCCGGGACACTCACGCTGACAGGCAGGCGGCTTCCCTCCGTTGCTCCACAGCCCGTCCTCCTGGCACACGGCGGTGGCGGGCTGGCCGGCTGCCAGCTGGAAGCCCTGGTTGCATTCATATGCCACTTTACTGTCCAAGGTGAAGTCGCTGCCCGTGAAGGAGCCGTTTCCCGGGGACTCCGGGATCCCACAGGACACCGCTGCGGGGGAAGGAAAGAAACGCAGGCTCGTGTTTACAGGAGTGCCGTTCACTCATTTTTTTTTTAATTTTGAAAACATGTAAAAACTGTTAATTATATTTCTAGAGTGTGGCATAAAACACACTCTCCAATTTTAAGGATGATAAGTGTTGACGAGAAAATGGAGCTGTGCGCGGTGGCACAGGCCAGGCGTCCCAGCCACTCAGGAGGCTGAGGCAGGAGGATGGCAAGTTCAAGGCCAGCCTCAGCAACTTAGTGAGGCCCTTTCTTGAAATGAAAAATGTAAAGGGCTGAAGACTTAGCTCAGTGGCAAAGTGCCCCTGGGCTCAGTCCCTAGTACCAAAAACAATAATAATAAAATAATGAAAAGTAGGTCTGAATAAAATATCTGCGTAATGACATCTGATGACAGGATATCTGTGCATGGAGTGTTCGAGCCTAACAATGGAAGAGGGAGTGCCCGAGGCGCTGCTGGAGGCCAAGGCCACCACTCGGGACAGACGGCCATTCTGTGCATCCTCAGGGTATCTGGGAATGTGGTGCCCCCAGCTTCCTTGTCTTGTGGGAACAGGGCGGGAAGGGGTAAAGCACTCTCTCCCACACCAGTGTCAGCCTCAGCTTGGTCCATTGCCCCCAGGTCCCAGAGCTGCTCCCTCTCTTATTCAGCCCCCTCTCCAGGGCTCGTTTCCTTAAGGCACAGGGAAGTCCTGCCCGAGGGTGCTGGGGTCCAGATGGGACTCCCCCACCACGGGCTCTCATGCTGGTGACTGAGTCCCAATGTGGCGCTGTGTGAGGTGGTGGGCCTTTGAGAGCTGGGACCCAGAGGGAGGCCTGGGGCACTGCCCTGGGAAGGGGTTAAGTGGGCCTCTTGGGATCCCACTTAGGTCTCATTCAAGGATGTTAAAAGAGCAAACAGGTCTCCCGTGGTCTCTCTGATTTCCTGCTTCACCATGTGATCATTTTCTCTCAAAAGCTCCCCCAACATGAGGCATATGCAGCCAGGGTGCCCTCTCCAGAGCTGGCACCATGCTATTTGGACTTTCAGCCTCCAAAACTGTGAGCTAAAGGGACCACTTTTTAAAAAAAATTTAGCCTGCCTCAGGTATTCTGTTATACTAACAGAAAACAGACTGATACAAAAGACAGTTTATTCCAAATCATCAACGCACATATAGCCATCAAATCTAATATTTTATAAATCATCTGTCAGAAAACAAGCCCTAAGGAACTAAAATACAGGAGACAGACAGGAAGCAGATCTGGGGCAGGATCCAACCAGACATGTATATCTTCTTTTTACTAGAAAGATAATGCAAGAAATAAGCCGAATGAAATTTTTTGAAAAGTAAGATGTGGGGAGAATTCCATATGCTTTAAAAAAAATTGCTAATTCAGCAGGTATGTCTACTGTGAGACAAAAAATAAACCAAAAGCAAAACAAAAAACTTAAGTGAATTTGAGTTACAGTATGAAGCAGAGGGTAGGGTAGAGGGCCATGTCCAACAGCCACACGCCCAACGCAGACGCACTTGACCAAGAAAGGCTGTGCAATTACTAAACCAAGGCCCTTCTTTTACCCCGTATTAAAGGTAATGTGCACATCATGGATTTGAATTTACATAGTGCAAACATTTCCCACGTAGATTTCAATGAGAATAAAGGTGAAGCATGTTAATGAGCTAGAAGAACGGGAAGCGAGCATTTCCATAAGTTTTAATTTTACAGTTTAAAAAGCTGAGGCTCAGAAAGATAAACAGACCAGCTTAGGGGAGCACAGCACCTCTACACAGAGCCTACAGTGAGGGAGCAGGCCTTGGCCTCCAGCCGAGACTGATTCCTCTGCAATCGCCCCAGGTTATCTGTGTCTTAGTTTGAGATTTTGGCTCAATATTTTGGTTATTTTTTCTTAATAAAAATATTAAATAAACATAATATGAAAGTATCAAAGAAATAAAGGAAAATTTAGTGCTAGTAGAAATCAATTTTCTGGAAAGTCTAAGGTCTAATATTTGTTTCGATTTATATTTCCGATCAGCTATTTCAACTAATTCAAGCGTGCGTGTATGTGTAGGGAATACCACAATGCATCCTTTGCAATCCATGAGAAGGAATAACGTGGCTACACAGACAATATTTTAGTCAAAATATTTAAAATAATAAATAAAACACCTGTGAGCAGACATGCCCACGAGAGATGGCTAACAATTCCAGCAAGTTCACCTGCCTCACCTGTGAAGTGCTGGCCGCCCGCCGATCCTGACCCAGCCGCCCTCGCGCACGCCCTGCCTCTGTCAGCCATTCTCAGAACCCGTCCATGTGTGCTTCCTCCTGCAACTCCTGGGCCCTGCCCTGATTGGGCCGGCTGCCAGTCACTGCCTATTTGGAAACGGGGCGTGGCCTGCCTGTCACCTCACTGCTGACACCTGCACCCATGCTTGTGCTGCTACCACAGACCATCTGCCTTTGCTGTCCGCCCCCCACACTCCGAGGCTGAGGCAAGTGGGGGACATCGCCATGGTGCAAAGGGTGGGACAGTGGGGTCTGGGGTAGGTTTGCCACAGCCAGGGAAGGTCAGAGCTATGAGGAACAATCAGGCCGGAGGCAGAACACCCGGGGACAGGGTCACAGCCAAGGAGATGCAGAGGACTCAGAATGCTGGGGAGCACAGCACCCAGCGCAGGACCACTCGCACGCTCAGGTCCTGGAGGGCAGCTGCAGCGAGATGCGCTGCAGAGACAACGAGGCGTGGAGCCCAGGCGGTGAGTGGAAGGGAGCAGCGGGAACCTGCTTGCCTTCTGCCCGGGAAGCAAGGCCAAGCAAAGGCCCCTCTGTGTGCCCCATCCAAGCGCATTCTCAGAGGGGACATTCTACCCCAAGTCCTGCCCTGAGTGATTGGTAGTGCTACCGTGTGCAAGAACATACTTAAATCAAGATGCTGCTCCGTGAAGGAATACAGTCTTATTCAGTTATTGTCCTGTGCAATCTTCTTAAAATTACTAGTCGCTTTCAAAATCAATACCAATTCCACTTCCATAGATTCTGCTGTGCGCTGGCCACAAGCTCAGCACACCATTTAGACCCCTATTCTCTGCTAGGCACGCAACACACACAAGTGTGCAAACATTAAAACTTACATCATCAACTTTCCTCTGTGGCACTGGGGTGGATCCCAGGGCCTGGCACAAGCTGGGCAAGTGCTCTACCACTGACATACAGCCCAGCCCTCAACTCTCTTGATATGTGGGAAAACATTACTTACTTTCCCATTAAATATAATGTATTTTGATGCTAATTGCTGTCAAACAGGTTAATTGCAAAATAAATGTGCTAAAACAAAAACTTGAAGATACAGTTGTAGGTTTGCCAAGCAAATAAAATACAAATCTCCAGCAAGAACGTCTGCCAGGGCTCCTCGAGGTCTGGTGTGCGGGCTACTCACGGGAGCTGCGCACAACACAGACATGCGGCCTCCACAGGCCTGGCGGGGACCTGGCCTGCTCTGACGGGCTGAGCCTGCAAAGCCACTCTCGGAGAGCTGGCTGAGGATGGCTCTGCGCGCTCTGTGGACGCTGCCTGGCCTGCGAGTGGCAGGTGCCCGGCAGGGGTGATGCTCACACACTGATCAGCTGCGCAGGCCGCGCACAGTCGCACACACACCGCCCCTGGAAGGATCCGTGCACCCCGTGCCTGCAGGCGCACTGTGCTCTTCCGCGAGCAGCTCAGAAAGGGCAGTGTGGCCCTGCGTGTGGCCCTGCTCTCCTGGGTGACAGCAGGCTGGAGCCGTGGCCGCCAGGCTCAGGGCAGGCAGCGTAGGGGCACCCCACCAGGAAGACAGCGGCCTGCTGGAGTTCACCCGCACCAGAGGCTCTCCTCGGACGGCTCGCCAGGCACAGCCGAGGAGAGACTGCAGCTTCCTCGCAGGGTTTCAGCCGAGTTGGCAACCCGCGGTCCAGTGTGTGGCCCCGAGCTTACTGTGGGCTCTCGCGCTCTCATTTGTAAACACAAGGGCAAACTGAGGAGATTTTAAGAAATTCACGATTTATAAAATGCTTTAGTCCTTGTTCCTTGTTCTCCTTATGGATGATTTTGTCCCTGGGTCATTTGCTCCAGGTGCCCAGTGAGGCACCTGGTCCTGCTCTGCTCCAGGACGGCTCAGGACACTGGGAGGGCAGCGCCTGCCTTCCCGTTACACTCTGTCCTTCCCTTGGCAGCTGCTCCCCGTGGGACACCTCCGGTTCATCTCTGGGCCTCCCTGCGGGTCTCAGGTGTGCGTCACCTGGGAGTTCTACCCCTCAGATTCCAGGTCCACGGCTTCTTTCTCAGCACTTAAAGGGCATCTCTGTCCCTCCACCCTGCAGGGCTTCTGTCCTGGAATCCTGTTTCCCCGGAGGGTCCATGCTTCTTTCTGGTTGCTTTTGGGAGTTTTATTTACTTGTTTTCGCCCTGTGTTTTTGGACGTTTGAAGTTTGGTCCGCGTGCCTGGGGCAACTTTCCTCAGTCCTCTGGTTTTGGGGATCACTCCTCTCTGAACCTCAAGGCTGACACAGGTGTGGGAGCCCCCACGCTTCTCCCACCCTTTTCTTTTTTATTTTACATCCAGGGCATAAGCATGCAGAATGTTAAAGATGAAAGTACCAAACCTTAAACACCTGTCCATGGTGTCTGTTCTAGAAAATGCTCTGTGGGGCCTGGTTCTTTCTTTCTAGTGTGGCCTCTCCATTTTGTTAATGCTTTTGATTATAGTTATATTTATATTATAGTTATGTTTTAGTTCACCCCTAATTTTCCTTTTATATATTGAGAAAACTTTTATGGGATACTCTTTAGGCAATTTATCTTTTTATCTATGTATCTATCTTTCCACCCACCCAATCATTTATCTATTCAACCATCTATCCATCTAGCAT